>CM060971.1:122723679-123438679 GCA_030765045.1 Tenodera sinensis | reverse complement strand
CCAGTAGAACTCGAGTAATTGTCCAAAATAGGGCGAATGTTTCTATTGGGGATAACGCGACTTCTAATGGTTCGATTTGGACAAACGACACCTCAAAAGAATGGGCTGGTGACAAGCTTCCATTTGACGTTTCGTTTGTCCAAATCGGTCCAGTAGAACTCGAGTAATTGTCCAAAATAGAGCGAATGTTTCTATTGGGGATAACGCGCGTTCTACTGGTTCGATTTGGACAAACGACACCTCAAAAGAATGGGCTGGTGACAAGCTTCCATTTGACGTTTCGTTTGTCCAAATCGGTCCAGTAGAACTCGAGTAATTGTCCAAAATAGGGCGAATGTTTCTATTGGGGATAACGCGACTTCTAATGGTTCGATTTGGACAAACGACACCTCAAAAGAATGGGCTGGTGACAAGGTTCCATTTGACGTTTCGTTTGTCCAAATCGGTCCAGTAGAACTCGAGTAATTGTCCAAAATAGGGCGAATGTTTCTATTGGGGATAACGCGACTTCTAATGGTTCGATTTGGACAAACGACACCTCAAAAGAATGGGCTGGTGACAAGCTTCCATTTGACGTTTCGTTTATCCAAATCGGTCCAGTAGAACTCGAGTAATTGTCCAAAATAGGGCGAATGTTTCTATTGGGGATAACGCGACTTCTAATGGTTCGATTTGGACAAACGACACCTCAAAAGAATGGGCTGGTGACAAGCTTTCATTTGACGTTTCGTTTGTCCAAATCGGTCCAGTAGAACTCGAGTAATTGTCCAAAATAGAGCGAATGTTTCTATTGGGGATAACGCGCGTTCTACTGGTTCGATTTGGACAAACGACACCTCAAAAGAATGGGCTGGTGACAAGCTTTCATTTGACGTTTCGTTTGTCCAAATCGGACCATTACAACTCGAGTAATTGTCCAAAATAGAGCGAATGTTTCTATTGGTGATAACGCGCGTTCTACTGGTTCGATTTGGACAAACGACACCTCAAAAGAATGGGCTGGTGACAAGCCTTCATTTGACGTTTCGTTTGTCCAAATCGGTCCAGTAGAACTGGAGTAATTGTCCAAAATAGGGCGAATGTTTCTATTGGGGATAACGCGCGTTCTACTGGTTCGATTTGGACAAACGACACCTCAAAAGAATGGGCTGGTGACAAGCTTCCATTTGACGTTTCGTTTGTCCAAATCGGTCCAGTAGAACTCGAGTAATTGTCCAAAATAGGGCGAATGTTTCTATTGGGGATAACGCGACTTCTAATGGTTCGATTTGGACAAACGACACCTCAAAAGAATGGGCTGGTGACAAGCTTCCATTTGACGTTTCGTTTGTCCAAATCGGTCCAGTAGAACTGGAGTAATTGTCCAAAATAGGGCGAATGTTTCTATTGGGGATAACGCGACTTCTAATGGTTCGATTTGGACAAACGACACCTCAAAAGAATGGGCTGGTGACAAGCTTTCATTTGACGTTTCGTTTGTCCAAATCGGTCCAGTAGAACTCGAGTAATTGTCCAAAATAGGGCGAATGTTTCTATTGGGGATAACGCGACTTCTAATGGTTCGATTTGGACAAACGACACCTCAAAAGAATGGGCTGGTGACAAGCTTCCATTTGACGTTTCGTTTGTCCAAATCGGTCCAGTAGAAGTCGAGTAATTGTCCAAAATAGAGCGAATGTTTCTATTGGTGATAACGCGCGTTCTACTGGTTCGATTTGGACAAACGACACCTCAAAAGAATGGGCTGGTGACAAGCTTTCATTTGACGTTTCGTTTGTCCAAATCGGTCCAGTAGAACTCGAGTAATTGTCCAAAATAGGGCGAATGTTTCTATTGGGGATAACGCGACTTCTAATGGTTCGATTTGGACAAACGACACCTCAAAAGAATGGGCTGGTGACAAGCTTCCATTTGACGTTTCGTTTGTCCAAATCGGTCCAGTAGAACTCGAGTAATTGTCCAAAATAGGGCGAATGTTTCTATTGGGGATAACGCGACTTCTAATGGTTCGATTTGGACAAACGACACCTCAAAAGAATGGGCTGGTGACAAGCTTCCATTTGACGTTTCGTTTATCCAAATCGGTCCAGTAGAACTCGAGTAATTGTCCAAAATAGGGCGAATGTTTCTATTGGGGATAACGCGACTTCTAATGGTTCGATTTGGACAAACGACACCTCAAAAGAATGGGCTGGTGATAAGCTTTCATTTGACGTTTCGTTTGTCCAAATCGGACCATTACAACTCGAGTAATTGTCCAAAATAGAGCGAATGTTTCTATTGGTGATAACGCGACTTCTAATGGTTCGATTTGGACAAACGACACCTCAAAAGAATGGGCTGGTGACAAGCTTCCATTTGACGTTTCGTTTGTCCAAATCGGTCCAGTAGAACTCGAGTAATTGTCCAAAATAGGGCGAATGTTTCTATTGGGGATAACGCGACTTCTAATGGTTCGATTTGGACAAACGACACCTCAAAAGAATGGGCTGGTGACAAGCTTTCATTTGACGTTTCGTTTGTCCAAATCGGTCCAGTAGAACTCGAGTAATTGTCCAAAATAGAGCGAATGTTTCTATTGGGGATAACGCGCGTTCTACTGGTTCGATTTGGACAAACGACACCTCAAAAGAATGGGCTGGTGACAAGCTTTCATTTGACGTTTCGTTTGTCCAAATCGGTCCAGTAGAACTCGAGTAATTGTCCAAAATAGGGCGAATGTTTCTATTGGGGATAACGCGACTTCTAATGGTTCGATTTGGACAAACGACACCTCAAAAGAATGGGCTGGTGACAAGCTTCCATTTGACGTTTCGTTTGTCCAAATCGGTCCAGTAGAACTCGAGTAATTGTCCAAAATAGAGCGAATGTTTCTATTGGGGATAACGCGCGTTCTACTGGTTCGATTTGGACAAACGACACCTCAAAAGAATGGGCTGGTGACAAGCTTTCATTTGACGTTTCGTTTGTCCAAATCGGACCATTACAACTCGAGTAATTGTCCAAAATAGAGCGAATGTTTCTATTGGTGATAACGCGCGTTCTACTGGTTCGATTTGGACAAACGACACCTCAAAAGAATGGGCTGGTGACAAGCCTTCATTTGACGTTTCGTTTGTCCAAATCGGTCCAGTAGAACTGGAGTAATTGTCCAAAATAGGGCGAATGTTTCTATTGGGGATAACGCGCGTTCTACTGGTTCGATTTGGACAAACGACACCTCAAAAGAATGGGCTGGTGACAAGCTTCCATTTGACGTTTCGTTTGTCCAAATCGGTCCAGTAGAACTCGAGTAATTGTCCAAAATAGGGCGAATGTTTCTATTGGGGATAACGCGACTTCTAATGGTTCGATTTGGACAAACGACACCTCAAAAGAATGGGCTGGTGACAAGCTTCCATTTGACGTTTCGTTTGTCCAAATCGGTCCAGTAGAACTCGAGTAATTGTCCAAAATAGGGCGAATGTTTCTATTGGGGATAACGCGACTTCTAATGGTTCGATTTGGACAAACGACACCTCAAAAGAATGGGCTGGTGACAAGCTTTCATTTGACGTTTCGTTTGTCCAAATCGGTCCAGTAGAACTCGAGTAATTGTCCAAAATAGGGCGAATGTTTCTATTGGGGATAACGCGACTTCTAATGGTTCGATTTGGACAAACGACACCTCAAAAGAATGGGCTGGTGACAAGCTTCCATTTGACGTTTCGTTTGTCCAAATCGGTCCAGTAGAAGTCGAGTAATTGTCCAAAATAGAGCGAATGTTTCTATTGGTGATAACGCGCGTTCTACTGGTTCGATTTGGACAAACGACACCTCAAAAGAATGGGCTGGTGACAAGCTTTCATTTGACGTTTCGTTTGTCCAAATCGGTCCAGTAGAACTCGAGTAATTGTCCAAAATAGGGCGAATGTTTCTATTGGGGATAACGCGACTTCTAATGGTTCGATTTGGACAAACGACACCTCAAAAGAATGGGCTGGTGACAAGCTTCCATTTGACGTTTCGTTTGTCCAAATCGGTCCAGTAGAACTCGAGTAATTGTCAGAAATAGGGCGAATGTTTCTATTGGGGATAACGCGACTTCTAATGGTTCGATTTGGACAAACGACACCTCAAAAGAATGGGCTGGTGACAAGCTTCCATTTGACGTTTCGTTTATCCAAATCGGTCCAGTAGAACTCGAGTAATTGTCCAAAATAGGGCGAATGTTTCTATTGGGGATAACGCGACTTCTAATGGTTCGATTTGGACAAACGACACCTCAAAAGAATGGGCTGGTGACAAGCTTTCATTTGACGTTTCGTTTGTCCAAATCGGACCATTACAACTCGAGTAATTGTCCAAAATAGAGCGAATGTTTCTATTGGTGATAACGCGACTTCTAATGGTTCGATTTGGACAAACGACACCTCAAAAGAATGGGCTGGTGACAAGCTTCCATTTGACGTTTCGTTTGTCCAAATCGGTCCAGTAGAACTCGAGTAATTGTCCAAAATAGGGCGAATGTTTCTATTGGGGATAACGCGACTTCTAATGGTTCGATTTGGACAAACGACACCTCAAAAGAATGGGCTGGTGACAAGCTTTCATTTGACGTTTCGTTTGTCCAAATCGGTCCAGTAGAACTCGAGTAATTGTCCAAAATAGAGCGAATGTTTCTATTGGGGATAACGCGCGTTCTACTGGTTCGATTTGGACAAACGACACCTCAAAAGAATGGGCTGGTGACAAGCTTTCATTTGACGTTTCGTTTGTCCAAATCGGTCCAGTAGAACTCGAGTAATTGTCCAAAATAGGGCGAATGTTTCTATTGGGGATAACGCGACTTCTAATGGTTCGATTTGGACAAACGACACCTCAAAAGAATGGGCTGGTGACAAGCTTCCATTTGACGTTTCGTTTGTCCAAATCGGTCCAGTAGAACTCGAGTAATTGTCCAAAATAGGGCGAATGTTTCTATTGGGGATAACGCGACTTCTAATGGTTCGATTTGGACAAACGACACCTCAAAAGAATGGGCTGGTGACAAGCTTTCATTTGACGTTTCGTTTGTCCAAATCGGTCCAGTAGAACTCGAGTAATTGTCCAAAATAGGGCGAATGTTTCTATTGGGGATAACGCGACTTCTAATGGTTCGATTTGGACAAACGACACCTCAAAAGAATGGGCTGGTGACAAGCTTCCATTTGACGTTTCGTTTGTCCAAATCGGTCCAGTAGAACTCGAGTAATTGTCCAAAATAGGGCGAATGTTTCTATTGGGGATAACGCGACTTCTAATGGTTCGATTTGGACAAACGACACCTCAAAAGAATGGGCTGGTGACAAGCTTTCATTTGACGTTGCGTTTGTCCAAATCGGTCCAGTAGAACTCGAGTAATTGTCCAAAATAGGGCGAATGTTTCTATTGGGGATAACGCGACTTCTAATAGTTCGATTTGGACAAACGACACCTCAAAAGAATGGGCTGGTGACAAGCTTCCATTTGACGTTTCGTTTGTCCAAATCGGACCATTAGAACTCGAGTAATTGTCCAAAATAGAGCGAATGTTTCTATTGGTGATAACGCGCGTTCTACTGGTTCGATTTGGACAAACGACACCTCAAAAGAATGGGCTGGTGACAAGCTTCCATTTGACGTTTCGTTTGTCCAAATCGGTCCAGTAGAACTCGAGTAATTGTCCAAAATAGGGCGAATGTTTCTATTGGGGATAACGCGACTTCTAATGGTTCGATTTGGACAAACGACACCTCAAAAGAATGGGCTGGTGACAAGCTTCCATTTGACGTTTCGTTTGTCCAAATCGGTCCAGTAGAACTCGAGTAATTGTCCAAAATAGGGCGAATGTTTCTATTGGGGATAACGCGACTTCTAATGGTTCGATTTGGACAAACGACACCTCAAAAGAATGGGCTGGTGACAAGCTTCCATTTGACGTTTCGTTTGTCCAAATCGGTCCAGTAGAACTCGAGTAATTGTCCAAAATAGAGCGAATGTTTCTATTGGTGATAACGCGCGTTCTACTGGTTCGATTTGGACAAACGACACCTCAAAAGAATGGGCTGGTGACAAGCTTTCATTTGACGTTTCGTTTGTCCAAATCGGTCCAGTAGAACTCGAGTAATTGTCCAAAATAGGGCGAATGTTTCTATTGGGGATAACGCGACTTCTAATGGTTCGATTTGGACAAACGACACCTCAAAAGAATGGGCTGGTGACAAGCTTCCATTTGACGTTTCGTTTGTCCAAATCGGTCCAGTAGAACTCGAGTAATTGTCCAAAATAGAGCGAATGTTTCTATTGGTGATAACGCGCGTTCTACTGGTTCGATTTGGACAAACGACACCTCAAAAGAATGGGCTGGTGACAAGCTTTCATTTGACGTTTCGTTTGTCCAAATCGGTCCAGTAGAACTCGAGTAATTGTCCAAAATAGGGCGAATGTTTCTATTGGGGATAACGCGACTTCTAATGGTTCGATTTGGACAAACGACACCTCAAAAGAATGGGCTGGTGACAAGCTTCCATTTGACGTTTCGTTTGTCCAAATCGGTCCAGTAGAACTCGAGTAATTGTCCAAAATAGAGCGAATGTTTCTATTGGTGATAACGCGCGTTCTACTGGTTCGATTTGGACAAACGACACCTCAAAAGAATGGGCTGGTGACAAGCTTTCATTTGACGTTTCGTTTGTCCAAATCGGTCCAGTAGAACTCGAGTAATTGTCCAAAATAGGGCGAATGTTTCTATTGGGGATAACGCGACTTCTAATGGTTCGATTTGGACAAACGACACCTCAAAAGAATGGGCTGGTGACAAGCTTTCATTTGACGTTTCGTTTGTCCAAATCGGACCATTACAACTCGAGTAATTTTCCAAAATAGAGCGAATGTTTCTATTGGTGATAACGCGACTTCTAATGGTTCGATTTGGACAAACGACACCTCAAAAGAATGGGCTGGTGACAAGCTTCCATTTGACGTTTCGTTTGTCCAAATCGGTCCAGTAGAACTCGAGTAATTGTCCAAAATAGGGCGAATGTTTCTATTGGGGATAACGCGACTTCTAATGGTTCGATTTGGACAAACGACACCTCAAAAGAATGGGCTGGTGACAAGCTTTCATTTGACGTTTCGTTTGTCCAAATCGGTCCAGTAGAACTCGAGTAATTGTCCAAAATAGAGCGAATGTTTCTATTGGGGATAACGCGCGTTCTACTGGTTCGATTTGGACAAACGACACCTCAAAAGAATGGGCTGGTGACAAGCTTTCATTTGACGTTTCGTTTGTCCAAATCGGACCATTACAACTCGAGTAATTGTCCAAAATAGAGCGAATGTTTCTATTGGTGATAACGCGCGTTCTACTGGTTCGATTTGGACAAACGACACCTCAAAAGAATGGGCTGGTGACAAGCCTTCATTTGACGTTTCGTTTGTCCAAATCGGTCCAGTAGAACTGGAGTAATTGTCCAAAATAGGGCGAATGTTTCTATTGGGGATAACGCGCGTTCTACTGGTTCGATTTGGACAAACGACACCTCAAAAGAATGGGCTGGTGACAAGCTTTCATTTGACGTTTCGTTTGTCCAAATCGGTCCAGTAGAACTCGAGTAATTGTCCAAAATAGGGCGAATGTTTCTATTGGGGATAACGCGACTTCTAATGGTTCGATTTGGACAAACGACACCTCAAAAGAATGGGCTGGTGACAAGCTTCCATTTGACGTTTCGTTTGTCCAAATCGGTCCAGTAGAACTCGAGTAATTGTCCAAAATAGGGCGAATGTTTCTATTGGGGATAACGCGACTTCTAATGGTTCGATTTGGACAAACGACACCTCAAAAGAATGGGCTGGTGACAAGCTTCCATTTGACGTTTCGTTTATCCAAATCGGTCCAGTAGAACTCGAGTAATTGTCCAAAATAGGGCGAATGTTTCTATTGGGGATAACGCGACTTCTAATGGTTCGATTTGGACAAACGACACCTCAAAAGAATGGGCTGGTGACAAGCTTCCATTTGACGTTTCGTTTGTCCAAATCGGTCCAGTAGAAGTCGAGTAATTGTCCAAAATAGAGCGAATGTTTCTATTGGTGATAACGCGCGTTCTACTGGTTCGATTTGGACAAACGACACCTCAAAAGAATGGGCTGGTGACAAGCTTTCATTTGACGTTTCGTTTGTCCAAATCGGTCCAGTAGAACTCGAGTAATTGTCCAAAATAGGGCGAATGTTTCTATTGGGGATAACGCGACTTCTAATGGTTCGATTTGGACAAACGACACCTCAAAAGAATGGGCTGGTGACAAGCTTCCATTTGACGTTTCGTTTGTCCAAATCGGTCCAGTAGAACTCGAGTAATTGTCCAAAATAGGGCGAATGTTTCTATTGGGGATAACGCGACTTCTAATGGTTCGATTTGGACAAACGACACCTCAAAAGAATGGGCTGGTGACAAGCTTCCATTTGACGTTTCGTTTATCCAAATCGGTCCAGTAGAACTCGAGTAATTGTCCAAAATAGGGCGAATGTTTCTATTGGGGATAACGCGACTTCTAATGGTTCGATTTGGACAAACGACACCTCAAAAGAATGGGCTGGTGACAAGCTTTCATTTGACGTTTCGTTTGTCCAAATCGGACCATTACAACTCGAGTAATTGTCCAAAATAGAGCGAATGTTTCTATTGGTGATAACGCGACTTCTAATGGTTCGATTTGGACAAACGACACCTCAAAAGAATGGGCTGGTGACAAGCTTCCATTTGACGTTTCGTTTGTCCAAATCGGTCCAGTAGAACTCGAGTAATTGTCCAAAATAGGGCGAATGTTTCTATTGGGGATAACGCGACTTCTAATGGTTCGATTTGGACAAACGACACCTCAAAAGAATGGGCTGGTGACAAGCTTTCATTTGACGTTTCGTTTGTCCAAATCGGTCCAGTAGAACTCGAGTAATTGTCCAAAATAGAGCGAATGTTTCTATTGGGGATAACGCGCGTTCTACTGGTTCGATTTGGACAAACGACACCTCAAAAGAATGGGCTGGTGACAAGCTTTCATTTGACGTTTCGTTTGTCCAAATCGGTCCAGTAGAACTCGAGTAATTGTCCAAAATAGGGCGAATGTTTCTATTGGGGATAACGCGACTTCTAATGGTTCGATTTGGACAAACGACACCTCAAAAGAATGGGCTGGTGACAAGCTTCCATTTGACGTTTCGTTTGTCCAAATCGGTCCAGTAGAACTCGAGTAATTGTCCAAAATAGAGCGAATGTTTCTATTGGGGATAACGCGCGTTCTACTGGTTCGATTTGGACAAACGACACCTCAAAAGAATGGGCTGGTGACAAGCTTCCATTTGACGTTTCGTTTGTCCAAATCGGTCCAGTAGAACTCGAGTAATTGTCCAAAATAGGGCGAATGTTTCTATTGGGGATAACGCGACTTCTAATGGTTCGATTTGGACAAACGACACCTCAAAAGAATGGGCTGGTGACAAGCTTCCATTTGACGTTTCGTTTGTCCAAATCGGTCCAGTAGAACTGGAGTAATTGTCCAAAATAGGGCGAATGTTTCTATTGGGGATAACGCGCGTTCTACTGGTTCGATTTGGACAAACGACACCTCAAAAAATGGGCTGGTGACAAGCTTCCATTTGACGTTTCGTTTGTCCAAATCGGTCCAGTAGAACTCGAGTAATTGTCCAAAATAGAGCGAATGTTTCTATTGGGGATAACGCGACTTCTAATGGTTCGATTTGGACAAACGACACCTCAAAAGAATGGGCTGGTGACAAGCTTTCATTTGACGTTGCGTTTGTCCAAATCGGTCCAGTAGAACTCGAGTAATTGTCCAAAATAGGGCGAATGTTTCTATTGGGGATAACGCGACTTCTAATAGTTCGATTTGGACAAACGACACCTCAAAAGAATGGGCTGGTGACAAGCTTCCATTTGACGTTTCGTTTGTCCAAATCGGACCATTAGAACTCGAGTAATTGTCCAAAATAGAGCGAATGTTTCTATTGGTGATAACGCGCGTTCTACTGGTTCGATTTGGACAAACGACACCTCAAAAGAATGGGCTGGTGACAAGCTTCCATTTGACGTTTCGTTTGTCCAAATCGGTCCAGTAGAACTCGAGTAATTGTCCAAAATAGGGCGAATGTTTCTATTGGGGATAACGCGACTTCTAATGGTTCGATTTGGACAAACGACACCTCAAAAGAATGGGCTGGTGACAAGCTTTCATTTGACGTTGCGTTTGTCCAAATCGGTCCAGTAGAACTCGAGTAATTGTCCAAAATAGGGCGAATGTTTCTATTGGGGATAACGCGACTTCTAATGGTTCGATTTGGTCAAACGACACCTCAAAAGAATGGGCTGGTGACAAGCTTTCATTTGACGTTTCGTTTGTCCAAATCGGACCATTACAAGTCGAGTAATTGTCCAAAATAGAGCGAATGTTTCTATTGGTGATAACGCGACTTCTAATGGTTCGATTTGGACAAACGACACCTCAAAAGAATGGGCTGGTGACAAGCTTCCATTTGACGTTTCGTTTGTCCAAATCGGTCCAGTAGAACTCGAGTAATTGTCCAAAATATGGCGAATGTTTCTATTGGGGATAACGCGACTTCTAATGGTTCGATTTGGACAAACGACACCTCAAAAGAATGGGCTGGTGACAAGCTTTCATTTGACGTTTCGTTTGTCCAAATCGGTCCAGTAGAACTCGAGTAATTGTCCAAAATAGAGCGAATGTTTCTATTGGGGATAACGCGCGTTCTACTGGTTCGATTTGGACAAACGACACCTCAAAAGAATGGGCTGGTGACAAGCTTTCATTTGACGTTTCGTTTGTCCAAATCGGACCATTACAACTCGAGTAATTGTCCAAAATAGAGCGAATGTTTCTATTGGTGATAACGCGCGTTCTACTGGTTCGATTTGGACAAACGACACCTCAAAAGAATGGGCTGGTGACAAGCCTTCATTTGACGTTTCGTTTGTCCAAATCGGTCCAGTAGAACTGGAGTAATTGTCCAAAATAGGGCGAATGTTTCTATTGGGGATAACGCGCGTTCTACTGGTTCGATTTGGACAAACGACACCTCAAAAGAATGGGCTGGTGACAAGCTTTCATTTGACGTTTCGTTTGTCCAAATCGGTCCAGTAGAACTCGAGTAATTGTCCAAAATAGGGCGAATGTTTCTATTGGGGATAACGCGACTTCTAATGGTTCGATTTGGACAAACGACACCTCAAAAGAATGGGCTGGTGACAAGCTTCCATTTGACGTTTCGTTTGTCCAAATCGGTCCAGTAGAACTCGAGTAATTGTCCAAAATAGGGCGAATGTTTCTATTGGGGATAACGCGACTTCTAATGGTTCGATTTGGACAAACGACACCTCAAAAGAATGGGCTGGTGACAAGCTTCCATTTGACGTTTCGTTTATCCAAATCGGTCCAGTAGAACTCGAGTAATTGTCCAAAATAGGGCGAATGTTTCTATTGGGGATAACGCGACTTCTAATGGTTCGATTTGGACAAACGACACCTCAAAAGAATGGGCTGGTGACAAGCTTTCATTTGACGTTTCGTTTGTCCAAATTGGACCATTACAACTCGAGTAATTGTCCAAAATAGAGCGAATGTTTCTATTGGTGATAACGCGACTTCTAATGGTTCGATTTGGACAAACGACACCTCAAAAGAATGGGCTGGTGACAAGCTTTCATTTGACGTTTCGTTTGTCCAAATCGGTCCAGTAGAACTCGAGTAATTGTCCAAAATAGAGCGAATGTTTCTATTGGGGATAACGCGCGTTCTACTGGTTCGATTTGGACAAACGACACCTCAAAAGAATGGGCTGGTGACAAGCTTTCATTTGACGTTTCGTTTGTCCAAATCGGACCATTACAACTCGAGTAATTGTCCAAAATAGAGCGAATGTTTCTATTGGTGATAACGCGCGTTCTACTGGTTCGATTTGGACAAACGACACCTCAAAAGAATGGGCTGGTGACAAGCCTTCATTTGACGTTTCGTTTGTCCAAATCGGTCCAGTAGAACTGGAGTAATTGTCCAAAATAGGGCGAATGTTTCTATTGGGGATAACGCGCGTTCTACTGGTTCGATTTGGACAAACGACACCTCAAAAGAATGGGCTGGTGACAAGCTTCCATTTGACGTTTCGTTTATCCAAATCGGTCCAGTAGAACTCGAGTAATTGTCCAAAATAGGGCGAATGTTTCTATTGGGGATAACGCGACTTCTAATGGTTCGATTTGGACAAACGACACCTCAAAAGAATGGGCTGGTGACAAGCTTTCATTTGACGTTTCGTTTGTCCAAATCGGACCATTACAACTCGAGTAATTGTCCAAAATAGAGCGAATGTTTCTATTGGTGATAACGCGACTTCTAATGGTTCGATTTGGACAAACGACACCTCAAAAGAATGGGCTGGTGACAAGCTTCCATTTGACGTTTCGTTTGTCCAAATCGGTCCAGTAGAACTCGAGTAATTGTCCAAAATAGGGCGAATGTTTCTATTGGGGATAACGCGACTTCTAATGGTTCGATTTGGACAAACGACACCTCAAAAGAATGGGCTGGTGACAAGCTTTCATTTGACGTTTCGTTTGTCCAAATCGGTCCAGTAGAACTCGAGTAATTGTCCAAAATAGAGCGAATGTTTCTATTGGGGATAACGCGCGTTCTACTGGTTCGATTTGGACAAACGACACCTCAAAAGAATGGGCTGGTGACAAGCTTTCATTTGACGTTTCGTTTGTCCAAATCGGTCCAGTAGAACTCGAGTAATTGTCCAAAATAGGGCGAATGTTTCTATTGGGGATAACGCGACTTCTAATGGTTCGATTTGGACAAACGACACCTCAAAAGAATGGGCTGGTGACAAGCTTCCATTTGACGTTTCGTTTGTCCAAATCGGTCCAGTAGAACTCGAGTAATTGTCCAAAATAGAGCGAATGTTTCTATTGGGGATAACGCGCGTTCTACTGGTTCGATTTGGACAAACGACACCTCAAAAGAATGGGCTGGTGACAAGCTTCCATTTGACGTTTCGTTTGTCCAAATCGGTCCAGTAGAACTCGAGTAATTGTCCAAAATAGGGCGAATGTTTCTATTGGGGATAACGCGACTTCTAATGGTTCGATTTGGACAAACGACACCTCAAAAGAATGGGCTGGTGACAAGCTTCCATTTGACGTTTCGTTTGTCCAAATCGGTCCAGTAGAACTGGAGTAATTGTCCAAAATAGGGCGAATGTTTCTATTGGGGATAACGCGCGTTCTACTGGTTCGATTTGGACAAACGACACCTCAAAAAATGGGCTGGTGACAAGCTTCCATTTGACGTTTCGTTTGTCCAAATCGGTCCAGTAGAACTCGAGTAATTGTCCAAAATAGAGCGAATGTTTCTATTGGGGATAACGCGACTTCTAATGGTTCGATTTGGACAAACGACACCTCAAAAGAATGGGCTGGTGACAAGCTTTCATTTGACGTTGCGTTTGTCCAAATCGGTCCAGTAGAACTCGAGTAATTGTCCAAAATAGGGCGAATGTTTCTATTGGGGATAACGCGACTTCTAATAGTTCGATTTGGACAAACGACACCTCAAAAGAATGGGCTGGTGACAAGCTTCCATTTGACGTTTCGTTTGTCCAAATCGGACCATTAGAACTCGAGTAATTGTCCAAAATAGAGCGAATGTTTCTATTGGTGATAACGCGCGTTCTACTGGTTCGATTTGGACAAACGACACCTCAAAAGAATGGGCTGGTGACAAGCTTCCATTTGACGTTTCGTTTGTCCAAATCGGTCCAGTAGAACTCGAGTAATTGTCCAAAATAGGGCGAATGTTTCTATTGGGGATAACGCGACTTCTAATGGTTCGATTTGGACAATCGACACCTCAAAAGAATGGGCTGGTGACAAGCTTTCATTTGACGTTGCGTTTGTCCAAATCGGTCCAGTAGAACTCGAGTAATTGTCCAAAATAGGGCGAATGTTTCTATTGGGGATAACGCGACTTCTAATGGTTCGATTTGGTCAAACGACACCTCAAAAGAATGGGCTGGTGACAAGCTTTCATTTGACGTTTCGTTTGTCCAAATCGGACCATTACAAGTCGAGTAATTGTCCAAAATAGAGCGAATGTTTCTATTGGTGATAACGCGACTTCTAATGGTTCGATTTGGACAAACGACACCTCAAAAGAATGGGCTGGTGACAAGCTTCCATTTGACGTTTCGTTTGTCCAAATCGGTCCAGTAGAACTCGAGTAATTGTCCAAAATATGGCGAATGTTTCTATTGGGGATAACGCGACTTCTAATGGTTCGATTTGGACAAACGACACCTCAAAAGAATGGGCTGGTGACAAGCTTTCATTTGACGTTTCGTTTGTCCAAATCGGTCCAGTAGAACTCGAGTAATTGTCCAAAATAGAGCGAATGTTTCTATTGGGGATAACGCGCGTTCTACTGGTTCGATTTGGACAAACGACACCTCAAAAGAATGGGCTGGTGACAAGCTTTCATTTGACGTTTCGTTTGTCCAAATCGGACCATTACAACTCGAGTAATTGTCCAAAATAGAGCGAATGTTTCTATTGGTGATAACGCGCGTTCTACTGGTTCGATTTGGACAAACGACACCTCAAAAGAATGGGCTGGTGACAAGCCTTCATTTGACGTTTCGTTTGTCCAAATCGGTCCAGTAGAACTGGAGTAATTGTCCAAAATAGGGCGAATGTTTCTATTGGGGATAACGCGCGTTCTACTGGTTCGATTTGGACAAACGACACCTCAAAAGAATGGGCTGGTGACAAGCTTTCATTTGACGTTTCGTTTGTCCAAATCGGTCCAGTAGAACTCGAGTAATTGTCCAAAATAGGGCGAATGTTTCTATTGGGGATAACGCGACTTCTAATGGTTCGATTTGGACAAACGACACCTCAAAAGAATGGGCTGGTGACAAGCTTCCATTTGACGTTTCGTTTGTCCAAATCGGTCCAGTAGAACTCGAGTAATTGTCCAAAATAGGGCGAATGTTTCTATTGGGGATAACGCGACTTCTAATGGTTCGATTTGGACAAACGACACCTCAAAAGAATGGGCTGGTGACAAGCTTCCATTTGACGTTTCGTTTATCCAAATCGGTCCAGTAGAACTCGAGTAATTGTCCAAAATAGGGCGAATGTTTCTATTGGGGATAACGCGACTTCTAATGGTTCGATTTGGACAAACGACACCTCAAAAGAATGGGCTGGTGACAAGCTTTCATTTGACGTTTCGTTTGTCCAAATTGGACCATTACAACTCGAGTAATTGTCCAAAATAGAGCGAATGTTTCTATTGGTGATAACGCGACTTCTAATGGTTCGATTTGGACAAACGACACCTCAAAAGAATGGGCTGGTGACAAGCTTTCATTTGACGTTTCGTTTGTCCAAATCGGTCCAGTAGAACTCGAGTAATTGTCCAAAATAGAGCGAATGTTTCTATTGGGGATAACGCGCGTTCTACTGGTTCGATTTGGACAAACGACACCTCAAAAGAATGGGCTGGTGACAAGCTTTCATTTGACGTTTCGTTTGTCCAAATCGGACCATTACAACTCGAGTAATTGTCCAAAATAGAGCGAATGTTTCTATTGGTGATAACGCGCGTTCTACTGGTTCGATTTGGACAAACGACACCTCAAAAGAATGGGCTGGTGACAAGCCTTCATTTGACGTTTCGTTTGTCCAAATCGGTCCAGTAGAACTGGAGTAATTGTCCAAAATAGGGCGAATGTTTCTATTGGGGATAACGCGCGTTCTACTGGTTCGATTTGGACAAACGACACCTCAAAAGAATGGGCTGGTGACAAGCTTCCATTTGACGTTTCGTTTGTCCAAATCGGTCCAGTAGAACTCGAGTAATTGTCCAAAATAGGGCGAATGTTTCTATTGGGGATAACGCGACTTCTAATGGTTCGATTTGGACAAACGACACCTCAAAAGAATGGGCTGGTGACAAGCTTCCATTTGACGTTTCGTTTGTCCAAATCGGTCCAGTAGAACTCGAGTAATTGTCCAAAATAGGGCGAATGTTTCTATTGGGGATAACGCGACTTCTAATGGTTCGATTTGGACAAACGACACCTCAAAAGAATGGGCTGGTGACAAGCTTTCATTTGACGTTTCGTTTGTCCAAATCGGTCCAGTAGAACTCGAGTAATTGTCCAAAATAGGGCGAATGTTTCTATTGGGGATAACGCGACTTCTAATGATTCGATTTGGACAAACGACACCTCAAAAGAATGGGCTGGTGACAAGCTTCCATTTGACGTTTCGTTTGTCCAAATCGGTCCAGTAGAAGTCGAGTAATTGTCCAAAATAGAGCGAATGTTTCTATTGGTGATAACGCGCGTTCTACTGGTTCGATTTGGACAAACGACACCTCAAAAGAATGGGCTGGTGACAAGCTTTCATTTGACGTTTCGTTTGTCCAAATCGGTCCAGTAGAACTCGAGTAATTGTCCAAAATAGGGCGAATGTTTCTATTGGGGATAACGCGACTTCTAATGGTTCGATTTGGACAAACGACACCTCAAAAGAATGGGCTGGTGACAAGCTTCCATTTGACGTTTCGTTTGTCCAAATCGGTCCAGTAGAACTCGAGTAATTGTCCAAAATAGGGCGAATGTTTCTATTGGGGATAACGCGACTTCTAATGGTTCGATTTGGACAAACGACACCTCAAAAGAATGGGCTGGTGACAAGCTTCCATTTGACGTTTCGTTTATCCAAATCGGTCCAGTAGAACTCGAGTAATTGTCCAAAATAGGGCGAATGTTTCTATTGGGGATAACGCGACTTCTAATGGTTCGATTTGGACAAACGACACCTCAAAAGAATGGGCTGGTGACAAGCTTTCATTTGACGTTTCGTTTGTCCAAATCGGACCATTACAACTCGAGTAATTGTCCAAAATAGAGCGAATGTTTCTATTGGTGATAACGCGACTTCTAATGGTTCGATTTGGACAAACGACACCTCAAAAGAATGGGCTGGTGACAAGCTTCCATTTGACGTTTCGTTTGTCCAAATCGGTCCAGTAGAACTCGAGTAATTGTCCAAAATAGGGCGAATGTTTCTATTGGGGATAACGCGACTTCTAATGGTTCGATTTGGACAAACGACACCTCAAAAGAATGGGCTGGTGACAAGCTTTCATTTGACGTTTCGTTTGTCCAAATCGGTCCAGTAGAACTCGAGTAATTGTCCAAAATAGAGCGAATGTTTCTATTGGGGATAACGCGCGTTCTACTGGTTCGATTTGGACAAACGACACCTCAAAAGAATGGGCTGGTGACAAGCTTTCATTTGACGTTACGTTTGTCCAAATCGGTCCAGTAGAACTCGAGTAATTGTCCAAAATAGGGCGAATGTTTCTATTGGGGATAACGCGACTTCTACTGGTTCGATTTGGACAAACGACACCTCAAAAGAATGGGCTGGTGACAAGCTTCCATTTGACGTTTCGTTTGTCCAAATCGGTCCAGTAGAACTCGAGTAATTGTCCAAAATAGAGCGAATGTTTCTATTGGGGATAACGCGCGTTCTACTGGTTCGATTTGGACAAACGGCACCTCAAAAGAATGGGCTGGTGACAAGCTTTCATTTGACGTTTCGTTTGTCCAAATCGGACCATTACAACTCGAGTAATTGTCCAAAATAGAGCGAATGTTTCTATTGGTGATAACGCGCGTTCTACTGGTTCGATTTGGACAAACGACACCTCAAAAGAATGGGCTGGTGACAAGCCTTCATTTGACGTTTCGTTTGTCCAAATCGGTCCAGTAGAACTGGAGTAATTGTCCAAAATAGGGCGAATGTTTCTATTGGGGATAACGCGCGTTCTACTGGTTCGATTTGGACAAACGACACCTCAAAAGAATGGGCTGGTGACAAGCTTCCATTTGACGTTTCGTTTGTCCAAATCGGTCCAGTAGAACTCGAGTAATTGTCCAAAATAGGGCGAATGTTTCTATTGGGGATAACGCGACTTCTAATGGTTCGATTTGGACAAACGACACCTCAAAAGAATGGGCTGGTGACAAGCTTCCATTTGACGTTTCGTTTGTCCAAATCGGTCCAGTAGAACTCGAGTAATTGTCCAAAATAGGGCGAATGTTTCTATTGGGGATAACGCGACTTCTAATGGTTCGATTTGGACAAACGACACCTCAAAAGAATGGGCTGGTGACAAGCTTTCATTTGACGTTTCGTTTGTCCAAATCGGTCCAGTAGAACTCGAGTAATTGTCCAAAATAGGGCGAATGTTTCTATTGGGGATAACGCGACTTCTAATGGTTCGATTTGGACAAACGACACCTCAAAAGAATGGGCTGGTGACAAGCTTCCATTTGACGTTTCGTTTGTCCAAATCGGTCCAGTAGAAGTCGAGTAATTGTCCAAAATAGAGCGAATGTTTCTATTGGTGATAACGCGCGTTCTACTGGTTCGATTTGGACAAACGACACCTCAAAAGAATGGGCTGGTGACAAGCTTTCATTTGACGTTTCGTTTGTCCAAATCGGTCCAGTAGAACTCGAGTAATTGTCCAAAATAGGGCGAATGTTTCTATTGGGGATAACGCGACTTCTAATGGTTCGATTTGGACAAACGACACCTCAAAAGAATGGGCTGGTGACAAGCTTCCATTTGACGTTTCGTTTGTCCAAATCGGTCCAGTAGAACTCGAGTAATTGTCCAAAATAGGGCGAATGTTTCTATTGGGGATAACGCGACTTCTAATGGTTCGATTTGGACAAACGACACCTCAAAAGAATGGGCTGGTGACAAGCTTCCATTTGACGTTTCGTTTATCCAAATCGGTCCAGTAGAACTCGAGTAATTGTCCAAAATAGGGCGAATGTTTCTATTGGGGATAACGCGACTTCTAATGGTTCGATTTGGACAAACGACACCTCAAAAGAATGGGCTGGTGACAAGCTTTCATTTGACGTTTCGTTTGTCCAAATCGGACCATTACAACTCGAGTAATTGTCCAAAATAGAGCGAATGTTTCTATTGGTGATAACGCGACTTCTAATGGTTCGATTTGGACAAACGACACCTCAAAAGAATGGGCTGGTGACAAGCTTCCATTTGACGTTTCGTTTGTCCAAATCGGTCCAGTAGAACTCGAGTAATTGTCCAAAATAGGGCGAATGTTTCTATTGGGGATAACGCGACTTCTAATGGTTCGATTTGGACAAACGACACCTCAAAAGAATGGGCTGGTGACAAGCTTTCATTTGACGTTTCGTTTGTCCAAATCGGTCCAGTAGAACTCGAGTAATTGTCCAAAATAGAGCGAATGTTTCTATTGGGGATAACGCGCGTTCTACTGGTTCGATTTGGACAAACGACACCTCAAAAGAATGGGCTGGTGACAAGCCTTCATTTGACGTTTCGTTTGTCCAAATCGGTCCAGTAGAACTGGAGTAATTGTCCAAAATAGGGCGAATGTTTCTATTGGGGATAACGCGCGTTCTACTGGTTCGATTTGGACAAACGACACCTCAAAAGAATGGGCTGGTGACAAGCTTCCATTTGACGTTTCGTTTGTCCAAATCGGTCCAGTAGAACTCGAGTAATTGTCCAAAATAGGGCGAATGTTTCTATTGGGGATAACGCGACTTCTAATGGTTCGATTTGGACAAACGACACCTCAAAAGAATGGGCTGGTGACAAGCTTCCATTTGACGTTTCGTTTGTCCAAATCGGTCCAGTAGAACTCGAGTAATTGTCCAAAATAGGGCGAATGTTTCTATTGGGGATAACGCGACTTCTAATGGTTCGATTTGGACAAACGACACCTCAAAAGAATGGGCTGGTGACAAGCTTTCATTTGACGTTTCGTTTGTCCAAATCGGTCCAGTAGAACTCGAGTAATTGTCCAAAATAGGGCGAATGTTTCTATTGGGGATAACGCGACTTCTAATGGTTCGATTTGGACAAACGACACCTCAAAAGAATGGGCTGGTGACAAGCTTCCATTTGACGTTTCGTTTGTCCAAATCGGTCCAGTAGAAGTCGAGTAATTGTCCAAAATAGAGCGAATGTTTCTATTGGTGATAACGCGCGTTCTACTGGTTCGATTTGGACAAACGACACCTCAAAAGAATGGGCTGGTGACAAGCTTTCATTTGACGTTTCGTTTGTCCAAATCGGTCCAGTAGAACTCGAGTAATTGTCCAAAATAGGGCGAATGTTTCTATTGGGGATAACGCGACTTCTAATGGTTCGATTTGGACAAACGACACCTCAAAAGAATGGGCTGGTGACAAGCTTCCATTTGACGTTTCGTTTGTCCAAATCGGTCCAGTAGAACTCGAGTAATTGTCCAAAATAGGGCGAATGTTTCTATTGGGGATAACGCGACTTCTAATGGTTCGATTTGGACAAACGACACCTCAAAAGAATGGGCTGGTGACAAGCTTCCATTTGACGTTTCGTTTATCCAAATCGGTCCAGTAGAACTCGAGTAATTGTCCAAAATAGGGCGAATGTTTCTATTGGGGATAACGCGACTTCTAATGGTTCGATTTGGACAAACGACACCTCAAAAGAATGGGCTGGTGACAAGCTTTCATTTGACGTTTCGTTTGTCCAAATCGGACCATTACAACTCGAGTAATTGTCCAAAATAGAGCGAATGTTTCTATTGGTGATAACGCGACTTCTAATGGTTCGATTTGGACAAACGACACCTCAAAAGAATGGGCTGGTGACAAGCTTCCATTTGACGTTTCGTTTGTCCAAATCGGTCCAGTAGAACTCGAGTAATTGTCCAAAATAGGGCGAATGTTTCTATTGGGGATAACGCGACTTCTAATGGTTCGATTTGGACAAACGACACCTCAAAAGAATGGGCTGGTGACAAGCTTTCATTTGACGTTTCGTTTGTCCAAATCGGTCCAGTAGAACTCGAGTAATTGTCCAAAATAGAGCGAATGTTTCTATTGGGGATAACGCGCGTTCTACTGGTTCGATTTGGACAAACGACACCTCAAAAGAATGGGCTGGTGACAAGCTTTCATTTGACGTTTCGTTTGTCCAAATCGGTCCAGTAGAACTCGAGTAATTGTCCAAAATAGGGCGAATGTTTCTATTGGGGATAACGCGACTTCTAATGGTTCGATTTGGACAAACGACACCTCAAAAGAATGGGCTGGTGACAAGCTTCCATTTGACGTTTCGTTTGTCCAAATCGGTCCAGTAGAACTCGAGTAATTGTCCAAAATAGAGCGAATGTTTCTATTGGGGATAACGCGCGTTCTACTGGTTCGATTTGGACAAACGACACCTCAAAAGAATGGGCTGGTGACAAGCTTCCATTTGACGTTTCGTTTGTCCAAATCGGTCCAGTAGAACTCGAGTAATTGTCCAAAATAGGGCGAATGTTTCTATTGGGGATAACGCGACTTCTAATGGTTCGATTTGGACAAACGACACCTCAAAAGAATGGGCTGGTGACAAGCTTCCATTTGACGTTTCGTTTGTCCAAATCGGTCCAGTAGAACTGGAGTAATTGTCCAAAATAGGGCGAATGTTTCTATTGGGGATAACGCGCGTTCTACTGGTTCGATTTGGACAAACGACACCTCAAAAAATGGGCTGGTGACAAGCTTCCATTTGACGTTTCGTTTGTCCAAATCGGTCCAGTAGAACTCGAGTAATTGTCCAAAATAGAGCGAATGTTTCTATTGGGGATAACGCGACTTCTAATGGTTCGATTTGGACAAACGACACCTCAAAAGAATGGGCTGGTGACAAGCTTTCATTTGACGTTGCGTTTGTCCAAATCGGTCCAGTAGAACTCGAGTAATTGTCCAAAATAGGGCGAATGTTTCTATTGGGGATAACGCGACTTCTAATAGTTCGATTTGGACAAACGACACCTCAAAAGAATGGGCTGGTGACAAGCTTCCATTTGACGTTTCGTTTGTCCAAATCGGACCATTAGAACTCGAGTAATTGTCCAAAATAGAGCGAATGTTTCTATTGGTGATAACGCGCGTTCTACTGGTTCGATTTGGACAAACGACACCTCAAAAGAATGGGCTGGTGACAAGCTTCCATTTGACGTTTCGTTTGTCCAAATCGGTCCAGTAGAACTCGAGTAATTGTCCAAAATAGAGCGAATGTTTCTATTGGGGATAACGCGCGTTCTACTGGTTCGATTTGGACAAACGGCACCTCAAAAGAATGGGCTGGTGACAAGCTTTCATTTGACGTTTCGTTTGTCCAAATCGGACCATTACAACTCGAGTAATTGTCCAAAATAGAGCGAATGTTTCTATTGGTGATAACGCGCGTTCTACTGGTTCGATTTGGACAAACGACACCTCAAAAGAATGGGCTGGTGACAAGCCTTCATTTGACGTTTCGTTTGTCCAAATCGGTCCAGTAGAACTGGAGTAATTGTCCAAAATAGGGCGAATGTTTCTATTGGGGATAACGCGCGTTCTACTGGTTCGATTTGGACAAACGACACCTCAAAAGAATGGGCTGGTGACAAGCTTCCATTTGACGTTTCGTTTGTCCAAATCGGTCCAGTAGAACTCGAGTAATTGTCCAAAATAGGGCGAATGTTTCTATTGGGGATAACGCGACTTCTAATGGTTCGATTTGGACAAACGACACCTCAAAAGAATGGGCTGGTGACAAGCTTCCATTTGACGTTTCGTTTGTCCAAATCGGTCCAGTAGAACTCGAGTAATTGTCCAAAATAGGGCGAATGTTTCTATTGGGGATAACGCGACTTCTAATGGTTCGATTTGGACAAACGACACCTCAAAAGAATGGGCTGGTGACAAGCTTTCATTTGACGTTTCGTTTGTCCAAATCGGTCCAGTAGAACTCGAGTAATTGTCCAAAATAGGGCGAATGTTTCTATTGGGGATAACGCGACTTCTAATGGTTCGATTTGGACAAACGACACCTCAAAAGAATGGGCTGGTGACAAGCTTCCATTTGACGTTTCGTTTGTCCAAATCGGTCCAGTAGAAGTCGAGTAATTGTCCAAAATAGAGCGAATGTTTCTATTGGTGATAACGCGCGTTCTACTGGTTCGATTTGGACAAACGACACCTCAAAAGAATGGGCTGGTGACAAGCTTTCATTTGACGTTTCGTTTGTCCAAATCGGTCCAGTAGAACTCGAGTAATTGTCCAAAATAGGGCGAATGTTTCTATTGGGGATAACGCGACTTCTAATGGTTCGATTTGGACAAACGACACCTCAAAAGAATGGGCTGGTGACAAGCTTCCATTTGACGTTTCGTTTGTCCAAATCGGTCCAGTAGAACTCGAGTAATTGTCCAAAATAGGGCGAATGTTTCTATTGGGGATAACGCGACTTCTAATGGTTCGATTTGGACAAACGACACCTCAAAAGAATGGGCTGGTGACAAGCTTCCATTTGACGTTTCGTTTATCCAAATCGGTCCAGTAGAACTCGAGTAATTGTCCAAAATAGGGCGAATGTTTCTATTGGGGATAACGCGACTTCTAATGGTTCGATTTGGACAAACGACACCTCAAAAGAATGGGCTGGTGACAAGCTTTCATTTGACGTTTCGTTTGTCCAAATCGGACCATTACAAGTCGAGTAATTGTCCAAAATAGAGCGAATGTTTCTATTGGTGATAACGCGACTTCTAATGGTTCGATTTGGACAAACGACACCTCAAAAGAATGGGCTGGTGACAAGCTTCCATTTGACGTTTCGTTTGTCCAAATCGGTCCAGTAGAACTCGAGTAATTGTCCAAAATAGGGCGAATGTTTCTATTGGGGATAACGCGACTTCTAATGGTTCGATTTGGACAAACGACACCTCAAAAGAATGGGCTGGTGACAAGCTTTCATTTGACGTTTCGTTTGTCCAAATCGGTCCAGTAGAACTCGAGTAATTGTCCAAAATAGAGCGAATGTTTCTATTGGGGATAACGCGCGTTCTACTGGTTCGATTTGGACAAACGACACCTCAAAAGAATGGGCTGGTGACAAGCTTTCATTTGACGTTTCGTTTGTCCAAATCGGACCATTACAACTCGAGTAATTGTCCAAAATAGAGCGAATGTTTCTATTGGTGATAACGCGCGTTCTACTGGTTCGATTTGGACAAACGACACCTCAAAAGAATGGGCTGGTGACAAGCCTTCATTTGACGTTTCGTTTGTCCAAATCGGTCCAGTAGAACTGGAGTAATTGTCCAAAATAGGGCGAATGTTTCTATTGGGGATAACGCGCGTTCTACTGGTTCGATTTGGACAAACGACACCTCAAAAGAATGGGCTGGTGACAAGCTTTCATTTGACGTTTCGTTTGTCCAAATCGGTCCAGTAGAACTCGAGTAATTGTCCAAAATAGGGCGAATGTTTCTATTGGGGATAACGCGACTTCTAATGGTTCGATTTGGACAAACGACACCTCAAAAGAATGGGCTGGTGACAAGCTTCCATTTGACGTTTCGTTTGTCCAAATCGGTCCAGTAGAACTCGAGTAATTGTCCAAAATAGGGCGAATGTTTCTATTGGGGATAACGCGACTTCTAATCGTTCGATTTGGACAAACGACACCTCAAAAGAATGGGCTGGTGACAAGCTTCCATTTGACGTTTCGTTTATCCAAATCGGTCCAGTAGAACTCGAGTAATTGTCCAAAATAGGGCGAATGTTTCTATTGGGGATAACGCGACTTCTAATGGTTCGATTTGGACAAACGACACCTCAAAAGAATGGGCTGGTGACAAGCTTTCATTTGACGTTTCGTTTGTCCAAATCGGACCATTACAACTCGAGTAATTGTCCAAAATAGAGCGAATGTTTCTATTGGTGATAACGCGACTTCTAATGGTTCGATTTGGACAAACGACACCTCAAAAGAATGGGCTGGTGACAAGCTTTCATTTGACGTTTCGTTTGTCCAAATCGGTCCAGTAGAACTCGAGTAATTGTCCAAAATAGAGCGAATGTTTCTATTGGGGATAACGCGCGTTCTACTGGTTCGATTTGGACAAACGACACCTCAAAAGAATGGGCTGGTGACAAGCTTTCATTTGACGTTTCGTTTGTCCAAATCGGACCATTACAACTCGAGTAATTGTCCAAAATAGAGCGAATGTTTCTATTGGTGATAACGCGCGTTCTACTGGTTCGATTTGGACAAACGACACCTCAAAAGAATGGGCTGGTGACAAGCCTTCATTTGACGTTTCGTTTGTCCAAATCGGTCCAGTAGAACTGGAGTAATTGTCCAAAATAGGGCGAATGTTTCTATTGGGGATAACGCGCGTTCTACTGGTTCGATTTGGACAAACGACACCTCAAAAGAATGGGCTGGTGACAAGCTTCCATTTGACGTTTCGTTTGTCCAAATCGGTCCAGTAGAACTCGAGTAATTGTCCAAAATAGGGCGAATGTTTCTATTGGGGATAACGCGACTTCTAATGGTTCGATTTGGACAAACGACACCTCAAAAGAATGGGCTGGTGACAAGCTTCCATTTGACGTTTCGTTTGTCCAAATCGGTCCAGTAGAACTCGAGTAATTGTCCAAAATAGGGCGAATGTTTCTATTGGGGATAACGCGACTTCTAATGGTTCGATTTGGACAAACGACACCTCAAAAGAATGGGCTGGTGACAAGCTTTCATTTGACGTTTCGTTTGTCCAAATCGGTCCAGTAGAACTCGAGTAATTGTCCAAAATAGGGCGAATGTTTCTATTGGGGATAACGCGACTTCTAATGGTTCGATTTGGACAAACGACACCTCAAAAGAATGGGCTGGTGACAAGCTTCCATTTGACGTTTCGTTTGTCCAAATCGGTCCAGTAGAAGTCGAGTAATTGTCCAAAATAGAGCGAATGTTTCTATTGGTGATAACGCGCGTTCTACTGGTTCGATTTGGACAAACGACACCTCAAAAGAATGGGCTGGTGACAAGCTTTCATTTGACGTTTCGTTTGTCCAAATCGGTCCAGTAGAACTCGAGTAATTGTCCAAAATAGGGCGAATGTTTCTATTGGGGATAACGCGACTTCTAATGGTTCGATTTGGACAAACGACACCTCAAAAGAATGGGCTGGTGACAAGCTTCCATTTGACGTTTCGTTTGTCCAAATCGGTCCAGTAGAACTCGAGTAATTGTCCAAAATAGGGCGAATGTTTCTATTGGGGATAACGCGACTTCTAATGGTTCGATTTGGACAAACGACACCTCAAAAGAATGGGCTGGTGACAAGCTTCCATTTGACGTTTCGTTTATCCAAATCGGTCCAGTAGAACTCGAGTAATTGTCCAAAATAGGGCGAATGTTTCTATTGGGGATAACGCGACTTCTAATGGTTCGATTTGGACAAACGACACCTCAAAAGAATGGGCTGGTGACAAGCTTTCATTTGACGTTTCGTTTGTCCAAATCGGACCATTACAACTCGAGTAATTGTCCAAAATAGAGCGAATGTTTCTATTGGTGATAACGCGACTTCTAATGGTTCGATTTGGACAAACGACACCTCAAAAGAATGGGCTGGTGACAAGCTTCCATTTGACGTTTCGTTTGTCCAAATCGGTCCAGTAGAACTCGAGTAATTGTCCAAAATAGGGCGAATGTTTCTATTGGGGATAACGCGACTTCTAATGGTTCGATTTGGACAAACGACACCTCAAAAGAATGGGCTGGTGACAAGCTTTCATTTGACGTTTCGTTTGTCCAAATCGGTCCAGTAGAACTCGAGTAATTGTCCAAAATAGAGCGAATGTTTCTATTGGGGATAACGCGCGTTCTACTGGTTCGATTTGGACAAACGACACCTCAAAAGAATGGGCTGGTGACAAGCTTTCATTTGACGTTTCGTTTGTCCAAATCGGTCCAGTAGAACTCGAGTAATTGTCCAAAATAGGGCGAATGTTTCTATTGGGGATAACGCGACTTCTAATGGTTCGATTTGGACAAACGACACCTCAAAAGAATGGGCTGGTGACAAGCTTCCATTTGACGTTTCGTTTGTCCAAATCGGTCCAGTAGAACTCGAGTAATTGTCCAAAATAGAGCGAATGTTTCTATTGGGGATAACGCGCGTTCTACTGGTTCGATTTGGACAAACGGCACCTCAAAAGAATGGGCTGGTGACAAGCTTTCATTTGACGTTTCGTTTGTCCAAATCGGACCATTACAACTCGAGTAATTGTCCAAAATAGAGCGAATGTTTCTATTGGTGATAACGCGCGTTCTACTGGTTCGATTTGGACAAACGACACCTCAAAAGAATGGGCTGGTGACAAGCCTTCATTTGACGTTTCGTTTGTCCAAATCGGTCCAGTAGAACTGGAGTAATTGTCCAAAATAGGGCGAATGTTTCTATTGGGGATAACGCGCGTTCTACTGGTTCGATTTGGACAAACGACACCTCAAAAGAATGGGCTGGTGACAAGCTTCCATTTGACGTTTCGTTTGTCCAAATCGGTCCAGTAGAACTCGAGTAATTGTCCAAAATAGGGCGAATGTTTCTATTGGGGATAACGCGACTTCTAATGGTTCGATTTGGACAAACGACACCTCAAAAGAATGGGCTGGTGACAAGCTTCCATTTGACGTTTCGTTTGTCCAAATCGGTCCAGTAGAACTCGAGTAATTGTCCAAAATAGGGCGAATGTTTCTATTGGGGATAACGCGACTTCTAATGGTTCGATTTGGACAAACGACACCTCAAAAGAATGGGCTGGTGACAAGCTTTCATTTGACGTTTCGTTTGTCCAAATCGGTCCAGTAGAACTCGAGTAATTGTCCAAAATAGGGCGAATGTTTCTATTGGGGATAACGCGACTTCTAATGGTTCGATTTGGACAAACGACACCTCAAAAGAATGGGCTGGTGACAAGCTTCCATTTGACGTTTCGTTTGTCCAAATCGGTCCAGTAGAAGTCGAGTAATTGTCCAAAATAGAGCGAATGTTTCTATTGGTGATAACGCGCGTTCTACTGGTTCGATTTGGACAAACGACACCTCAAAAGAATGGGCTGGTGACAAGCTTTCATTTGACGTTTCGTTTGTCCAAATCGGTCCAGTAGAACTCGAGTAATTGTCCAAAATAGGGCGAATGTTTCTATTGGGGATAACGCGACTTCTAATGGTTCGATTTGGACAAACGACACCTCAAAAGAATGGGCTGGTGACAAGCTTCCATTTGACGTTTCGTTTGTCCAAATCGGTCCAGTAGAACTCGAGTAATTGTCCAAAATAGGGCGAATGTTTCTATTGGGGATAACGCGACTTCTAATGGTTCGATTTGGACAAACGACACCTCAAAAGAATGGGCTGGTGACAAGCTTCCATTTGACGTTTCGTTTATCCAAATCGGTCCAGTAGAACTCGAGTAATTGTCCAAAATAGGGCGAATGTTTCTATTGGGGATAACGCGACTTCTAATGGTTCGATTTGGACAAACGACACCTCAAAAGAATGGGCTGGTGACAAGCTTTCATTTGACGTTTCGTTTGTCCAAATCGGACCATTACAACTCGAGTAATTGTCCAAAATAGAGCGAATGTTTCTATTGGTGATAACGCGACTTCTAATGGTTCGATTTGGACAAACGACACCTCAAAAGAATGGGCTGGTGACAAGCTTCCATTTGACGTTTCGTTTGTCCAAATCGGTCCAGTAGAACTCGAGTAATTGTCCAAAATAGGGCGAATGTTTCTATTGGGGATAACGCGACTTCTAATGGTTCGATTTGGACAAACGACACCTCAAAAGAATGGGCTGGTGACAAGCTTTCATTTGACGTTTCGTTTGTCCAAATCGGTCCAGTAGAACTCGAGTAATTGTCCAAAATAGAGCGAATGTTTCTATTGGGGATAACGCGCGTTCTACTGGTTCGATTTGGACAAACGACACCTCAAAAGAATGGGCTGGTGACAAGCTTTCATTTGACGTTTCGTTTGTCCAAATCGGTCCAGTAGAACTCGAGTAATTGTCCAAAATAGGGCGAATGTTTCTATTGGGGATAACGCGACTTCTAATGGTTCGATTTGGACAAACGACACCTCAAAAGAATGGGCTGGTGACAAGCTTCCATTTGACGTTTCGTTTGTCCAAATCGGTCCAGTAGAACTCGAGTAATTGTCCAAAATAGAGCGAATGTTTCTATTGGGGATAACGCGCGTTCTACTGGTTCGATTTGGACAAACGACACCTCAAAAGAATGGGCTGGTGACAAGCTTTCATTTGACGTTTCGTTTGTCCAAATCGGACCATTACAACTCGAGTAATTGTCCAAAATAGAGCGAATGTTTCTATTGGTGATAACGCGCGTTCTACTGGTTCGATTTGGACAAACGACACCTCAAAAGAATGGGCTGGTGACAAGCCTTCATTTGACGTTTCGTTTGTCCAAATCGGTCCAGTAGAACTGGAGTAATTGTCCAAAATAGGGCGAATGTTTCTATTGGGGATAACGCGCGTTCTACTGGTTCGATTTGGACAAACGACACCTCAAAAGAATGGGCTGGTGACAAGCTTCCATTTGACGTTTCGTTTGTCCAAATCGGTCCAGTAGAACTCGAGTAATTGTCCAAAATAGGGCGAATGTTTCTATTGGGGATAACGCGACTTCTAATGGTTCGATTTGGACAAACGACACCTCAAAAGAATGGGCTGGTGACAAGCTTCCATTTGACGTTTCGTTTGTCCAAATCGGTCCAGTAGAACTCGAGTAATTGTCCAAAATAGGGCGAATGTTTCTATTGGGGATAACGCGACTTCTAATGGTTCGATTTGGACAAACGACACCTCAAAAGAATGGGCTGGTGACAAGCTTTCATTTGACGTTTCGTTTGTCCAAATCGGTCCAGTAGAACTCGAGTAATTGTCCAAAATAGGGCGAATGTTTCTATTGGGGATAACGCGACTTCTAATGGTTCGATTTGGACAAACGACACCTCAAAAGAATGGGCTGGTGACAAGCTTCCATTTGACGTTTCGTTTGTCCAAATCGGTCCAGTAGAAGTCGAGTAATTGTCCAAAATAGAACGAATGTTTCTATTGGTGATAACGCGCGTTCTACTGGTTCGATTTGGACAAACGACACCTCAAAAGAATGGGCTGGTGACAAGCTTTCATTTGACGTTTCGTTTGTCCAAATCGGTCCAGTAGAACTCGAGTAATTGTCCAAAATAGGGCGAATGTTTCTATTGGGGATAACGCGACTTCTAATGGTTCGATTTGGACAAACGACACCTCAAAAGAATGGGCTGGTGACAAGCTTTCATTTGACGTTTCGTTTGTCCAAATCGGTCCAGTAGAACTCGAGTAATTGTCCAAAATAGGGCGAATGTTTCTATTGGGGATAACGCGACTTCTAATGGTTCGATTTGGACAAACGACACCTCAAAAGAATGGGCTGGTGACAAGCTTCCATTTGACGTTTCGTTTGTCCAAATCGGTCCAGTAGAACTCGAGTAATTGTCCAAAATAGGGCGAATGTTTCTATTGGGGATAACGCGACTTCTAATGGTTCGATTTGGACAAACGACACCTCAAAAGAATGGGCTGGTGACAAGCTTCCATTTGACGTTTCGTTTATCCAAATCGGTCCAGTAGAACTCGAGTAATTGTCCAAAATAGGGCGAATGTTTCTATTGGGGATAACGCGACTTCTAATGGTTCGATTTGGACAAACGACACCTCAAAAGAATGGGCTGGTGACAAGCTTTCATTTGACGTTTCGTTTGTCCAAATCGGACCATTACAACTCGAGTAATTGTCCAAAATAGAGCGAATGTTTCTATTGGTGATAACGCGACTTCTAATGGTTCGATTTGGACAAACGACACCTCAAAAGAATGGGCTGGTGACAAGCTTCCATTTGACGTTTCGTTTGTCCAAATCGGTCCAGTAGAACTCGAGTAATTGTCCAAAATAGGGCGAATGTTTCTATTGGGGATAACGCGACTTCTAATGGTTCGATTTGGACAAACGACACCTCAAAAGAATGGGCTGGTGACAAGCTTTCATTTGACGTTTCGTTTGTCCAAATCGGTCCAGTAGAACTCGAGTAATTGTCCAAAATAGAGCGAATGTTTCTATTGGGGATAACGCGCGTTCTACTGGTTCGATTTGGACAAACGACACCTCAAAAGAATGGGCTGGTGACAAGCTTTCATTTGACGTTTCGTTTGTCCAAATCGGTCCAGTAGAACTCGAGTAATTGTCCAAAATAGGGCGAATGTTTCTATTGGGGATAACGCGACTTCTAATGGTTCGATTTGGACAAACGACACCTCAAAAGAATGGGCTGGTTACAAGCTTCCATTTGACGTTTCGTTTGTCCAAATCGGTCCAGTAGAACTCGAGTAATTGTCCAAAATAGGGCGAATGTTTCTATTGGGGATAACGCGACTTCTAATGGTTCGATTTGGACAAACGACACCTCAAAAGAATGGGCTGGTGACAAGCTTCCATTTGACGTTTCGTTTGTCCAAATCGGTCCAGTAGAACTGGAGTAATTGTCCAAAATAGGGCGAATGTTTCTATTGGGGATAACGCGCGTTCTACTGGTTCGATTTGGACAAACGACACCTCAAAAAATGGGCTGGTGACAAGCTTCCATTTGACGTTTCGTTTGTCCAAATCGGTCCAGTAGAACTCGAGTAATTGTCCAAAATAGGGCGAATGTTTCTATTGGGGATAACGCGACTTCTAATGGTTCGATTTGGACAAACGACACCTCAAAAGAATGGGCTGGTGACAAGCTTCCATTTGACGTTTCGTTTGTCCAAATCGGTCCAGTAGAACTCGAGTAATTGTCCAAAATAGGGCGAATGTTTCTATTGGGGATAACGCGACTTCTAATGGTTCGATTTGGACAAACGACACCTCAAAAGAATGGGCTGGTGACAAGCTTTCATTTGACGTTGCGTTTGTCCAAATCGGTCCAGTAGAACTCGAGTAATTGTCCAAAATAGGGCGAATGTTTCTATTGGGGATAACGCGACTTCTAATAGTTCGATTTGGACAAACGACACCTCAAAAGAATGGGCTGGTGACAAGCTTCCATTTGACGTTTCGTTTGTCCAAATCGGACCATTAGAACTCGAGTAATTGTCCAAAATAGAGCGAATGTTTCTATTGGTGATAACGCGCGTTCTACTGGTTCGATTTGGACAAACGACACCTCAAAAGAATGGGCTGGTGACAAGCTTCCATTTGACGTTTCGTTTGTCCAAATCGGTCCAGTAGAACTCGAGTAATTGTCCAAAATAGGGCGAATGTTTCTATTGGGGATAACGCGACTTCTAATGGTTCGATTTGGACAAACGACACCTCAAAAGAATGGGCTGGTGACAAGCTTCCATTTGACGTTTCGTTTGTCCAAATCGGTCCAGTAGAACTCGAGTAATTGTCCAAAATAGAGCGAATGTTTCTATTGGTGATAACGCGCGTTCTACTGGTTCGATTTGGACAAACGACACCTCAAAAGAATGGGCTGGTGACAAGCTTTCATTTGACGTTTCGTTTGTCCAAATCGGTCCAGTAGAACTCGAGTAATTGTCCAAAATAGAGCGAATGTTTCTATTGGTGATAACGCGACTTCTAATGGTTCGATTTGGACAAACGACACCTCAAAAGAATGGGCTGGTGACAAGCTTTCATTTGACGTTTCGTTTGTCCAAATCGGACCATTACAACTCGAGTAATTGTCCAAAATAGAGCGAATGTTTCTATTGGGGATAACGCGACTTCTACTGGTTCGATTTGGACAAACGACACCTCAAAAGAATGGGCTGGTGACAAGCTTTCATTTGACGTTTCGTTTGTCCAAATCGGTCCAGTAGAACTCGAGTAATTGTACAAAATAGAGAGAATGTTTCTATTGGGGATAACGCGCGTTCTACTGGTTCGATTTGGACAAACGACACCTCAAAAGAATGGGCTGGTGACAAGCTTTCATTTGACGTTTTGTTTGTCCAAATCGGTCCAGTAGAACTCGAGTAATTGTCCAAAATAGAGCGAATGTTTCTATTGGGGATAACGCGCGTTCTACTGGTTCGATTTGGACAAACGACACCTCAAAAGAATGGGCTGGTGACAAGCTTTCATTTGACGTTTCGTTTGTCCAAATCGGACCATTAGAACTCGAGTAATTGTCCAAAATAGGGCGAATGTTTCTATTGGTGATAACGCGCGTTCTACTGGTTCGATTTGGACAAACGACACCTCAAAAGAATGGGCTGGTGACAAGCTTTCATTTGACGCTTCGTTTGTCCAAATCGGACCATTACATTTCGAGTAATTGTCCAAAATAGAGCGAATGTTTCTATTGGTGATAACGCGCGTTCTACTGGTTCGATTTGGACAAACGACACCTCAAAAGAATGGGCTGGTGACAAGCTTCCATTTGACGTTTCGTTTGTCCAAATCGGTCCAGTAGAACTCGAGTAATTGTCCAAAATAGGGCGAATGTTTCTATTGGGGATAACGCGACTTCTAATGGTTCGATTTGGACAAACGACACCTCAAAAGAATGGGCTGGTGACAAGCTTCCATTTGACGTTTCGTTTGTCCAAATCGGTCCAGTAGAACTGGAGTAATTGTCCAAAATAGGGCGAATGTTTCTATTGGGGATAACGCGCGTTCTACTGGTTCGATTTGGACAAACGACACCTCAAAAAATGGGCTGGTGACAAGCTTCCATTTGACGTTTCGTTTGTCCAAATCGGTCCAGTAGAACTCGAGTAATTGTCCAAAATAGGGCGAATGTTTCTATTGGGGATAACGCGACTTCTAATGGTTCGATTTGGACAAACGACACCTCAAAAGAATGGGCTGGTGACAAGCTTCCATTTGACGTTTCGTTTGTCCAAATCGGTCCAGTAGAACTCGAGTAATTGTCCAAAATAGGGCGAATGTTTCTATTGGGGATAACGCAATTTCTAATGGTTCGATTTGGACAAACGACACCTCAAAAGAATGGGCTGGTGACAAGCTTTCATTTGACGTTGCGTTTGTCCAAATCGGTCCAGTAGAACTCGAGTAATTGTCCAAAATAGGGCGAATGTTTCTATTGGGGATAACGCGACTTCTAATAGTTCGATTTGGACAAACGACACCTCAAAAGAATGGGCTGGTGACAAGCTTCCATTTGACGTTTCGTTTGTCCAAATCGGACCATTAGAACTCGAGTAATTGTCCAAAATAGAGCGAATGTTTCTATTGGTGATAACGCGCGTTCTACTGGTTCGATTTGGACAAACGACACCTCAAAAGAATGGGCTGGTGACAAGCTTCCATTTGACGTTTCGTTTGTCCAAATCGGTCCAGTAGAACTCGAGTAATTGTCCAAAATAGGGCGAATGTTTCTATTGGGGATAACGCGACTTCTAATGGTTCGATTTGGACAAACGACACCTCAAAAGAATGGGCTGGTGACAAGCTTCCATTTGACGTTTCGTTTGTCCAAATCGGTCCAGTAGAACTCGAGTAATTGTCCAAAATAGAGCGAATGTTTCTATTGGTGATAACGCGCGTTCTACTGGTTCGATTTGGACAAACGACACCTCAAAAGAATGGGCTGGTGACAAGCTTTCATTTGACGTTTCGTTTGTCCAAATCGGTCCAGTAGAACTCGAGTAATTGTCCAAAATAGAGCGAATGTTTCTATTGGTGATAACGCGACTTCTAATGGTTCGATTTGGACAAACGACACCTCAAAAGAATGGGCTGGTGACAAGCTTTCATTTGACGTTTCGTTTGTCCAAATCGGACCATTACAACTCGAGTAATTGTCCAAAATAGAGCGAATGTTTCTATTGGGGATAACGCGACTTCTACTGGTTCGATTTGGACAAACGACACCTCAAAAGAATGGGCTGGTGACAAGCTTTCATTTGACGTTTCGTTTGTCCAAATCGGTCCAGTAGAACTCGAGTAATTGTACAAAATAGAGAGAATGTTTCTATTGGGGATAACGCGCGTTCTACTGGTTCGATTTGGACAAACGACACCTCAAAAGAATGGGCTGGTGACAAGCTTTCATTTGACGTTTTGTTTGTCCAAATCGGTCCAGTAGAACTCGAGTAATTGTCCAAAATAGAGCGAATGTTTCTATTGGGGATAACGCGCGTTCTACTGGTTCGATTTGGACAAACGACACCTCAAAAGAATGGGCTGGTGACAAGCTTTCATTTGACGTTTCGTTTGTCCAAATCGGACCATTAGAACTCGAGTAATTGTCCAAAATAGGGCGAATGTTTCTATTGGTGATAACGCGCGTTCTACTGGTTCGATTTGGACAAACGACACCTCAAAAGAATGGGCTGGTGACAAGCTTCCATTTGACGTTTCGTTTGTCCAAATCGGACCATTACAACTCGAGTAATTGTCCAAAATAGAGCGAATGTTTCTATTGGTGATAACGCGCGTTCTACTGGTTCGATTTGGACAAACGACACCTCAAAAGAATGGGCTGGTGACAAGCTTCCATTTGACGTTTCGTTTGTCCAAATCGGCCCAGTAGAACTCGAGTAATTGTCCAAAATAGGGCGAATGTTTCTATTGGGGATAACGCGTGTTCTACTGGTTCGATTTGGACAAACGACACCTCAAAAGAAAGGGCTGGTGACAGGCTTTCATTTGACGTTTCGTTTGTCCAAATCGGTCCAGTAGAACTCGAGTAATTGTACAAAATAGAGCGAATGTTTCTATTGGGGATAACGCGCGTTCTACTGGTTCGATTTGGACAAACGACACCTCAAAAGAATTGGCTGGTGACAGGCTTTCATTTGACGTTTCGTTTGTCCAAATCGGTCCAGTAGAACTCGAGTAATTGTCCAAAATAGAGCGAATTCTTCTATTGGGGATAACGGGCGTTCTACTGGTTCGATTTGGACAAACGACACCTCACAAGAATGGGCTGGTGACAAGCTTTCATTTGACGTTTCGTTTGTCCAAATCGGTCCAGTAGAACTCGAGTAATTGTGCAAAATAGAGCGAATGTTTCTATTGGGGATAACGCGCGTTCTACTGGTTCGATTTGGACAAACGACACCTCAAAAGAATGGGCTGGTGACAGGCTTTCATTTGACGTTTCGTTTGTCCAAATCGGCCCATTAGAACTCGAGTAATTGTCCAAAATAGAGCGAATGTTTCTATTGGGGATAACGCGCGTTCTACTGGTTCGATTTGGACAAACGACACCTCAAAAGAATGGGCTAGTGACAGGCTTTCCTTTGACGTTTCGTTTGTCCAAATCGGCCCATTAGAACTCGAGTAATTGTCCAAAATAGAGCGAATGTTTCTATTGGGTATAGCGCGCGTTCTACTGGTTCGATTTGGACAAACGACACCTCAAAAGAATGGGCTGGTGACAGGCTTTCATTTGACGTTTCGTTTGTCCAAATCGGTCCAGTAGAACTCGAGTAATTGTACAAAATAGAGCGAATGTTTCTATTGGGGATAACGCGCGTTCTACTGCTTCGATTTGGACAAACGACACCTCAAGAGAATGGGCTGGTGACAGGCTTTCATTTGACGTTTCGTTTGTCCAAATCGGTCCAGTAGAACTCGCGTAATTGTCCAAAATAGAGCGAATGTTTCTATTGGGGATAACGCGCGTTCTACTGGTTCGATTTGGACAAACGACACCTCAAAAGAATGGGCTGGTGACAAGCTTTCATTTGACGTTTCGTTTGTCCAAATCGGTCCAGTAGAACTCGAGTAATTGTCCAAAATAGAGCGAATGTTTCTATTGGGGATAACGCGCGTTCTACTGGTTCGATTTGGACAAACGACACCTCAAAAGAATGGGCTGGTGACAGGCTTTCATTTGACGTTTCGTTTGTCCAAATCGGCCCATTAGAACTCGAATAATTGTCCAAAATAGAGCGAATGTTTCTATTGGGGATAACGCGCGTTCTACTGGTTCGATTTGGACAAACGACACCTCAAAAGAATGGGCTGGTGACAGGCTTTCCTTTGACGTTTCGTTTGTCCAAATCGGCCCATTAGAACTCGAGTAATTGTCCAAAATAGAGCGAATGTTTCTATTGGGTATAGCGCGCGTTCTACTGGTTCGATTTGGACAAACGACACCTCAAAAGAATGGGCTGTTGACAGGCTTTCATTTGACGTTTCGTTTGTCCAAATCGGTCTAGTAGAACTCGAGTAATTGTCCAAAATAGAGCGAATGTTTCTATTGGGGATAACGCGCGTTCTACTGGTTCGATTTGGACAAACGACACCTCAAAAGAAAGGGCTGGTGACAGGCTTTCATTTGACGTTTCGTTTGTCCAAATCGGTCCAGTAGAACTCGAGTAATTGTACAAAATAGAGCGAATGTTTCTATTGGGGATAACGCGCGTTCTACTGGTTCGATTTGGACAAACGACACCTCAAAAGAATGGGCTGGTGACAGGCTTTCATTTGACGTTTCGTTTGTCCAAATCGGTCCAGTAGAACTCGAGTAATTGTACAAAATAGAGCGAATGTTTCTATTGGGGATAACGCGCGTTCTACTGGTTCGATTTGGACAAACGACACCTCAAAAGAATGGGCTGGTGACAAGCTTTCATTTGACGTTTCGTTTGTCCAAATCGGCCCAGTAGAACTCGAGTAATTGTCCAAAATAGGGCGAATGTTTCTATTGGGGATAACGCGCGTTCTACTGGTTCGATTTGGACAAACGACACCTCAAAAGAATGGGCTAGTGACAGGCTTTCATTTGACGTTTCGTTTGTCCAAATCGGCCCATTAGAACTCGAGTAATTGTCCAAAATAGAGCGAATGTTTCTATTGGGTATACCGCGCGTTCTACTGGTTCGATTTGGACAAACGACACCTCAAAAGAATGGGCTGGTGACAGGCTTTCATTTGACGTTTCGTTTGTCCAAATCGGTCCAGTAGAACTCGAGTAATTGTACAAAATAGAGCGAATGTTTCTATTGGGGATAACGCGCGTTCTACTGCTTCGATTTGGACAAACGACACCTCAAGAGAATGGGCTGGTGACAGGCTTTCATTTGACGTTTCGTTTGTCCAAATCGGTCCAGTAGAACTCGCGTAATTGTCCAAAATAGAGCGAATGTTTCTATTGGGGATAACGCGCGTTCTACTGGTTCGATTTGGACAAACGACACCTCAAAAGAATGGGCTGGTGACAAGCTTTCATTTGACGTTTCGTTTGTCCAAATCGGTCCAGTAGAACTCCAGTAATTGTCCAAAATAGAGCGAATGTTTCTATTGGGGATAACGCGCGTTCTACTGGTTCGATTTGGACAAACGACACCTCAAAAGAATGGGCTGGTGACAGGCTTTCATTTGACGTTTCGTTTGTCCAAATCGGCCCATTAGAACTCGAATAATTGTCCAAAATAGAGCGAATGTTTCTATTGGGGATAACGCGCGTTCTACTGGTTCGATTTGGACAAACGACACCTCAAAAGAATGGGCTGGTGACAGGCTTTCCTTTGACGTTTCGTTTGTCCAAATCGGCCCATTAGAACTCGAGTAATTGTCCAAAATAGAGCGAATGTTTCTATTGGGTATAGCGCGCGTTCTACTGGTTCGATTTGGACAAACGACACCTCAAAAGAATGGGCTGTTGACAGGCTTTCATTTGACGTTTCGTTTGTCCAAATCGGTCTAGTAGAACTCGAGTAATTGTCCAAAATAGAGCGAATGTTTCTATTGGGGATAACGCGCGTTCTACTGGTTCGATTTGGACAAACGACACCTCAAAAGAAAGGGCTGGTGACAGGCTTTCATTTGACGTTTCGTTTGTCCAAATCGGTCCAGTAGAACTCGAGTAATTGTACAAAATAGAGCGAATGTTTCTATTGGGGATAACGCGCGTTCTACTGGTTCGATTTGGACAAACGACACCTCAAAAGAATGGGCTGGTGACAGGCTTTCATTTGACGTTTCGTTTGTCCAAATCGGTCCAGTAGAACTCGAGTAATTGTACAAAATAGAGCGAATGTTTCTATTGGGGATAACGCGCGTTCTACTGGTTCGATTTGGACAAACGACACCTCAAAAGAATGGGCTGGTGACAAGCTTTCATTTGACGTTTCGTTTGTCCAAATCGGCCCAGTAGAACTCGAGTAATTGTCCAAAATAGGGCGAATGTTTCTATTGGGGATAACGCGCGTTCTACTGGTTCGATTTGGACAAACGACACCTCAAAAGAATGGGCTGGTGACAGGCTTTCATTTGACGTTTCGTTTGTCCAAGTCGGTCCAGTAGAACTCGAGTAATTGCCCAAAATAGAGCGAATGTTTCTATTGGGGATAACGCGCGTTCTACTGGTTCGATTTGGACAAACGACACCTCAAAAGAAAGGGCTAGTGACAGGCTTTCATTTGACGTTTCGTTTGTCCAAATCGGTCCAGTAGAACTCGAGTAATTGTACAAAATAGAGCGAATGTTTCTATTGGGGATAACGCGCGTTCTACTGGTTCGATTTGGACAAACGACACCTCAAAAGAATGGGCTGGTGACAAGCTTTCATTTGACGTTTCGTTTGTCCAAATCGGTCCAGTAGAACTCGAGTAATTGTCCAAAATAGAGCGAATGTTTCTATTGGGGATAACGCGCGTTCTACTGGTTCGATTTGGACAAACGACACCTCAAAAGAATGGGCTGGTGACAGGCTTTCATTTGACGTTTCGTTTGTCCAAATCGGCCCATTAGAACTCGAGTAATTGTCCAAAATAGAGCGAATGTTTCTATTGGGGATAACGCGCGTTCTACTGGTTCGATTTGGACAAACGACACCTCAAAAGAATGGGCTGGTGACAGGCTTTCCTTTGACGTTTCGTTTGTCCAAATCGGCCCATTAGAACTCGAGTAATTGTCCAAAATAGAGCGAATGTTTCTATTGGGGATAACGCGCGTTCTACTGGTTCGATTTGGACAAACGACACCTCAAAAGAATGGGCTGGTGACAGGCTTTCATTTGACGTTTCGTTTGTCCAAATCGGCCCATTAGAACTCGAGTAATTGTCCAAAATAGAGCGAATGTTTCTATTGGGGATAACGCGCGTTCTACTGGTTCGATTTGGACAAACGACACCTCAAAAGAATGGGCTGGTGACAGGCTTTCCTTTGACGTTTCGTTTGTCCAAATCGGCCCATTAGAACTCGAGTAATTGTCCAAAATAGAGCGAATGTTTCTATTGGGGATAACGCGCGTTCTACTGGTTCGATTTGGACAAACGACACCTCAAAAGAATGGGCTGGTGACAGGCTTTCCTTTGACGTTTCGTTTGTCCGAATCGGCCCATTAGAACTCGAGTAATTGTCCAAAATAGAGCGAATGTTTCTATTGGGGATAACGCGCGTTCTACTGGTTCGATTTGGACAAACGACACCTCAAAAGAATGGGCTGGTGACAGGCTTTCCTTTGACGTTTCGTTTGTCCAAATCGGCCCATTAGAACTCGAGTAATTGTCCAAAATAGAGCGAATGTTTCTATTGGGTATAGCGCCTTCTACTGGTTCGATTTGGACAAACGACACCTCAAAAGAATGGGCTGGTGACAGGCTTTCATTTGACGTTTCGTTTGTCCAAATCGGTCCAGTAGAACTCGAGTAATTGTCCAAAATAGAGCGAATGTTTCTATTGGGGATAACGCGCGTTCTACTGGTTCGATTTGGACAAACGACACCTCAAAAGAAAGGGCTGGTGACAGGCTTTCATTTGACGTTTCGTTTGTCCAAATCGGTCCAGTAGAACTCGAGTAATTGTACAAAATAGAGCGAATGTTTCTATTGGGGATAACGCGCGTTCTACTGGTTCGATTTGGAAAAACGACACCTCAAAAGAATGGGCTGGTGACAGGCTTTCATTTGACGTTTCGTTTGTCCAAATCGGTCCAGTAGAACTCGCGTAATTGTCCAAAATAGAGCGAATGTTTCTATTGGGGATAACGCGCGTTCTACTGGTTCGATTTGGACAAACGACACCTCAAAAGAATGGGCTGGTGACAAGCTTTCATTTGACGTTTCGTTTGTCCAAATCGGTCCAGTAGAACTCGAGTAATTGTCCAAAATAGAGCGAATGCTTCTATTGGGGATAACGCGCGTTCTACTGGTTCGATTTGGACAAACGACACCTCAAAAGAATGGGCTGGTGACAGGCTTTCATTTGACGTTTCGTTTGTCCAAATCGGCCCATTAGAACTCGAGTAATTGTCCAAAATAGAGCGAATGTTTCTATTGGGGATAACGCGCGTTCTACTGGTTCGATTTGGACAAACGACACCTCAAAAGAATGGGCTGGTGACAGGCTTTCCTTTGACGTTTCGTTTGTCCAAATCGGCCCATTAGAACTCGAGTAATTGTCCAAAATAGAGCGAACGTTTCTATTGGGTATAGCGCGCGTTCTACTGGTTCGATTTGGACAAACGACACCTCAAAAGAATGGGCTGGTGACAGGCTTTCATTTGACGTTTCGTTTGTCCAAATCGGTCCAGTAGAACTCGAGTAATTGTACAAAATAGAGCGAATGTTTCTATTGGGGATAACGCGCGTTCTACTGGTTCGATTTGGACAAACGACACCTCAAAAGAATGGGCTGGTGACAGGCTTTCATTTGACGTTTCGTTTGTCCAAATCGGTCCAGTAGAACTCGAGTAATTGTACAAAATAGAGCGAATGTTTCTATTGGGGATAACGCGCGTTCTACTGGTTCGATTTGGACAAACGACACCTCAAAAGAATGGGCTGGTGACAAGCTTTCATTTGACGTTTTGTTTGTCCAAATCGGTCCAGTAGAACTCGAGTAATTGTCCAAAATAGAGCGAATGTTTCTATTGGGGATAACGCGCGTTCTACTGGTTCGATTTGGACAAACGACACCTCAAAAGAATGGGCTGGTGACAAGCTTTCATTTGACGTTTCGTTTGTCCAAATCGGACCATTAGAACTCGAGTAATTGTCCAAAATAGGGCGAATGTTTCTATTGGTGATAACGCGCGTTCTACTGGTTCGATTTGGACAAACGACACCTCAAAAGAATGGGCTGGTGACAAGCTTCCATTTGACGTTTCGTTTGTCCAAATCGGACCATTACAACTCGAGTAATTGTCCAAAATAGAGCGAATGTTTCTATTGGCGATAACGCGCGTTCTACTGGTTCGATTTGGACAAACGACACCTCAAAAGAATGGGCTGGTGACAAGCTTCCATTTGACGTTTCGTTTGTCCAAATCGGCCCAGTAGAACTCGAGTAATTGTCCAAAATAGGGCGAATGTTTCTATTGGGGATAACGCGCGTTCTACTGGTTCGATTTGGACAAACGACACCTCAAAAGAAAGGGCTGGTGACAGGCTATCATTTGACGTTTCGTTTGTCCAAATCGGTCCAGTAGAACTCGAGTAATTGTACAAAATAGAGCGAATGTTTCTATTGGGGATAACGCGCGTTCTACTGGTTCGATTTGGACAAACGACACCTCAAAAGAATGGGCTGGTGACAGGCTTTCATTTGACGTTTCGTTTGTCCAAATCGGTCCAGTAGAACTCGAGTAATTGTCCAAAATAGAGCGAATTTTTCTATTGGGGATAACGGGCGTTCTACTGGTTCGATTTGGACAAACGACACCTCACAAGAATGGGCTGGTGACAAGCTTTCATTTGACGTTTCGTTTGTCCAAATCGGTCCAGTAGAACTCGAGTAATTGTATAAAATAGAGCGAATGTTTCTATTGGGGATAACGCGCGTTCTACTGGTTCGATATGGACAAACGACACCTCAAAAGAATGGGCTGGTGACAGGCTTTCATTTGACGTTTCGTTTGTCCAAATCGGCCCATTAGAACTCGAGTAATTGTCCAAAATAGAGCGAATGTTTCTATTGGGGATAACGCGCGTTCTACTGGTTCGATTTGGACAAACGACACCTCAAAAGAATGGGCTAGTGACAGGCTTTCCTTTGACGTTTCGTTTGTCCAAATCGGCCCATTAGAACTCGAGTAATTGTCCAAAATAGAGCGAATGTTTCTATTGGGTATAGCGCGCGTTCTACTGGTTCGATTTGGACAAACGACACCTCAAAAGAATTGGCTGGTGACAGGCTTTCATTTGACGTTTCGTTTGTCCAAATCGGTCCAGTAGAACTCGAGTAATTGTCCAAAATAGAGCGAATGTTTCTATTGGGGATAACGCGCGTTCTACTGGTTCGATTTGGACAAACGACACCTCAAAAGAAAGGGCTGGTGACACGCTTTCACTTGACGTTTCGTTTGTCCAAATCGGTCCAGTAGAACTCGAGTAATTGTACAAAATAGAGCGAATGTTTCTATTGGGGATAACGCGCGTTCTACTGGTTCGATTTGGACAAACGACACCTCAAAAGAATGGGCTGGTGACAGGCTTTCATTTGACGTTTCGTTTGTCCAAATCGGTCCAGTAGAACTCGAGTAATTGTACAAAATAGAGCGAATGTTTCTATTGGGGATAACGCGCGTTCTACTGCTTCGATTTGGACAAACAACACCTCAAGAGAATGGGCTGGTGACAGGCTTTCATTTGACGTTTCGTTTGTCCAAATCGGTCCAGTAGAACTCGCGTAATTGTCCAAAATAGAGCGAATGTTTCTATTGGGGATACCGCGCGTTCTACTGGTTCGATTTGGACAAACGACACCTCAAAGGAATGGGCTGGTGACAAGCTTTCATTTGACGTTTCGTTTGTCCAAATCGGTCCAGTAGAACTCGAGTAATTGTCCAAAATAGAGCGAATGTTTCTATTGGGGATAACGCGCGTTCTACTGGTTCGATTTGGACAAACGACACCTCAAAAGAATGGGCTGGTGACAGGCTTTCATTTGACGTTTCGTTTGTCCAAATCGGCCCATTAGAACTCGAGTAATTGTCCAAAATAGAGCGAATGTTTCTATTGGGGATAACGCGCGTTCTACTGGTTCGATTTGGACAAACGACACCTCAAAAGAATGGGCTGGTGACAGGCTTTCCTTTGACGTTTCGTTTGTCCAAATCGGCCCATTAGAACTCGAGTAATTGTCCAAAATAGAGCGAATGTTTCTATTGGGTATAGCGCGCGTTCTACTGGTTCGATTTGGACAAACGACACCTCAAAAGAATGGGCTGGTGACAGGCTTTCATTTGACGTTTCGTTTGTCCAAATCGGTCCAGTAGAACTCGAGTAATTGTCCAAAATAGAGCGAATGTTTCTATTGGGGATAACGCGCGTTCTACTGGTTCGATTTGGACAAACGACACCTCAAAAGAAAGGGCTGGTGACAGGCTTTCATTTGACGTTTCGTTTGTCCAAATCGGTCCAGTAGAACTCGAGTAATTGTACAAAATAGAGCGAATGTTTCTATTGGGGATAACGCGCGTTCTACTGGTTCGATTTGGACAAACGACACCTCAAAAGAATGGGCTGGTGACAGGCTTTCATTTGACGTTTCGTTTGTCCAAATCGGTCCAGTAGAACTCGAGTAATTGTACAAAATAGAGCGAATGTTTCTATTGGGGATAACGCGCGTTCTACTGGTTCGATTTGGACAAACGACACCTCAAAAGAATGGGCTGGTGACAAGCTTTCATTTGACGTTTTGTTTGTCCAAATCGGTCCAGTAGAACTCGAGTAATTGTCCAAAATAGAGCGAATGTTTCTATTGGGGATAACGCGCGTTCTACTGGTTCGATTTTGACAAACGACACCTCAAAAGAATGGGCTGGTGACAAGCTTTCATTTGACGTTTCGTTTGTCCAAATCGGACCATTAGAACTCGAGTAATTGTCCAAAATAGGGCGAATGTTTCTATTGGTGATAACGCGCGTTCTACTGGTTCGATTTGGACAAACGACACCTCAAAAGAATGGGCTGGTGACAAGCTTCCATTTGACGTTTCGTTTGTCCAAATCGGACCATTACAACTCGAGTAATTGTCCAAAATAGAGCGAATGTTTCTATTGGTGATAACGCGCGTTCTACTGGTTCGATTTGGACAAACGACACCTCAAAAGAATGGGCTGGTGACAAGCTTTCATTTGACGTTTCGTTTGTCCAAATCGGCCCAGTAGAACTCGAGTAATTGTCCAAAATAGGGCGAATGTTTCTATTGGGGATAACGCGCGTTCTACTGGTTCGATTTGGACAAACGACACCTCAAAAGAATGGGCTGGTGACAGGCTTTCATTTGACGTTTCGTTTGTCCAAGTCGGTCCAGTAGAACTCGAGTAATTGCCCAAAATAGAGCGAATGTTTCTATTGGGGATAACGCGCGTTCTACTGGTTCGATTTGGACAAACGACACCTCAAAAGAAAGGGCTAGTGACAGGCTTTCATTTGACGTTTCGTTTGTCCAAATCGGTCCAGTAGAACTCGAGTAATTGTACAAAATAGAGCGAATGTTTCTATTGGGGATAACGCGCGTTCTACTGGTTCGATTTGGACCAACGACACCTCAAAAGAATGGGCTGGTGACAGGCTTTCATTTGACGTTTCGTTTGTCCAAATCGGTCCAGTAGAACTCGAGTAATTGTACAAAATAGAGCGAATGTTTCTATTGGGGATAACGCGCGTTCTACTGGTTCGATTTGGACAAACGACACCTCAAAAGAATGGGCTGGTGACAAGCTTTCATTTGACGTTTCGTTTGTCCAAATCGGTCCAGTAGAACTCGAGTAATTGTCCAAAATAGAGCGAATGTTTCTATTGGGGATAACGCGCGTTCTACTGGTTCGATTTGGACAAACGACACCTCAAAAGAATGGGCTGGTGACAGGCTTTCCTTTGACGTTTCGTTTGTCCAAATCGGCCCATTAGAACTCGAGTAATTGTCCAAAATAGAGCGAATGTTTCTATTGGGGATAACGCGCGTTCTACTGGTTCGATTTGGACAAACGACACCTCAAAAGAATGGGCTGGTGACAGGCTTTCCTTTGACGTTTCGTTTGTCCGAATCGGCCCATTAGAACTCGAGTAATTGTCCAAAATAGAGCGAATGTTTCTATTGGGGATAACGCGCGTTCTACTGGTTCGATTTGGACAAACGACACCTCAAAAGAATGGGCTGGTGACAGGCTTTCCTTTGACGTTTCGTTTGTCCAAATCGGCCCATTAGAACTCGAGTAATTGTCCAAAATAGAGCGAATGTTTCTATTGGGTATAGCGCCTTCTACTGGTTCGATTTGGACAAACGACACCTCAAAAGAATGGGCTGGTGACAGGCTTTCATTTGACGTTTCGTTTGTCCAAATCGGTCCAGTAGAACTCGAGTAATTGTCCAAAATAGAGCGAATGTTTCTATTGGGGATAACGCGCGTTCTACTGGTTCGATTTGGACAAACGACACCTCAAAAGAAAGGGCTGGTGACAGGCTTTCATTTGACGTTTCGTTTGTCCAAATCGGTCCAGTAGAACTCGAGTAATTGTACAAAATAGAGCGAATGTTTCTATTGGGGATAACGCGCGTTCTACTGGTTCGATTTGGAAAAACGACACCTCAAAAGAATGGGCTGGTGACAGGCTTTCATTTGACGTTTCGTTTGTCCAAATCGGTCCAGTAGAACTCGCGTAATTGTCCAAAATAGAGCGAATGTTTCTATTGGGGATAACGCGCGTTCTACTGGTTCGATTTGGACAAACGACACCTCAAAAGAATGGGCTGGTGACAAGCTTTCATTTGACGTTTCGTTTGTCCAAATCGGTCCAGTAGAACTCGAGTAATTGTCCAAAATAGAGCGAATGCTTCTATTGGGGATAACGCGCGTTCTACTGGTTCGATTTGGACAAACGACACCTCAAAAGAATGGGCTGGTGACAGGCTTTCATTTGACGTTTCGTTTGTCCAAATCGGCCCATTAGAACTCGAGTAATTGTCCAAAATAGAGCGAATGTTTCTATTGGGGATAACGCGCGTTCTACTGGTTCGATTTGGACAAACGACACCTCAAAAGAATGGGCTGGTGACAGGCTTTCCTTTGACGTTTCGTTTGTCCAAATCGGCCCATTAGAACTCGAGTAATTGTCCAAAATAGAGCGAACGTTTCTATTGGGTATAGCGCGCGTTCTACTGGTTCGATTTGGACAAACGACACCTCAAAAGAATGGGCTGGTGACAGGCTTTCATTTGACGTTTCGTTTGTCCAAATCGGTCCAGTAGAACTCGAGTAATTGTACAAAATAGAGCGAATGTTTCTATTGGGGATAACGCGCGTTCTACTGGTTCGATTTGGACAAACGACACCTCAAAAGAATGGGCTGGTGACAGGCTTTCATTTGACGTTTCGTTTGTCCAAATCGGTCCAGTAGAACTCGAGTAATTGTACAAAATAGAGCGAATGTTTCTATTGGGGATAACGCGCGTTCTACTGGTTCGATTTGGACAAACGACACCTCAAAAGAATGGGCTGGTGACAAGCTTTCATTTGACGTTTTGTTTGTCCAAATCGGTCCAGTAGAACTCGAGTAATTGTCCAAAATAGAGCGAATGTTTCTATTGGGGATAACGCGCGTTCTACTGGTTCGATTTGGACAAACGACACCTCAAAAGAATGGGCTGGTGACAAGCTTTCATTTGACGTTTCGTTTGTCCAAATCGGACCATTAGAACTCGAGTAATTGTCCAAAATAGGGCGAATGTTTCTATTGGTGATAACGCGCGTTCTACTGGTTCGATTTGGACAAACGACACCTCAAAAGAATGGGCTGGTGACAAGCTTCCATTTGACGTTTCGTTTGTCCAAATCGGACCATTACAACTCGAGTAATTGTCCAAAATAGAGCGAATGTTTCTATTGGCGATAACGCGCGTTCTACTGGTTCGATTTGGACAAACGACACCTCAAAAGAATGGGCTGGTGACAAGCTTCCATTTGACGTTTCGTTTGTCCAAATCGGCCCAGTAGAACTCGAGTAATTGTCCAAAATAGGGCGAATGTTTCTATTGGGGATAACGCGCGTTCTACTGGTTCGATTTGGACAAACGACACCTCAAAAGAAAGGGCTGGTGACAGGCTATCATTTGACGTTTCGTTTGTCCAAATCGGTCCAGTAGAACTCGAGTAATTGTACAAAATAGAGCGAATGTTTCTATTGGGGATAACGCGCGTTCTACTGGTTCGATTTGGACAAACGACACCTCAAAAGAATGGGCTGGTGACAGGCTTTCATTTGACGTTTCGTTTGTCCAAATCGGTCCAGTAGAACTCGAGTAATTGTCCAAAATAGAGCGAATTTTTCTATTGGGGATAACGGGCGTTCTACTGGTTCGATTTGGACAAACGACACCTCACAAGAATGGGCTGGTGACAAGCTTTCATTTGACGTTTCGTTTGTCCAAATCGGTCCAGTAGAACTCGAGTAATTGTATAAAATAGAGCGAATGTTTCTATTGGGGATAACGCGCGTTCTACTGGTTCGATATGGACAAACGACACCTCAAAAGAATGGGCTGGTGACAGGCTTTCATTTGACGTTTCGTTTGTCCAAATCGGCCCATTAGAACTCGAGTAATTGTCCAAAATAGAGCGAATGTTTCTATTGGGGATAACGCGCGTTCTACTGGTTCGATTTGGACAAACGACACCTCAAAAGAATGGGCTAGTGACAGGCTTTCCTTTGACGTTTCGTTTGTCCAAATCGGCCCATTAGAACTCGAGTAATTGTCCAAAATAGAGCGAATGTTTCTATTGGGTATAGCGCGCGTTCTACTGGTTCGATTTGGACAAACGACACCTCAAAAGAATTGGCTGGTGACAGGCTTTCATTTGACGTTTCGTTTGTCCAAATCGGTCCAGTAGAACTCGAGTAATTGTCCAAAATAGAGCGAATGTTTCTATTGGGGATAACGCGCGTTCTACTGGTTCGATTTGGACAAACGACACCTCAAAAGAAAGGGCTGGTGACACGCTTTCACTTGACGTTTCGTTTGTCCAAATCGGTCCAGTAGAACTCGAGTAATTGTACAAAATAGAGCGAATGTTTCTATTGGGGATAACGCGCGTTCTACTGGTTCGATTTGGACAAACGACACCTCAAAAGAATGGGCTGGTGACAGGCTTTCATTTGACGTTTCGTTTGTCCAAATCGGTCCAGTAGAACTCGAGTAATTGTACAAAATAGAGCGAATGTTTCTATTGGGGATAACGCGCGTTCTACTGCTTCGATTTGGACAAACAACACCTCAAGAGAATGGGCTGGTGACAGGCTTTCATTTGACGTTTCGTTTGTCCAAATCGGTCCAGTAGAACTCGCGTAATTGTCCAAAATAGAGCGAATGTTTCTATTGGGGATACCGCGCGTTCTACTGGTTCGATTTGGACAAACGACACCTCAAAGGAATGGGCTGGTGACAAGCTTTCATTTGACGTTTCGTTTGTCCAAATCGGTCCAGTAGAACTCGAGTAATTGTCCAAAATAGAGCGAATGTTTCTATTGGGGATAACGCGCGTTCTACTGGTTCGATTTGGACAAACGACACCTCAAAAGAATGGGCTGGTGACAGGCTTTCATTTGACGTTTCGTTTGTCCAAATCGGCCCATTAGAACTCGAGTAATTGTCCAAAATAGAGCGAATGTTTCTATTGGGGATAACGCGCGTTCTACTGGTTCGATTTGGACAAACGACACCTCAAAAGAATGGGCTGGTGACAGGCTTTCCTTTGACGTTTCGTTTGTCCAAATCGGCCCATTAGAACTCGAGTAATTGTCCAAAATAGAGCGAATGTTTCTATTGGGTATAGCGCGCGTTCTACTGGTTCGATTTGGACAAACGACACCTCAAAAGAATGGGCTGGTGACAGGCTTTCATTTGACGTTTCGTTTGTCCAAATCGGTCCAGTAGAACTCGAGTAATTGTCCAAAATAGAGCGAATGTTTCTATTGGGGATAACGCGCGTTCTACTGGTTCGATTTGGACAAACGACACCTCAAAAGAAAGGGCTGGTGACAGGCTTTCATTTGACGTTTCGTTTGTCCAAATCGGTCCAGTAGAACTCGAGTAATTGTACAAAATAGAGCGAATGTTTCTATTGGGGATAACGCGCGTTCTACTGGTTCGATTTGGACAAACGACACCTCAAAAGAATGGGCTGGTGACAGGCTTTCATTTGACGTTTCGTTTGTCCAAATCGGTCCAGTAGAACTCGAGTAATTGTACAAAATAGAGCGAATGTTTCTATTGGGGATAACGCGCGTTCTACTGGTTCGATTTGGACAAACGACACCTCAAAAGAATGGGCTGGTGACAAGCTTTCATTTGACGTTTTGTTTGTCCAAATCGGTCCAGTAGAACTCGAGTAATTGTCCAAAATAGAGCGAATGTTTCTATTGGGGATAACGCGCGTTCTACTGGTTCGATTTGGACAAACGACACCTCAAAAGAATGGGCTGGTGACAAGCTTTCATTTGACGTTTCGTTTGTCCAAATCGGACCATTAGAACTCGAGTAATTGTCCAAAATAGGGCGAATGTTTCTATTGGTGATAACGCGCGTTCTACTGGTTCGATTTGGACAAACGACACCTCAAAAGAATGGGCTGGTGACAAGCTTCCATTTGACGTTTCGTTTGTCCAAATCGGACCATTACAACTCGAGTAATTGTCCAAAATAGAGCGAATGTTTCTATTGGTGATAACGCGCGTTCTACTGGTTCGATTTGGACAAACGACACCTCAAAAGAATGGGCTGGTGACAAGCTTTCATTTGACGTTTCGTTTGTCCAAATCGGCCCAGTAGAACTCGAGTAATTGTCCAAAATAGGGCGAATGTTTCTATTGGGGATAACGCGCGTTCTACTGGTTCGATTTGGACAAACGACACCTCAAAAGAATGGGCTGGTGACAGGCTTTCATTTGACGTTTCGTTTGTCCAAGTCGGTCCAGTAGAACTCGAGTAATTGCCCAAAATAGAGCGAATGTTTCTATTGGGGATAACGCGCGTTCTACTGGTTCGATTTGGACAAACGACACCTCAAAAGAAAGGGCTAGTGACAGGCTTTCATTTGACGTTTCGTTTGTCCAAATCGGTCCAGTAGAACTCGAGTAATTGTACAAAATAGAGCGAATGTTTCTATTGGGGATAACGCGCGTTCTACTGGTTCGATTTGGACCAACGACACCTCAAAAGAATGGGCTGGTGACAGGCTTTCATTTGACGTTTCGTTTGTCCAAATCGGTCCAGTAGAACTCGAGTAATTGTACAAAATAGAGCGAATGTTTCTATTGGGGATAACGCGCGTTCTACTGGTTCGATTTGGACAAACGACACCTCAAAAGAATGGGCTGGTGACAAGCTTTCATTTGACGTTTCGTTTGTCCAAATCGGTCCAGTAGAACTCGAGTAATTGTCCAAAATAGAGCGAATGTTTCTATTGGGGATAACGCGCGTTCTACTGGTTCGATTTGGACAAACGACACCTCAAAAGAATGGGCTGGTGACAGGCTTTCATTTGACGTTTCGTTTGTCCAAATCGGCCCATTAGAACTCGAGTAATTGTCCAAAATAGAGCGAATGTTTCTATTGGGGATAACGCGCGTTCTACTGGTTCGATTTGGACAAACGACACCTCAAAAGAATGGGCTGGTGACAGGCTTTCCTTTGACGTTTCGTTTGTCCAAATCGGCCCATTAGAACTCGAGTAATTGTCCAAAATAGAGCGAATGTTTCTATTGGGTATAGCGCGCGTTCTACTGGTTCGATTTGGACAAACGACACCTCAAAAGAATGGGCTGGTGACAGGCTTTCATTTGACGTTTCGTTTGTCCAAATCGGTCCAGTAGAACTCGAGTAATTGTCCAAAATAGAGCGAATGTTTCTATTGGGGATAACGCGCGTTCTACTGGTTCGATTTGGACAAACGACACCTCAAAAGAAAGGGCTGGTGACAGGCTTTCATTTGACGTTTCGTTTGTCCAAATCGGTCCAGTAGAACTCGAGTAATTGTACAAAATAGAGCGAATGTTTCTATTGGGGATAACGCGCGTTCTACTGGTTCGATTTGGACAAACGACACCTCAAAAGAATGGGCTGGTGACAGGCTTTCATTTGACGTTTCGTTTGTCCAAATCGGTCCAGTAGAACTCGAGTAATTGTCCAAAATAGAGCGAATGTTTCTATTGGGGATAACGCGCGTTCTACTGGTTCGATTTGGACAAACGACACCTCAAAAGAATGGGCTGGTGACAGGCTTTCAATTGACGTTTCGTTTGTCCAAATCGGCCCATTAGAACTCGAGTAATTGTCCAAAATAGAGCGAATGTTTCTATTGGGGATAACGCGCGTTCTACTGGTTCGATTTGGACAAACGACACCTCAAAAGAATGGGCTGGTGACAAGCTTCCATTTGACGTTTCGTTTGTCGAAATCGGACCATTACAACTCGAGTAATTGTCCAAAATAGAGCGAATGTTTCTATTAGGGATAACGCGCGTTCTACTGGCTCCATTTGGACAAACGACACCTCAAAAGAATGGCCTGGTTACAAGCTTTCATTTGACTGGTCATATGTGCAAATTGGACCATTAGAACTCAAGTTATGGCCAAAATAAGCTTCTGCACTTAATTTGACAGCTATGCGAAACCTAACACAGCTAGTCTCTGGTACACACTTCATGAGCATTGCGAAGTGAGACAGCGGAAAGAGCAAAGGCTACGTGTTATTTGTAAGTGCCATTTGTGATAACAGAACAAACTTTTGATAGCGGAATCAAATCAATGTAATGAGTCATGGATAAAGTGCATTGCATAATAATTTAGTCTTCATGTAGTAATGAATAAATGCTTTTGTAAACTCTGTGAACAAAGAGACAACAAATACTACATGCTATATAGCACTAAGTGCTCAAAATTAGTGCTGTGTTGTTTCATCCTTGCACTTATGTGTATTCCACTTTTCTCTTATCTCTAAAAACATGTGACTGCTATTTATTATATGTGAGGTCATTATCTATCTTTTATACAAGAGATACCCACATAAGGACGAGTTTGCTGGCTGTTGGAGATAAGGATCAGGAGAAGGAAGTCTGGTAGCGGTTTACTCCAGGCTGGCTACATACGGTGGTATCCACTGATAAGAATGAGCTCCCTGGCTGTTGGAGATAAGGATCAGGAGACCAGGATGAAACAGGAGCAAAAACGTCCTGTTAACAAAGTTATTGACATTAAAATTACAAGAATCTCATTTGATTACTTGACAATGATCTGACTAAATTAAGAATGAATATTAGTGTACCGTCAACTGGGGTAAATTCAGACATATGAGGTAAATTCGAACAAAATACCTTTTTTTATTCTACGGTTTGTCATTCTGGAACACGTGAAGTACAATTTCCGCACTAGTGACATCTGCATGAAGGACACATTCCCACGCTTAGTTTCGCATGTTAATCGTGTATTTAGTAAGAATAGTGCGTCCGACAGTGGGCATTGTTGTAGGCTTCATTTTAGCTTTTACTGTTGTTGGTATAACTTCTTGGTACACATGTCTAGTTTAACAATCCAGTCGCTGTTAATTATTGACTTCAGTTCACCTGGTTATATATAAACGTCACTAAGATTTATTGGTTGAGTTTACGTGTATACTTTGAATTTCCTGCATATTTATTTGCAAATCTGTTCAACCTTGGGGTAAATTCGGACAATGCCACGTGTGTACAAAAGAAGATTGGGAAGCCAAATATACTGCAACTATGAAGAAAAGATACTTGATGAAGCAGTAAAAGCAATTAAATCAGGGAAAATGTTGTATCGAAAAGCACAGGAATATTTTCAGATACCGTGATCCACGTTAGAGAATAAAGTGAATCGCAAAAATCCAAAAGCAATCGGAACACCATCTGTCCTGGGTAATGAAGAAGAGAAAATGTTGGTACATGGTATCCTTAGAGCATCTCATTGGGGATACCCTCTCACTTCAACTGACATTCGCTGCATTGTAAAAGGATACCTTGACAGAATGGGAAGAAAGGAGAAACAATTTACCGAGAATCTCCCTGGTGTTGAATGGATAAGGTCCCTTTTGAAAAGGCATACTAATGTTCTTTCAGTTTGATTATCCGAGAACATCAAAAGAGCTCGTGCAGAGGTCACCCTTGAGACTGTCAGGGGATTTTTTGATAATGTGCGGAAGACCTTAGAAGGTACTTCACCGGAAAACATCATAAGCTATGATCAGACCAATTTATGTGATGATCCGGGAAGGAAACATGTGATTGTCAAGAGGGGCATCGGCACCTACTCTTGACATCGAGGTACAACTACGTGTCTGGAAACAGAACACTTCCTAGAGAGTATGTTGGCGTGGTAACTGATATAGGAGCACGAGGCGTGGTTGTGACCCCATGATGGAAGCAAGAGGATGTTCACATTCCCAGATGTAGAGGACGAAGACACAGTAACGAAAGACCAGACCAGTAAAATACTTCCAGCACCCAAGGAGAAAAGAGGCATTTTTGTTTTTGATAAGGACGCTCTATAAATGTTCCCGTTGTTTATTAATGTTTTGAACTTTGTGTTTATGTAGCTTTGTATTAACTTTTGTAATCTAATCTCTAAATAAATGACACCTGTATAAGTTTATACATTATAAATAACCTTTTCTATAATGTAATATATATTTTTTTATTATTGTGTGTCCAAATTAACCCCGTAACTGGGGGAACTACGGACATATATTAAAAATTATAGGCTGTCCAAAGTTACCCCAACTAGTGAGGTAAATTTGGAAACTCATTATTATTTTTTAAAATATCAGGGTACATAATTAATTTAATATGTCAGCATATATTCAGTTTGTTGATTATTAATACATCTATACAAATGTAAACAAACTGCCTACGTCTGATCATTAGCAACTGACCGCGAAAAATACGTAAAAAGCATCCGAAATTACCCCGTGTGACGGTAGTCAATAACATCACATTTTATGACATTCTAGATTAAGAAATATCAACCTAAATAACTGAAAAAAGATCATCCCCATAAGTTGTCCATTATTGAAAATTGCGTTCTCTCAAAATAAATATAAAAGTTAATGAGCTCCCTGGCTGTTGGAGATAAGGATCAGGAGAAGGAAGTCTGGTAGCGGTTTACTCCAGGCTGGCTACATACGGTGGTATCCACTGATAAGAATGAGCTCCCTGGCAGTTGGAGATAAGGATCAGGAGACCAGGATGGAACAGGAGCAAAAACGTCCTGTTAACAAAGTTATTGACATTAAAATTACAAGAATCTCATTTGATTACTTGACAATGATCTGACTAAATTAAGAATGAATATTAGTGTACCGTCAACTGGGGTAAATTGAGACATATGAAGTAAATTCGAACAAAATACCTTTTTTTATTCTACGGTTTGTCATTCTGGAACAAGTGAAGTACAATTTCCGCACTAGTGACATCTGCATGAAGGACACATTCCCGTGCTTAGTTTCGCATGTTAATCGTGTATTTAGTAAGAATAGTGCGTCCGACAGTGGGCATTGTTGTAGGCTTCATTTTAGCTTTTACTGTTGTTGGTATAACTTCTTGGTACACATGTCTAGTTTAACAATCCAGTCGCTGTTAATTATTGACTTCAGTTCACCTGGTTATATATAAACGTCACTAAGATTTATTGGTTGAGTTTACGTGTATAGTTTGAATTTCCTGCATATTTATTTGCAAATCTGTTCGACCTTGGGGTAAATTCGGACAATGCCACGTGTGTACAAAAGAAGATTGGGAAGCCAAATATACTGCAACTATGAAGAAAAGATACTTGATGAAGCAGTAAAAGCAATTAAATCAGGGAAAATGTTGTATCGAAAAGCACAGGAATATTTTCAGATACCGTGATCCACGTTAGAGAATAAAGTGAATCGCAAAAATCCAAAAGCAATCGGAACACCATCTGTCCTGGATAATGAAGAAGAGAAAATGTTGGTACATGGTATCCTTAGAGCATCTCATTGGGGATACCCTCTCACTTCAACTGACATTCGCTGCATTGTAAAAGGATACCTTGACAGAATGGGAAGAAAGGAGAAACAATTTACCGAGAATCTCCCTGGTGTTGAATGGATAAGGTCCCTTTTGAAAAGGCATTCTAATGTTCTTTCAGTTTGATTATCCGAGAACATCAAAAGAGCTCGTGCAGAGGTCACCCTTGAGACTGTCAGGGGATTTTTTGATAATGTGCGGAAGACCTTAGAAGGTACTTCACCGGAAAATATCATAAGCTATGATCAGACCAATTTATGTGATGATCCGGGAAGGAAACATGTGATTGTCAAGAGGGGCATCGGCACCTACTCTTGACATCGAGGTACAACTACGTGTCTGGAAACAGAACACTTCCTAGAGAGTATGTTGGCGTGGTAACTGATATAGGAGCACGAGGCGTGGTTGTGACCCCATGATGGAAGCAAGAGGATGTTCACATTCCCAGATGTAGAGGACGAAGACACAGTAACGAAAGACCAGACCAGTAAAATACTTCCAGCACCCAAGGAGAAAAGAGGCATTTTTGTTTTTGATAAGGACGCTCTATAAATGTTCCCGTTGTTTATTAATGTTTTGAACTTTGTGTTTATGTAGCTTTGTATTAACTTTTGTAATCTAATCTCTAAATAAATGACACCTGTATAAGTTTATACATTATAAATAACCTTTTCTATAATGTAATATATATTTTTTATTATTGTGTGTCCAAATTAACCCCGTAACTGGGGGAACTACGGACATATATTAAAAATTATAGGCTGTCCAAAGTTACCCCAACTAGTGAGGTAAATTTGGAAACTCATTATTATTTTTTAAAATATCAGGGTACATAATTAATTTAATATGTCAGCATATATTCAGTTTGTTGATTATTAATACATCTATACAAATGTAAACAAACTGCCTACGTCTGATCATTAGCAACTGACCGCGAAAAATACGTAAAAAGCATCCGAAATTACCCCGTGTGACGGTAGTCAATAACATCACATTTTATGACATTCTAGATTAAGATATATCAACCTAAATAACTGAAAAAAGATCATCCCCATAAGTTGTCCATTATTGAAAATTGCGTTCTCTCAAAATAAATATAAAAGTTAATGAGCTCCCTGGCTGTTGGAGATAAGGATCAGGAGAAGGAAGTCTGGTAGTAGTTTACCCAAGCCTGGCTACATACGGTGGTATCCACTGATAAGAATGAGCTCCCTGGCTGTTGAAGATAAGGATCAGGAGAAGGAAGTCTGGTAGTAGTTTACCCAAGCCTGGCTACATACGGTGGTATCCACTGATAAGAATGAGCTCCCTGGCAGTTGGAGAGTAAGGATCAGGAGACCAGGATGGAACAGGAGCAAAAACGTCCTGTTAACAAAGTTATTGACATTAAAATTACAAGAATCTCATTTGATTACTTGACAATGATCTGACTAAATTAAGAATGAATATTAGTGTACCGTCAACTGGGGTAAATTCAGACATATGAGGTAAATTCGAACAAAATACCTTTTTTTATTCTACGGTTTGTCATTCTGGAACAAGTGAAGTACAATTTCCGCACTAGTGACATCTGCATGAAGGACACATTCCCGCGCTTAGTTTCGCATGTTAATCGTGTATTTAGTAAGAATAGTGCGTCCGACAGTGGGCATTGTTGTAGGCTTCATTTTAGCTTTTACTGTTGTTGGTATAACTTCTTGGTACACATGTCTAGTTTAACAATCCAGTCGCTGTTAATTATTGACTTCAGTTCACCTGGTTATATATAAACGTCACTAAGATTTATTGGTTGAGTTTACGTGTATAGTTTGAATTTCCTGCATATTTATTTGCAAATCTGTTCAACCTTGGGGTAAATTCGGACAATGCCACGTGTGTACAAAAGAAGATTGGGAAGCCAAATATACTGCAACTATGAAGAAAAGATACTTGATGAAGCAGTAAAAGCAATTAAATCAGGGAAAATGTTGTATCAAAAAGCACAGGAATATTTTCAGATACCGTGATCCACGTTAGAGAATAAAGTGAATCGCAAAAATCCAAAAGCAATCGAAACACCATCTGTCCTGGATAATGAAGAAGAGAAAATGTTGGTACATGGTATCCTTAGAGCATCTCATTGGGGATACCCTCTCACTTCAACTGACATTCGCTGCATTGTAAAAGGATACCTTGACAGAATGGGAAGAAAGGAGAAACAATTTACCGAGAATCTCCCTGGTGTTGAATGGATAAGGTCCCTTTTGAAAAGGCATTCTAATGTTCTTTCAGTTTGATTATCCGAGAACATCAAAAGAGCTCGTGCAGAGGTCACCCTTGAGACTGTCAGGGGATTTTTTGATAATGTGCGGAAGACCTTAGAAGGTACTTCACCGGAAAACATCATAAGCTATGATCAGACCAATTTATGTGATGATCCGGGAAGGAAACATGTGATTGTCAAGAGGGGCATCGGCACCTACTCTTGACATCGAGGTACAACTACGTGTCTGGAAACAGAGAGTATGTTGGCGTGGTAACTGATATAGGAGCACGAGACGTGGTTGTGACCCCATGATGGAAGCAAGAGGATGTTCACATTCCCAGATGTAGAGGACGAAGACACAGTAACGAAAGACCAGACCAGTAAAATACTTCCAGCACCCAAGGAGAAAAGAGGCATTTTTGTTTTTGATAAGGACGCTCTATAAATGTTCCCGTTGTTTATTAATGTTTTGAACTTTGTGTTTATGTAGCTTTGTATTAACTTTTGTAATCTAATCTCTAAATAAATGACACCTGTATAAGTTTATACATTATAAATAACCTTTTCTATAATGTAATATATATTTTTTATTATTGTGTGTCCAAATTAACCCTGTAACTGGGGGAACTACGGACATATATTAAAAATTATAGGCTGTCCAAAGTTACCCCAACTAGTGAGGTAAATTTGGAAACTCATTATTATTTTTTAAAATATCAGGGTACATAATTAATTTAATATGTCAGCATATATTCAGTTTGTTGATTATTAATACATCTATACAAATGTAAACAAACTGCCTACGTCTGATCATTAGCAACTGACCGCGAAAAATACGTAAAAAGCATCCGAAATTACCCCGTGTGACGGTAGTCAATAACATCACATTTTATGACATTCTAGATTAAGATATATCAACCTAAATAACTGAAAAAAGATCATCCCCATAAGTTGTCCATTATTGAAAATTACGTTCTCTCAAAATAAATATAAAAGTTAATGAGCTCCCTGGCTGTTGAAGATAAGGATCAGGAGAAGGAAGTCTGGTAGTAGTTTACCCAAGCCTGGCTACATACGGTGGTATCCACTGATAAGAATGAGCTCCCTGGCAGTTGGAGAGTAAGGATCAGGAGACCAGGATGGAACAGGAGCAAAAACGTCCTGTTAACAAAGTTATTCACATTAAAATTACAAGAATCTCATTTGATTACTTGACAATGATTTGTCAAAATTAAGAATGAATATTAGTGTAGTTAATAACATCAGATTTCATTACATTCTAGATTAAGATATATCACCCTAAATAACTGAAAAAAGATCACCCCCATAAGTTGTCCATTACTGGAAATTACGTTCTCTCAAAATAAATATAAAAGTTAATGAGCTCCCTGGCTGTTGGAGATAAGGGTCAGGAGGAGAAACTCTGGTAGGAGTTTATTCTAGGCTGGCTACATACGGTGGTATCCACTGATAAGAATGAGCTCCCTGGCTGTTGGAGATAAGGATCAGGAGACCAGGATGGAACAGGAGCAAAAACGTCCTGTTAACAAAGTTATTGACAATGAAATTACAAGAATCTCATTTGATTACTTGACAATGATTTGACAAAATTGAGAATGAATATTAGTGTTGTTAATAACATCAGATTTCATTACATTCTAGATTAAGATATATCACCCTAAATAACTGAAAACAGATCATCCCCATAAGTTGTCCATTATTGGAAATTACGTTCTCTCAAAATAAATATAAAAGTTAATTTCATTTGTACACAAACTGTTGTGGAACCGTTACTAACTCAGATGTCCATTACAAAATCTATACTAATATTATGAGTGAATTTGTGTGTGTATATAGGAGACCACTAAAGCAATTTCAATAACTCTTTTACTATTGAAAAGAACTGTTATTCCTGAACATATTCACTAATTTCGGCTTCTAAATGATTAAAAGCAATGTGCAAGGCCTGAATATTAAAATATAAACATGGAGACACAACATATTTAACAATTTGGTAAACTGAAACATAACTTCCTCTATCATTATTATTTACGCCAACAAACTTAATGCTGGTGTTTTTGAACACACAAACCGTGTGTGGGCAATGTTCAAGAGGTGGAATCAGGACTGAAAAATTCAATGCCACAGCCCGGATTTTAACCATGGATCTTCCGTTTATTGAGCGGCTGCTCTAACCACTAAGCCATCATGGCCAACTTGCTATTAAATTCTCCAACCTATTCATTCTTTCCCACTTAGACCACACGGGAATCTCACACCAGAGATAAATACCCCAAGGGCAACTTACAATAGTAAGTACTTTACGTCCCATGCTTATGTCCGCTCAATAAGCAGAAGATCTGTGGTTCAAATACCGGCTATGGCATTGAATTTTTCAGTCCCAATTCTTCCTCTATTACATTATACGAGGGCCGTTCAGAAAGTAACCTCCGATCGGTCTCAGTGCGGGTAGTGGGGGAGTAGCGATGCCATCTGTGCATTCACACACTCAGCAGGTCAGTCGGCATCAAGCCGTGGTCGAGTGAACGTCGTACCTGCGCTAGTTTAGTGTTTGTGGCCGTTTGAAATGTGTGCTGCAATAGAAAACCCCGCCAAATGTGAAGTGCGTGCTGTTATAAGGTTTTTACAGCCAAAGGATATTCTGCAGCAGCTATTCATCGTGAGCTTTGTGCCGTGTACGGACCAAGAGTTATGAGTGAAGGAGTGGTCCGTGAATGGGTACGTTTATTTAAAAGTAGACGAGAAAACGTTCATGATGAAGAGAGGAGTGGTAGACCATCATTGGTGACGGACGAACTTGTTCAGACAGTTGATGCAAAAGTTCGTCAAAACCGACGTTTCACAATGTCGGAGTTGTCTACTGATTTTCCACAGATTTCTAAGACTCTCTTGTACGAGATAGTGACAGCAAGATTGGGTTACTGTAAGTTCTGTGCACGATGGGTGCCCAAAATTCTTACCGACCACCACAAAACTCAAAGAATGGCCTCTGCATTAGACTTTGTCACGTTATGAGGACGAAGGTGAACCATTGTTTAACAGAATCGTGACCGGGGCGCCAAGCGATTAACATCTCTTCATGCATATGAAGAAATGGCTCGGGTCCCAGCGGTTTGATGACGACGAAGAGCTCAAAGATGCGGTCACAGGCTGGCTCCAGGCACAAGCAGGTGATTTTTATGCAGAAGAATTTCAAAGCTTGTGAACAGATACGATAAGTGCCTCAATCGGTATGGAGACTATGTAGAAAAATAGTGCAAAGATGTAGTTGAAGACCAGCATCTTCATTCTCAACAGTTTCTCAACTGCCAGTTAAAGGAAACGTTTGCTGTCATAGTGACTGTGCTGCTACCTGGGTTGCTGGATATAGACTACATTTTGTCGTCTGCTTGTGGTATATCAAAATTCATGGCTATGTGAACATTCTTCATAATATGTATTTTCTCCACAATTATCAGTTCTACTGTTGGTTTTGCATGTTTCAGTAATTTAATATCCTGTTGTATGGTGTGCTGAGTTGACCAGAAGTGTAAGTGAAACGATAAGTGTCTATTGGTCAACACATATAGGAACTTCTATAACATGACAAGATTATGTTTAACTTGGCATTCATATTCACCAGCTTCACTGTATACTGACGCAAATGTTTCTGTATTATGTGGAAATTGTGTAGTCTTTATGTTATTATGACAATATTTCATCTAATGTCAAACTGGTACATTTTCAGCATCAGCAAACAAGGGGCAGGAACTAAACTACATAAATGTTGCACTTGAAAATACCAAAGTACAACAGCTATCTAATCAACATTTTTTTAGGAATATATCTTGACAAATACTTAACATACAAAATGTATGTAAACAAAGTCTGTAGCAAAATTGCAAAAAACATATACCTACTAAAATACTTTGCAAATTATTTTAATGTAGAAGAGCTTAAAGCTATATATTAGGCAATAATATATGTGCACTTGGAATACGGTATTGAAATTTGGGGAGGGCGTCGAGTAGCAAAATTAAACACGATACTATTGCTACAGAAGACATGCATACCTCGTATTGTTCAACTAAAGACTACAGACACCTCTATGCCACTCATTAAAAAGAATAAAATATTGACAATTGTTGCTATTTATGTATACAAAGTAATTAATTATACTGACTCAAAACAAATCACTTACTAAAATCACACATTCACATTCAACATATTAATATATTTCACATATAACACCAGAGGGAATGAAAATTAAAATAGAGCACACTTAAATAAGCTTCAACGAAAAAGGATGCAATTGTAATGGGAACGATACTATATAATGCCCTACCAAAAAGTATAAAAGAGCACTCAAAAAACTCCCTTGCTAAAGAGTTAAAGAAATCTAACTTGATTGACAAATGCCCATACAGGCTGGAAGAGATGTTAAATTAGTCTATATGTGCTGCTAATGTATTTTTGTATATTCAATATTCCATGTTTGTATTACGATATATAGATTCTTTTCACTAACTAACCGTAATTCTAATTATGTGCCTATAGTGTACTTTTTATTCGTGTATTAGCATTTGGCAATGCTCCATGCTTGTATTATAAGTTTTATAAGCAATTAAGAGTTGAACTGAATTAGAGGCTGGCTCTACAACCGCACTTGCATGATAAGGAAGGAAGCTCTTCTAACCTGCATTACTTGAGGACAACTTGCTTCTTATCAGTTCACACAATGTAATCATATCACATTTTCACCACAACAGAAACAAAAGGGAGACGGCATCCCTGTAAATTTGTCTATTACTGGACAGTTCATTGTTCCAAAAATGAGTCTGGAAATAAAGTAACTTTTCATTCAACATATAAAGAATGCGATGTGACTGTTTTACATAATGATGATAAATGTGTTGAGACTGTAGCTCTGGTCACGTGAGCAGCTGTTAACATACAAGTATCTGCTCTAAACGTGCTCGCTCCTCACATCAACTCTAAAAGCACCTCTAGTAAATATTATTAGCAATGTTCTTATTCCTTTGAAATCGCTAAGTGCAGCTACTGTTTGCCTTGCAAACACACTTAACCACTTTGTTCAACATTGCTTTGCCACTAAAATGGCTATTTTGAACAAAAAACATGGCGCCAAGTGGATGACAAAAGATATATGTGCATCTAATGAAACATTAACAAAGTAAACTAATAAAAGAAACTGGAACAACAATCATTTAGGCTATAGGTATCTTTTAAAATATAAATATTATTAGCTCACCAAAGTAACTCGGGTTCGATCCCAGGCAACAGCATCTTGGATTCGTGGTGGACGAAGCAGCACTGTGGCAGGTTTCTCGTTCCATGTATCATCGCTGTCATCACCTGCGGTGCTGTAGTAGCAAAAGCAGGCGTTAAACACTACAACAAAAAAAAAAAATTATTAGAAATGCAAAAACAACTTTATAATGACAAACAATAGCGACTTGAACAAATCCAAAACTGTTTGCAATATTATTAAATATGAAATACAGATGCATGGAAAAGAGTAGCCAAATTCTAACCTAACAGTATCAGATTGTACGGAAATGGCACAAATCTTCAATAACTATTGCACAAGTATCAGAAGCTTCTACATATAAATCTATATTAGATGGATAAGTCTTATTCCACTCTCTTCTTTTGATCTGTAACAGAACATGAATCAATTCCTACAATAAAGGGCATGAAAAATAAAAAAATCTTATGTGTTAGATGGTTGTGCCAACATCTTGATGAAAGAATGCACAAATTACACAATAAAATCATTCCAATGCTGCAGTTTTTACCTGATCAGCTGTAATATTAATACTGCTTGAAGTTGAAGCCTGAGATTCAAACTGGAATACATCACTCTCGTTACTTTCTGTAACTGTGCACATCCTGGTCACAAATTTATCCATGCTAACATGGATACGGTGAGTTGTAAGAAACTGAACTGAATACTGCAAGCTGTAATCGTCATTGCTGGAATTGTGACCATGATGGCAACCCAACTAACATACCTGACAATTGCATATTGTTCAGCTCATTTGCGATATGATACATTTGCTATTTCACAGATCACACTTGTATCATATACAGTCTGTGTTGGAAGTGTTCCGTGTATTCTTGTATTTTCAAAGAATAGTAATAGTAACTTGTTCAAGACTTTAACCCTCATGCTATTATTCTCCATGTAACCGTGGAGTATATAACAATATATGCAATTTCTTCATTTATTAAGGTAGTGCCATGGCACGGAGCCAGCCGCCCTTCCTAGTGATCACTTTCCATGTCTTTATTAGTCTCTTAACGCAAGATACGTGTTCCACACGTATGCCGAGATGGTGCTTGGATCATTTATTTTTGCCAACTGGAACCTTTACAATCAGTTGGTTTTGTTTACTCACAATGAGCACAACTCAGTGAATGATTTGGTGCATGCAACATCCCACCGAGAGAATTAATGCATTAATCAATCATTCTAGCATATATTATACTCGTTTATACACGTTTGTTTGCCAAATATCCGACGCATAAGCAAAATAATACCGTTGCATCGTACGTACGTAATTTGCTCATAAATCAAACACGATAGTTGGAGATTCCGCAACATTAAAGAAAGGAACTATATGGTACAACCACTTGCCTTATAGAATCAAAGGTTTGCTTGATAACCAAATACTGAAGGAGGTACCTACCAAAGTCGCAGATAAAGCATTCTACTCGACTGATAGATTCAAAAGTGAAACATGTAATCAAATATGTAATGTACGTACCATCATTCCTTGTAAACGTTCAGTAGCAGCCACATATACTGTATCGTGCCTATACAACAACCTTTTTCTTACAAATGGCGAATACACAAACAAGCAGTATTTAAATAGGATACAGTTAGCCAACTGTGTTTTTTTCTATTCACAATGTACATTGAGCAGAAATACAGTAATAGTTATCAAATGTAATATTACTGAAAGGACTTTAAGGTCAAATAATTATAAAATATATCAAACTTTAGACCAAATATGTTATTTTTAAAATTGTTTAATATGTAACACCCAGATGTAGAATAGTTGTATTGGCAGCCATGACTGTTTGGCGCCAGAGCCGCAGTGACATCTACTGTTGACTGCTCAAACTAACACTATATGTCGAAGAAGTTCCACCTATTCCCGCTAGAGTACTCTGAATATCGTTATTCCACTTAAATTCAAATTCAAATTTAGTGCTCATAAAACTTGTAATACAGGCATGGAGCATTTTCAAATGCTAATACATGAATAAAAAATATATCATAGCATATAATTAGACTTATGGAACACAAACATGGAATATTGAATATACAAAAATACATTAACAGTACACATTAATTTAACACCTCTTCTAACCTGTATGGGCACTTTTCAATTAGATAATTGTTTAACTCTTTGGCAAAGGAGTTTTTAAAGTAGTTATTAAGGACTTATTAAAGCTTTTAAAGTACTAGTCATTAGCAGGACCCACATATTTATTTGTAAGCCAACAAAAATTAAAAAAAACATGTAATAAAACTTCTTTAAATTCCACCAACACATAACATAAAAATGTTAACTCACCAACTGCTCCTGATCATCAGATGTGGAACACTGATTGCAGTGAACATTAAACATCTTGTCCAAATGCTCCATCAGTAATCCATGCCTGTTGTCATGAAATAATGCCTTATATTTAGAAAACGATCACTCCACGTCGCACGATGTTAAGTTTGCATATTTGAAATAGGGCATGTCAGTAACATCAACTTCACTTGTCCCTTAGCCTTCCAAAACTAGTGCTACTTTGCTATGGTTTCTGCAACCTGTATTTTTGTCAAACAAATGTTTATATTTTTTCTTTAAGACTTCGGCTTTTGAATTGGAAAATGTGTCCAGTTGTCTTGCAATGCACTCTATCTCTTTAACTGCAATACTCAATGAATACCCCAAAGTCTCTAGTTTCATTATAGAGTGAGAAAAGAATCCGAAATTGGCCAATAAGATAGCCAAATCACATTTTACATTGCTGTCTTTAGTAAATTTTGAACGTCAATTGAAGAAGCATTGTCTGAGTCCAGCTCACTTACTACAGATACAAATGCTTCAAAATTGTATGTGCAATACATTGCTATACTTAGCCAAGTGCCCCAACGCATGTTTATGGGTTTAGGAGAAAGTGGAAAATCAGGATTTCTTTCTTTGAAAAGATTGACTCTAGTTGGTGGTTTTACAAAACTTTTCCTCCCGTCTGACACTAACTGGTCCACTTCCAGATATAGTGCTTGGATTTTATCACACAGTCTGCGTAGAGCATGTATGATACGGGTCACATGAATCGTTTCAGGATAACATACACTTAACAGCTTCTTCATATATGGTACACCTTCGGTTAGGGAAAGAAAAATATTGTCGTACTTCACAGCATTTGGCCATAACATCTGCAAAGTTTCATTGAACAGCCTAGCAACTGACACTTATTTACAAACTCGCAAGAAGTGTTGTTTGGAAACTATGTCATCATTTTCCAACACACCTACTGTAACATTTCCCACTCCTCTAATGTCACTAAAATCGCTAGTTCTGTCAATGCTCACCCAGATCTTCTTATTTTCACATGCTGACCTAATGTATTTTAATGTTTCATCATAGCACTTCAGGAGATAGTTTTTCCGAAGTTCACCCTTCAGGATTGCTTATATCCATATATATGACAAGACACTTTTAATTTGGGATCGTTTACCTTATAAAGGGGTATATCGGCCAAAACAAGTGCTTCTAGTAAACCAGAATAATACTGTGAATTTCTTTTAACGTTAGATAAGGATGGAGTAGGTTCACCTATAAGAACTTGCTGCAAGGAAACATGAGAGGAAGCTGTGTTTATATCCAGATAAATGTTGTCCTATCTGCAATTGTTGAATTCACACACTTAAGATCATAAACATTTACTAGTTAGACTGCATCCCAAAGGAAACAGATATGCAGTTACGAACTTACGATTGCCGATTGGGGATTTACAGTTTGTCAACGTGGATCCCTGCACCTTTTACAGTGTGAAAGTTAAGGCATAAGGTGGGTGGGTGGGGAGTATTTGAAGCGATAATATAACAGCAGATGCTGCAACGTTTGTGTGTTACCCAAATCTTCAGTTTTTTTCTTGATGGCGAAAGAATTATTAAAATATGTATTTATTATAAAAGGAACAGAAATATTTCACTAAATTTACTAAAAGGTATACAAAATATGGAGTTATTAAAAAATGAATTTAAATAATTTTTTGTGAAATATTCCTTTTAAGTGAAATAAGAATTTTAATTTATACTTGTGAACTCTCAACTGGGATAATAAACTTTGTTTCTATACACAAATCTGGACCCTGATCATTACACAATATTACACGTTTTGTTTACTTATATGCAAAATGTGCTAATATCTTTATCGTTCACAGTAATATTTTATAAATGCATTTTTTAACACAGAGTGCAGCACACTTATACATCAGTGTTGATTAATAATTTGAATATACTTCTACACAGTAAATGACTGACAAAAGGGATACTTTTCAAGGGAAGCTTTAAAAACTTTGAAATTGCTCCTTTAGATTATTACTGGGAAGATCATTAAATATTTTAATTGTTTTATAGTAGAGTCCTTTCTGGAAGAAAGAAATTTTTGTCTTGGGACGATGCGTAGTCTACTTGTGTGTTTATGATAAGGTTACCTTGATTATTTGTGTACAATTTTAAAGAGTATAATGCATAGACACAAGGTAGAGTTAGTATACACAAAATAGTTGTTTGTACAAGTTCTGTGTGCTGCTGCACTCACCTTCTTTTGTATCAGGAGTAATATGTGTTTACTATCATACACTGAATTATCATCACAGTATACAATTAAAATAAACTAACTTACCTGTGTTGACTGGTCAAAGTTAACCAACGTTGGAATGATGTAACATGCACCATTAATGTTAGATGTGATGTTGTTAATATGTGATTTCCAGTCAAATAGACTGTATACTAGAAGACCTAGAAATTTGACTTCCTTAGGTTGTTCAAAAATTGTGCTATGAGGGACTATTTCTGAGTGAGCTGTTGGTGGCCGATTAGTTATTAATTTAAGTATTTTTGCTTTCTCAAGCTTGTCTACTGAAAGCTTGTTTATTTAATATAGCTCGTACAATGCTTCAAGTCTCGCCAAGTTTCACATTATTTTCAGTTTTAAAGACACAGCTTGTCTGAAACGTCCTGACACTCCACATGTGCAAGTGAGGAGAAGTGGTGAGAGTGGTGGGGGAGCAAGTGATCAGAACTTGAAGCAGGCAGTCACATATACAACACATGAACTTGTCACTCTCACCGCAGGCAGGCAGGCAGGCAGCTGGAAGACTGACTCCCACTTCTCTTTTATGCAAGTGGACTGCTCAGTGCTATTACGCATCTTTGCGTCCAGAGTGGGGGGAATGCCAGGACGTTTTAGATAAGCTGTACTTGTGTATGATTCCTCCTTTTGTATCTATATAAAAATCAATTGCCAATTGTTAGTCTTACAAAAGCTCTTAAATCGCTCGACCAATTTGAATAACTTCTTTTTCATTTTGTTCGCCTCAATATTAGCATGGTTTAGAAAAGGAACATTAGGAGATACCCTACAGAACAGTTGAAAAATTGAAAGGATCGAAATTGATAATTTTGTATGGGAATTGCCACTTTGGACTACTTTGAATATATGGTGTTTGTGAAAGACCTATCGTTTGAAATTGGCATCTATTACATTTAAAACATTTCTTCCTAAAAATAGTTGTAGGTTTTAAATATACATTTGGTTGAATAAAATTTAATTATATTTTGCAAACTTTCATTTTGATCAGCCATGCTATCGAGGTAAATCGACTTAGTAGACTTAGAGATAAAGAAACAAATTCATTCAGTTTTGTTTTAGAGTGACTCAAGGAATTAGGCCAGGCTTAGACGTAATCCCAAAATGCATTTTAACAAGGAATTAATTTGATAATTTCAATTTTATAAAGTTTTCTAGGCAAGTTCAACATATTTGAAAGTACTAAGGAGAGCATATTTTGATTCTGCACATCCTGATGATTCCAACGGACTTGCCATTCGGTTTCAAACGGCTGCAATTACCTGCATGTCTGGCCTTTGCGATGACCACCAACAAATCACAAGGCCAAGTGTTGGAAGTTTGCGGAATTAACTTGGAGTCTCTGTGTCTGTGTTTTGTGCATGGACAACTGTTGTCGCATGTTCGCATGTCAGGAAACAATTATCTATTTTTATTTAGGCATAGGAAAAGACAACAAAAAACAGTCTACCAGAAAGCTTTGCATTGAATGTTAAGTGCATTTATCTTTCATGTACATAAAATACATTAATTTCATTTGAATTACAAAAGGGCTTCATTTAATAACCAAACACCCAAGCCTTACATGATGCATATGATATTATTAGTCTCAATCAATTGGAGTTGGAAGATTGATTAGGATTGGTAATCACTTATGAAGAGTTAAAAGCAAATCAATTTTAGGTGGTGCCAAGTTCACTGCGTCGTCTAGTCTTATATAGAATTCCCAAGCTCAGTTTTTGAGAACAAGTATTCTGTACGATATGAGACTTTTACGGCCAGTGTCTTGGTTCAAGCTCTGACCGACCAGCCAATCACCGAATCACTTGTGAAGATGACAAGGGTAGTCCTTGGTGAAGCGTCCAAACACACTAGACCTGGGAACACCAGGATTTAATCATTTCCATTCTGAGGTGGTGGTATTATGATACTTAGTGACAACAACATCACAATTCCTGCATGACCCGCCGCCTTCCACTTCTTTTGGAACACATATAAGAAAACTGAAAGGACTACAAGTTTTAAATAAAATCACAAGTGTTTTTAATGGTCTTCTTCTCAAACTGAAGAGTAAACACACACATGACTTTAGTTAATACTGTACTACTTTCAGTTTGTCTTATGCAACAACATTCACATCATTTTTTTCTGAAATTGAAATGAATTTTTTTCAATAAGATGGGAAAGTAGGAAAGTCTGTGGTTTGGTATTATGTACTGTTATTCACAGCAGTTTATCATTACACTATTCATTAATTTAAATTCTGTTAAAAACCTAGTCTCACTGATTTGTATTCTATAATCATGTGCTGTATATTGTATCCAAGATGTTCATATCCTGCCATGTACAAGCCATATCAGCCTTTCATTTTATGTAATACATTTACATGTTGTGTATTAAAAACATAATTTTCTACATCATCAAAAACAAAAAGCAATTATTCACATTAAAAGCATTTAAATAAAGCATTAACTTGCATGTCGTATCTTGCACTGTCATCACTTGATGATGCAGATTTAACACACTGTTTAGTTACTGCTGCTTGCAGGTACATTACCATACAAATCATAAACAACTTGTCATTAGTTATTGCTCTTTGTAGGGATTTATTTGGAATATCCGTTGTAGTCTACTTACGGCCAAAGCACATCAAATAAACACTCATGTAGTCTATCTCCTTTTCTTAACTGGAACAACAAAGTTATAAATGTTTTAGGGATATTTACTATGGTAAGAAATATTTCACAATATTGACACAAAATTACAAAATCAGTCTGATTACTTTCTAACGCGACGGACCCTTAAACTGTATACACTCACTGACCAAGTCACTTTATTGTCTTCTAAAATGTTATAACACATACACTGTAAACACACTCTGCAGTCTTTCACAGCTCACAACTGTTCTCTTCTAGTAGCCTTCACACACTCCTTTCACTTTCTCTTCTTTGATACACTAACTATATACAATCATTCAATGTTCCTTGAATCTTCTTTATGTTGCACCTACACACACACACAGCTGTCCCGCACTCACTCACACACTGAGAGATTGGGTGCCAAAGCAGTTGGATGACATGATCAAAGGCAATAAATGAATCATCTGCAACACTAGGCTGAGGAGGGTGGAAGTTTCCTGGACCTCATTGTTACTGGTGATGGTATTACATGATGTGGAAACATCCGGGTTCGCCTGTGACATGTGTTGGAAATGGATGTTAACAGCCTTGTGGGATTGCCACGGACCACTCCTGCTGGATGTCATGCCATAAGATACAACCATCAATGCCCTGTCTGTGGCCTGCCATCAGGCAAAAGCACTGAGGGATTCTCCATGTGGACATGATTAACCTGCATGACAATGAACCAGCAACAAGCTCCAGGTTTTTGACTGGGAGAATGTGGACCACCCATCTTACAGTCTGAACCTCCCCACTCATGATTGGAGTTCTGAATAAGGACAGTGATGCACATGCAACATGAAGCAGTGGTGCTTTCACAGTTAGCTGGACAAACTTTGTCACAGCTGCATCTCAAATTTAGTGTCCAATTGGATAAATGTCTGAACCAGTGTGGGCACTATGTGCAAAAATAGTGTAAGGTATATTGAATAGTACATATATTTGTAATTACCTTTACGTACAAAATAGGGGCCAAGAGTTTCTGCTTCCTCCATCATTATTAAACACTTCTGCAGGAGTTTTGAATTATCAAATCCAAAAAAGCATTTTAAGAGCTATTTTGCACAATTTGCTTGTTGTTTATTATTATTTGACTACAAAACAGAGTGCAAAGTGAAGACTTTTTCTGACCATTATCCACCCAAATGCATAGTATGAATGTTACTTGGTACGTTGCTGCCTATAATGTTACAGAACCAACCTGAGCTCTCCTTTCACCAGAATTCGAACACAAGAACAGAGAGCATCTGCTTCCTCCATCGAGTGTGTTGTCAAAATAGCACCACGGGTTCCCTGTAACATTGTCATACACTTCTCTATGAAAATCACACTTATAGAATGTACATTGCATTAACAGTAAAAAGATCCATATAAACGTTGAAAAAATTAAATACATTAATTTCTATAAAAATTATTGTAATTATTGTCCTGGTCTACCTCCAGACTGTCAGGGAGTTACAGAGTTACAGGAACTGTCAAGAGGTAATTATTGTCCTGGTCTACCTCCAGACTGTCAGGGAGTTACAGGAACTATCAAGAGGTAATTATTGTCCTCGTCTACGTCCAGACTGTCAGGAAGTTACATAGTTATAGGAACTGTCAAGAGGTAATTACTGTCCTGGTCTACCTCCAGACTGTCCGGGAGTTACAGAGTTACAGCAACTGTCAAGAGGTAATTATTGTCCTGATCTATGTCCAGACTGTCAGGGAGTTACAGAGTTACAGGAACTGTCAAGAGGTAATTATTGTCCTCGTCTACGTCCAGACTGTCAGGGAGTTACAGAGTTACAGGAACCGTCAAGAGGTAATTATTGTCCTGGTCTACCTCCAGACTGTCAGGGAGTTACAGGAACTGTCAAGAGGTAATTATTGTCCTCGTCTACGTCCAGACTGTCAGGGAGTTACAGAGTTACAGGAACTGTCAAGAGGTAATCATTGTCCTGGTCTACCTCCAGACTGTCAGGGAGTTACAGGAACTGTCAAGAGGTAATTATTGTCCTGGTCTACCTCCAGACTGTCAGGGAGTTACAGGAACTGTCAAGAGGTAATTATTGTCCTGGTCTACCTCCAGACTGTCAGGGAGTTACAGGAACTGTCAAGAGGTAATTATTGTCCTCGTCTACGTCCAGACTGTCAGGGAGTTACAGAGTTACAGCAACTGTCAAGAGGTAATTATTGTCCTGGTCTACGTCCAGACTGTCAGGGAGTTACAGAGTTACAGCAACTGTCAAGAGGTAATTATTGTCCTGGTCTACGTCCAGACTGTCAGGGAGTTACAGAGTTACAGGAACTGTCAAGAGGTAATTATTGTCCTGGTCTACCTCCAGACTGTCAGGGAGTTACAGAGTTACAGGAACTGTCAAGAGGTAATTATTGTCCTGGTCTACATCCAGACTGTCAGGGAGTTACAGAGTTACAGCAACTGTCAAGAGGTAATTATTGTCCTGGTCTACCTCCAGACTGTCAGGGAGTTACAGGAACTGTCAAGAGGTAATTATTGTCCTGGCCTACCTCCAGACTGTCAGGGAGTTACAGAGTTACAGGAACTGTCAAGACGTAATTATTGTCCTGGTCTACGTCCAGACTGTCACGGAGTTACAGAGTTACAGCAACTGTCAAGAGGTAATTATTGTCCTGGTCTACCTCCAGACTGTCAGGGAGTTACAGGAACTGTCAAGAGGTAATTATTGTCCTGGCCTACCTCCAGACTGTCAGGGAGTTACAGAGTTACAGGAACTGTCAAGACGTAATTATTGTCCTGGTCTACGTCCAGACTGTCACGGAGTTACAGAGTTACAGCAACTGTCAAGAGGTAATTATTGTCCTGGTCTACGTCCAGACTGTCAGGGAGTTACAGGAACTGTCAAGAGGTAATTATTGTCCTGGTCTACCTCCAGACTGTCAGGAAGTTACAGAGTTACAGCAACTGTCAAGAGGTAATTATTGTCCTGGTCTACGTCCAGACTGTCAGGGAGTTACAGGAACTGTCAAGAGGTAATCATTGTCCTGGTCTACCTCCAGACTGTCAGGGAGTTACATAGTTATAGGAACTGTCAAGAGGTAATTATTGTCCTGGTCTACGTCCAGACTGTCAGGGAGTTACAGAGTTACAGGAACTGTCAAGAGGTAATTATTGTCCTGGTCTACGTCCAGACTGTCAGGGAGTTACAGAGTTACAGGAACTGTCAAGAGGTAATTATTGTCCTGGTCTACCTCCAGACTGTCAGGGAGTTACAGAGTTACAGGAACTGTCAAGACGTAATTATTGTCCTGGTCTACCTCCAGACTGTCAGGGAGTTACAGAGTTACAGGAACTGTCAAGAGGAAATTATTGTCCTGGTCTACCTCCAGACTGTCAGGGAGTTACAGAGTTACAGGAACTGTCAAGACGTAATTATTGTCCTGGTCTACCTCCAGACTGTCAGGGAGTTACAGAGTTACAGGAACTGTCAAGAGGAAATTATTGTCCTGGTCTACCTCCAGACTGTCAGGAAGTTACAGAGTTACAGGAACTGTCAAGACGTAATTATTGTCCTGGTCTACCTCCAGACTGTCAGGGAGTTACAGAGTTACAGGAACTGTCAAGAGGAAATTATTGTCCTGGTCTACCTCCAGACTGTCAGGGAGTTACAGAGTTACAGGAACTGTCAAGACGTAATTATTGTCCTGGTCTACCTCCAGACTGTCAGGGAGTTACAGAGTTACAGGAACTGTCAAGAGGAAATTATTGTCCTGGTCTACCTCCAGACTGTCAGGGAGTTACAGAGTTACAGGAACTGTCAAGACGTAATTATTGTCCTGGTCTACCTCCAGACTGTCAGGGAGTTACAGAGTTACAGGAACTGTCAAGACGTAATTATTGTCCTGGTCTACCTCCAGACTGTCAGGGAGTTACAGAGTTACAGGAACTGTCAAGACGTAATTATTGTCCTGGTCTACCTCCAGACTGTCAGGGAGTTACAGAGTTACAGGAACTGTCAAGAGGAAATTATTGTCCTGGTCTACCTCCAGACTGTCAGGGAGTTACAGAGTTACAGGAACTGTCAAGACGTAATTATTGTCCTGGTCTACCTCCAGACTGTCAGGGAGTTACAGAGTTACAGGAACTGTCAAGACGTAATTATTGTCCTGGTCTACCTCCAGACTGTCAGGGAGTTACAGAGTTACAGGAACTGTCAAGAGGTAATTATTGTCCTGGTCTACCTCCAGATTGTCAGGGAGTTACAGAGTTACAGGAACTGTCAAGACGTAATTATTGTCCTGGTCTACCTCCAGACTGTCAGGGAGTTACAGAGTTACAGGAACTGTCAAGAGGAAATTATTGTCCTGGTCTACCTCCAGACTGTCAGGGAGTTACAGAGTTACAGAAACTGTCAAGAGGTAATTATTGTCCTGGTCTACCTCCAGACTGTCAGGGAGTTACAGAGTTACAGGAACTGTCAAGAGGTAATTATTGTCCTGGTCTACCTCCAGACTGTCAGGGAGTTACAGAGTTACAGGAACTGTCAAGAGGAAATTATTGTCCTGGTCTACGTCCAGACTGTCAGGGAGTTACAGAGTTACAGGAACTGTCAAGAGGTAATTATTGTCCTGGTCTACCTCCAGACTGTCAGGGAGTTACATAGTTACAGGAACTGTCAAGAGGTAATTATTGTCCTGGTCTACCTCCAGACTGTCAGGGAGTTACAGAGTTACAGAAACTGTCAAGACGTAATTATTGTCCTGGTCTACCTCCAGACTGTCAGGGAGTTACAGAGTTACAGGAACTGTCAAGACGTAATTATTGTCCTGGTCTACCTCCAGACTGTCAGGGAGTTACATAGTTACAGGAACTGTCAAGAGGTAATTATTGTCCTGGTCTACCTCCAGACTGTCAGGGAGTTACAGAGTTACAGGAACTGTCAAGACGTAATTATTGTCCTGGTCTACGTCCAGACTGTCAGGGAGTTACAGAGTTACAGAAACTGTCAAGAGGTAATTATTGTCCTGGTCTACGTCCAGACTGTCAGGGAGTTACAGAGTTACAGGAACTGTCAAGAGGTAATTATTGTCCTGGTCTACCTCCAGACTGTCAGGGAGTTACAGAGTTACAGAAACTGTCAAGAGGTAATTATTGTCCTCGTCTACGTCCTGACTGTCAGGGAGTTACAGAGTTACAGGAACTGTCAAGACGTAATTATTGTCCTGGTCTACCTCCAGACTGTCAGGGAGTTACAGAGTTACAGGAACTGTCAAGACGTAATTATTGTCCTGGTCTACCTCCAGACTGTCAGGGAGTTTCAGGAACTGTCAAGACGTAATTATTGTCCTGGTCTACGTCCAGACTGTCAGGGAGTTACAGGAACTGTCAAGACGTAATTATTGTCCTGGTCTACGTCCAGACTGTCAGGGAGTTACAGGAACTGTCAAGAGCTAATTATTGTCCTGGTCTACGTCCAGACTGTCAGGGAGTTACAGGAACTGTCAAGAGGTAATTATTGTCCTCGTCTACGTCCAGACTGTCAGGGAGTTACATAGTTATAGGAACTGTCAAGACGTAATTATTGTCCTGGTCTACGTCCTGACTGTCAGGGAGTTACAGAGTTACAGGAACTGTCGAGAGGTAATTATTGTCCTGGTCTACGTCCAGACTGTCAGGGAGTTACATAGTTATAGGAACTGTCAAGAGGTAATTATTGTCCTGGTCTACCTCCAGACTGTCAGGGAGTTACATAGTTATAGGAACTGTCAAGAGGTAATTATTGTCCTGGTCTACCTCCAGACTGTCAGGGAGTTACATAGTTATAGGAACTGTCAAGAGGTAATTATTGTCCTGGTCTACCTCCAGACTGTCAGGGAGTTACATAGTTATAGGAACTGTCAAGAGGTAATTATTGTCCTGGTCTACGTCCAGACTGTCAGGGAGTTACATAGTTATAGGAACTGTCAAGAGGTAATTATTGTCCTGGTCTACCTCCAGACTGTCAGGGAGTTACAGAGTTACAGGAACTGTCAAGAGGTAATTATTGTCCTGGTCTACGTCCTGACTGTCAGGGAGTTACATAGTTATAGGAACTGTCAAGAGGTAATTATTGTCCTGGTCTACCTCCAGACTGTCAGGGAGTTACAGATTACAGCAACTGTCAAGAGGTAATTATTGTCCTGGTCTACGTCCAGACTGTCAGGGAGTTACAGAGTTACAGGAACTGTCAAGAGGTAATTATTGTCCTGGTCTACGTCCAGACTGTCAGGGAGTTACAGAGTTACAGGAACTGTCAAGAGGTAATTATTGTCCTGGTCTACCTCCAGACTGTCAGGGAGTTTCAGGAACTGTCAAGAGGTAATTATTGTCCTGGTCTACCTCCAGACTGTCAGGGAGTTTCAGGAACTGTCAAGAGGTAATTATTGTCCTGGTCTACATCCAAACTATTAAGGAGTTACAGAGTTACAGGATCTGTCAAGAGGTAATTATTGTCCTGGTCTACCTCCAGACTGTCAGGGAGTTTCAGGAACTGTCAAGAGGTAATTATTGTCCTGGTCTACCTCCAGACTGTCAGGGAGTTTCAGGAACTGTCAAGAGGTAATTATTGTCCTGGTCTACGTCCTGACTGTCAGGGAGTTACAGGAACTGTCAAGACGTAATTATTGTCCTGGTCTACCTCCAGACTGTCAGGGAGTTACAGGAACTGTCAAGAGGTAATTATTGCCCTGGTCTACCTCCAGACTGTCAGGGAGTTACAGAGTTACAGGAACTGTCAAGACGTAATTATTGTCCTGGTCTACCTCCAGACTGTCAGGGAGTTACAGGAACTGTCAAGAGGTAATTATTGCCCTGGTCTACCTCCAGACTGTCAGGGAGTTACAGAGTTACAGGAACTGTCAAGAGGTAATTATTGTCCTGGTCTACGTCCTGACTGTCAGGGAGTTACAGAGTTACAGGAACTGTCAAGACGTAATTATTGTCCTGGTCTACCTCCAGACTGTCAGGGAGTTACAGAGTTACAGGAACTGTCAAGACGTAATTATTGTCCTGGTCTACCTCCAGACTGTCAGGGAGTTACAGAGTTACAGGAACTGTCAAGAGGTAATTATTGTCCTGGTCTACCTCCAGACTGTCAGGGAGTTACAGAGTTACAGGAACTGTCAAGACGTAATTATTGTCCTGGTCTACCTCCAGCCTGTCAGGGAGTTACAGAGTTACAGGAACTGTCAAGACGTAATTATTGTCCTGGTCTACCTCCAGACTGTCAGGGAGTTACAGAGTTACAGGAACTGTCAAGACGTAATTATTGTCCTGGTCTACGTCCAGACTGTCAGGGAGTTACAGAGTTACAGGAACTGTCAAGAGGTAATTATTGTCCTGGTCTACGTCCTGACTGTCAGGGAGTTACATAGTTATAGGAACTGTCAAGAGGTAATTATTGTCCTGGTCTACCTCCAGACTGTCAGGGAGTTACAGATTACAGCAACTGTCAAGAGGTAATTATTGTCCTGGTCTACGTCCAGACTGTCAGGGAGTTACAGAGTTACAGGAACTGTCAAGAGGTAATTATTGTCCTGGTCTACGTCCAGACTGTCAGGGAGTTACAGAGTTACAGGAACTGTCAAGAGGTAATTATTGTCCTGGTCTACCTCCAGACTGTCAGGGAGTTTCAGGAACTGTCAAGAGGTAATTATTGTCCTGGTCTACCTCCAGACTGTCAGGGAGTTTCAGGAACTGTCAAGAGGTAATTATTGTCCTGGTCTACATCCAAACTATTAAGGAGTTACAGAGTTACAGGATCTGTCAAGAGGTAATTATTGTCCTGGTCTACCTCCAGACTGTCAGGGAGTTTCAGGAACTGTCAAGAGGTAATTATTGTCCTGGTCTACCTCCAGACTGTCAGGGAGTTTCAGGAACTGTCAAGAGGTAATTATTGTCCTGGTCTACATCCAAACTATTAAGGAGTTACAGAGTTACAGGATCTGTCAAGAGGTAATTATTGTCCTGGTCTACCTTCAGACTGTCAGGGAGTTACAGGAACTGTCAAGAGGTAATTATTGTCCTGGTCTACCTCCAGACTGTCAGGGAGTTACAGAGTTACTGGAACTGTCAAGAGGTAATTATTGTCCTGGTCTACGTCCAGACTGTCAGGGAGTGACAGGAACTGTCAATAGGTAATTATTGTCCTGGTCTACGTCCAGACTGTCAGGGAGTTACAGAGTTACAGGAACTGTCAAGAGGTAATTATTGTCCTGGTCTACGTCCAGACTGTCAGGGAGTTACAGAGTTACAGGAACTGTCAAGAGGTAATTATTGTCCTGGTCTATGTCCAGACTGTCAGGGAGTTCCAGAGTTACAGGAACTGTCAAGAGGTAATTATTGTCCTGGTCTACCTCCAGACTGTCAGGGAGTTACAGAGTTACAGGAACTGTCAAGAGGTAATTATTGTCCTGGTCTACGTCCAGACTGTCAGGGAGTGACAGGAACTGTCAAGAGGTAATTATTGTCCTGGTCTACGTCCAGACTGTCAGGGAGTTACAGAGTTACAGGAACTGTCAAGAGGTAATTATTGTCCTGGTCTACCTCCAGACTGTCAGGGAGTTACAGAGTTACAGGAACTGTCAAGAGGTAATTATTGTCCTGGTCTACCTCCAGATTGTCAGGGAGTTACAGAGTTACAGGAACTGTCAAGAGGTAATTATTGTCCTGGTCTACATCCAAACTGTCAGGGAGTTACAGAGTTACAGGAACTGTCAAGAGGTAATTATTGTCCTGGTCTACCTTCAGACTGTCAGGCAATTACAGAGTTACAGGAACTGTCAAGAGGTAATTATTGTCCTGGTCTACCTTCAGACTGTCCGGGAGTTACAGAGTTACAGGAACTGTCAAGAGGTAATTATTGTCCTGGTCTACCTCCAGACTGTCAGGGAGTTACAGAGTTACAGGAACTGTCAAGAGGTAATTATTGTCCTGGTCTACCTCCAGACTGTCAGGGAGTTACAGAGTTACAGGAACTGTCAAGAGGTAATTATTGTCCTGGTCTACCTTCAGACTGTCAGGGAGTTACAGAGTTACAGGAACTGTCAAGAGGTAATTATTGTCCCGGTCTACCTCCAGACTGTCAGGGTGTTACAGAGTTACAGGAACTGTCAAGAGGTAATTATTGTCCTGGTCTACCTCCAGACTGTCAGGAAGATACAGAGTTACAGGAACTGTCAAGAGGTAATTATTGTCCCGGTCTACCTCCAGACTGTCAGGGAGTTACAGAGTTACAGGAACTGTCAAGAGGTAATTATTGTCCTGGTCTACCTCCAGACTGTCAGGGAGTTACAGATTTACAGGAACTGTCAAGAGGTAATTATTGTCCTGGTCTACCTTCAGACTGTCAGGGAGTTACAGAGTTACAGGAACTGTCAAGAGGTAATTATTGTCCTGGTCTACCTCCAGACTGTCAGGGAGTTACAGAGTTACAGGAACTGTCAAGAGGTAATTATTGTCCTGGTCTACGTCCAGACTGTCAGGGAGTTACAGAGTTACAGGAACTGTCAAGAGGTAATTATTGTCCTGGTCTACCTCCAGACTGTCAGGGAGTTACAGGAACTGTCAAGAGGTAATTATTGTCCTGGTCTACCTCCAGACTGTCAGGGAGTTACAGAGTTACAGGAACTGTCAAGAGGTAATTATTGTCCTGGTCTACCTCCAGACTGTCAGGGAGTTACAGGAACTGTCAAGAGGTAATTATTGCCCTGGTCTACCTCCAGACTGTCAGGGAGTTACAGAGTTACAGGAACTGTCAAGAGGTAATTATTGCCCTGGTCTACCTCCAGACTGTCAGGGAGTTACAGGAACTGTCAAGAGGTAATTATTGCCCTGGTGTACCTCCAGACTGTCAGGGAGTTACAGACGTCTACCTCCAGACGTTGGTGACAAGCTTTCATTTGACGTTTCGTTTGTCCATATCGGACCATTAGAACTCGAGTAATTGACCAAAATAGAGCGAATGTTTCTACTGGGGATAACGCGCGTTTTACTGGTTCGATTTAGACAAACGACACCTCAAAAGAATGGGCTGGTGAGAAGCTTTCATTTGACGTTTCGTTTGTCCAAATCGGTCCATTACAACTCGAGTAATTGTCCAAAATAGAGCGAATGTTTCTATTGGGGATAACGCGAGTTCTACTAGTTCGATTTGGACAAGCGACACCTCAAAAGAATGGGCTGGTGTCAAGCTTTCATTTGACGTTTCGTTTGTCCAAATCGGTCCAGTAGAACTCGAGTAATTCTCCAAAATAGAGCGAATGTTTCTATTGGGGATAACGCGCGTTCTACTGGTTCGATTTGGACAAACGACACCTCAAAAGAATGGGCTGGTGACAGGCTTTCATTTGACGTTTCGTTTGTCCAAATCGGACCATTAGAACTCGAGTAATTGTCCAAAATAGGGCGAATGTTTCTATTGGTGATAACGCGACTTCTAATGGTTCGATTTGGACAAACGACACCTCAAAAGAATGGGCTGGTGACAAGCTTTCATTTGACGTTTCGTTTGTCCAAATCGGTCCAGTAGAACTCGAGTAATTGTCCAAAATAGGGCGAATGTTTCTATTGGGGATAACGCGCGTTCTACTGGTTCGATTTGGACAAACGACACCTCAAAAGAATGGGCTGGTGACAAGCTTTCATTTGACGTTTCGTTTGTCCAAAGTGGTCCAGTAGAACTCGAGTAATTGTCCAAAATAGGGCGAATGTTTCTATTGGGGATAACGCGCGTTCTACTGGTTCGATTTGGACAAACGACACCTCAAAAGAATGGGCTGGTGACAAGCTTCCATTTGACGTTTCGTTTGTCCAAATCGGACCATTTAGACCTCGAGTAATTGTCCAAAATAGGGCGAATGTTTCTATTGGGGATAACGCGACTTCTAATGGTTCGATTTGGACAAAGGACACCTCAAAAGAATGGGCTGGTGACAAGCTTCCATTTGACGTTTCGTTTGTCCAAATCGGTCCAGTAGAACTCGAGTAATTGTCCAAAATAGAGCGAATGTTTCTATTGGGGATAACGCGCGTTCTACTGGTTCGATTTGGACAAACGACACCTCAAAAGAATGTGCTGGTGACAAGCTCTCATTTGACGTTTCGTTTGTCCAAATCGGTCGAGTAGAACTCGAGTAATTGTCCAAAATAGAGCGAATATTTCTATTGGGGATAACGCGCGTTCTACTGGTTCGATTTGGACAAACGACACCTCAAAAGAATGGGCTGGTGACAGGCTTTCATTTGACGTTTCGTTTGTCCAAATCGGACCATTACAACTCGAGTAATTGTCCAAAATAGGGCGAATGTTTCTATTGGTGATAACGCGACTTCTAATGGTTCGATTTGGACAAACGACACCTCAAAAGCATGGGCTGGTGACAAGCTTTCATTTGACGTTTCGTTTGTCCAAATCGGTCCATTAGAACTCGAGTAATTGTCCAAAATAGTGCGAATGTTTCTATTGGGGATAACGCGACTTCTAATGGTTCGATTTGGACAAACGACACCTCAAAAGAATGGGCTGGTGACAAGCTTCCATTTGAGGTTTCGTTTGTCCAAATCGGTCCATTAGAACTCGAGTAATTGTCCAAAATAGGGCGAATGTTTCTATTGGGGATAACGCGACTTCTAATGGTTCGATTTGGACAAACGACACCTCAAAAGAATGGGCTGGTGACAAGCTTCCATTTGACGTTTCGTTTGTCCAAATCGGACCATTACAACTCGAGTAATTGTCCAAAATAGAGCGAATGTTTCTATTGGTGATAACGCGACTTCTAATGGTTCGATTTGGACAAACGACACCTCAAAAGAATGGGCTGGTGACAAGCTTCCATTTGACGTTTCGTTTGTCCAAATCGGTCCATTACAACTCGAGTAATTGTCCAAAATAGAGCGAATGTTTCTATTGGGGATAACGCGAGTTCTACTAGTTCGATTTGGACAAGCGACACCTCAAAAGAATGGGCTGGTGTCAAGCTTTCATTTGACGTTTCGTTTGTCCAAATCGGTCCAGTAGAACTCGAGTAATTGTCCAAAATAGAGCGAATGTTTCTATTGGGGATAACGCGCGTTCTACTGGTTCGATTTGGACAAACGACACCTCAAAAGAATGGGCTGGTGACAGGCTTTCATTTGACGTTTCGTTTGTCCAAATCGGACCATTAGAACTCGAGTAATTGTCCAAAATAGGGCGAATGTTTCTATTGGTGATAACGCAACTTCTAATGGTTCGATTTGGACAAACGACACCTCAAAAGAATGGGCTGGTGACAAGCTTTCATTTGACGTTTCGTTTGTCCAAATCGGTCCAGTAGAACTCGAGTAATTGTCCAAAATAGGGCGAATGTTTCTATTGGGGATAACGCGCGTTCTACTGGTTCGATTTGGACAAACGACACCTCAAAAGAATGGGCTGGTGACAAGCTTTCATTTGACGTTTCGTTTGTCCAAAGTGGTCCAGTAGAACTCGAGTAATTGTCCAAAATAGGGCGAATGTTTCTATTGGGGATAACGCGCGTTCTACTGGTTCGATTTGGACAAACGACACCTCAAAAGAATGGGCTGGTGACAAGCTTCCATTTGACGTTTCGTTTGTCCAAATCGGACCATTTAGACCTCGAGTAATTGTCCAAAATAGGGCGAATGTTTCTATTGGGTATAGCGCGCGTTCTACTGGTTCGATTTGGACAAACGACACCTCAAAAGAATGGGCTGGTGACAAGCTTTCATTTGACGTTTCGTTTGTCCAAAGTGGTCCAGTAGAACTCGAGTAATTGTCCAAAATAGGGCGAATGTTTCTATTGGGGATAACGCGCGTTCTACTGGTTCGATTTGGACAAACGACACCTCAAAAGAATGGGCTGGTGACAAGCTTCCATTTGACGTTTCGTTTGTCCAAATCGGACCATTTAGACCTCGAGTAATTGTCCAAAATAGAGCGAATGTTTCTATTGGGGATAACGCGCGTTCTACTGGTTCGATTTGGACAAACGACACCTCAAAAGAATGGGCTGGTGACAGGCTTTCATTTGACGTTTCGTTTGTCCAAATCGGACCATTACAACTCGAGTAATTGTCCAAAATAGGGCGAATGTTTCTATTGGTGATAACGCGACTTCTAATGGTTCGATTTGGACAAACGACACCTCAAAAGAATGGGCTGGTGACAAGCTTCCATTTGACGTTTCGTTTGTCCAAATCGGTCCAGTAGAACTCGAGTAATTGTCCAAAATAGGGCGAATGTTTCTATTGGGGATAACGCGCGTTCTACTGGTTCGATTTGGACAAACGACACCTCAAAAGAATGGGCTGGTGACAAGCTTTCATTTGACGTTTCGTTTGTCCAAAGTGGTCCAGTAGAACTCGAGTAATTGTCCAAAATAGAGCGAATGTTTCTATTGGGGATAACGCGACTTCTAATGGTTCGATTTGGACAAACGACACCTCAAAAGAATGGGCTGGTGACAAGCTTCCATTTGACGTTTCGTTTGTCCAAATCGGACCATTTAGACCTCGAGTAATTGTCCAAAATAGGGCGAATGTTTCTATTGGGGATAACGCGACTTCTAATGGTTCGATTTGGACAAACGACACCTCAAAAGAATGGGCTGGTGACAAGCTTTCATTTGACGTTTCGTTTGTCCAAAGTGGTCCAGTAGAACTCGAGTAATTGTCCAAAATAGAGCGAATGTTTCTATTGGGGATAACGCGACTTCTAATGGTTCGATTTGGACAAACGACACCTCAAAAGAATGGGCTGGTGACAAGCTTCCATTTGACGTTTCGTTTGTCCAAATCGGACCATTTAGACCTCGAGTAATTGTCCAAAATAGGGTGAATGTTTCTATTGGGGATAACGCGCGTTCTACTGGTTCGATTTGGACAAACGACACCTCAAAAGAATGGGCTGGTGACAAGCTTTCATTTGACGTTTCGTTTGTCCAAAGTGGTCCAGTAGAACTCGAGTAATTGTCCAAAATAGAGCGAATGTTTCTATTGGGGATAACGCGCGTTCTACTGGTTCGATTTGGACAAACGACACCTCAAAAGAATGGGCTGGTGACAAGCTTCCATTTGACGTTTCGTTTGTCCAAATCGGACCATTAGAACTCGAGTAATTGTCCAAAATAGGGCGAATGTTTCTATTGGGGATAACGCGACTTCTAATGGTTCGATTTGGACAAACGACACCTCAAAAGAATGGGCTGGTGACAAGCTTCCATTTGACGTTTCGTTTGTCCAAATCGGACCATTTAGACCTCGAGTAATTGTCCAAAATAGGGCGAATGTTTCTATTGGGGATAACGCGACTTCTAATGGTTCGATTTGGACAAACGACACCTCAAAAGAATGGGCTGGTGACAAGCTTTCATTTGACGTTTCGTTTGTCCAAAGTGGTCCAGTAGAACTCGAGTAATTGTCCAAAATAGAGCGAATGTTTCTATTGGGGATAACGCGACTTCTAATGGTTCGATTTGGACAAACGACACCTCAAAAGAATGGGCTGGTGACAAGCTTCCATTTGACGTTTCGTTTGTCCAAATCGGACCATTTAGACCTCGAGTAATTGTCCAAAATAGGGTGAATGTTTCTATTGGGGATAACGCGCGTTCTACTGGTTCGATTTGGACAAACGACACCTCAAAAGAATGGGCTGGTGACAAGCTTTCATTTGACGTTTCGTTTGTCCAAAGTGGTCCAGTAGAACTCGAGTAATTGTCCAAAATAGAGCGAATGTTTCTATTGGGGATAACGCGCGTTCTACTGGTTCGATTTGGACAAACGACACCTCAAAAGAATGGGCTGGTGACAAGCTTCCATTTGACGTTTCGTTTGTCCAAATCGGACCATTAGAACTCGAGTAATTGTCCAAAATAGGGCGAATGTTTCTATTGGGGATAACGCGACTTCTAATGGTTCGATTTGGACAAACGACACCTCAAAAGAATGGGCTGGTGACAAGCTTCCATTTGACGTTTCGACTGTCCAAATCGGACCATTACAACTCGAGTAATTGTCCAAAATAGAGCGAATGTTTCTATTGGGGATAACGCGCGTTCTACTGGTTCGATTTGGACAAACGACACCTCAAAAGAATGGGCTGGTGTCAAGCTTTCATTTGACGTTTCGTTTGTCCAAATCGGTCCAGTAGAACTCGAGTAATTGTCCAAAATAGAGCGAATGTTTCTATTGGGGATAACGCGCTTTCTACTGGTTCGATTTGGACAAACGACACCTCAAAAGAATGGGCTGGTGACAAGCTTTCATTTGACGTTTCGTTTGTCGAAATCGGACCATTACAACTCGAGTAATTGTCCAAAATAGAGCGAATGTTTCTATTGGGGATAACGCGCGTTCTACTGGTTCGATTTAGACAAACGACACCTCAAAAGAATGGGCTGGTGTCAAGCTTTCATTTGACGTTTCGTTTGTCCAAATCGGTCCAGTAGAACTCGAGTAATTGTCCAAAATAGAGCGAATGTTTCTATTGGGGATAACGCGCGTTCTACTGGTTCGATTTGGACAAACGACACCTCAAAAGAATGGGCTGGTGACAAGCTTTCATTTGACGTTTCGTTTGTCCAAATCGGTCCAGTAGAACTCGAGTAATTGTCCAAAATAGGGCGAATGTTTCTATTGGGGATAACGCGACTTCTAATGGTTCGATTTGGACAAACGACACCTCAAAAGAATGGGCTGGTGACAAGCTTCCATTTGACGTTTCGTTTGTCCAAATCGGTCCAGTAGAACTCGAGTAATTGTCCAAAATAGGGCGAATGTTTCTATTGGGGATAACGCGACTTCTAATGGTTCGATTTGGACAAACGACACCTCAAAAGAATGGGCTGGTGACAAGCTTCCATTTGACGTTTCGTTTGTCCAAATCGGACCATTAGAACTCGAGTAATTGTCCAAAATAGGGCGAATGTTTCTATTGGGGATAACGCGCGTTCTACTGGTTCGATTTGGACAAACGACACCTCAAAAGAATGGGCTGGTGACAAGCTTTCATTTGACGTTTCGTTTGTCCAAATCGGACCATTACAACTCGAGTAATTGTCCAAAATAGAGCGAATGTTTCTATTGGTGATAACGCGACTTCTAATGGTTCGATTTGGACAAACGACACCTCAAAAGAATGGGCTGGTGACAAGCTTCCATTTGACGTTTCGTTTGTCCAAATCGGACCATTAGACCTCGAGTAATTGTCCAAAATAGGGCGAATGTTTCTATTGGGGATAACGCGCGTTCTACTGGTTCGATTTGGACAAACGACACCTCAAAAGAATGGGCTGGTGACAAGCTTTCATTTGACGTTTCGTTTGTCCAAAGTGGTCCAGTAGAACTCGAGTAATTGTCCAAAATAGAGCGAATGTTTCTATTGGGGATAACGCGCGTTCTACTGGTTCCATTTGGACAAACGACACCTCAAAAGAATGGGCTGGTGACAAGCTTCCATTTGACGTTTCGTTTGTCCAAATCGGACCATTAGAACTCGAGTAATTGTCCAAAATAGGGCGAATGTTTCTATTGGGGATAACGCGACTTCTAATGGTTCGATTTGGACAAACGACACCTCAAAAGAATGGGCTGGTGACAAGCTTCCATTTGACGTTTCGACTATCCAAATCGGACCATTACAACTCGAGTAATTGTCCAAAATAGAGCGAATGTTTCTATTGGGGATAACGCGCGTTCTACTGGTTCGATTTGGACAAACGACACCTCAAAAGAATGGGCTGGTGTCAAGCTTTCATTTGACGTTTCGTTTGTCTAAATCGGTCCAGTAGAACTCGAGTAATTGTCCAAAATAGAGCGAATGTTTCTATTGGGGATAACGCGCGTTCTACTGGTTCGATTTGGACAAACGACACCTCAAAAGAATGGGCTGGTGACAAGCTTTCATTTGACGTTTCGTTTGTCGAAATCGGACCATTACAACTCGAGTAATTGTCCAAAATATAGCGAATGTTTCTATTGGGGATAACGCGCGTTCTACTGGTTCGATTTGGACAAACGACACCTCAAAAGAATGGGCTGGTGTCAAGCTTTCATTTGACGTTTCGATTGTCCAAATCGGTCCAGTAGAACTCGAGTAATTGTCCAAAATAGGGCGAATGTTTCTATTGGGGATAACGCGACTTCTAATGGTTCGATTTGGACAAACGACACCTCAAAAGAATGGGCTGGTGACAAGCTTCCATTTGACGTTTCGTTTGTCCAAATCGGTCCAGTAGAACTCGAGTAATTGTCCAAAATAGGGCGAATGTTTCTATTGGGGATAACGCGACTTCTAATGGTTCGATTTGGACAAACGACACCTCAAAAGAATGGGCTGGTGACAAGCTTCCATTTGACGTTTCGTTTGTCCAAATCGGACCATTAGAACTCGAGTAATTGTCCAAAATAGGGCGAATGTTTCTATTGGGGATAACGCGACTTCTAATGGTTGGATTTGGACAAACGACACCTCAAAAGAATGGGCTGGTGACAAGCATCCATTTGACGTTTCGTTTGTCCAAATCGGTCCAGGAGAACTCGAGTAATTGTCCAAAATAGGGCGAATGTTTCTATTGGGGATAACGCGACTTCTAATGGTTCGATTTGGACAAACGACACCTCAAAAGAATGGGCTGGTGACAAGCTTCCATTTGACGTTTCGTTTGTCCAAATCGGTCCAGTAGAACTCGAGTAATTGTCCAAAATAGAGCGAATGTTTCTATTGGTGATAACGCGACTTCTAATGGTTCGATTTGGACAAACGACACCTCAAAAGAATAGGCTGGTGACAATCTTTCATTTGACGTTTCGTTTGTCCAAATCGGTCCAGTAGAACTCGAGTAATTGTCCAAAATAGGGCGAATGTTTCTATTGGGGATAACGCGACTTCTAATGGTTGGATTTGGACAAACGACACCTCAAAAGAATGGGCTGGTGACAAGCTTCCATTTGACGTTTCGTTTGTCCAAATCGGTCCAGGAGAACTCGAGTAATTGTCCAAAATAGGGCGAATGTTTCTATTGGGGATAACGCGACTTCTAATGGTTCGATTTGGACAAACGACACCTCAAAAGAATGGGCTGGTGACAAGCTTCCATTTGACGTTTCGTTTGTCCAAATCGGACCATTACAACTCGAGTAATTGTCCAAAATAGAGCGAATGTTTCTATTGGTGATAACGCGACTTCTAATGGTTCGATTTGGACAAACGACACCTCAAAAGAATAGGCTGGTGACAATCTTTCATTTGACGTTTCGTTTGTCCAAATCGGTCCAGTAGAACTCGAGTAATTGTCCAAAATAGGGCGAATGTTTCTATTGGGGATAACGCGACTTCTAATGGTTGGATTTGGACAAACGACACCTCAAAAGAATGGGCTGGTGACAAGCTTCCATTTGACGTTTCGTTTGTCCAAATCGGTCCAGGAGAACTCGAGTAATTGTCCAAAATAGGGCGAATGTTTCTATTGGGGATAACGCGACTTCTAATGGTTCGATTTGGACAAACGACACCTCAAAAGAATGGGCTGGTGACAAGCTTCCATTTGACGTTTCGTTTGTCCAAATCGGTCAAGGAGAACTCGAGTAATTGTCCAAAATAGGGCGAATGTTTCTATTGGGGATAACGCGACTTCTACTGGTTCGATTTGGACAAACGACACCTCAAAAGAATGGGCTGGTGACAAGCTTCCATTTGACGTTTCGTTTGTCCAAATCGGACCATTAGAACTCGAGTAATTGTCCAAAATAGGGCGAATGTTTCTATTGGGGATAACGCGCTTTCTAATGGTTCGATTTGGACAAACGACACCTCAAAAGAATGGGCTGGTGACAAGCTTTCATTTGACGTTTCGTTTGTCCAAATCGGTCCAGTAGAACTCGAGTAATTGTCCAAAATAGGGCGAATGTTTCTATTGGGGATAACGCGCGTTCTACTGGTTCGATTTGGACAAACGACACCTCAAAAGAATGGGCTGGTGACAAGCTTTCATTTGACGTTTCGTTTGTCCAAATCGGACCATTACAACTCGAGTAATTGTCCAAAATAGAGCGAATGTTTCTATTGGGGATAACGCGCGTTCTACTGGTTCGATTTGGACAAACGACACCACAAAAGAATGGGCTGGTGACAAGCTTCCATTTGACGTTTCGTTTGTCCAAATCGGACCATTACAACTCGAGTAATTGTCCAAAATAGAGCGAATGTTTCTATTGGTGATAACGCGACTTCTAATGGTTCGATTTGGACAAACGACACATCAAAAGCATGGGCTGGTGACAAGCTTCCATTTGACGTTTCGTTTGTCCAAATCGGACCATTACAACTCGAGTAATTGTCCAAAATAGAGCGAATGTTTCTATTGGTGATAACGCGACTTCTAATGGTTCGATTTGGACAAACGACACCACAAAAGAATGGGCTGGTGACAAGCTTCCATTTGACGTTTCGTTTGTCCAAATCGGACCATTACAACTCGAGTAATTGTCCAAAATAGAGCGAATGTTTCTATTGGGGATAACGCGCGTTCTACTGGTTCGATTTGGACAAACGACACCTCAAAAGAATGGGCTGGTGTCAAGCTTTCATTTGACGTTTCGTTTGTCCAAATCGGTCCAGTAGAACTCGAGTAATTGTCCAAAATAGAGCGAATGTTTCTATTGGGGATAACGCGCGTTCTACTGGTTCGATTTGGACAAACGACACCTCAAAAGAATGGGCTGGTGACAAGCTTTCATTTGACGTTTCGTTTGTCGAAATCGGACCATTACAACTCGAGTAATTGTCCAAAATAGAGCGAATGTTTCTATTGGGGATAACGCGCGTTCTACTGGTTCGATTTGGACAAACGACACCTCAAAAGAATGGGCTGGTGTCAAGCTTTCATTTGACGTTTCGTTTGTCCAAATCGGTCCAGTAGAACTCGAGTAATTGTCCAAAATAGAGCGAATGTTTCTATTGGGGATAACGCGCGTTCTACTGGTTCGATTTGGACAAACGACACCTCAAAAGAATGGGCTGGTGACAAGCTTTCATTTGACGTTTCGTTTGTCCAAATCGGTCCAGTAGAACTCGAGTAATTGTCCAAAATAGGGCGAATGTTTCTATTGGGGATAACGCGACTTCTAATGGTTCGATTTGGACAAACGACACCTCAAAAGAATGGGCTGGTGACAAGCTTCCATTTGACGTTTCGTTTGTCCAAATCGGTCCAGTAGAACTCGAGTAATTGTCCAAAATAGGGCGAATGTTTCTATTGGGGATAACGCGACTTCTAATGGTTCGATTTGGACAAACGACACCTCAAAAGAATGGGCTGGTGACAAGCTTCCATTTGACGTTTCGTTTGTCCAAATCGGACCATTAGAACTCGAGTAATTGTCCAAAATAGGGCGAATGTTTCTATTGGGGATAACGCGCGTTCTACTGGTTCGATTTGGACAAACGACACCTCAAAAGAATGGGCTGGTGACAAGCTTTCATTTGACGTTTCGTTTGTCCAAATCGGACCATTACAACTCGAGTAATTGTCCAAAATAGAGCGAATGTTTCTTTTGGTGATAACGCGACTTCTAATGGTTCGATTTGGACAAACGACACCTCAAAAGAATAGGCTGGTGACAATCTTTCATTTGACGTTTCGTTTGTCCAAATCGGTCCAGTAGAACTCGAGTAATTGTCCAAAATAGGGCGAATGTTTCTATTGGGGATAACGCGACTTCTAATGGTTCGATTTGGAAAACGACACCTCAAAAGAATGGGCTGGTGACAAGCTTCCATTTGACGTTTCGTTTGTCCAAATCGGTCCAGGAGAACTCGAGTAATTGTCCAAAATAGGGCGAATGTTTCTATTGGGGATAACGCGACTTCTAATGGTTGGATTTGGACAAACGACACCTCAAAAGAATGGGCTGGTGACAAGCTTCCATTTGACGTTTCGTTTGTCCAAATCGGTCCAGTAGAACTCGAGTAATTGTCCAAAATAGAGCGAATGTTTCTATTGGTGATAACGCGACTTCTAATGGTTCGATTTGGACAAACGACACCTCAAAAGAATAGGCTGGTGACAATCTTTCATTTGACGTTTCGTTTGTCCAAATCGGTCCAGTAGAACTCGAGTAATTGTCCAAAATAGGGCGAATGTTTCTATTGGGGATAACGCGACTTCTAATGGTTCGATTTGGACAAACGACACCTCAAAAGAATGGGCTGGTGACAATCTTCCATTTGACGTTTCGTTTGTCCAAATCGGACCATTAGAACTCGAGTAATTGTCCAAAATAGGGCGAATGTTTCTATTGGGGATAACGCGACTTCTAATGGTTGGATTTGGACAAACGACACCTCAAAAGAATGGGCTGGTGACAAGCTTCCATTTGACGTTTCGTTTGTCCAAATCGGTCCAGGAGAACTCGAGTAATTGTCCAAAATAGGGCGAATGTTTCTATTGGGGATAACGCGACTTCTAATGGTTGGATTTGGACAAACGACACCTCAAAAGAATGGGCTGGTGACAAGCTTCCATTTGACGTTTCGTTTGTCCAAATCGGTCCAGTAGAACTCGAGTAATTGTCCAAAATAGAGCGAATGTTTCTATTGGTGATAACGCGACTTCTAATGGTTCGATTTGGACAAACGACACCTCAAAAGAATAGGCTGGTGACAATCTTTCATTTGACGTTTCGTTTGTCCAAATCGGACCATTACAACTCGAGTAATTGTCCAAAATAGAGCGAATGTTTCTATTGGTGATAACGCGACTTCTAATGGTTCGATTTGGACAAACGACACCTCAAAAGAATAGGCTGGTGACAATCTTTCATTTGACGTTTCGTTTGTCCAAATCGGTCCAGTAGAACTCGAGTAATTGTCCAAAATAGGGCGAATGTTTCTATTGGGGATAACGCGACTTCTAATAGTTGGATTTGGACAAACGACACCTCAAAAGAATGGGCTGGTGACAAGCTTCCATTTGACGTTTCGTTTGTCCAAATCGGTCCAGGAGAACTCGAGTAATTGTCCAAAATAGGGCGAATGTTTCTATTGGGGATAACGCGACTTCTAATGGTTCGATTTGGACAAACGACACCTCAAAAGAATGGGCTGGTGACAAGCTTCCATTTGACGTTTCGTTTGTCCAAATCGGTCCAGGAGAACTCGAGTAATTGTCCAAAATAGGGCGAATGTTTCTATTGGGGATAACGCGACTTCTACTGGTTCGATTTGGACAAACGACACCTCAAAAGAATGGGCTGGTGACAAGCTTCCATTTGACGTTTCGTTTGTCCAAATCGGACCATTAGAACTCGAGTAATTGTCCAAAATAGGGCGAATGTTTCTATTGGGGATAACGCGCTTTCTAATGGTTCGATTTGGACAAACGACACCTCAAAAGAATGGGCTGGTGACAAGCTTTCATTTGACGTTTCGTTTGTCCAAATCGGTCCAGTAGAACTCGAGTAATTGTCCAAAATAGAGCGAATGTTTCTATTGGGGATAACGCGCGTTCTACTGGTTCGATTTGGACAAACTACACCACAAAAGAATGGGCTGGTGACAAGCTTCCATTTGACGTTTCGTTTGTCCAAATCGGACCATTACAACTCGAGTAATTGTCCAAAATAGAGCGAATGTTTCTATTGGTGATAACGCGACTTCTAATGGTTCGATTTGGACAAACGACACCTCAAAAGAATGGGCTGGTGACAAGCTTCCATTTGACGTTTCGTTTGTCCAAATCGGACCATTACAACTCGAGTAATTGTCCAAAATAGAGCGAATGTTTCTATTGGTGATAACGCGACTTCTAATGGTTCGATTTGGACAAACGACACCACAAAAGAATGGGCTGGTGACAAGCTTCCATTTGACGTTTCGTTTGTCCAAATCGGACCATTACAACTCGAGTAATTGTCCAAAATAGAGCGAATGTTTCTATTGGTGATAACGCGACTTCTAATGGTTCGACTTGGACAAACGACACCTCAAAAGAATGGGCTGGTGACAAGCTTTCATTTGACGTTTCGTTTGTCCAAATCGGTCCAGTAGAACTCGAGTAATTGTCCAAAATAGGGCGAATGTTTCTATTGGGGATAACACGACTTCTAATGGTTCGATTTGGACAAACGACACCTCAAAGGAATGGGCTGGTGACAAGCTTCCATTTGACGTTTCGTTTGTCCAAATCGGTCCATTAGAACTCGAGTAATTGTCCAAAATAGAGCGAATGTTTCTATTGGGGATAACGCGACTTCTAATGGTTCGATTTGGACAAACGACACCTCAAAAGAATGGGCTGGTGTCAAGCTTTCATTTGACGTTTCGTTTGTCCAAATCGGACCATTACAACTCGAGTAATTGTCCAAAATAGAGCGAATGTTTCTATTGGTGATAACGCGACTTCTAATGGTTCGATTTGGACAAACGACACCTCAAAAGAATGGGCTGGTGACAAGCTTTCATTTGACGTTTCGTTTGTCCAAATCGGTCCAGTAGAACTCGAGTAATTGTCTAAAATAGGGCGAATGTTTCTATTGGGGATAACGCGACTTCTAATGGTTCGATTTGGACAAACGACACCTCAAAAGAATGGGCTAGTGACAAGCTTTCATTTGACGTTTCGTTTGTCCAAATCGGTCCAGGAGAACTCGAGTAATTGTCCAAATTAGGGCGAATGTTTCTATTGGGGATAACGCGACTTCTACTGGTTCGATTTGGACAAACGACACCTCAAAAGAATGGGCTGGTGACAAGCTTCCATTTGACGTTTCGTTTGTCCAAATCGGACCATTAGAACTCGAGTAATTGTCCAAAATAGGGCGAATGTTTCTATTGGGGATAACGCGACTTCTAATGGTTCGATTTGGACAAACGACACCTCAAAAGAATGGGCTGGTGACAAGCTTCCATTTGAGGTTTCGTTTGTCCAAATCGGTCCAGGAGAACTCGAGTAATTGTCCAAAATAGGGCGAATGTTTCTATTGGGGATAACGCGACTTCTACTGGTTCGATTTGGACAAACGACACCTCAAAAGAATGGGCTGGTGACAAGCTTCCATTTGACGTTTCGTTTGTCCAAATCGGTCCAGTAGAACTCGAGGAATTGTCCAAAATAGAGCGAATGTTTCTATTGGGGATAACGCGCGTGCTACTGGTTCGATTTGGACAAACGACACCACAAAAGAATGGGCTGGTGACAAGCTTCCATTTGACGTTTCGTTTGTCCAAATCGGTCCAGTAGAATTCGAGTAATTGTCCAAAATAGGGCGAATGTTTCTATTGGGGATAACGCGACTTCTAATGGTTCGATTTGGACAAACGACACCTCAAAAGAATGGGCTGGTGACAAGCTTCCATTTGACGTTTCGTTTGTCCAAATCGGTCCAGTAGAACTCGAGTAATTGTCCAAAATAGGGCGAATGTTTCTATTGGGGATAACGCGACTTCTAATGGTTCGATTTGGACAAACGACACCTCAAAAGAATGGGCTGGTGACAAGCTTTCATTTGACGTTTCGTTTGTCCAAATCGGTCCAGTAGAACTCGAGTAATTGTCCAAAATAGGGCGAATGTTTCTATTGGGGATAACGCGACTTCTAATGGTTCGATTTGGACAAACGACACCTCAAAAGAATGGGCTGGTGACAAGCTTTCATTTGACGTTTCGTTTGTCCAAATCGGACCATTACAACTCGAGTAATTGTCCAAAATAGAGCGAATGTTTCTATTGGTGATAACGCGACTTCTAATGGTTCGATTTGGACAAACGACACCTCAAAAGAATGGGCTGGTGACAAGCTTTCATTTGACGTTTCGTTTGTCCAAATCGGTCCAGTAGAACTCGAGTAATACTCCAAAATAGGGCGAATGTTTCTATTGGTGATAACGCGACATCTAATGGTTCGATTTGGACAAACGACACCTCAAAAGAATGGGCTGGTGACAAGCTTTCATTTGACGTTTCGTTTGTCCAAATCGGAACATTACAACTCGAGTAATTGTCCAAAATAGAGCGAATGTTTCTATTGGTGATAACGCGACTTCTAATGGTTCGATTTGGACAAACGACACCTCAAAAGAATGGGCTGGTGACAAGCTTTCATTTGACGTTTCGTTTGTCCAAATCGGTCCAGTAGAACTCGAGTAATTGTCCAAAATAGGGCGAATGTTTCTATTGGGGATAACGCGCGTTCTACAGGTTCGATTTGGACAAACGACACCTCAAAAGAATGGGCTGGTGACAAGCTTTCATTTGACGTTTCGTTTGTCCAAATCGGTCCAGTAGAACTCGAGTAATTGTCCAAAATAGGGCGAATGTTTCTATTGGGGATAACGCGCGTTCTACTGGTTCGATTTAGACAAACGACACCTCAAAAGAATGGGCTGGTGAGAAGCTTTCATTTGACGTTTCGTTTGTCCAAATCGGACCATTACAACTCGAGTAATTGTCCAAAATAGAGCGAATGCTTCTATTGGGGATAACGCGCGTTCTACTGGTTCGATTTGGACAAACGACACCTGAAAAGAATGGGCTGGTGACAAGCTTCCATTTGACGTTTCGTTTGTCCAAATCGGTTCAGTAGAACTCGAGTAATTGTCCAAAATAGGGCGAATGTTTCTATTGGGGATAACGCGACTTCTACTGGTTCGATTTTGACAAACGACACCTCAAAAGAATGGGCTGGTGACAAGCTTCCATTTGACGTGTCGTTTGTCCAAATCGGTCCAGTAGAACTCGAGTAATTGTCCAAAATAGGGCGAATGTTTCTATTGGGGATAACGCGACTTCTAATGGTTCGATCTGGACAAACGACACCTCAAAAGAATGGGCTGGTGACAAGCTTCCATTTGACGTTTCGTTTGTCCAAATCGGTCCAGTAGAACTCGAGTAATTGTCCAAAATAGAGCGAATGTTTCTATTGGTGATAACGCGCGTTCTACTGGTTCGATTTGGACAAACGACACCTCAAAAGAATGGGCTGGTGACAAGCTTTCATTTGACGTTTCGTTTGTCCAAATCGGTCCAGTAGAACTCGAGTAATTGTCCAAAATAGAGCGAATGTTTCTATTGGGGATAACGCGCGTTCTACCTGTTCGATTTGGACAAACGACACCTCAAAAGAATGGGCTGGTAACAAGCTTCCATTTGACGTTTCGTTTGTCCAAATCGGTCCAGTAGAACTCGAGTAATTGTCCAAAATAGGGCGAATGTTTCTATTGGGGATAACGCGACTTCTACTGGTTCGATTTGGACAAACGACACCTCAAAAGAATGGGCTGGTGACAAGCTTCCATTTGACGTTTCGTTTGTCCAAATCGGTCCAGTAGAACTCGAGTAATTGTCCAAAATAGAGCGAATGTTTCTATTGGTGATAACGCGCGTTCTACTGGTTCGATTTGGACAAACGACACCTCAAAAGAATGGGCTGGTGACAAGCTTCCATTTGACGTTTCGTTTGTCCAAATCGGACCATTAGAACTCGAGTAATTGTCCAAAATAGGGCGAATGTTTCTATTGGGGATAACGCGACTTCTACTGGTTCGATTTGGACAAACGACACCTCAAAAGAATGGGCTGGTGACAGGCTTTCATTTGACGTTTCGTTTGTCCAAATCGGACCATTAGAACTCGAGTAATTGTCCAAAATAGAGCGAATGTTTCTATTGCTGATAACGCGACTTCTAATGGTTCGATTTGGACAAACGACACCTCAAAAGAATGGGCTGGTGACAAGCTTTCATTTGACGTTTCGTTTGTCTAAATCGGACCATTACAACTCGAGTAATTGTCCAAAATAGAGCGAATGTTTCTATTGGTGATAACGCGACTTCTAATGGTTCGATTTGGACAAACGACACCTCAAAAGAATGGGCTGGTGACAAGCTTTCATTTGACGTTTCGCTTGTCCAAATCGGTCCAGTAGAACTCGAGTAATTGTCCAAAATAGGGCGAATGTTTCTATTGGGGATAACGCGACTTCTAATGGTTCGATTTGGACAAACGACACCTCAAAAGAATGGGCTGGTGACAAGCTTTCATTTGACGTTTCGTTTGTCCAAATCGGACCATTACAACTCGAGTAATTGTCCAAAATAGAGCGAATGTTTCTATTGGGGATCACGCGCGTTCTACTGGTTCGATTTGGACAAACTACACCTCGAAAGAATGGGCTGGTGACAAGCTTCCATTTGACGTTTCGTTTGTCCAAATGGGACCATTACAACTCGAGTAATTGTCCAAAATAGGGCGAATGTTTCTATTGGGGATAACGCGACTTCTAATGGTTCGATTTGGACAAACCACACCTCAAAAGAATGGGCTGGTGACAAGCTTCCATTTGACGTTTCGTTTGTACAAATCGCACCATTACAACTCGAGTAATTGTCCAAAATAGAGCGAATGTTTCTATTGGTGATAACGCGCGTTCTACTGGTTCGATTTGGACAAACGACACCTCAAAAGAATGGGCTGGTGACAAGCTTCCATTTGACGTTTCGTTTGTCCAAATCGGTCCAGTAGAACTCGAGTAATTGTCCAAAATAGGGCGAATGTTTCTATTGGGGATAACGCGACTTCTACTGGTTCGATTTGGACAAACGACACCTCAAAAGAATGGGCTGGTGACAAGCTTCCATTTGACGTTTCGTTTGTCCAAATCGGTCCAGTAGAACTCGAGTAATTGTCCAAAATAGAGCGAATGTTTCTATTGGTGATAACGCGCGTTCTACTGGTTCGATTTGGCCAAACGACACCTCAAAAGAATGGGCTGGTGACAAGCTTCCATTTGACGTTTCGTTTGTCCAAATCGGACCATTAGAACTCGAGTAATTGTCCAAAATAGGGCGAATGTTTCTATTGGGGATAACGCGACTTCTAATGGTTCGATTTGGACAAACGACACCTCAAAAGAATGGGCTGGTGACAAGCTTCCATTTGACGTTTCGTTTGTCCAAATCGGACCATTAGAACTCGAGTAATTGTCCAAAATAGGGCGAATGTTTCTATTGGGGATAACGCGCTTTCTAATGGTTCGATTTGGACAAACGACACCTCAAAAGAATGGGCTGGTGACAAGCTTTCATTTGACGTTTCGTTTGTCCAAATCGGTCCAGTAGAACTCGAGTAATTGTCCAAAATAGGGCGAATGTTTCTATTGGGGATAACGCGCGTTCTACTGGTTCGATTTGGACAAACGACACCTCAAAAGAATGGGCTGGTGACAAGCTTTCATTTGACGTTTCGTTTGTCGAAATCGGACCATTACAACTCGAGTAATTGTCCAAAATAGAGCGAATGTTTCTATTGGGGATAACGCGCGTTCTACTGGTTCGATTTGGACAAACGACACCTCAAAAGAATGGGCTGGTGTCAAGCTTTCATTTGACGTTTCGTTTGTCCAAATCGGTCCAGTAGAACTCGAGTAATTGTCCAAAATAGAGCGAATGTTTCTATTGGGGATAACGCGCGTTCTACTGGTTCGATTTGGACAAACGACACCTCAAAAGAATGGGCTGGTGACAAGCTTTCATTTGACGTTTCGTTTGTCCAAATCGGTCCAGTAGAACTCGAGTAATTGTCCAAAATAGGGCGAATGTTTCTATTGGGGATAACGCGACTTCTAATGGTTCGATTTGGACAAACGACACCTCAAAAGAATGGGCTGGTGACAAGCTTCCATTTGACGTTTCGTTTGTCCAAATCGGTCCAGTAGAACTCGAGTAATTGTCCAAAATAGGGCGAATGTTTCTATTGGGGATAACGCGACTTCTAATGGTTCGATTTGGACAAACGACACCTCAAAAGAATGGGCTGGTGACAAGCTTCCATTTGACGTTTCGTTTGTCCAAATCGGACCATTAGAACTCGAGTAATTGTCCAAAATAGGGCGAATGTTTCTATTGGGGATAACGCGCGTTCTACTGGTTCGATTTGGACAAACGACACCTCAAAAGAATGGGCTGGTGACAAGCTTTCATTTGACGTTTCGTTTGTCCAAATCGGACCATTACAACTCGAGTAATTGTCCAAAATAGAGCGAATGTTTCTTTTGGTGATAACGCGACTTCTAATGGTTCGATTTGGACAAACGACACCTCAAAAGAATAGGCTGGTGACAATCTTTCATTTGACGTTTCGTTTGTCCAAATCGGTCCAGTAGAACTCGAGTAATTGTCCAAAATAGGGCGAATGTTTCTATTGGGGATAACGCGACTTCTAATGGTTCGATTTGGAAAACGACACCTCAAAAGAATGGGCTGGTGACAAGCTTCCATTTGACGTTTCGTTTGTCCAAATCGGTCCAGGAGAACTCGAGTAATTGTCCAAAATAGGGCGAATGTTTCTATTGGGGATAACGCGACTTCTAATGGTTGGATTTGGACAAACGACACCTCAAAAGAATGGGCTGGTGACAAGCTTCCATTTGACGTTTCGTTTGTCCAAATCGGTCCAGTAGAACTCGAGTAATTGTCCAAAATAGAGCGAATGTTTCTATTGGTGATAACGCGACTTCTAATGGTTCGATTTGGACAAACGACACCTCAAAAGAATAGGCTGGTGACAATCTTTCATTTGACGTTTCGTTTGTCCAAATCGGTCCAGTAGAACTCGAGTAATTGTCCAAAATAGGGCGAATGTTTCTATTGGGGATAACGCGACTTCTAATGGTTCGATTTGGACAAACGACACCTCAAAAGAATGGGCTGGTGACAATCTTCCATTTGACGTTTCGTTTGTCCAAATCGGACCATTAGAACTCGAGTAATTGTCCAAAATAGGGCGAATGTTTCTATTGGGGATAACGCGACTTCTAATGGTTGGATTTGGACAAACGACACCTCAAAAGAATGGGCTGGTGACAAGCTTCCATTTGACGTTTCGTTTGTCCAAATCGGTCCAGGAGAACTCGAGTAATTGTCCAAAATAGGGCGAATGTTTCTATTGGGGATAACGCGACTTCTAATGGTTGGATTTGGACAAACGACACCTCAAAAGAATGGGCTGGTGACAAGCTTCCATTTGACGTTTCGTTTGTCCAAATCGGTCCAGTAGAACTCGAGTAATTGTCCAAAATAGAGCGAATGTTTCTATTGGTGATAACGCGACTTCTAATGGTTCGATTTGGACAAACGACACCTCAAAAGAATAGGCTGGTGACAATCTTTCATTTGACGTTTCGTTTGTCCAAATCGGACCATTACAACTCGAGTAATTGTCCAAAATAGAGCGAATGTTTCTATTGGTGATAACGCGACTTCTAATGGTTCGATTTGGACAAACGACACCTCAAAAGAATAGGCTGGTGACAATCTTTCATTTGACGTTTCGTTTGTCCAAATCGGTCCAGTAGAACTCGAGTAATTGTCCAAAATAGGGCGAATGTTTCTATTGGGGATAACGCGACTTCTAATAGTTGGATTTGGACAAACGACACCTCAAAAGAATGGGCTGGTGACAAGCTTCCATTTGACGTTTCGTTTGTCCAAATCGGTCCAGGAGAACTCGAGTAATTGTCCAAAATAGGGCGAATGTTTCTATTGGGGATAACGCGACTTCTAATGGTTCGATTTGGACAAACGACACCTCAAAAGAATGGGCTGGTGACAAGCTTCCATTTGACGTTTCGTTTGTCCAAATCGGTCCAGGAGAACTCGAGTAATTGTCCAAAATAGGGCGAATGTTTCTATTGGGGATAACGCGACTTCTACTGGTTCGATTTGGACAAACGACACCTCAAAAGAATGGGCTGGTGACAAGCTTCCATTTGACGTTTCGTTTGTCCAAATCGGACCATTAGAACTCGAGTAATTGTCCAAAATAGGGCGAATGTTTCTATTGGGGATAACGCGCTTTCTAATGGTTCGATTTGGACAAACGACACCTCAAAAGAATGGGCTGGTGACAAGCTTTCATTTGACGTTTCGTTTGTCCAAATCGGTCCAGTAGAACTCGAGTAATTGTCCAAAATAGAGCGAATGTTTCTATTGGGGATAACGCGCGTTCTACTGGTTCGATTTGGACAAACTACACCACAAAAGAATGGGCTGGTGACAAGCTTCCATTTGACGTTTCGTTTGTCCAAATCGGACCATTACAACTCGAGTAATTGTCCAAAATAGAGCGAATGTTTCTATTGGTGATAACGCGACTTCTAATGGTTCGATTTGGACAAACGACACCTCAAAAGAATGGGCTGGTGACAAGCTTCCATTTGACGTTTCGTTTGTCCAAATCGGACCATTACAACTCGAGTAATTGTCCAAAATAGAGCGAATGTTTCTATTGGTGATAACGCGACTTCTAATGGTTCGATTTGGACAAACGACACCACAAAAGAATGGGCTGGTGACAAGCTTCCATTTGACGTTTCGTTTGTCCAAATCGGACCATTACAACTCGAGTAATTGTCCAAAATAGAGCGAATGTTTCTATTGGTGATAACGCGACTTCTAATGGTTCGACTTGGACAAACGACACCTCAAAAGAATGGGCTGGTGACAAGCTTTCATTTGACGTTTCGTTTGTCCAAATCGGTCCAGTAGAACTCGAGTAATTGTCCAAAATAGGGCGAATGTTTCTATTGGGGATAACACGACTTCTAATGGTTCGATTTGGACAAACGACACCTCAAAGGAATGGGCTGGTGACAAGCTTCCATTTGACGTTTCGTTTGTCCAAATCGGTCCATTAGAACTCGAGTAATTGTCCAAAATAGAGCGAATGTTTCTATTGGGGATAACGCGACTTCTAATGGTTCGATTTGGACAAACGACACCTCAAAAGAATGGGCTGGTGTCAAGCTTTCATTTGACGTTTCGTTTGTCCAAATCGGACCATTACAACTCGAGTAATTGTCCAAAATAGAGCGAATGTTTCTATTGGTGATAACGCGACTTCTAATGGTTCGATTTGGACAAACGACACCTCAAAAGAATGGGCTGGTGACAAGCTTTCATTTGACGTTTCGTTTGTCCAAATCGGTCCAGTAGAACTCGAGTAATTGTCTAAAATAGGGCGAATGTTTCTATTGGGGATAACGCGACTTCTAATGGTTCGATTTGGACAAACGACACCTCAAAAGAATGGGCTAGTGACAAGCTTTCATTTGACGTTTCGTTTGTCCAAATCGGTCCAGGAGAACTCGAGTAATTGTCCAAATTAGGGCGAATGTTTCTATTGGGGATAACGCGACTTCTAATGGTTCGATTTGGACAAACGAAACCTCAAAAGAATGGGCTGGTGAAAAGCTTCCATTTGAGGTTTCGTTTGTCCAAATCGGTCCAGGAGAACTCGAGTAATTGTCCAAAATAGGGCGAATGTTTCTATTGGGGATAACGCGACTTCTACTGGTTCGATTTGGACAAACGACACCTCAAAAGAATGGGCTGGTGACAAGCTTCCATTTGACGTTTCGTTTGTCCAAATCGGACCATTAGAACTCGAGTAATTGTCCAAAATAGGGCGAATGTTTCTATTGGGGATAACGCGACTTCTAATGGTTCGATTTGGACAAACGACACCTCAAAAGAATGGGCTGGTGACAAGCTTCCATTTGAGGTTTCGTTTGTCCAAATCGGTCCAGGAGAACTCGAGTAATTGTCCAAAATAGGGCGAATGTTTCTATTGGGGATAACGCGACTTCTACTGGTTCGATTTGGACAAACGACACCTCAAAAGAATGGGCTGGTGACAAGCTTCCATTTGACGTTTCGTTTGTCCAAATCGGTCCAGTAGAACTCGAGGAATTGTCCAAAATAGAGCGAATGTTTCTATTGGGGATAACGCGCGTGCTACTGGTTCGATTTGGACAAACGACACCACAAAAGAATGGGCTGGTGACAAGCTTCCATTTGACGTTTCGTTTGTCCAAATCGGTCCAGTAGAATTCGAGTAATTGTCCAAAATAGGGCGAATGTTTCTATTGGGGATAACGCGACTTCTAATGGTTCGATTTGGACAAACGACACCTCAAAAGAATGGGCTGGTGACAAGCTTCCATTTGACGTTTCGTTTGTCCAAATCGGTCCAGTAGAACTCGAGTAATTGTCCAAAATAGGGCGAATGTTTCTATTGGGGATAACGCGACTTCTAATGGTTCGATTTGGACAAACGACACCTCAAAAGAATGGGCTGGTGACAAGCTTTCATTTGACGTTTCGTTTGTCCAAATCGGACCATTACAACTCGAGTAATTGTCCAAAATAGAGCGAATGTTTCTATTGGTGATAACGCGACTTCTAATGGTTCGATTTGGACAAACGACACCTCAAAAGAATGGGCTGGTGACAAGCTTTCATTTGACGTTTCGTTTGTCCAAATCGGTCCAGTAGAACTCGAGTAATACTCCAAAATAGGGCGAATGTTTCTATTGGGGATAACGCGACATCTAATGGTTCGATTTGGACAAACGACACCTCAAAAGAATGGGCTGGTGACAAGCTTTCATTTGACGTTTCGTTTGTCCAAATCGGAACATTACAACTCGAGTAATTGTCCAAAATAGAGCGAATGTTTCTATTGGTGATAACGCGACTTCTAATGGTTCGATTTGGACAAACGACACCTCAAAAGAATGGGCTGGTGACAAGCTTTCATTTGACGTTTCGTTTGTCCAAATCGGTCCAGTAGAACTCGAGTAATTGTCCAAAATAGGGCGAATGTTTCTATTGGGGATAACGCGCGTTCTACAGGTTCGATTTGGACAAACGACACCTCAAAAGAATGGGCTGGTGACAAGCTTTCATTTGACGTTTCGTTTGTCCAAATCGGTCCAGTAGAACTCGAGTAATTGTCCAAAATAGGGCGAATGTTTCTATTGGGGATAACGCGCGTTCTACTGGTTCGATTTAGACAAACGACACCTCAAAAGAATGGGCTGGTGAGAAGCTTTCATTTGACGTTTCGTTTGTCCAAATCGGACCATTACAACTCGAGTAATTGTCCAAAATAGAGCGAATGCTTCTATTGGGGATAACGCGCGTTCTACTGGTTCGATTTGGACAAACGACACCTGAAAAGAATGGGCTGGTGACAAGCTTCCATTTGACGTTTCGTTTGTCCAAATCGGTTCAGTAGAACTCGAGTAATTGTCCAAAATAGGGCGAATGTTTCTATTGGGGATAACGCGACTTCTACTGGTTCGATTTTGACAAACGACACCTCAAAAGAATGGGCTGGTGACAAGCTTCCATTTGACGTGTCGTTTGTCCAAATCGGTCCAGTAGAACTCGAGTAATTGTCCAAAATAGGGCGAATGTTTCTATTGGGGATAACGCGACTTCTAATGGTTCGATCTGGACAAACGACACCTCAAAAGAATGGGCTGGTGACAAGCTTCCATTTGACGTTTCGTTTGTCCAAATCGGTCCAGTAGAACTCGAGTAATTGTCCAAAATAGAGCGAATGTTTCTATTGGTGATAACGCGCGTTCTACTGGTTCGATTTGGACAAACGACACCTCAAAAGAATGGGCTGGTGACAAGCTTTCATTTGACGTTTCGTTTGTCCAAATCGGTCCAGTAGAACTCGAGTAATTGTCCAAAATAGAGCGAATGTTTCTATTGGGGATAACGCGCGTTCTACCTGTTCGATTTGGACAAACGACACCTCAAAAGAATGGGCTGGTAACAAGCTTCCATTTGACGTTTCGTTTGTCCAAATCGGTCCAGTAGAACTCGAGTAATTGTCCAAAATAGGGCGAATGTTTCTATTGGGGATAACGCGACTTCTACTGGTTCGATTTGGACAAACGACACCTCAAAAGAATGGGCTGGTGACAAGCTTTCATTTGACGTTTCGTTTGTCCAAATCGGTCCAGTAGAACTCGAGTAATTGTCCAAAATAGAGCGAATGTTTCTATTGGTGATAACGCGCGTTCTACTGGTTCGATTTGGACAAACGACACCTCAAAAGAATGGGCTGGTGACAAGCTTCCATTTGACGTTTCGTTTGTCCAAATCGGACCATTAGAACTCGAGTAATTGTCCAAAATAGGGCGAATGTTTCTATTGGGGATAACGCGACTTCTACTGGTTCGATTTGGACAAACGACACCTCAAAAGAATGGGCTGGTGACAGGCTTTCATTTGACGTTTCGTTTGTCCAAATCGGACCATTAGAACTCGAGTAATTGTCCAAAATAGAGCGAATGTTTCTATTGCTGATAACGCGACTTCTAATGGTTCGATTTGGACAAACGACACCTCAAAAGAATGGGCTGGTGACAAGCTTTCATTTGACGTTTCGTTTGTCTAAATCGGACCATTACAACTCGAGTAATTGTCCAAAATAGAGCGAATGTTTCTATTGGTGATAACGCGACTTCTAATGGTTCGATTTGGACAAACGACACCTCAAAAGAATGGGCTGGTGACAAGCTTTCATTTGACGTTTCGCTTGTCCAAATCGGTCCAGTAGAACTCGAGTAATTGTCCAAAATAGGGCGAATGTTTCTATTGGGGATAACGCGACTTCTAATGGTTCGATTTGGACAAACGACACCTCAAAAGAATGGGCTGGTGACAAGCTTTCATTTGACGTTTCGTTTGTCCAAATCGGACCATTACAACTCGAGTAATTGTCCAAAATAGAGCGAATGTTTCTATTGGGGATCACGCGCGTTCTACTGGTTCGATTTGGACAAACTACACCTCGAAAGAATGGGCTGGTGACAAGCTTCCATTTGACGTTTCGTTTGTCCAAATGGGACCATTACAACTCGAGTAATTGTCCAAAATAGGGCGAATGTTTCTATTGGGGATAACGCGACTTCTAATGGTTCGATTTGGACAAACCACACCTCAAAAGAATGGGCTGGTGACAAGCTTCCATTTGACGTTTCGTTTGTACAAATCGCACCATTACAACTCGAGTAATTGTCCAAAATAGAGCGAATGTTTCTATTGGTGATAACGCGCGTTCTACTGGTTCGATTTGGACAAACGACACCTCAAAAGAATGGGCTGGTGACAAGCTTCCATTTGACGTTTCGTTTGTCCAAATCGGTCCAGTAGAACTCGAGTAATTGTCCAAAATAGGGCGAATGTTTCTATTGGGGATAACGCGACTTCTACTGGTTCGATTTGGACAAACGACACCTCAAAAGAATGGGCTGGTGACAAGCTTCCATTTGACGTTTCGTTTGTCCAAATCGGTCCAGTAGAACTCGAGAAATTGTCCAAAATAGAGCGAATGTTTCTATTGGTGATAACGCGCGTTCTACTGGTTCGATTTGGCCAAACGACACCTCAAAAGAATGGGCTGGTGACAAGCTTCCATTTGACGTTTCGTTTGTCCAAATCGGACCATTAGAACTCGAGTAATTGTCCAAAATAGGGCGAATGTTTCTATTGGGGATAACGCGACTTCTAATGGTTCGATTTGGACAAACGACACCTCAAAAGAATGGGCTGGTGACAAGCTTCCATTTGACGTTTCGTTTGTCCAAATCGGACCATTAGACCTCGAGTAATTGTCCAAAATAGGGCGAATGTTTCTATTGGGGATAACGCGACTTCTAATGGTTCGATTTGGACAAACGACACCTCAAAAGAATGGGCTGGTGACAAGCTTCCATTTGACGTTTCGTTTGTCCAAATCGGTCCAGTAGAACTCGAGTAATTGTCCAAAATAGGGCGAATGTTTCTATTGGGGATAACGCGACTTCTAATCGTTCGATTTGGACAAACGACACCTCAAAAGAATGGGCTGGTGACAAGCTTCCATTTGACGTTTCGTTTGTCCAAATCGGACCATTACAACTCGAGTAATTGTCCAAAATAGAGCGAATGTTTCTATTGGTGATAACGCGCGTTCTACTGGTTCGATTTGGACAAACGACACCTGAAAAGAATGGGCTGGTGACAAGCTTCCATTTGACGTTTCGTTTGTCCAAATCGGTCCAGTAGAACTCGAGTAATTGTCCAAAATAGGGCGAATGTTTCTATTGGGGATAACGCGACTTCTACTGGTTCGATTTGGACAAACGACACCTCAAAAGAATGGGCTGGTGACAAGCTTCCATTTGACGTTTCGTTTGTCCAAATCGGTCCAGTAGAACTCGAGTAATTGTCATAAATAGGGCGAATGTTTCTATTGGGGATAACGCGACTTCTACTGGTTCGATTTGGACAAACGACACCTCAAAAGAATGGGCTGGTGACAAGCTTCCATTTGACGTTTCGTTTGTCCAAATCGGTCCAGTAGAACTCGAGTAATTGTCCAAAATAGAGCGAATGTTTCTATTGGTGATAACGCGCGTTCTACTGGTTCGATTTGGACAAACGACACCTCAAAAGAATGGGCTGGTGACAAGCTTCCATTTGACGTTTCGTTTGTCCAAATCGGTCCAGTAGAACTCGAGTAATTGTCCAAAATAGGGCGAATGTTTCTATTGGGGATAACGCGACTTCTAATGGTTTGATTTGGACAAACGACACCTCAAAAGAATGGGCTGGTGACAAGCTTTCATTTGACGTTTCGTTTGTCCAAATCGGTCCAGTAGAACTCGAGTAATTGTCCAAAATAGAGCGAATGTTTCTATTGGGGATAACGCGACTTCTAATGGTTCGATTTGGACAAACGACACCTCAAAAGAATGGGCTGGTGACAAGCTTCCATTTGACGTTTCGTTTGTCCAAATCGGTCCAGTAGAACTCGAGTAATTGTCCAAAATAGAGCGAATGTTTCTATTGGTGATAACGCGCGTTCTACTGGTTCGATTTGGCCAAACGACACCTCAAAAGAATGGGCTGGTGACAAGCTTCCATTTGACGTTTCGTTTGTCCAAATCGGTCCAGTAGAACTCGAGTAATTGTCCAAAATAGGGCGAATGTTTCTATTGGGGATAACGCGACTTCTACTGGTTCGATTTGGACAAACGACACCTCAAAAGAATGGGCTGGTGACAAGCTTCCATTTGACGTTTCGTTTGTCCAAATCGGACCATTAGAACTCGAGTAATTGTCCAAAATAGGGCGAATGTTTCTATTGGGGATAACGCGACTTCTAATGGTTCGATTTTGACAAACGACACCTCAAAAGAATGGGCTGGTGACAAGCTTCCATTTGACGTTTCGTTTGTCCAAATCGGTCCAGTAGAACTCGAGTAATTGTCCAAAATAGGGCGAATGTTTCTATTGGGGATAACGCGACTTCTAATGGTTCGATTTGGACAAACGACACCTCAAAAGAATGGGCTGGTGACAAGCTTTCATTTAACGTTTCGTTTGTCCAAATCGGTCCAGTAGAACTCGAGTAATTGTCCAAAATAGAGCGAATGTTTCTATTGGGGATAACGCGCGTTCTACCTGTTCGATTTGGACAAACGACACCTCAAAAGAATGGGCTGGTAACAAGCTTCCATTTGACGTTTCGTTTGTCCAAATCGGTCCAGTAGAACTCGAGTAATTGTCCAAAATAGGGCGAATGTTTCTATTGGGGATAACGCGACTTCTACTGGTTCGATTTGGACAAACGACACCTCAAAAGAATGGGCTGGTGACAAGCTTCCATTTGACGTTTCGTTTGTCCAAATCGGTCCAGTAGAACTCGAGTAATTGTCCAAAAATAGAGCGAATGTTTCTATTGGTGATAACGCGCGTTCTACTGGTTCCATTTGGACAAACGACACCTCAAAAGAATGGGCTGGTGACAAGCTTCCATTTGACGTTTCGTTTGTCCAAATCGGACCATTAGAACTCGAGTAATTGTCCAAAATAGGGCGAATGTTTCTATTGGGGATAACGCGACTTCTAATGGTTCGATTTGGACAAACGACACCTCAAAAGAATGGGCTGGTGACAAGCTTCCATTTGACGTTTCGTTTGTCCAAATCGGACCATTACAACTCGAGTAATTGTCCAAAAACGGGCGAATGTTTCTATTGGGGATAACGCGACTTCTAATGGTTCGATTTGGACAAACCACACCTCAAAAGAATGGGCTGGTGGCAAGCTTCCATTTGACGTTTCGTTTGTACAAATCGCACCATTACAACTCGAGTAATTGTCCAAAATAGAGCGAATGTTTCTATTGGTGATAACGCGCGTTCTACTGGTTCGATTTGGACAAACGACACCTCAAAAGAATGGGCTGGTGACAAGCTTCCATTTGACGTTTCGTTTGTCCAAATCGGTCCAGTAGAACTCGAGTAATTGTCCAAAATAGGGCGAATGTTTCTATTGGGGATAACGCGACTTCTACTGGTTCGATTTGGACAAACGACACCTCAAAAGAATGGGCTGGTGACAAGCTTCCATTTGACGTTTCGTTTGTCCAAATCGGTCCAGTAGAACTCGAGTAATTGTCCAAAATAGAGCGAATGTTTCTATTGGTGATAACGCGCGTTCTACTGGTTCGATTTGGCCAAACGACACCTCAAAAGAATGGGCTGGTGACAAGCTTCCATTTGACGTTTCGTTTGTCCAAATCGGACCATTAGAACTCGAGTAATTGTCCAAAATAGGGCGAATGTTTCTATTGGGGATAACGCGACTTCTAATGGTTCGATTTGGACAAACGACACCTCAAAAGAATGGGCTGGTGACAAGCTTCCATTTGACGTTTCGTTTGTCCAAATCGGACCATTAGACCTCGAGTAATTGTCCAAAATAGGGCGAATGTTTCTATTGGGGATAACGCGACTTCTAATGGTTCGATTTGGACAAGCGACACCTCAAAAGAATGGGCTGGTGACAAGCTTCCATTTGACGTTTCGTTTGTCCAAATCGGTCCAGTAGAACTCGAGTAATTGTCCAAAATAGGGCGAATGTTTCTATTGGGGATAACGCGACTTCTAATCGTTCGATTTGGACAAACGACACCTCAAAAGAATGGGCTGGTGACAAGCTTCCATTTGACGTTTCGTTTGTCCAAATCGGACCATTACAACTCGAGTAATTGTCCAAAATAGAGCGAATGTTTCTATTGGTGATAACGCGCGTTCTACTGGTTCGATTTGGACAAACGACACCTGAAAAGAATGGGCTGGTGACAAGCTTCCATTTGACGTTTCGTTTGTCCAAATCGGTCCAGTAGAACTCGAGTAATTGTCCAAAATAGGGCGAATGTTTCTATTGGGGATAACGCGACTTCTACTGGTTCGATTTGGACAAACGACACCTCAAAAGAATGGGCTGGTGACAAGCTTCCATTTGACGTTTCGTTTGTCCAAATCGGTCCAGTAGAACTCGAGTAATTGTCTAAAATAGGGCGAATGTTTCTATTGGGGATAACGCGACTTCTAATGGTTCGATTTGGACAAGCGACACCTCAAAAGAATGGGCTGGTGACAAGCTTCCATTTGACGTTTCGTTTGTCCAAATCGGTCCAGTAGAACTCGAGTAATTGTCCAAAATAGGGCGAATGTTTCTATTGGGGATAACGCGACTTCTAATCGTTCGATTTGGACAAACGACACCTCAAAAGAATGGGCTGGTGACAAGCTTCCATTTGACGTTTCGTTTGTCCAAATCGGACCATTACAACTCGAGTAATTGTCCAAAATAGAGCGAATGTTTCTATTGGTGATAACGCGCGTTCTACTGGTTCGATTTGGACAAACGACACCTGAAAAGAATGGGCTGGTGACAAGCTTCCATTTGACGTTTCGTTTGTCCAAATCGGACCATTACAACTCGAGTAATTGTCCAAAATAGAGCGAATGTTTCTATTGGTGATAACGCGACTTCTAATGGTTCGATTTGGACAAACGACACCTCAAAAGAATGGGCTGGTGACAAGCTTTCATTTGACGTTTCGTTTGTCCAAATCGGTCCAGTAGAACTCGAGTAATTGTCTAAAATAGGGCGAATGTTTCTATTGGGGATAACGCGACTTCTAATGGTTCGATTTGGACAAACGACACCTCAAAAGAATGGGCTAGTGACAAGCTTTCATTTGACGTTTCGTTTGTCCAAATCGGTCCAGGAGAACTCGAGTAATTGTCCAAATTAGGGCGAATGTTTCTATTGGGGATAACGCGACTTCTAATGGTTCGATTTGGACAAACGAAACCTCAAAAGAATGGGCTGGTGAAAAGCTTCCATTTGAGGTTTCGTTTGTCCAAATCGGTCCAGGAGAACTCGAGTAATTGTCCAAAATAGGGCGAATGTTTCTATTGGGGATAACGCGACTTCTACTGGTTCGATTTGGACAAACGACACCTCAAAAGAATGGGCTGGTGACAAGCTTCCATTTGACGTTTCGTTTGTCCAAATCGGACCATTAGAACTCGAGTAATTGTCCAAAATAGGGCGAATGTTTCTATTGGGGATAACGCGACTTCTAATGGTTCGATTTGGACAAACGACACCTCAAAAGAATGGGCTGGTGACAAGCTTCCATTTGAGGTTTCGTTTGTCCAAATCGGTCCAGGAGAACTCGAGTAATTGTCCAAAATAGGGCGAATGTTTCTATTGGGGATAACGCGACTTCTACTGGTTCGATTTGGACAAACGACACCTCAAAAGAATGGGCTGGTGACAAGCTTCCATTTGACGTTTCGTTTGTCCAAATCGGTCCAGTAGAATTCGAGTAATTGTCCAAAATAGGGCGAATGTTTCTATTGGGGATAACGCGACTTCTAATGGTTCGATTTGGACAAACGACACCTCAAAAGAATGGGCTGGTGACAAGCTTCCATTTGACGTTTCGTTTGTCCAAATCGGTCCAGTAGAACTCGAGTAATTGTCCAAAATAGGGCGAATGTTTCTATTGGGGATAACGCGACTTCTAATGGTTCGATTTGGACAAACGACACCTCAAAAGAATGGGCTGGTGACAAGCTTTCATTTGACGTTTCGTTTGTCCAAATCGGACCATTACAACTCGAGTAATTGTCCAAAATAGAGCGAATGTTTCTATTGGTGATAACGCGACTTCTAATGGTTCGATTTGGACAAACGACACCTCAAAAGAATGGGCTGGTGACAAGCTTTCATTTGACGTTTCGTTTGTCCAAATCGGTCCAGTAGAACTCGAGTAATACTCCAAAATAGGGCGAATGTTTCTATTGGGGATAACGCGACATCTAATGGTTCGATTTGGACAAACGACACCTCAAAAGAATGGGCTGGTGACAAGCTTTCATTTGACGTTTCGTTTGTCCAAATCGGAACATTACAACTCGAGTAATTGTCCAAAATAGAGCGAATGTTTCTATTGGTGATAACGCGACTTCTAATGGTTCGATTTGGACAAACGACACCTCAAAAGAATGGGCTGGTGACAAGCTTTCATTTGACGTTTCGTTTGTCCAAATCGGTCCAGTAGAACTCGAGTAATTGTCCAAAATAGGGCGAATGTTTCTATTGGGGATAACGCGCGTTCTACAGGTTCGATTTGGACAAACGACACCTCAAAAGAATGGGCTGGTGACAAGCTTTCATTTGACGTTTCGTTTGTCCAAATCGGTCCAGTAGAACTCGAGTAATTGTCCAAAATAGGGCGAATGTTTCTATTGGGGATAACGCGCGTTCTACTGGTTCGATTTAGACAAACGACACCTCAAAAGAATGGGCTGGTGAGAAGCTTTCATTTGACGTTTCGTTTGTCCAAATCGGACCATTACAACTCGAGTAATTGTCCAAAATAGAGCGAATGCTTCTATTGGGGATAACGCGCGTTCTACTGGTTCGATTTGGACAAACGACACCTGAAAAGAATGGGCTGGTGACAAGCTTCCATTTGACGTTTCGTTTGTCCAAATCGGTTCAGTAGAACTCGAGTAATTGTCCAAAATAGGGCGAATGTTTCTATTGGGGATAACGCGACTTCTACTGGTTCGATTTTGACAAACGACACCTCAAAAGAATGGGCTGGTGACAAGCTTCCATTTGACGTGTCGTTTGTCCAAATCGGTCCAGTAGAACTCGAGTAATTGTCCAAAATAGGGCGAATGTTTCTATTGGGGATAACGCGACTTCTAATGGTTCGATCTGGACAAACGACACCTCAAAAGAATGGGCTGGTGACAAGCTTCCATTTGACGTTTCGTTTGTCCAAATCGGTCCAGTAGAACTCGAGTAATTGTCCAAAATAGAGCGAATGTTTCTATTGGTGATAACGCGCGTTCTACTGGTTCGATTTGGACAAACGACACCTCAAAAGAATGGGCTGGTGACAAGCTTCCATTTGACGTTTCGTTTGTCCAAATCGGACCATTAGAACTCGAGTAATTGTCCAAAATAGGGCGAATGTTTCTATTGGGGATAACGCGACTTCTACTGGTTCGATTTGGACAAACGACACCTCAAAAGAATGGGCTGGTGACAGGCTTTCATTTGACGTTTCGTTTGTCCAAATCGGACCATTAGAACTCGAGTAATTGTCCAAAATAGAGCGAATGTTTCTATTGCTGATAACGCGACTTCTAATGGTTCGATTTGGACAAACGACACCTCAAAAGAATGGGCTGGTGACAAGCTTTCATTTGACGTTTCGTTTGTCTAAATCGGACCATTACAACTCGAGTAATTGTCCAAAATAGAGCGAATGTTTCTATTGGTGATAACGCGACTTCTAATGGTTCGATTTGGACAAACGACACCTCAAAAGAATGGGCTGGTGACAAGCTTTCATTTGACGTTTCGCTTGTCCAAATCGGTCCAGTAGAACTCGAGTAATTGTCCAAAATAGGGCGAATGTTTCTATTGGGGATAACGCGACTTCTAATGGTTCGATTTGGACAAACGACACCTCAAAAGAATGGGCTGGTGACAAGCTTTCATTTGACGTTTCGTTTGTCCAAATCGGACCATTACAACTCGAGTAATTGTCCAAAATAGAGCGAATGTTTCTATTGGGGATCACGCGCGTTCTACTGGTTCGATTTGGACAAACTACACCTCGAAAGAATGGGCTGGTGACAAGCTTCCATTTGACGTTTCGTTTGTCCAAATGGGACCATTACAACTCGAGTAATTGTCCAAAATAGGGCGAATGTTTCTATTGGGGATAACGCGACTTCTAATGGTTCGATTTGGACAAACCACACCTCAAAAGAATGGGCTGGTGACAAGCTTCCATTTGACGTTTCGTTTGTACAAATCGCACCATTACAACTCGAGTAATTGTCCAAAATAGAGCGAATGTTTCTATTGGTGATAACGCGCGTTCTACTGGTTCGATTTGGACAAACGACACCTCAAAAGAATGGGCTGGTGACAAGCTTCCATTTGACGTTTCGTTTGTCCAAATCGGTCCAGTAGAACTCGAGTAATTGTCCAAAATAGGGCGAATGTTTCTATTGGGGATAACGCGACTTCTACTGGTTCGATTTGGACAAACGACACCTCAAAAGAATGGGCTGGTGACAAGCTTCCATTTGACGTTTCGTTTGTCCAAATCGGTCCAGTAGAACTCGAGTAATTGTCCAAAATAGAGCGAATGTTTCTATTGGTGATAACGCGCGTTCTACTGGTTCGATTTGGCCAAACGACACCTCAAAAGAATGGGCTGGTGACAAGCTTCCATTTGACGTTTCGTTTGTCCAAATCGGACCATTAGAACTCGAGTAATTGTCCAAAATAGGGCGAATGTTTCTATTGGGGATAACGCGACTTCTAATGGTTCGATTTGGACAAACGACACCTCAAAAGAATGGGCTGGTGACAAGCTTCCATTTGACGTTTCGTTTGTCCAAATCGGACCATTAGACCTCGAGTAATTGTCCAAAATAGGGCGAATGTTTCTATTGGGGATAACGCGACTTCTAATGGTTCGATTTGGACAAACGACACCTCAAAAGAATGGGCTGGTGACAAGCTTCCATTTGACGTTTCGTTTGTCCAAATCGGTCCAGTAGAACTCGAGTAATTGTCCAAAATAGGGCGAATGTTTCTATTGGGGATAACGCGACTTCTAATCGTTCGATTTGGACAAACGACACCTCAAAAGAATGGGCTGGTGACAAGCTTCCATTTGACGTTTCGTTTGTCCAAATCGGACCATTACAACTCGAGTAATTGTCCAAAATAGAGCGAATGTTTCTATTGGTGATAACGCGCGTTCTACTGGTTCGATTTGGACAAACGACACCTGAAAAGAATGGGCTGGTGACAAGCTTCCATTTGACGTTTCGTTTGTCCAAATCGGTCCAGTAGAACTCGAGTAATTGTCCAAAATAGGGCGAATGTTTCTATTGGGGATAACGCGACTTCTACTGGTTCGATTTGGACAAACGACACCTCAAAAGAATGGGCTGGTGACAAGCTTCCATTTGACGTTTCGTTTGTCCAAATCGGTCCAGTAGAACTCGAGTAATTGTCATAAATAGGGCGAATGTTTCTATTGGGGATAACGCGACTTCTACTGGTTCGATTTGGACAAACGACACCTCAAAAGAATGGGCTGGTGACAAGCTTCCATTTGACGTTTCGTTTGTCCAAATCGGTCCAGTAGAACTCGAGTAATTGTCCAAAATAGAGCGAATGTTTCTATTGGTGATAACGCGCGTTCTACTGGTTCGATTTGGACAAACGACACCTCAAAAGAATGGGCTGGTGACAAGCTTCCATTTGACGTTTCGTTTGTCCAAATCGGTCCAGTAGAACTCGAGTAATTGTCCAAAATAGGGCGAATGTTTCTATTGGGGATAACGCGACTTCTAATGGTTTGATTTGGACAAACGACACCTCAAAAGAATGGGCTGGTGACAAGCTTTCATTTGACGTTTCGTTTGTCCAAATCGGTCCAGTAGAACTCGAGTAATTGTCCAAAATAGAGCGAATGTTTCTATTGGGGATAACGCGACTTCTAATGGTTCGATTTGGACAAACGACACCTCAAAAGAATGGGCTGGTGACAAGCTTCCATTTGACGTTTCGTTTGTCCAAATCGGTCCAGTAGAACTCGAGTAATTGTCCAAAATAGAGCGAATGTTTCTATTGGTGATAACGCGCGTTCTACTGGTTCGATTTGGCCAAACGACACCTCAAAAGAATGGGCTGGTGACAAGCTTCCATTTGACGTTTCGTTTGTCCAAATCGGTCCAGTAGAACTCGAGTAATTGTCCAAAATAGGGCGAATGTTTCTATTGGGGATAACGCGACTTCTACTGGTTCGATTTGGACAAACGACACCTCAAAAGAATGGGCTGGTGACAAGCTTCCATTTGACGTTTCGTTTGTCCAAATCGGACCATTAGAACTCGAGTAATTGTCCAAAATAGGGCGAATGTTTCTATTGGGGATAACGCGACTTCTAATGGTTCGATTTTGACAAACGACACCTCAAAAGAATGGGCTGGTGACAAGCTTCCATTTGACGTTTCGTTTGTCCAAATCGGTCCAGTAGAACTCGAGTAATTGTCCAAAATAGGGCGAATGTTTCTATTGGGGATAACGCGACTTCTAATGGTTCGATTTGGACAAACGACACCTCAAAAGAATGGGCTGGTGACAAGCTTTCATTTAACGTTTCGTTTGTCCAAATCGGTCCAGTAGAACTCGAGTAATTGTCCAAAATAGAGCGAATGTTTCTATTGGGGATAAGGCGCGTTCTACCTGTTCGATTTGGACAAACGACACCTCAAAAGAATGGGCTGGTAACAAGCTTCCATTTGACGTTTCGTTTGTCCAAATCGGTCCAGTAGAACTCGAGTAATTGTCCAAAATAGGGCGAATGTTTCTATTGGGGATAACGCGACTTCTACTGGTTCGATTTGGACAAACGACACCTCAAAAGAATGGGCTGGTGACAAGCTTCCATTTGACGTTTCGTTTGTCCAAATCGGTCCAGTAGAACTCGAGTAATTGTCCAAAAATAGAGCGAATGTTTCTATTGGTGATAACGCGCGTTCTACTGGTTCCATTTGGACAAACGACACCTCAAAAGAATGGGCTGGTGACAAGCTTCCATTTGACGTTTCGTTTGTCCAAATCGGACCATTAGAACTCGAGTAATTGTCCAAAATAGGGCGAATGTTTCTATTGGGGATAACGCGACTTCTAATGGTTCGATTTGGACAAACGACACCTCAAAAGAATGGGCTGGTGACAAGCTTCCATTTGACGTTTCGTTTGTCCAAATCGGACCATTACAACTCGAGTAATTGTCCAAAAACGGGCGAATGTTTCTATTGGGGATAACGCGACTTCTAATGGTTCGATTTGGACAAACCACACCTCAAAAGAATGGGCTGGTGGCAAGCTTCCATTTGACGTTTCGTTTGTACAAATCGCACCATTACAACTCGAGTAATTGTCCAAAATAGAGCGAATGTTTCTATTGGTGATAACGCGCGTTCTACTGGTTCGATTTGGACAAACGACACCTCAAAAGAATGGGCTGGTGACAAGCTTCCATTTGACGTTTCGTTTGTCCAAATCGGTCCAGTAGAACTCGAGTAATTGTCCAAAATAGGGCGAATGTTTCTATTGGGGATAACGCGACTTCTACTGGTTCGATTTGGACAAACGACACCTCAAAAGAATGGGCTGGTGACAAGCTTCCATTTGACGTTTCGTTTGTCCAAATCGGTCCAGTAGAACTCGAGTAATTGTCCAAAATAGAGCGAATGTTTCTATTGGTGATAACGCGCGTTCTACTGGTTCGATTTGGCCAAACGACACCTCAAAAGAATGGGCTGGTGACAAGCTTCCATTTGACGTTTCGTTTGTCCAAATCGGACCATTAGAACTCGAGTAATTGTCCAAAATAGGGCGAATGTTTCTATTGGGGATAACGCGACTTCTAATGGTTCGATTTGGACAAACGACACCTCAAAAGAATGGGCTGGTGACAAGCTTCCATTTGACGTTTCGTTTGTCCAAATCGGACCATTAGACCTCGAGTAATTGTCCAAAATAGGGCGAATGTTTCTATTGGGGATAACGCGACTTCTAATGGTTCGATTTGGACAAGCGACACCTCAAAAGAATGGGCTGGTGACAAGCTTCCATTTGACGTTTCGTTTGTCCAAATCGGTCCAGTAGAACTCGAGTAATTGTCCAAAATAGGGCGAATGTTTCTATTGGGGATAACGCGACTTCTAATCGTTCGATTTGGACAAACGACACCTCAAAAGAATGGGCTGGTGACAAGCTTCCATTTGACGTTTCGTTTGTCCAAATCGGACCATTACAACTCGAGTAATTGTCCAAAATAGAGCGAATGTTTCTATTGGTGATAACGCGCGTTCTACTGGTTCGATTTGGACAAACGACACCTGAAAAGAATGGGCTGGTGACAAGCTTCCATTTGACGTTTCGTTTGTCCAAATCGGTCCAGTAGAACTCGAGTAATTGTCCAAAATAGGGCGAATGTTTCTATTGGGGATAACGCGACTTCTACGGGTTCGATTTGGACAAACGACACCTCAAAAGAATGGGCTGGTGACAAGCTTCCATTTGACGTTTCGTTTGTCCAAATCGGTCCAGTAGAACTCGAGTAATTGTCATAAATAGGGCGAATGTTTCTATTGGGGATAACGCGACTTCTACTGGTTCGATTTGGACAAACGACACCTCAAAAGAATGGGCTGGTGACAAGCTTCCATTTGACGTTTCGTTTGTCCAAATCGGTCCAGTAGAACTCGAGTAATTGTCCAAAATAGAGCGAATGTTTCTATTGGTGATAACGCGCGTTCTACTGGTTCGATTTGGCCAAACGACACCTCAAAAGAATGGGCTGGTGACAAGCTTCCATTTGACGTTTCGTTTGTCCAAATCGGTCCAGTAGAACTCGAGTAATTGTCCAAAATAGGGCGAATGTTTCTATTGGGGATAACGCGACTTCTGCTGGTTCGATTTGGACAAACGACACCTCAAAAGAATGGGCTGGTGACAAGCTTCCATTTGACGTTTCGTTTGTCCAAATCGGACCATTAGAACTCGAGTAATTATCCAAAATAGGGCGAATGTTTCTATTGGGGATAACGCGACTTCTAATGGTTCGATTTGGACAAACGACACCTCAAAAGAATGGGCTGGTGACAAGCTTCCATTTGACGTTTCGTTTGTCCAAATCGGTCCAGTAGAACTCGAGTAATTGTCCAAAATAGGGCGAATGTTTCTATTGGGGATAACGCGACTTCTAATCGTTCGATTTGGACAAACGACACCTCAAAAGAATGGGCTGGTGACAAGCTTCCATTTGACGTTTCGTTTGTCCAAATCGGACCATTACAACTCGAGTAATTGTCCAAAATAGAGCGAATGTTTCTATTGGTGATAACGCGCGTTCTACTGGTTCGATTTGGACAAACGACACCTGAAAAGAATGGGCTGGTGACAAGCTTCCATTTGACGTTTCGTTTGTCCAAATCGGTCCAGTAGAACTCGAGTAATTGTCCAAAATAGGGCGAATGCTTCTATTGGGGATAACGCGACTTCTACTGGTTCGATTTGGACAAACGACACCTCAAAAGAATGGGCTGGTGACAAGCTTCCATTTGACGTTTCGTTTGTCCAAATCGGTCCAGTAGAACTCGAGTAATTGTCCAAAATAGAGCGAATGTTTCTATTGGGGATCACGCGCGTTCTACTGGTTCGATTTGGACAAACTACACCTCGAAAGAATGGGCTGGTGACAAGCTTCCATTTGACGTTTCGTTTGTCCAAATGGGACCATTACAACTCGAGTAATTGTCCCAAATAGGGCGAATGTTTCTATTGGGGATAACGCGACTTCTAATGGTTCGATTTGGACAAACGACACCTCAAAAGAATGGGCTGGTGACAAGCTTCCATTTGACGTTTCGTTTGTACAAATCGCACCATTACAACTCGAGTAATTGTCCAAAATAGAGCGAATGTTTCTATTGGTGATAACGCGCGTTCTACTGGTTCGATTTGGACAAACGACACCTCAAAAGAATGGGCTGGTGACAAGCTTCCATTTGACGTTTCGTTTGTCCAAATCGGACCATTACAACTCGAGTAATTGTCCAAAATAGAGCGAATGTTTCTATTGGTGATAACGCGCGTTCTACTGGTTCGATTTGGACAAACGACACCTGAAAAGAATGGGCTGGTGACAAGCTTCCATTTGACGTTTCGTTTGTCCAAATCGGTCCAGTAGAACTCGAGTAATTGTCCAAAATAGGGCGAATGTTTCTATTGGGGATAACGCGACTTCTACTGGTTCGATTTGGACAAACGACACCTCAAAAGAATGGGCTGGTGACAAGCTTCCATTTGAAGTTTCGTTTGTCCAAATCGGTCCAGTAGAACTCGAGTAATATTCCAAAATAGAGCGAATGTTTCTATTGGTGATAACGCGCGTTCTACTGGTTCGATTTGGCCAAACGACACCTCAAAAGAATGGGCTGGTGACAAGCTTCCATTTGACGTTTCGTTTGTCCAAATCGGACCATTAGAACTCGAGTAATTGTCCAAAATAGGGCGAATGTTTCTATTGGGGATAACGCGACTTCTAATGGTTCGATTTGGACAAACGACACCTCAAAAGAATGGGCTGGTGACAAGCTTCCATTTGACGTTTCGTTTGTCCAAATCGGACCATTAGACCTCGAGTAATTGTCCAAAATAGGGCGAATGTTTCTATTGGGGATAACGCGACTTCTAATGGTTCGATTTGGACAAACGACACCTCAAAAGAATGGGCTGGTGACAAGCTTCCATTTGACGTTTCGTTTGTCCAAATCGGTCCAGTAGAACTCGAGTAATTGTCCAAAATAGGGCGAATGTTTCTATTGGGGATAACGCGACTTCTAATCGTTCGATTTGGACAAACGACACCTCAAAAGAATGGGCTGGTGACAAGCTTCCATTTGACGTTGCGTTTGTCCAAATCGGACCATTACAACTCGAGTAATTGTCCAAAATAGAGCGAATGTTTCTATTGGTGATAACGCGCGTTCTACTGGTTCGATTTGGACAAACGACACCTGAAAAGAATGGGCTGGTGACAAGCTTCCATTTGACGTTTCGTTTGTACAAATCGGTCCAGTAGAACTCGAGTAATTGTCCAAAATAGGGCGAATGTTTCTATTGGGGATAACGCGACTTCTACTGGTTCGATTTGGACAAACGACACCTCAAAAGAATGGGCTGGTGACAAGCTTCCATTTGACGTTTCCTTTGTCCAAATCGGTCCAGTAGAACTCGAGTAATTGTCATAAATAGGGCGAATGTTTCTATTGGGGATAACGCGACTTCTACTGGTTCGATTTGGACAAACGACACCTCAAAAGAATGGGCTGGTGACAAGCTTCCATTTGACGTTTCGTTTGTCCAAATCGGTCCAGTAGAACTCGAGTAATTGTCCAAAATAGAGCGAATGTTTCTATTGGTGATAACGCGCGTTCTACTGGTTCGATTTGGCCAAACGACACCTCAAAAGAATGGGCTGGTGACAAGCTTCCATTTGACGTTTCGTTTGTCCAAATCGGTCCAGTAGAACTCGAGTAATTGTCCAAAATAGGGCGAATGTTTCTATTGGGGATAACGCGACTTCTACTGGTTCGATTTGGACAAACGACACCTCAAAAGAATGGGCTGGTGACAAGCTTCCATTTGACGTTTCGTTTGTCCAAATCGGACCATTAGAACTCGAGTAATTATCCAAAATAGGGCGAATGTTTCTATTGGGGATAACGCGACTTCTAATGGTTCGATTTGGACAAACGACACCTCAAAAGAATGGGCTGGTGACAAGCTTCCATTTGACGTTTCGTTTGTCCAAATCGGTCCAGTAGAACTCGAGTAATTGTCCAAAATAGGGCGAATGTTTCTATTGGGGATAACGCGACTTCTAATCGTTCGATTTGGACAAACGACACCTCAAAAGAATGGGCTGGTGACAAGCTTCCATTTGACGTTTCGTTTGTCCAAATCGGACCATTACAACTCGAGTAATTGTCCAAAATAGAGCGAATGTTTCTATTGGTGATAACGCGCGTTCTACTGGTTCGATTTGGACAAACGACACCTGAAAAGAATGGGCTGGTGACAAGCTTCCATTTGACGTTTCGTTTGTCCAAATCGGTCCAGTAGAACTCGAGTAATTGTCCAAAATAGGGCGAATGTTTCTATTGGGGATAACGCGACTTCTACTGGTTCGATTTGGACAAACGACACCTCAAAAGAATGGGCTGGTGACAAGCTTCCATTTGACGTTTCGTTTGTCCAAATCGGTCCAGTAGAACTCGAGTAATTGTCCAAAATAGAGCGAATGTTTCTATTGGTGATAACGCGCGTTCTACTGGTTCGATTTGGACAAACGACACCTCAAAAGAATGGGCTGGTGACAAGCTTCCATTTGACGTTTCGTTTGTCCAAATCGGTCCAGTAGAACTCGAGTAATTGTCCAAAATAGGGCGAATGTTTCTATTGGGGATAACGCGACTTCTAATGGTTTGATTTGGACAAACGACACCTCAAAAGAATGGGCTGGTGACAAGCTTCCATTTGACGTTTCGTTTGTCCAAATCGGTCCAGTAGAACTCGAGTAATTGTCCAAAATAGAGCGAATGTTTCTATTGGGGATAACGCGACTTCTAATGGTTCGATTTGGACAAACGACACCTCAAAAGAATGGGCTGGTGACAAGCTTCCATTTGACGTTTCGTTTGTCCAAATCGGTCCAGTAGAACTCGAGTAATTGTCCAAAATAGAGCGAATGTTTCTATTGGTGATAACGCGCGTTCTACTGGTTCGATTTGGCCAAACGACACCTCAAAAGAATGGGCTGGTGACAAGCTTCCATTTGACGTTTCGTTTGTCCAAATCGGTCCAGTAGAACTCGAGTAATTGTCCAAAATAGGGCGAATGTTTCTATTGGGGATAACGCGACTTCTACTGGTTCGATTTGGACAAACGACACCTCAAAAGAATGGGCTGGTGACAAGCTTCCATTTGACGTTTCGTTTGTCCAAATCGGACCATTAGAACTCGAGTAATTGTCCAAAATAAGGCGAATGTTTCTATTGGGGATAACGCGACTTCTAATGGTTCGATTTTGACAAACGACACCTCAAAAGAATGGGCTGGTGACAAGCTTCCATTTGACGTTTCGTTTGTCCAAATCGGTCCAGTAGAACTCGAGTAATTGTCCAAAATAGAGCGAATGTTTCTATTGGTGATAACGCGCGTTCTACTGGTTCGATTTGGACAAACGACACCTCAAAAGAATGGGCTGGTGACAAGCTTCCATTTGACGTTTCGTTTGTCCAAATCGGACCATTAGAACTCGAGTAATTGTCCAAAATAGGGCGAATGTTTCTATTGGGGATAACGCGACTTCTAATGGTTCGATTTTGACAAACGACACCTCAAAAGAATGGGCTGGTGACAAGCTTCCATTTGACGTTTCGTTTGTCCAAATCGGTCCAGTAGAACTCGAGTAATTGTCCAAAATAGAGCGAATGTTTCTATTGGGGATCACGCGCGTTCTACTGGTTCGATTTGGACAAACTACACCTCGAAAGAATGGGCTGGTGACAAGCTTCCATTTGACGTTTCGTTTGTCCAAATGGGACCATTACAACTCGAGTAATTGTCCCAAATAGGGCGAATGTTTCTATTGGGGATAACGCGACTTCTAATGGTTCGATTTGGACAAACGACACCTCAAAAGAATGGGCTGGTGACAAGCTTCCATTTGACGTTTCGTTTGTACAAATCGCACCATTACAACTCGAGTAATTGTCCAAAATAGAGCGAATGTTTCTATTGGTGATAACGCGCGTTCTACTGGTTCGATTTGGACAAACGACACCTCAAAAGAATGGGCTGGTGACAAGCTTCCATTTGACGTTTCGTTTGTACAAATCGCACCATTACAACTCGAGTAATTGTCCAAAATAGAGCGAATGTTTCTATTGGTGATAACGCGCGTTCTACTGGTTCGATTTGGACAAACGACACCTCAAAAGAATGGGCTGGTGACAAGCTTCCATTTGACGTTTCGTTTGTCCAAATCGGTCCAGTAGAACTCGAGTAATTGTCCAAAATAGGGCGAATGTTTCTATTGGGGATAACGCGACTTCTACTGGTTCGATTTGGACAAACGACACCTCAAAAGAATGGGCTGGTGACAAGCTTCCATTTGAAGTTTCGTTTGTCCAAATCGGTCCAGTAGAACTCGAGTAATATTCCAAAATAGAGCGAATGTTTCTATTGGTGATAACGCGCGTTCTACTGGTTCGATTTGGCCAAACGACACCTCAAAAGAATGGGCTGGTGACAAGCTTCCATTTGACGTTTCGTTTGTCCAAATCGGACCATTAGAACTCGAGTAATTGTCCAAAATAGGGCGAATGTTTCTATTGGGGATAACGCGACTTCTAATGGTTCGATTTGGACAAACGACACCTCAAAAGAATGGGCTGGTGACAAGCTTCCATTTGACGTTTCGTTTGTCCAAATCGGACCATTAGACCTCGAGTAATTGTCCAAAATAGGGCGAATGTTTCTATTGGGGATAACGCGACTTCTAATGGTTCGATTTGGACAAACGACACCTCAAAAGAATGGGCTGGTGACAAGCTTCCATTTGACGTTTCGTTTGTCCAAATCGGTCCAGTAGAACTCGAGTAATTGTCCAAAATAGGGCGAATGTTTCTATTGGGGATAACGCGACTTCTAATCGTTCGATTTGGACAAACGACACCTCAAAAGAATGGGCTGGTGACAAGCTTCCATTTGACGTTGCGTTTGTCCAAATCGGACCATTACAACTCGAGTAATTGTCCAAAATAGAGCGAATGTTTCTATTGGTGATAACGCGCGTTCTACTGGTTCGATTTGGACAAACGACACCTGAAAAGAATGGGCTGGTGACAAGTTTCCATTTGACGTTTCGTTTGTACAAATCGGTCCAGTAGAACTCGAGTAATTGTCCAAAATAGGGCGAATGTTTCTATTGGGGATAACGCGACTTCTACTGGTTCGATTTGGACAAACGACACCTCAAAAGAATGGGCTGGTGACAAGCTTCCATTTGACGTTTCCTTTGTCCAAATCGGTCCAGTAGAACTCGAGTAATTGTCCAAAATAGGGCGAATGTTTCTATTGGGGATAACGCGACTTCTAATCGTTCGATTTGGACAAACGACACCTCAAAAGAATGGGCTGGTGACAAGCTTCCATTTGACGTTTCGTTTGTCCAAATCGGACCATTACAACTCGAGTAATTGTCCAAAATAGAGCGAATGTTTCTATTGGTGATAACGCGCGTTCTACTGGTTCGATTTGGACAAACGACACCTGAAAAGAATGGGCTGGTGACAAGCTTCCATTTGACGTTTCGTTTGTCCAAATCGGTCCAGTAGAACTCGAGTAATTGTCCAAAATAGGGCGAATGTTTCTATTGGGGATAACGCGACTTCTACTGGTTCGATTTGGACAAACGACACCTCAAAAGAATGGGCTGGTGACAAGCTTCCATTTGACGTTTCGTTTGTCCAAATCGGTCCAGTAGAACTCGAGTAATTGTCCAAAATAGAGCGAATGTTTCTATTGGTGATAACGCGCGTTCTACTGGTTCGATTTGGACAAACGACACCTCAAAAGAATGGGCTGGTGACAAGCTTCCATTTGACGTTTCGTTTGTCCAAATCGGTCCAGTAGAACTCGAGTAATTGTCCAAAATAGGGCGAATGTTTCTATTGGGGATAACGCGACTTCTAATGGTTTGATTTGGACAAACGACACCTCAAAAGAATGGGCTGGTGACAAGCTTTCATTTGACGTTTCGTTTGTCCAAATCGGTCCAGTAGAACTCGAGTAATTGTCCAAAATAGAGCGAATGTTTCTATTGGGGATAACGCGACTTCTAATGGTTCGATTTGGACAAACGACACCTCAAAAGAATGGGCTGGTGACAAGCTTCCATTTGACGTTTCGTTTGTCCAAATCGGTCCAGTAGAACTCGAGTAATTGTCCAAAATAGAGCGAATGTTTCTATTGGTGATAACGCGCGTTCTACTGGTTCGATTTGGCCAAACGACACCTCAAAAGAATGGGCTGGTGACAAGCTTCCATTTGACGTTTCGTTTGTCCAAATCGGTCCAGTAGAACTCGAGTAATTGTCCAAAATAGGGCGAATGTTTCTATTGGGGATAACGCGACTTCTACTGGTTCGATTTGGACAAACGACACCTCAAAAGAATGGGCTGGTGACAAGCTTCCATTTGACGTTTCGTTTGTCCAAATCGGACCATTAGAACTCGAGTAATTGTCCAAAATAGGGCGAATGTTTCTATTGGGGATAACGCGACTTCTAATGGTTCGATTTTGACAAACGACACCTCAAAAGAATGGGCTGGTGACAAGCTTCCATTTGACGTTTCGTTTGTCCAAATCGGTCCAGTAGAACTCGAGTAATTGTCCAAAATAGAGCGAATGTTTCTATTGGTGATAACGCGCGTTCTACTGGTTCGATTTGGACAAACGACACCTCAAAAGAATGGGCTGGTGACAAGCTTCCATTTGACGTTTCGTTTGTCCAAATCGGACCATTAGAACTCGAGTAATTGTCCAAAATAGGGCGAATGTTTCTATTGGGGATAACGCGACTTCTAATGGTTCGATTTTGACAAACGACACCTCAAAAGAATGGGCTGGTGACAAGCTTCCATTTGACGTTTCGTTTGTCCAAATCGGTCCAGTAGAACTCGAGTAATTGTCCAAAATAGAGCGAATGTTTCTATTGGGGATCACGCGCGTTCTACTGGTTCGATTTGGACAAACTACACCTCGAAAGAATGGGCTGGTGACAAGCTTCCATTTGACGTTTCGTTTGTCCAAATGGGACCATTACAACTCGAGTAATTGTCCCAAATAGGGCGAATGTTTCTATTGGGGATAACGCGACTTCTAATGGTTCGATTTGGACAAACGACACCTCAAAAGAATGGGCTGGTGACAAGCTTCCATTTGACGTTTCGTTTGTACAAATCGCACCATTACAACTCGAGTAATTGTCCAAAATAGAGCGAATGTTTCTATTGGTGATAACGCGCGTTCTACTGGTTCGATTTGGACAAACGACACCTCAAAAGAATGGGCTGGTGACAAGCTTCCATTTGACGTTTCGTTTGTACAAATCGCACCATTACAACTCGAGTAATTGTCCAAAATAGAGCGAATGTTTCTATTGGTGATAACGCGCGTTCTACTGGTTCGATTTGGACAAACGACACCTCAAAAGAATGGGCTGGTGACAAGCTTCCATTTGACGTTTCGTTTGTCCAAATCGGTCCAGTAGAACTCGAGTAATTGTCCAAAATAGGGCGAATGTTTCTATTGGGGATAACGCGACTTCTACTGGTTCGATTTGGACAAACGACACCTCAAAAGAATGGGCTGGTGACAAGCTTCCATTTGAAGTTTCGTTTGTCCAAATCGGTCCAGTAGAACTCGAGTAATATTCCAAAATAGAGCGAATGTTTCTATTGGTGATAACGCGCGTTCTACTGGTTCGATTTGGCCAAACGACACCTCAAAAGAATGGGCTGGTGACAAGCTTCCATTTGACGTTTCGTTTGTCCAAATCGGACCATTAGAACTCGAGTAATTGTCCAAAATAGGGCGAATGTTTCTATTGGGGATAACGCGACTTCTAATGGTTCGATTTGGACAAACGACACCTCAAAAGAATGGGCTGGTGACAAGCTTCCATTTGACGTTTCGTTTGTCCAAATCGGACCATTAGACCTCGAGTAATTGTCCAAAATAGGGCGAATGTTTCTATTGGGGATAACGCGACTTCTAATGGTTCGATTTGGACAAACGACACCTCAAAAGAATGGGCTGGTGACAAGCTTCCATTTGACGTTTCGTTTGTCCAAATCGGTCCAGTAGAACTCGAGTAATTGTCCAAAATAGGGCGAATGTTTCTATTGGGGATAACGCGACTTCTAATGGTTCGATTTGGACAAACGACACCTCAAAAGAATGGGCTGGTGACAAGCTTCCATTTGACGTTTCGTTTGTCCAAATCGGTCCAGTAGAACTCGAGTAATTGTCCAAAATAGAGCGAATGTTTCTATTGGTGATAACGCGCGTTCTACTGGTTCGATTTGGCCAAACGACACCTCAAAAGAATGGGCTGGTGACAAGCTTCCATTTGACGTTTCGTTTGTCCAAATCGGACCATTAGAACTCGAGTAATTGTCCAAAATAGGGCGAATGTTTCTATTGGGGATAACGCGACTTCTAATGGTTCGATTTGGACAAACGACACCTCAAAAGAATGGGCTGGTGACAAGCTTCCATTTGACGTTTCGTTTGTCCAAATCGGACCATTAGACCTCGAGTAATTGTCCAAAATAGGGCGAATGTTTCTATTGGGGATAACGCGACTTCTAATGGTTCGATTTGGACAAACGACACCTCAAAAGAATGGGCTGGTGACAAGCTTCCATTTGACGTTTCGTTTGTCCAAATCGGTCCAGTAGAACTCGAGTAATTGTCCAAAATAGGGCGAATGTTTCTATTGGGGATAACGCGACTTCTAATCGTTCGATTTGGACAAACGACACCTCAAAAGAATGGGCTGGTGACAAGCTTCCATTTGACGTTTCGTTTGTCCAAATCGGACCATTACAACTCGAGTAATTGTCCAAAATAGAGCGAATGTTTCTATTGGTGATAACGCGCGTTCTACTGGTTCGATTTGGACAAACGACACCTGAAAAGAATGGGCTGGTGACAAGCTTCCATTTGACGTTTCGTTTGTCCAAATCGGTCCAGTAGAACTCGAGTAATTGTCCAAAATAGAGCGAATGTTTCTATTGGTGATAACGCGCGTTCTACTGGTTCGATTTGGCCAAACGACACCTCAAAAGAATGGGCTGGTGACAAGCTTCCATTTGACGTTTCGTTTGTCCAAATCGGTCCAGTAGAACTCGAGTAATTGTCCAAAATAGGGCGAATGTTTCTATTGGGGATAACGCGCGTTCTACTGGTTCGATTTGGACAAACGACACCTCAAAAGAATGGGCTGGTGACAAGCTTCCATTTGACGTTGCGTTTGTCCAAATCGGACCATTACAACTCGAGTAATTGTCCAAAATAGAGCGAATGTTTCTATTGGTGATAACGCGCGTTCTACTGGTTCGATTTGGACAAACGACACCTGAAAAGAATGGGCTGGTGACAAGCTTCCATTTGACGTTTCGTTTGTCCAAATCGGTCCAGTAGAACTCGAGTAATTGTCCAAAATAGAGCGAATGTTTCTATTGGTGATAACGCGCGTTCTACTGGTTCGATTTGGCCAAACGACACCTCAAAAGAATGGGCTGGTGACAAGCTTCCATTTGACGTTTCGTTTGTCCAAATCGGTCCAGTAGAACTCGAGTAATTGTCCAAAATAGGGCGAATGTTTCTATTGGGGATAACGCGACTTCTACTGGTTCGATTTGGACAAACGACACCTCAAAAGAATGGGCTGGTGACAAGCTTCCATTTGACGTTTCGTTTGTCCAAATCGGACCATTAGAACTCGAGTAATTATCCAAAATAGGGCGAATGTTTCTATTGGGGATAACGCGACTTCTAATGGTTCGATTTGGACAAACGACACCTCAAAAGAATGGGCTGGTGACAAGCTTCCATTTGACGTTTCGTTTGTCCAAATCGGTCCAGTAGAACTCGAGTAATTGTCCAAAATAGGGCGAATGTTTCTATTGGGGATAACGCGACTTCTAATCGTTCGATTTGGACAAACGACACCTCAAAAGAATGGGCTGGTGACAAGCTTCCATTTGACGTTTCGTTTGTCCAAATCGGACCATTACAACTCGAGTAATTGTCCAAAATAGAGCGAATGTTTCTATTGGTGATAACGCGCGTTCTACTGGTTCGATTTGGACAAACGACACCTGAAAAGAATGGGCTGGTGACAAGCTTCCATTTGACGTTTCGTTTGTCCAAATCGGTCCAGTAGAACTCGAGTAATTGTCCAAAATAGGGCGAATGTTTCTATTGGGGATAACGCGACTTCTACTGGTTCGATTTGGACAAACGACACCTCAAAAGAATGGGCTGGTGACAAGCTTCCATTTGACGTTTCGTTTGTCCAAATCGGTCCAGTAGAACTCGAGTAATTGTCCAAAATAGAGCGAATGTTTCTATTGGTGATAACGCGCGTTCTACTGGTTCGATTTGGACAAACGACACCTCAAAAGAATGGGCTGGTGACAAGCTTCCATTTGACGTTTCGTTTGTCCAAATCGGTCCAGTAGAACTCGAGTAATTGTCCAAAATAGGGCGAATGTTTCTATTGGGGATAACGCGACTTCTAATGGTTTGATTTGGACAAACGACACCTCAAAAGAATGGGCTGGTGACAAGCTTTCATTTGACGTTTCGTTTGTCCAAATCGGTCCAGTAGAACTCGAGTAATTGTCCAAAATAGAGCGAATGTTTCTATTGGGGATAACGCGACTTCTAATGGTTCGATTTGGACAAACGACACCTCAAAAGAATGGGCTGGTGACAAGCTTCCATTTGACGTTTCGTTTGTCCAAATCGGTCCAGTAGAACTCGAGTAATTGTCCAAAATAGAGCGAATGTTTCTATTGGTGATAACGCGCGTTCTACTGGTTCGATTTGGCCAAACGACACCTCAAAAGAATGGGCTGGTGACAAGCTTCCATTTGACGTTTCGTTTGTCCAAATCGGTCCAGTAGAACTCGAGTAATTGTCCAAAATAGGGCGAATGTTTCTATTGGGGATAACGCGACTTCTACTGGTTCGATTTGGACAAACGACACCTCAAAAGAATGGGCTGGTGACAAGCTTCCATTTGACGTTTCGTTTGTCCAAATCGGACCATTAGAACTCGAGTAATTGTCCAAAATAGGGCGAATGTTTCTATTGGGGATAACGCGACTTCTAATGGTTCGATTTTGACAAACGACACCTCAAAAGAATGGGCTGGTGACAAGCTTCCATTTGACGTTTCGTTTGTCCAAATCGGTCCAGTAGAACTCGAGTAATTGTCCAAAATAGAGCGAATGTTTCTATTGGTGATAACGCGCGTTCTACTGGTTCGATTTGGACAAACGACACCTCAAAAGAATGGGCTGGTGACAAGCTTCCATTTGACGTTTCGTTTGTCCAAATCGGTCCAGTAGAACTCGAGTAATTGTCCAAAATAGGGCGAATGTTTCTATTGGGGATAACGCGACTTCTAATGGTTTGATTTGGACAAACGACACCTCAAAAGAATGGGCTGGTGACAAGCTTTCATTTGACGTTTCGTTTGTCCAAATCGGTCCAGTAGAACTCGAGTAATTGTCCAAAATAGAGCGAATGTTTCTATTGGGGATAACGCGCGTTCTACCTGTTCGATTTGGACAAACGACACCTCAAAAGAATGGGCTGGTAACAAGCTTCCATTTGACGTTTCGTTTGTCCAAATCGGTCCAGTAGAACTCGAGTAATTGTCATAAATAGGGCGAATGTTTCTATTGGGGATAACGCGACTTCTACTGGTTCGATTTGGACAAACGACACCTCAAAAGAATGGGCTGGTGACAAGCTTCCATTTGACGTTTCGTTTGTCCAAATCGGTCCAGTAGAACTCGAGTAATTGTCCAAAATAGGGCGAATGTTTCTATTGGGGATAACGCGACTTCTACTGGTTCGATTTGGACAAACGACACCTCAAAAGAATGGGCTGGTGACAAGCTTCCATTTGACGTTTCGTTTGTCCAAATCGGACCATTAGAACTCGAGTAATTGTCCAAAATAGGGCGAATGTTTCTATTGGGGATAACGCGACTTCTAATGGTTCGATTTTGACAAACGACACCTCAAAAGAATGGGCTGGTGACAAGCTTCCATTTGACGTTTCGTTTGTCCAAATCGGTCCAGTAGAACTCGAGTAATTGTCCAAAATAGGGCGAATTTTTCTATTGGGGATAACGCGACTTCTAATGGTTCGATTTGGACAAACGACACCTCAAAAGAATGGGCTGGTGACAAGCTTCCATTTAACGTTTCGTTTGTCCAAATCGGTCCAGTAGAACTCGAGTAATTGTCCAAAATAGAGCGAATGTTTCTATTGGTGATAACGCGCGTTCTACTGGTTCGATTTGGACAAACGACACCTCAAAAGAATGGGCTGGTGACAAGCTTCCATTTGACGTTTCGTTTGTCCAAATCGGTCCAGTAGAACTCGAGTAATTGTCCAAAATAGGGCGAATGTTTCTATTGGGGATAACGCGACTTCTAATGGTTTGATTTGGACAAACGACACCTCAAAAGAATGGGCTGGTGACAAGCTTTCATTTGACGTTTCGTTTGTCCAAATCGGTCCAGTAGAACTCGAGTAATTGTCCAAAATAGAGCGAATGTTTCTATTGGGGATAACGCGCGTTCTACCTGTTCGATTTGGACAAACGACACCTCAAAAGAATGGGCTGGTAACAAGCTTCCATTTGACGTTTCGTTTGTCCAAATCGGTCCAGTAGAACTCGAGTAATTGTCCAAAATAGGGCGAATGTTTCTATTGGGGATAACGCGACTTCTACTGGTTCGATTTGGACAAACGACACCTCAAAAGAATGGGCTGGTGACAAGCTTCCATTTGACGTTTCGTTTGTCCAAATCGGTCCAGTAGAACTCGAGTAATTGTCCAAAAATAGAGCGAATGTTTCTATTGGTGATAACGCGCGTTCTACTGGTTCCATTTGGACAAACGACACCTCAAAAGAATGGGCTGGTGACAAGCTTCCATTTGACGTTTCGTTTGTCCAAATCGGACCATTAGAACTCGAGTAATTGTCCAAAATAGGGCGAATGTTTCTATTGGGGATAACGCGACTTCTAATGGTTCGATTTGGACAAACGACACCTCAAAAGAATGGGCTGGTGACAAGGTTCCATTTGACGTTTCGTTTGTCCAAATCGGACCATTACAACTCGAGTAATTGTCCAAAAACGGGCGAATGTTTCTATTGGGGATAACGCGACTTCTAATGGTTCGATTTGGACAAACCACACCTCAAAAGAATGGGCTGGTGGCAAGCTTCCATTTGACGTTTCGTTTGTACAAATCGCACCATTACAACTCGAGTAATTGTCCAAAATAGAGCGAATGTTTCTATTGGTGATAACGCGCGTTCTACTGGTTCGATTTGGACAAACGACACCTCAAAAGAATGGGCTGGTGACAAGCTTCCATTTGACGTTTCGTTTGTCCAAATCGGTCCAGTAGAACTCGAGTAATTGTCCAAAATAGGGCGAATGTTTCTATTGGGGATAACGCGACTTCTACTGGTTCGATTTGGACAAACGACACCTCAAAAGAATGGGCTGGTGACAAGCTTCCATTTGACGTTTCGTTTGTCCAAATCGGTCCAGTAGAACTCGAGTAATTGTCCAAAATAGAGCGAATGTTTCTATTGGTGATAACGCGCGTTCTACTGGTTCGATTTGGCCAAACGACACCTCAAAAGAATGGGCTGGTGACAAGCTTCCATTTGACGTTTCGTTTGTCCAAATCGGACCATTAGAACTCGAGTAATTGTCCAAAATAGGGCGAATGTTTCTATTGGGGATAACGCGACTTCTAATGGTTCGATTTGGACAAACGACACCTCAAAAGAATGGGCTGGTGACAAGCTTCCATTTGACGTTTCGTTTGTCCAAATCGGACCATTAGACCTCGAGTAATTGTCCAAAATAGGGCGAATGTTTCTATTGGGGATAACGCGACTTCTAATGGTTCGATTTGGACAAGCGACACCTCAAAAGAATGGGCTGGTGACAAGCTTCCATTTGACGTTTCGTTTGTCCAAATCGGTCCAGTAGAACTCGAGTAATTGTCCAAAATAGGGCGAATGTTTCTATTGGGGATAACGCGACTTCTAATCGTTCGATTTGGACAAACGACACCTCAAAAGAATGGGCTGGTGACAAGCTTCCATTTGACGTTTCGTTTGTCCAAATCGGACCATTACAACTCGAGTAATTGTCCAAAATAGAGCGAATGTTTCTATTGGTGATAACGCGCGTTCTACTGGTTCGATTTGGCCAAACGACACCTCAAAAGAATGGGCTGGTGACAAGCTTCCATTTGACGTTTCGTTTGTCCAAATCGGTCCAGTAGAACTCGAGTAATTGTCCAAAATAGAGCGAATGTTTCTATTGGTGATAACGCGCGTTCTACTGGTTCGATTTGGACAAACGACACCTCAAAAGAATGGGCTGGTGACAAGCTTCCATTTGACGTTTCGTTTGTCCAAATCGGTCCAGTAGAACTCGAGTAATTGTCCAAAATAGGGCGAATGTTTCTATTGGGGATAACGCGACTTCTAATCGTTCGATTTGGACAAACGACACCTCAAAAGAATGGGCTGGTGACAAGCTTCCATTTGACGTTTCGTTTGTCCAAATCGGACCATTACAACTCGAGTAATTGTCCAAAATAGGGCGAATGTTTCTATTGGGGATAACGCGACTTCTACTGGTTCGATTTGGACAAACGACACCTCAAAAGAATGGGCTGGTGACAAGCTTCCATTTGACGTTTCGTTTGTCCAAATCGGACCATTAGAACTCGAGTAATTATCCAAAATAGGGCGAATGTTTCTATTGGGGATAACGCGACTTCTAATGGTTCGATTTGGACAAACGACACCTCAAAAGAATGGGCTGGTGACAAGCTTCCATTTGACGTTTCGTTTGTCCAAATCGGTCCAGTAGAACTCGAGTAATTGTCCAAAATAGGGCGAATGTTTCTATTGGGGATAACGCGACTTCTAATCGTTCGATTTGGACAAACGACACCTCAAAAGAATGGGCTGGTGACAAGCTTCCATTTGACGTTTCGTTTGTCCAAATCGGACCATTACAACTCGAGTAATTGTCCAAAATAGAGCGAATGTTTCTATTGGTGATAACGCGCGTTCTACTGGTTCGATTTGGACAAACGACACCTGAAAAGAATGGGCTGGTGACAAGCTTCCATTTGACGTTTCGTTTGTCCAAATCGGTCCAGTAGAACTCGAGTAATTGTCCAAAATAGGGCGAATGCTTCTATTGGGGATAACGCGACTTCTACTGGTTCGATTTGGACAAACGACACCTCAAAAGAATGGGCTGGTGACAAGCTTCCATTTGACGTTTCGTTTGTCCAAATCGGTCCAGTAGAACTCGAGTAATTGTCCAAAATAGAGCGAATGTTTCTATTGGGGATCACGCGCGTTCTACTGGTTCGATTTGGACAAACTACACCTCGAAAGAATGGGCTGGTGACAAGCTTCCATTTGACGTTTCGTTTGTCCAAATGGGACCATTACAACTCGAGTAATTGTCCCAAATAGGGCGAATGTTTCTATTGGGGATAACGCGACTTCTAATGGTTCGATTTGGACAAACGACACCTCAAAAGAATGGGCTGGTGACAAGCTTCCATTTGACGTTTCGTTTGTACAAATCGCACCATTACAACTCGAGTAATTGTCCAAAATAGAGCGAATGTTTCTATTGGTGATAACGCGCGTTCTACTGGTTCGATTTGGACAAACGACACCTCAAAAGAATGGGCTGGTGACAAGCTTCCATTTGACGTTTCGTTTGTACAAATCGCACCATTACAACTCGAGTAATTGTCCAAAATAGAGCGAATGTTTCTATTGGTGATAACGCGCGTTCTACTGGTTCGATTTGGACAAACGACACCTCAAAAGAATGGGCTGGTGACAAGCTTCCATTTGACGTTTCGTTTGTCCAAATCGGTCCAGTAGAACTCGAGTAATTGTCCAAAATAGGGCGAATGTTTCTATTGGGGATAACGCGACTTCTACTGGTTCGATTTGGACAAACGACACCTCAAAAGAATGGGCTGGTGACAAGCTTCCATTTGAAGTTTCGTTTGTCCAAATCGGTCCAGTAGAACTCGAGTAATTGTCGAAAATAGAGCGAATGTTTCTATTGGTGATAACGCGCGTTCTACTGGTTCGATTTGGCCAAACGACACCTCAAAAGAATGGGCTGGTGACAAGCTTCCATTTGACGTTTCGTTTGTCCAAATCGGACCATTAGAACTCGAGTAATTGTCCAAAATAGGGCGAATGTTTCTATTGGGGATAACGCGACTTCTAATGGTTCGATTTGGACAAACGACACCTCAAAAGAATGGGCTGGTGACAAGCTTCCATTTGACGTTTCGTTTGTCCAAATCGGACCATTAGACCTCGAGTAATTGTCCAAAATAGGGCGAATGTTTCTATTGGGGATAACGCGACTTCTAATGGTTCGATTTGGACAAACGACACCTCAAAAGAATGGGCTGGTGACAAGCTTCCATTTGACGTTTCGTTTGTCCAAATCGGTCCAGTAGAACTCGAGTAATTGTCCAAAATAGGGCGAATGTTTCTATTGGGGATAACGCGACTTCTAATCGTTCGATTTGGACAAACGACACCTCAAAAGAATGGGCTGGTGACAAGCTTCCATTTGACGTTGCGTTTGTCCAAATCGGACCATTACAACTCGAGTAATTGTCCAAAATAGAGCGAATGCTTCTATTGGTGATAACGCGCGTTCTACTGGTTCGATTTGGACAAACGACACCTGAAAAGAATGGGCTGGTGACAAGCTTCCATTTGACGTTTCGTTTGTACAAATCGGTCCAGTAGAACTCGAGTAATTGTCCAAAATAGGGCGAATGTTTCTATTGGGGATAACGCGACTTCTACTGGTTCGATTTGGACAAACGACACCTCAAAAGAATGGGCTGGTGACAAGCTTCCATTTGACGTTTCCTTTGTCCAAATCGGTCCAGTAGAACTCGAGTAATTGTCATAAATAGGGCGAATGTTTCTATTGGGGATAACGCGACTTCTACTGGTTCGATTTGGACAAACGACACCTCAAAAGAATGGGCTGGTGACAAGCTTCCATTTGACGTTTCGTTTGTCCAAATCGGTCCAGTAGAACTCGAGTAATTGTCCAAAATAGAGCGAATGTTTCTATTGGTGATAACGCGCGTTCTACTGGTTCGATTTGGCCAAACGACACCTCAAAAGAATGGGCTGGTGACAAGCTTCCATTTGACGTTTCGTTTGTCCAAATCGGTCCAGTAGAACTCGAGTAATTGTCCAAAATAGGGCGAATGTTTCTATTGGGGATAACGCGACTTCTACTGGTTCGATTTGGACAAACGACACCTCAAAAGAATGGGCTGGTGACAAGCTTCCATTTGACGTTTCGTTTGTCCAAATCGGACCATTAGAACTCGAGTAATTATCCAAAATAGGGCGAATGTTTCTATTGGGGATAACGCGACTTCTAATGGTTCGATTTGGACAAACGACACCTCAAAAGAATGGGCTGGTGACAAGCTTCCATTTGACGTTTCGTTTGTCCAAATCGGTCCAGTAGAACTCGAGTAATTGTCCAAAATAGGGCGAATGTTTCTATTGGGGATAACGCGACTTCTAATCGTTCGATTTGGACAAACGACACCTCAAAAGAATGGGCTGGTGACAAGCTTCCATTTGACGTTTCGTTTGTCCAAATCGGACCATTACAACTCGAGTAATTGTCCAAAATAGAGCGAATGTTTCTATTGGTGATAACGCGCGTTCTACTGGTTCGATTTGGACAAACGACACCTGAAAAGAATGGGCTGGTGACAAGCTTCCATTTGACGTTTCGTTTGTCCAAATCGGTCCAGTAGAACTCGAGTAATTGTCCAAAATAGGGCGAATGTTTCTATTGGGGATAACGCGACTTCTACTGGTTCGATTTGGACAAACGACACCTCAAAAGAATGGGCTGGTGACAAGCTTCCATTTGACGTTTCGTTTGTCCAAATCGGTCCAGTAGAACTCGAGTAATTGTCCAAAATAGAGCGAATGTTTCTATTGGTGATAACGCGCGTTCTACTGGTTCGATTTGGACAAACGACACCTCAAAAGAATGGGCTGGTGACAAGCTTCCATTTGACGTTTCGTTTGTCCAAATCGGTCCAGTAGAACTCGAGTAATTGTCCAAAATAAGGCGAATGTTTCTATTGGGGATAACGCGACTTCTAATGGTTTGATTTGGACAAACGACACCTCAAAAGAATGGGCTGGTGACAAGCTTTCATTTGACGTTTCGTTTGTCCAAATCGGTCCAGTAGAACTCGAGTAATTGTCCAAAATAGAGCGAATGTTTCTATTGGGGATAACGCGACTTCTAATGGTTCGATTTGGACAAACGACACCTCAAAAGAATGGGCTGGTGACAAGCTTCCATTTGACGTTTCGTTTGTCCAAATCGGTCCAGTAGAACTCGAGTAATTGTCCAAAATAGAGCGAATGTTTCTATTGGTGATAACGCGCGTTCTACTGGTTCGATTTGGCCAAACGACACCTCAAAAGAATGGGCTGGTGACAAGCTTCCATTTGACGTTTCGTTTGTCCAAATCGGTCCAGTAGAACTCGAGTAATTGTCCAAAATAGGGCGAATGTTTCTATTGGGGATAACGCGACTTCTACTGGTTCGATTTGGACAAACGACACCTCAAAAGAATGGGCTGGTGACAAGCTTCCATTTGACGTTTCGTTTGTCCAAATCGGACCATTAGAACTCGAGTAATTGTCCAAAATAGGGCGAATGTTTCTATTGGGGATAACGCGACTTCTAATGGTTCGATTTTGACAAACGACACCTCAAAAGAATGGGCTGGTGACAAGCTTCCATTTGACGTTTCGTTTGTCCAAATCGGTCCAGTAGAACTCGAGTAATTGTCCAAAATAGAGCGAATGTTTCTATTGGTGATAACGCGCGTTCTACTGGTTCGATTTGGACAAACGACACCTCAAAAGAATGGGCTGGTGACAAGCTTCCATTTGACGTTTCGTTTGTCCAAATCGGTCCAGTAGAACTCGAGTAATTGTCCAAAATAGGGCGAATGTTTCTATTGGGGATAACGCGACTTCTAATGGTTTGATTTGGACAAACGACACCTCAAAAGAATGGGCTGGTGACAAGCTTTCATTTGACGTTTCGTTTGTCCAAATCGGTCCAGTAGAACTCGAGTAATTGTCCAAAATAGAGCGAATGTTTCTATTGGGGATAACGCGCGTTCTACCTGTTCGATTTGGACAAACGACACCTCAAAAGAATGGGCTGGTAACAAGCTTCCATTTGACGTTTCGTTTGTCCAAATCGGTCCAGTAGAACTCGAGTAATTGTCATAAATAGGGCGAATGTTTCTATTGGGGATAACGCGACTTCTACTGGTTCGATTTGGACAAACGACACCTCAAAAGAATGGGCTGGTGACAAGCTTCCATTTGACGTTTCGTTTGTCCAAATCGGTCCAGTAGAACTCGAGTAATTGTCCAAAATAGGGCGCATGTTTCTATTGGGGATAACGCGACTTCTACTGGTTCGATTTGGACAAACGACACCTCAAAAGAATGGGCTGGTGACAAGCTTCCATTTGACGTTTCGTTTGTCCAAATCGGACCATTAGAACTCGAGTAATTGTCCAAAATAGGGCGAATGTTTCTATTGGGGATAACGCGACTTCTAATGGTTCGATTTTGACAAACGACACCTCAAAAGAATGGGCTGGTGACAAGCTTCCATTTGACGTTTCGTTTGTCCAAATCGGTCCAGTAGAACTCGAGTAATTGTCCAAAATAGGGCGAATGTTTCTATTGGGGATAACGCGACTTCTAATGGTTCGATTTGGACAAACGACACCTCAAAAGAATGGGCTGGTGACAAGCTTCCATTTAACGTTTCGTTTGTCCAAATCGGTCCAGTAGAACTCGAGTAATTGTCCAAAATAGAGCGAATGTTTCTATTGGTGATAACGCGCGTTCTACTGGTTCGATTTGGACAAACGACACCTCAAAAGAATGGGCTGGTGACAAGCTTCCATTTGACGTTTCGTTTGTCCAAATCGGTCCAGTAGAACTCGAGTAATTGTCCAAAATAGGGCGAATGTTTCTATTGGGGATAACGCGACTTCTAATGGTTTGATTTGGACAAACGACACCTCAAAAGAATGGGCTGGTGACAAGCTTTCATTTGACGTTTCGTTTGTCCAAATCGGTCCAGTAGAACTCGAGTAATTGTCCAAAATAGAGCGAATGTTTCTATTGGGGATAACGCGCGTTCTACCTGTTCGATTTGGACAAACGACACCTCAAAAGAATGGGCTGGTAACAAGCTTCCATTTGACGTTTCGTTTGTCCAAATCGGTCCAGTAGAACTCGAGTAATTGTCCAAAATAGGGCGAATGTTTCTATTGGGGATAACGCGACTTCTACTGGTTCGATTTGGACAAACGACACCTCAAAAGAATGGGCTGGTGACAAGCTTCCATTTGACGTTTCGTTTGTCCAAATCGGTCCAGTAGAACTCGAGTAATTGTCCAAAAATAGAGCGAATGTTTCTATTGGTGATAACGCGCGTTCTACTGGTTCCATTTGGACAAACGACGCCTCAAAAGAATGGGCTGGTGACAAGCTTCCATTTGACGTTTCGTTTGTCCAAATCGGACCATTAGAACTCGAGTAATTGTCCAAAATAGGGCGAATGTTTCTATTGGGGATAACGCGACTTCCAATGGTTCGATTTGGACAAACGACACCTCAAAAGAATGGGCTGGTGACAAGCTTCCATTTGACGTTTCGTTTGTCCAAATCGGACCATTACAACTCGAGTAATACTCCAAAAACGGGCGAATGTTTCTATTGGGGATAACGCGACTTCTAATGGTTCGATTTGGACAAACCACACCTCAAAAGAATGGGCTGGTGGCAAGCTTCCATTTGACGTTTCGTTTGTACAAATCGCACCATTACAACTCGAGTAATTGTCCAAAATAGAGCGAATGTTTCTATTGGTGATAACGCGCGTTCTACTGGTTCGATTTGGACAAACGACACCTCAAAAGAATGGGCTGGTGACAAGCTTCCATTTGACGTTTCGTTTGTCCAAATCGGTCCAGTAGAACTCGAGTAATTGTCCAAAATAGGGCGAATGTTTCTATTGGGGATAACGCGACTTCTACTGGTTCGATTTGGACAAACGACACCTCAAAAGAATGGGCTGGTGACAAGCTTCCATTTGACGTTTCGTTTGTCCAAATCGGTCCAGTAGAACTCGAGTAATTGTCCAAAATAGAGCGAATGTTTCTATTGGTGATAACGCGCGTTCTACTGGTTCGATTTGGCCAAACGACACCTCAAAAGAATGGGCTGGTGACAAGCTTCCATTGGACGTTTCGTTTGTCCAAATCGGTCCAGTAGAACTCGAGTAATTGTCCAAAATAGGGCGAATGTTTCTATTGGGGATAACGCGACTTCTAATGGTTTGATTTGGACAAACGACACCTCAAAAGAATGGGCTGGTGACAAGCTTTCATTTGACGTTTCGTTTGTCCAAATCGGTCCAGTAGAACTCGAGTAATTGTCCAAAATAGAGCGAATGTTTCTATTGGGGATAAAGCGACTTCTAATGGTTCGATTTGGACAAACTACACCTCAAAAGAATGGGCTGGTGACAAGCTTCCATTTGACGTTTCGTTTGTCCAAATCGGTCCAGTTGAACTCGAATAATTGTCCAAAATAGAGCGAATGTTTCTATTGGTGATAACGCGCGTTCTACTGGTTCGATTTGGCCAAACGACACCTCAAAAGAATGGGCTGGTGACAAGCTTCCATTTGACGTTTCGTTTGTCCAAATCGGTCCAGTAGAACTCGAGTAATTGTCCAAAATAGGGCGAATGTTTCTATTGGGGATAACGCGACTTCTACTGGTTCGATTTGGACAAACGACACCTCAAAAGAATGGGCTGGTGACAAGCTTCCATTTGACGTTTCGTTTGTCCAAATCGGTCCAGTAGAACTCGAGTAATTGTCCAAAATAGGGCGAATGTTTCTATTGGGGATAACGCGACTTCTAATGGTTTGATTTGGACAAACGACACCTCAAAAGAATGGGCTGGTGACAAGCTTTCATTTGACGTTTCGTTTGTCCAAATCGGTCCAGTAGAACTCGAGTAATTGTCCAAAATAGAGCGAATGTTTCTATTGGGGATAACGCGACTTCTAATGGTTCGATTTGGACAAACGACACCTCAAAAGAATGGGCTGGTGACAAGCTTCCATTTGACGTTTCGTTTGTCCAAATCGGTCCAGTAGAACTCGAGTAATTGTCCAAAATAGAGCGAATGTTTCTATTGGTGGTAACGCGCGTTCTACTGGTTCGATTTGGCCAAACGACACCTCAAAAGAATGGGCTGGTGACAAGCTTCCATTTGACGTTTCGTTTGTCCAAATCGGTCCAGTAGAACTCGAGTAATTGTCCAAAATAGGGCGAATGTTTCTATTGGGGATAACGCGACTTCTACTGGTTCGATTTGGACAAACGACACCTCAAAAGAATGGGCTGGTGACAAGCTTCCATTTGACGTTTCGTTTGTCCAAATCGGACCATTAGAACTCGAGTAATTGTCCAAAATAGGGCGAATGTTTCTATTGGGGATAACGCGACTTCTAATGGTTCGATTTTGACAAACGACACCTCAAAAGAATGGGCTGGTGACAAGCTTCCATTTGACGTTTCGTTTGTCCAAATCGGTCCAGTAGAACTCGAGTAATTGTCCAAAATAGAGCGAATGTTTCTATTGGTGATAACGCGCGTTCTACTGGTTCGATTTGGACAAACGACACCTCAAAAGATTGGGCTGGTGACAAGCTTCCATTTGACGTTTCGTTTGTCCAAATCGGTCCAGTAGAACTCGAGTAATTGTCCAAAATAGGGCGAATGTTTCTATTGGGGATAACGCGACTTCTAATGGTTTGATTTGGACAAACGACACCTCAAAAGAATGGGCTGGTGACAAGCTTTCATTTGACGTTTCGTTTGTCCAAATCGGTCCAGTAGAACTCGAGTAATTGTCCAAAATAGAGCGAATGTTTCTATTGGGGATAACGCGCGTTCTACCTGTTCGATTTGGACAAACGACACCTCAAAAGAATGGGCTGGTAACAAGCTTCCATTTGACGTTTCGTTTGTCCAAATCGGTCCAGTAGAACTCGAGTAATTGTCATAAATAGGGCGAATGTTTCTATTGGGGATAACGCGACTTCTACTGGTTCGATTTGGACAAACGACACCTCAAAAGAATGGGCTGGTGACAAGCTTCCATTTGACGTTTCGTTTGTCCAAATCGGTCCAGTAGAACTCGAGTAATTGTCCAAAATAGGGCGCATGTTTCTATTGGGGATAACGCGACTTCTACTGGTTCGATTTGGACAAACGACACCTCAAAAGAATGGGCTGGTGACAAGCTTCCATTTGACGTTTCGTTTGTCCAAATCGGACCATTAGAACTCGAGTAATTGTCCAAAATAGGGCGAATGTTTCTATTGGGGATAACGCGACTTCTAATGGTTCGATTTTGACAAACGACACCTCAAAAGAATGGGCTGGTGACAAGCTTCCATTTGACGTTTCGTTTGTCCAAATCGGTCCAGTAGAACTCGAGTAATTGTCCAAAATAGGGCGAATGTTTCTATTGGGGATAACGCGACTTCTAATGGTTCGATTTGGACAAACGACACCTCAAAAGAATGGGCTGGTGACAAGCTTCCATTTAACGTTTCGTTTGTCCAAATCGGTCCAGTAGAACTCGAGTAATTGTCCAAAATAGAGCGAATGTTTCTATTGGTGATAACGCGCGTTCTACTGGTTCGATTTGGACAAACGACACCTCAAAAGAATGGGCTGGTGACAAGCTTCCATTTGACGTTTCGTTTGTCCAAATCGGTCCAGTAGAACTCGAGTAATTGTCCAAAATAGGGCGAATGTTTCTATTGGGGATAACGCGACTTCTAATGGTTTGATTTGGACAAACGACACCTCAAAAGAATGGGCTGGTGACAAGCTTTCATTTGACGTTTCGTTTGTCCAAATCGGTCCAGTAGAACTCGAGTAATTGTCCAAAATAGAGCGAATGTTTCTATTGGGGATAACGCGCGTTCTACCTGTTCGATTTGGACAAACGACACCTCAAAAGAATGGGCTGGTAACAAGCTTCCATTTGACGTTTCGTTTGTCCAAATCGGTCCAGTAGAACTCGAGTAATTGTCCAAAATAGGGCGAATGTTTCTATTGGGGATAACGCGACTTCTACTGGTTCGATTTGGACAAACGACACCTCAAAAGAATGGGCTGGTGACAAGCTTCCATTTGACGTTTCGTTTGTCCAAATCGGTCCAGTAGAACTCGAGTAATTGTCCAAAAATAGAGCGAATGTTTCTATTGGTGATAACGCGCGTTCTACTGGTTCCATTTGGACAAACGACACCTCAAAAGAATGGGCTGGTGACAAGCTTCCATTTGACGTTTCGTTTGTCCAAATCGGACCATTAGAACTCGAGTAATTGTCCAAAATAGGGCGAATGTTTCTATTGGGGATAACGCGACTTCTAATGGTTCGATTTGGACAAACGACACCTCAAAAGAATGGGCTGGTGACAAGCTTCCATTTGACGTTTCGTTTGTCCAAATCGGACCATTACAACTCGAGTAATTGTCCAAAAACGGGCGAATGTTTCTATTGGGGATAACGCGACTTCTAATGGTTCGATTTGGACAAACCACACCTCAAAAGAATGGGCTGGTGGCAAGCTTCCATTTGACGTTTCGTTTGTACAAATCGCACCATTACAACTCGAGTAATTGTCCAAAATAGAGCGAATGTTTCTATTGGTGATAACGCGCGTTCTACTGGTTCGATTTGGACAAACGACACCTCAAAAGAATGGGCTGGTGACAAGCTTCCATTTGACGTTTCGTTTGTCCAAATCGGTCCAGTAGAACTCGAGTAATTGTCCAAAATAGGGCGAATGTTTCTATTGGGGATAACGCGACTTCTACTGGTTCGATTTGGACAAACGACACCTCAAAAGAATGGGCTGGTGACAAGCTTCCATTTGACGTTTCGTTTGTCCAAATCGGTCCAGTAGAACTCGAGTAATTGTCCAAAATAGAGCGAATGTTTCTATTGGTGATAACGCGCGTTCTACTGGTTCGATTTGGCCAAACGACACCTCAAAAGAATGGGCTGGTGACAAGCTTCCATTGGACGTTTCGTTTGTCCAAATCGGTCCAGTAGAACTCGAGTAATTGTCCAAAATAGGGCGAATGTTTCTATTGGGGATAACGCGACTTCTAATGGTTTGATTTGGACAAACGACACCTCAAAAGAATGGGCTGGTGACAAGCTTTCATTTGACGTTTCGTTTGTCCAAATCGGTCCAGTAGAACTCGAGTAATTGTCCAAAATAGAGCGAATGTTTCTATTGGGGATAACGCGACTTCTAATGGTTCGATTTGGACAAACGACACCTCAAAAGAATGGGCTGGTGACAAGCTTCCATTTGACGTTTCGTTTGTCCAAATCGGTCCAGTAGAACTCGAATAATTGTCCAAAATAGAGCGAATGTTTCTATTGGTGATAACGCGCGTTCTACTGGTTCGATTTGGCCAAACGACACCTCAAAAGAATGGGCTGGTGACAAGCTTCCATTTGACGTTTCGTTTGTCCAAATCGGTCCAGTAGAACTCGAGTAATTGTCCAAAATAGGGCGAATGTTTCTATTGGGGATAACGCGACTTCTACTGGTTCGATTTGGACAAACGACACCTCAAAAGAATGGGCTGGTGACAAGCTTCCATTTGACGTTTCGTTTGTCCAAAATCGGACCATTAGAACTCGAGTAATTGTCCAAAATAGGGCGAATGTTTCTATTGGGGATAACGCGACTTCTAATGGTTCGATTTTGACAAACGACACCTCAAAAGAATGGGCTGGTGACAAGCTTCCATTTGACGTTTCGTTTGTCCAAATCGGTCCAGTAGAACTCGAGTAATTGTCCAAAATAGGGCGAATGTTTCTATTGGGGATAACGCGACTTCTAATGGTTCGATTTGGACAAACGACACCTCAAAAGAATGGGCTGGTGACAAGCTTTCATTTGACGTTTCGTTTGTCCAAATCGGTCCAGTAGAACTCGAGTAATTGTCCAAAATAGAGCGAATGTTTCTATTGGTGATAACGCGCGTTCTACTGGTTCGATTTGGACAAACGACACCTCAAAAGAATGGGCTGGTGACAAGCTTCCATTTGACGTTTCGTTTGTCCAAATCGGTCCAGTAGAACTCGAGTAATTGTCCAAAATAGGGCGAATGTTTCTATTGGGGATAACGCGACTTCTAATGGTTTGATTTGGACAAACGACACCTCAAAAGAATGGGCTGGTGACAAGCTTTCATTTGACGTTTCGTTTGTCCAAATCGGTCCAGTAGAACTCGAGTAATTGTCCAAAATAGAGCGAATGTTTCTATTGGGGATAACGCGCGTTCTACCTGTTCGATTTGGACAAACGACACCTCAAAAGAATGGGCTGGTAACAAGCTTCCATTTGACGTTTCGTTTGTCCAAATCGGTGCAGTAGAACTCGAGTAATTGTCCAAAATAGGGCGAATGTTTCTATTGGGGATAACGCGACTTCTACTGGTTCGATTTGGACAAACGACACCTCAAAAGAATGGGCTGGTGACAAGCTTCCATTTGACGTTTCGTTTGTCCAAATCGGTCCAGTAGAACTCGAGTAATTGTCCAAAATAGAGCGAATGTTTCTATTGGTGATAACGCGCGTTCTACTGGTTCGATTTGGACAAACGACACCTCAAAAGAATGGGCTGGTGACAAGCTTCCATTTGACGTTTCGTTTGTCCAAATCGGACCATTAGAACTCGAGTAATTGTCCAAAATAGGGCGAATGTTTCTATTGGGGATAACGCGACTTCTAATGGTTCGATTTGGACAAACGACACCTCAAAAGAATGGGCTGGTGACAAGCTTCCATTTGACGTTTCGTTTGTCCAAATCGGACCATTACAACTCGAGTAATTGTCCAAAAACGGGCGAATGTTTCTATTGGGGATAACGCGACTTCTAATGGTTCGATTTGGACAAACCACACCTCAAAAGAATGGGCTGGTGGCAAGCTTCCATTTGACGTTTCGTTTGTCCAAATCGGACCATTAGAACTCGAGTAATTGTCCAAAATAGGGCGAATGTTTCTATTGGGGATAACACGACTTCTAATGGTTCGATTTGGACAAACGACACCTCAAAAGAATGGGCTGGTGACAGGCTTTCATTTGACGTTTCGTTTGTCCAAATCGGACCATTAGAACTCGAGTAATTGTCCAAAATAGAGCGAATGTTTCTATTGGTGATAACGCGACTTCTAATGGTTCGATTTGGACAAACGACACCTCAAAAGAATGGGCTGGTGACAAGCTTTCATTTGACGTTTCGTTTGTCCAAATCGGACCATTACAACTCGAGTAATTGTCCAAAATAGAGCGAATGTTTCTATTGGTGATAACGCGACTTCTAATGGTTCGATTTGGACAAACGACACCTCAAAAGAATGGGCTGGTGACAAGCTTTCATTTGACGTTTCGCTTGTCCAAATCGGTCCAGTAGAACTCGAGTAATTGTCCAAAATAGGGCGAATGTTTCTATTGGGGATAACGCGACTTCTAATGGTTCGATTTGGACAAACGACACCTCAAAAGAATGGGCTGGTGACAAGCTTTCATTTGACGTTTCGTTTGTCCAAATCGGACCATTACAACTCGAGTAATTGTCCAAAATAGAGCGAATGCTTCTATTGGGGATCACGCGCGTTCTACTGGTTCGATTTGGACAAACTACACCTCGAAAGAATGGGCTGGTGACAAGCTTCCATTTGACGTTTCGTTTGTCCAAATGGGACCATTACAACTCGAGTAATTGTCCAAAATAGGGCGAATGTTTCTATTGGGGATAACGCGACTTCTAATGGTTCGATTTGGACAAACGACACCTCAAAAGCATGGGCTGGTGACAAGCTTCCATTTGACGTTTCGTTTGTACAAATCGCACCATTACAACTCGAGTAATTGTCCAAAATAGAGCGAATGTTTCTATTGGTGATAACGCGCGTTCTACTGGTTCGATTTGGACAAACGACACCTCAAAAGAATGGGCTGGTGACAAGCTTCCATTTGACGTTTCGTTTGTCCAAATCGGTCCAGTAGAACTCGAGTAATTGTCCAAAATAGGGCGAATGTTTCTATTGGGGATAACGCGACTTCTACTGGTTCGATTTGGACAAACGACACCTCAAAAGAATGGGCTGGTGACAAGCTTCCATTTGACGTTTCGTTTGTCCAAATCGGTCCAGTAGAACTCGAGTAATTGTCCAAAATAGAGCGAATGTTTCTATTGGTGATAACGCGCGTTCTACTGGTTCGATTTGGCCAAACGACACCTCAAAAGAATGGGCTGGTGACAAGCTTCCATTTGACGTTTCGTTTGTCCAAATCGGACCATTAGAACTCGAGTAATTGTCCAAAATAGGGCGAATGTTTCTATTGGGGATAACGCGACTTCTAATGGTTCGATTTGGACAAACGACACCTCAAAAGAATGGGCTGGTGACAAGCTTCCATTTGACGTTTCGTTTGTCCAAATCGGACCATTAGACCTCGAGTAATTGTCCAAAATAGGGCGAATGTTTCTATTGGGGATAACGCGACTTCTAATGGTTCGATTTGGACAAACGACACCTCAAAAGAATGGGCTGGTGACAAGCTTCCATTTGACGTTTCGTTTGTCCAAATCGGTCCAGTAGAACTCGAGTAATTGTCCAAAATAGGGCGAATGTTTCTATTGGGGATAACGCGACTTCTAATCGTTCGATTTGGACAAACGACACCTCAAAAGAATGGGCTGGTGACAAGCTTCCATTTGACGTTTCGTTTGTCCAAATCGGACCATTACAACTCGAGTAATTGTCCAAAATAGAGCGAATGTTTCTATTGGTGATAACGCGCGTTCTACTGGTTCGATTTGGACAAACGACACCTGAAAAGAATGGGCTGGTGACAAGCTTCCATTTGACGTTTCGTTTGTCCAAATCGGTCCAGTAGAACTCGAGTAATTGTCCAAAATAGGGCGAATGTTTCTATTGGGGATAACGCGACTTCTAATGGTTCGATTTGGACAAACGACACCTCAAAAGAATGGGCTGGTGACAAGCTTCCATTTGACGTTTCGTTTGTCCAAATCGGTCCAGTAGAACTCGAGTAATTGTCATAAATAGGGCGAATGTTTCTATTGGTGATAACGCGACTTCTAATGGTTCGATTTGGACAAACGACACCTCAAAAGAATGGGCTGGTGACAAGCTTTCATTTGACGTTTCGCTTGTCCAAATCGGTCCAGTAGAACTCGAGTAATTGTCCAAAATAGGGCGAATGTTTCTATTGGGGATAACGCGACTTCTAATGGTTCGATTTGGACAAACGACACCTCAAAAGAATGGGCTGGTGACAAGCTTTCATTTGACGTTTCGTTTGTCCAAATCGGACCATTACAACTCGAGTAATTGTCCAAAATAGAGCGAATGCTTCTATTGGGGATCACGCGCGTTCTACTGGTTCGATTTGGACAAACTACACCTCGAAAGAATGGGCTGGTGACAAGCTTCCATTTGACGTTTCGTTTGTCCAAATGGGACCATTACAACTCGAGTAATTGTCCAAAATAGGGCGAATGTTTCTATTGGGGATAACGCGACTTCTAATGGTTCGATTTGGACAAACGACACCTCAAAAGCATGGGCTGGTGACAAGCTTCCATTTGACGTTTCGTTTGTACAAATCGCACCATTACAACTCGAGTAATTGTCCAAAATAGAGCGAATGTTTCTATTGGTGATAACGCGCGTTCTACTGGTTCGATTTGGACAAACGACACCTCAAAAGAATGGGCTGGTGACAAGCTTCCATTTGACGTTTCGTTTGTCCAAATCGGTCCAGTAGAACTCGAGTAATTGTCCAAAATAGGGCGAATGTTTCTATTGGGGATAACGCGACTTCTGCTGGTTCGATTTGGACAAACGACACCTCAAAAGAATGGGCTGGTGACAAGCTTCCATTTGACGTTTCGTTTGTCCAAATCGGTCCAGTAGAACTCGAGTAATTGTCCAAAATAGAGCGAATGTTTCTATTGGTGATAACGCGCGTTCTACTGGTTCGATTTGGCCAAACGACACCTCAAAAGAATGGGCTGGTGACAAGCTTCCATTTGACGTTTCGTTTGTCCAAATCGGACCATTAGAACTCGAGTAATTGTCCAAAATAGGGCGAATGTTTCTATTGGGGATAACGCGACTTCTAATGGTTCGATTTGGACAAACGACACCTCAAAAGAATGGGCTGGTGACAAGCTTCCATTTGACGTTTCGTTTGTCCAAATCGGACCATTAGACCTCGAGTAATTGTCCAAAATAGGGCGAATGTTTCTATTGGGGATAACGCGACTTCTAATGGTTCGATTTGGACAAACGACACCTCAAAAGAATGGGCTGGTGACAAGCTTCCATTTGACGTTTCGTTTGTCCAAATCGGTCCAGTAGAACTCGAGTAATTGTCCAAAATAGGGCGAATGTTTCTATTGGGGATAACGCGACTTCTAATCGTTCGATTTGGACAAACGACACCTCAAAAGAATGGGCTGGTGACAAGCTTCCATTTGACGTTTCGTTTGTCCAAATCGGTCGGGTAGAACTCGAGTAATTGTCCAAAATAGGGCGAATGTTTCTATTGGGGATAACGCGACTTCTAATGGTTCGATTTGGACAAACGACACCTCAAAAGAATGGGCTGGTGACAAGCTTCCATTTGACGTTTCGTTTGTCCAAATCGGTCCAGTAGAACTCGAGTAATTGTCATAAATAGGGCGAATGTTTCTATTGGGGATAACGCGACTTCTACTGGTTCGATTTGGACAAACGACACCTCAAAAGAATGGGCTGGTGACAAGCTTCCATTTGACGTTTCGTTTGTCCAAATCGGTCCAGTAGAACTCGAGTAATTGTCCAAAATAGAGCGAATGTTTCTATTGGTGATAACGCGCGTTCTACTGGTTCGATTTGGACAAACGACACCTGAAAAGAATGGGCTGGTGACAAGCTTCCATTTGACGTTTCGTTTGTCCAAATCGGTCCAGTAGAACTCGAGTAATTGTCCAAAATAGGGCGAATGTTTCTATTGGGGATAACGCGACTTCTACTGGTTCGATTTGGACAAACGACACCTCAAAAGAATGGGCTGGTGACAAGCTTCCATTTGACGTTTCGTTTGTCCAAATCGGTCCAGTAGAACTCGAGTAATTGTCCAAAATAGAGCGAATGTTTCTATTGGTGATAACGCGCGTTCTACTGGTTCGATTTGGCCAAACGACACCTCAAAAGAATGGGCTGGTGACAAGCTTCCATTTGACGTTTCGTTTGTCCAAATCGGTCCAGTAGAACTCGAGTAATTGTCCAAAATAGGGCGAATGTTTCTATTGGGGATAACGCGACTTCTACTGGTTCGATTTGGACAATCGACACCTCAAAAGAATGGGCTGGTGACAAGCTTCCATTTGACGTTTCGTTTGTCCAAATCGGACCATTAGAACTCGAGTAATTGTCCAAAATAGGGCGAATGTTTCTATTGGTGATAACGCGACTTCTAATGGTTCGATTTTGACAAACGACACCTCAAAAGAATGGGCTGGTGACAAGCTTCCATTTGACGTTTCGTTTGTCCAAATCGGTCCAGTAGAACTCGAGTAATTGTCCAAAATAGGGCGAATGTTTCTATTGGGGATAACGCGACTTCTAATGGTTCGATTTGGACAAACGACACCTCAAAAGAATGGGCTGGTGACAAGCTTCCATTTGACGTTTCGTTTGTCCAAATCGGTCCAGTAGAACTCGAGTAATTGTCCAATATAGAGCGAATGTTTCTATTGGTGATAACGCGCGTTCTACTGGTTCGATTTGGACAAACGACACCTCAAAAGAATGGGCTGGTGACAAGCTTCCATTTGACGTTTCGTTTGTCCAAATCGGTCCAGTAGAACTCGAGTAATTGTCCAAAATAGGGCGAATGTTTCTATTGGGGATAACGCGACTTCTAATGGTTCGATTTGGACAAACGACACCTCAAAAGAATGGGCTGGTGACAAGCTTTCATTTGACGTTTCGTTTGTCCAAATCGGTCCAGTAGAACTCGAGTAATTGTCCAAAATAGAGCGAATGTTTCTATTGGGGATAACGCGCGTTCTACTGGTTCGATTTGGAGAAACGACACCTCAAAAGAATGGGCTGGTGTCAAGCTTTCATTTGACGTTTCGTTTGTCCAAATCGGTCCAGCAGAACTCCAGTAATTGTCCAAAATAGGGCGAATTTTTCTATTGGGGATAACGCGACTTCTAATGGTTCGATTTGGACAAACGACACCTAAAAAGAATGGGCTGGTGACAAGCTTTCATTTGACGTTTCGTTTGTCCAAATCGGTCCAGTAGAACTTGAGTAATTGTCCAAAATAGGGCGAATGTTTCTATTGGGGATAACGCGACTTCTAATGGTTCGATTTGGACAAACGACACCTCAAAAGAATGGGCTGGTGACAAGCTTCCATTTCACGTTTCGTTTGTCCAAATCGGTCCAGTAGAACTCGAGTAATTGTCCAAAATAGGGCGAATGTTTCTATTGGGGATAACGCGACTTCTAATGGTTCGATTTGGACAAACGACACCTCAAAAGAATGGGCTGGTGACAAGCTTCCATTTGACGTTTCGTTTGTCCAAATCGGTCCAGTAGAACTCGAGTAATTGTCCAAAATAGGGCGAATGTTTCTATTGGGGATAACGCGACTTCTACTGGTTCGATTTGGACAAACGACACCTCAAAAGAATGGGCTGGTGACAAGCTTCCATTTGACGTTTCGTTTGTCCAAATCGGACCATTAGAACTCGAGTAATTGTCCAAAATAGGGCGAATGTTTCTATTGGGGATAACGCGACTTCTAATGGTTCGATTTGGACAAACGACACCTCAAAAGAATGGGCTGGTGACAAGCTTCCATTTGACGTTTCGTTTGTCCAAATCGGTCCAGTAGAACTCGAGTAATTGTCCAAAATAGGGCGAATGTTTCTATTGGGGATAACGCGACTTCTAATCGTTCGATTTGGACAAACGACACCTCAAAAGAATGGGCTGGTGACAAGCTTCCATTTGACGTTTCGTTTGTCCAAATCGGACCATTACAACTCGAGTAATTGTCCAAAATAGAGCGAATGTTTCTATTGGTGATAACGCGCGTTCTACTGGTTCGATTTGGACAAACGACACCTGAAAAGAATGGGCTGGTGACAAGCTTCCATTTGACGTTTCGTTTGTCCAAATCGGTCCAGTAGAACTCGAGTAATTGTCCAAAATAGGGCGAATGTTTCTATTGGGGATAACGCGACTTCTACTGGTTCGATTTGGACAAACGACACCTCAAAAGAATGGGCTGGTGACAAGCTTCCATTTGACGTTTCGTTTGTCCAAATCGGTCCAGTGGAACTCGAGTAATTGTCCAAAATAGGGCGAATGTTTCTATTGGGGATAACGCGACTTCTACTGGTTCGATTTGGACAAACGACACCTCAAAAGAATGGGCTGGTGACAAGCTTCCATTTGACGTTTCGTTTGTCCAAATCGGTCCAGTAGAACTCGAGTAATTGTCCAAAATAGAGCGAATGTTTCTATTCGTGATAACGCGCGTTCTACTGGTTCGATTTGGCCAAACGACACCTCAAAAGAATGGGCTGGTGACAAGCTTCCATTTGACGTTTCGTTTGACCAAATCGGTCCAGTAGAACTCGAGTAATTGTCCAAAATATGGCGAATGTTTCTATTGGGGATAACGCGACTTCTACTGGTTCGATTTGGACAATCGACACCTCAAAAGAATGGGCTGGTGACAAGCTTCCATTTGACGTTTCGTTTGTCCAAATCGGACCATTAGAACTCGAGTAATTGTCCAAAATAGGGCGAATGTTTCTATTGGGGATAACGCGACTTCTAATGGTTCGATTTTGACAAACGACACCTCAAAAGAATGGGCTGGTGACAAGCTTCCATTTGACGTTTCGTTTGTCCAAATCGGTCCAGTAGAACTCGAGTAATTGTCCAAAATAGGGCGAATGTTTCTATTGGGGATAACGCGACTTCTAATGGTTCGATTTGGACAAACGACACCTCAAAAGAATGGGCTGGTGACAAGCTTCCATTTGACGTTTCGTTTGTCCAAATCGGACCATTACAACTCGAGTAATTGTCCAAAATAGAGCGAATGTTTCTATTGGTGATAACGCGCGTTCTACTGGTTCGATTTGGACAAACGACACCTGAAAAGAATGGGCTGGTGACAAGCTTCCATTTGACGTTTCGTTTGTCCAAATCGGTCCAGTAGAACTCGAGTAATTGTCCAAAATAGGGCGAATGTTTCTATTGGGGATAACGCGACTTCTACTGGTTCGATTTGGACAAACGACACCTCAAAAGAATGGGCTGGTGACAAGCTTCCATTTGACGTTTCGTTTGTCCAAATCGGTCCAGTAGAACTCGAGTAATTGTCCAAAATAGAGCGAATGTTTCTATTGGTGATAACGCGCGTTCTACTGGTTCGATTTGGCCAAACGACACCTCAAAAGAATGGGCTGGTGACAAGCTTCCATTTGACGTTTCGTTTGTCCAAATCGGTCCAGTAGAACTCGAGTAATTGTCCAAAATAGGGCGAATGTTTCTATTGGGGATAACGCGACTTCTACTGGTTCGATTTGGACAATCGACACCTCAAAAGAAGGGGCTGGTGACAAGCTTCCATTTGACGTTTCGTTTGTCCAAATCGGACCATTAGAACTCGAGTAATTGTCCAAAATAGGGCGAATGTTTCTATTGGGGATAACGCGACTTCTAATGGTTCGATTTTGACAAACGACACCTCAAAAGAATGGGCTGGTGACAAGCTTCCATTTGACGTTTCGTTTGTCCAAATCGGTCCAGTAGAACTCGAGTAATTGTCCAAAATAGGGCGAATGTTTCTATTGGGGATAACGCGACTTCTAATGGTTCGATTTGGACAAACGACACCTCAAAAGAATGGGCTGGTGACAAGCTTCCATTTGACGTTTCGTTTGTCCAAATCGGTCCAGTAGAACTCGAGTAATTGTCCAATATAGAGCGAATGTTTCTATTGGTGATAACGCGCGTTCTACTGGTTCGATTTGGACAAACGACACCTCAAAAGAATGGGCTGGTGACAAGCTTCCATTTGACGTTTCGTTTGTCCAAATCGGTCCAGTAGAACTCGAGTAATTGTCCAAAATAGGGCGAATGTTTCTATTGGGGATAACGCGACTTCTAATGGTTCGATTTGGACAAACGACACCTCAAAAGAATGGGCTGGTGACAAGCTTTCATTTGACGTTTCGTTTGTCCAAATCGGTCCAGTAGAACTCGAGTAATTGTCCAAAATAGAGCGAATGTTTCTATTGGGGATAACGCGCGTTCTACTGGTTCGATTTGGAGAAACGACACCTCAAAAGAATGGGCTGGTGTCAAGCTTTCATTTGACGTTTCGTTTGTCCAAATCGGTCCAGTAGAACTCCAGTAATTGTCCAAAATAGGGCGAATTTTTCTATTGGGGATAACGCGACTTCTAATGGTTCGATTTGGACAAACGACACCTAAAAAGAATGGGCTGGTGACAAGCTTTCATTTGACGTTTCGTTTGTCCAAATCGGTCCAGTAGAACTTGAGTAATTGTCCAAAATAGGGCGAATGTTTCTATTGGGGATAACGCGACTTCTAATGGTTCGATTTGGACAAACGACACCTCAAAAGAATGGGCTGGTGACAAGCTTCCATTTCACGTTTCGTTTGTCCAAATCGGTCCAGTAGAACTCGAGTAATTGTCCAAAATAGGGCGAATGTTTCTATTGGGGATAACGCGACTTCTAATGGTTCGATTTGGACAAACGACACCTCAAAAGAATGGGCTGGTGACAAGCTTCCATTTGACGTTTCGTTTGTCCAAATCGGTCCAGTAGAACTCGAGTAATTGTCCAAAATAGGGCGAATGTTTCTATTGGGGATAACGCGACTTCTACTGGTTCGATTTGGACAAACGACACCTCAAAAGAATGGGCTGGTGACAAGCTTCCATTTGACGTTTCGTTTGTCCAAATCGGACCATTAGAACTCGAGTAATTGTCCAAAATATGGCGAATGTTTCTATTGGGGATAACGCGACTTCTAATGGTTCGATTTGGACAAACGACACCTCAAAAGAATGGGCTGGTGACAAGCTTCCATTTGACGTTTCGTTTGTCCAAATCGGTCCAGTAGAACTCGAGTAATTGTCCAAAATAGGGCGAATGTTTCTATTGGGGATAACGCGACTTCTAATCGTTCGATTTGGACAAACGACACCTCAAAAGAATGGGCTGGTGACAAGCTTCCATTTGACGTTTCGTTTGTCCAAATCGGACCATTACAACTCGAGTAATTGTCCAAAATAGAGCGAATGTTTCTATTGGTGATAACGCGCGTTCTACTGGTTCGATTTGGACAAACGACACCTGAAAAGAATGGGCTGGTGACAAGCTTCCATTTGACGTTTCGTTTGTCCAAATCGGTCCAGTAGAACTCGAGTAATTGTCCAAAATAGGGCGAATGTTTCTATTGGGGATAACGCGACTTCTACTGGTTCGATTTGGACAAACGACACCTCAAAAGAATGGGCTGGTGACAAGCTTCCATTTGACGTTTCGTTTGTCCAAATCGGTCCAGTAGAACTCGAGTAATTGTCCAAAATAGGGCGAATGTTTCTATTGGGGATAACGCGACTTCTACTGGTTCGATTTGGACAAACGACACCTCAAAAGAATGGGCTGGTGACAAGCTTCCATTTGACGTTTCGTTTGTCCAAATCGGTCCAGTAGAACTCGAGTAATTGTCCAAAATAGAGCGAATGTTTCTATTCGTGATAACGCGCGTTCTACTGGTTCGATTTGGCCAAACGACACCTCAAAAGAATGGGCTGGTGACAAGCTTCCATTTGACGTTTCGTTTGACCAAATCGGTCCAGTAGAACTCGAGTAATTGTCCAAAATAGGGCGAATGTTTCTATTGGGGATAACGCGACTTCTACTGGTTCGATTTGGACAATCGACAAATCAAAAGAATGGGCTGGTGACAAGCTTCCATTTGACGTTTCGTTTGTCCAAATCGGACCATTAGAACTCGAGTAATTGTCCAAAATAGGGCGAATGTTTCTATTGGGGATAACGCGACTTCTAATGGTTCGATTTTGACAAACGACACCTCAAAAGAATGGGCTGGTGACAAGCTTCCATTTGACGTTTCGTTTGTCCAAATCGGTCAAGTAGAACTCGAGTAATTGTCCAAAATAGGGCGAATGTTTCTATTGGGGATAACGCGACTTCTAATGGTTCGATTTGGACAAACGACACCTCAAAAGAATGGGCTGGTGACAAGCTTCCATTTGACGTTTCGTTTGTCCAAATCGGACCATTACAACTCGAGTAATTGTCCAAAATAGAGCGAATGTTTCTATTGGTGATAACGCGCGTTCTACTGGTTCGATTTGGACAAACGACACCTGAAAAGAATGGGCTGGTGACAAGCTTCCATTTGACGTTTCGTTTGTCCAAATCGGTCCAGTAGAACTCGAGTAATTGTCCAAAATAGGGCGAATGTTTCTATTGGGGATAACGCGACTTCTACTGGTTCGATTTGGACAAACGACACCTCAAAAGAATGGGCTGGTGACAAGCTTCCATTTGACGTTTCGTTTGTCCAAATCGGTCCAGTAGAACTCGAGTAATTGTCCAAAATAGGGCGAATGTTTCTATTGGGGATAACGCGACTTCTACTGGTTCGATTTGGACAAACGACACCTCAAAAGAATGGGCTGGTGACAAGCTTCCATTTGACGTTTCGTTTGTCCAAATCGGTCCAGTAGAACTCGAGTAATTGTCCAAAATAGAGCGAATGTTTCTATTGGTGATAACGCGCGTTCTACTGGTTCGATTTGGACAAACGACACCTCAAAAGAATGGGCTGGTGACAAGCTTCCATTTGACGTTGCGTTTGTCCAAATCGGTCCAGTAGAACTCGAGTAATTGTCCAAAATAGGGCGAATGTTTCTATTGGGGATAACGCGACTTCTAATGGTTCGATTTGGACAAACGACACCTCAAAAGAATGGGCTGGTGACAAGCTTTCATTTGACGTTTCGTTTGTCCAAATCGGTCCAGTAGAACTCGAGTAATTGTCCAAAATAGAGCGAATGTTTCTATTGGGGATAACGCGCGTTCTACTGGTTCGATTTGGAGAAACGACACCTCAAAAGAATGGGCTGGTGTCAAGCTTTCATTTGACGTTTCGTTTGTCCAAATCGGTCCAGTAGAACTCGAGTAATTGTCCAAAATAGGGCGAATTTTTCTATTGGGGATAACGCGACTTCTAATGGTTCGATTTGGACAAACGACACCTCAAAAGAATGGGCTGGTGACAAGCTTCCATTTGACGTTTCGTTTGTCCAAATCGGTCCAGTAGAACTCGAGTAATTGTCCAAAATAGGGCGAATGTTTCTATTGGGGATAACGCGACTTCTACTGGTTCGATTTGGACAAACGACACCTCAAAAGAATGGGCTGGTAACAAGCTTCCATTTGACGTTTCGTTTGTCCAAATCGGTCCAGTAGAACTCGAGTAATTGTCCAAAATAGGGCGAATGTTTCTATTGGGGATAACGCGACTTCTACTGGTTCGATTTGGACAAACGAAACCTCAAAAGAATGGGCTGGTGACAAGCTTCCATTTGACGTTTCGCTTGTCCAAATCGGTCCAGTAGAACTCGAGTAATTGTCCAAAATAGGGCGAATGTTTCTATTGGGGATAACGCGACTTCTACTGGTTCGATTTGGACAAACGACACCTCAAAAGAATGGGCTGGTGACAAGCTTCCATTTGACGTTTCGTTTGTCCAAATCGGACCATTACAACTCGAGTAATTGTCCAAAATAGAGCGAATGTTTGTATTGGTGATAACGCGACTTCTAATGGTTCGATTTGGACAAACGACACCTCAAAAGAATGGGCTGGTGACAAGCTTTCATTTGACGTTTCGTTTGTCCAAATCGGTCCAGTAGAACTTGAGTAATTGTCCAAAATAGGGCGAATGTTTCTATTGGGGATAACGCGACTTCTAATGGTTCGATTTGGACAAACGACACCTCAAAAGAATGGGCTGGTGACAAGCTTCCATTTCACGTTTCGTTTGTCCAAATCGGTCCAGTAGAACTCGAGTAATTGTCCAAAATAGGGAGAATGTTTCTATTGGGGATAACGCGACTTCTAATGGTTCGATTTGGACAAACGACACCTCAAAAGAATGGGCTGGTGACAAGCTTTCATTTGACGTTTCGTTTGTCCAAATCGGACCATTACAACTCGAGTAATTGTCCAAAATAGGGCGAATGTTTCTATTGGGGATAACGCGACTTGTAATGGTTCGATTTGGACAAACGACACCTCAAAAGAATGGGCTGGTGACAAGCTTCCATTTGACGTTTCGTTTGTCCAAATCGGTCCAGTAGAACTCGAGTAATTGTCCAAAATAGAGCGAATGTTTCTATTGGTGATAACGCGCGTTCTACTGGTTCGATTTGGACAAACGACACCTCAAAAGAATGGGCTGGTGACAAGCTTCCATTTGACGTTTCGTTTGTCCAAATCGGTCCAGTAGAACTCGAGTAATTGTCCAAAATAGGGCGAAATTTTCTATTGGGAATAACGCGACTTCTAATGGTTCGATTTGGACAAACGACACCTCAAAAGAATGGGCTGGTGACAAGCTTCCATTTGACGTTTCGTTTGTCCAAATCGGTCCAGTAGAACTCGAGTAATTGTCCAAAATAGAGCGAATGTTTCTATTGGTGATAACGCGCGTTCTACTGGTTCGATTTGGACAAACGACACCTCAAAAGAATGGGCTGGTGACAAGCTTTCATGTGACGTTTCGTTTGTCCAAATCGGTCCAGTAGAACTCGAGTAATTGTCCAAAATAGGGCGAATGTTTCTATTGGTGATAACGCGCGTTCTACTGGTTCGATTTGGACAAACGACACCTCAAAAGAATGGGCTGGTGACAAGCTTCCATTTGACGTTTCGTTTGTCCAAATCGGTCCAGTAGAACTCGAGTAATTGTCCAAAATAGGGCGAATGTTTCTATTGGGGATAACGCGACTTCTACTGGTTCGATTTGGACAAACGACACCTCAAAAGAATGGGCTGGTGACAAGCTTCCATTTGACGTTTCGTTTGTCCAAATCGGTCCAGTAGAACTCGAGTAATTGTCCAAAATAGAGCGAATGTTTCTATTGGTGATAACGCGCGTTCTACTGGTTCGATTTGGACAAACGACACCTCAAAAGAATGGGCTGGTGACAAGCTTTCATGTGACGTTTCGTTTGTCCAAATCGGTCCGGTAGAACTCGAGTAATTGTCCAAAATAGGGCGAATGTTTCTATTGGGGATAACGCAACTTCTAATGGTTCGATTTGGACAAACGACACCTCAAAAGAATGGGCTGGTGACAAGCTTTCATTTGACGTTTCGTTTGTCCAAATCGGACCATTACAACTCGAGTAATTGTCCAAAATAGAGCGAATGTTTCTATTGGTGATAACGCGACTTCTAATGGTTGGATTTGGACAAACGACACCTCAAAAGAATGGGCTGGTGACAAGCTTTCATTTGACGTTTCGTTTGTCCAAATCGGTCCAGTAGAACTTGAGTAATTGTCCAAAATAGGGCGAATGTTTCTATTGGGGATAACGCGACTTCTAATGGTTCGATTTGGACAAACGACACCTCAAAAGAATGGGCTGGTGACAAGCTTCCATTTCACGTTTCGTTTGTCCAAATCGGTCCAGTAGAACTCGAGTAATTGTCCAAAATAGGGAGAATGTTTCTATTGGGGATAACGCGACTTCTAATGGTTCGATTTGGACAAACGACACCTCAAAAGAATGGGCTGGTGACAAGCTTTCATTTGACGTTTCGTTTGTCCAAATCGGACCATTACAACTCGAGTAATTGTCCAAAATAGGGCGAATGTTTCTATTGGGGATAACGCGACTTGTAATGGTTCGATTTGGACAAACGACACCTCAAAAGAATGGGCTGGTGACAAGCTTCCATTTGACGTTTCGTTTGTACAAATCGGTCCAGTAGAACTCGAGTAATTGTCCAAAATAGAGCGAATGTTTCTATTGGTGATAACGCGCGTTCTACTGGTTCGATTTGGACAAACGACACCTCAAAAGAATGGGCTGGTGACAAGCTTCCATTTGACGTTTCGTTTGTCCAAATCGGTCCAGTAGAACTCGAGTAATTGTCCAAAATAGGGCGAAATTTTCTATTGGGAATAACGCGACTTCTAATGGTTCGATTTGGACAAACGACACCTCAAAAGAATGGGCTGGTGACAAGCTTCCATTTGACGTTTCGTTTGTCCAAATCGGTCCAGTAGAACTCGAGTAATTGTCCAAAATAGAGCGAATGTTTCTATTGGTGATAACGCGCGTTCTACTGGTTCGATTTGGACAAACGACACCTCAAAAGAATGGGCTGGTGACAAGCTTTCATGTGACGTTTCGTTTGTCCAAATCGGTCCAGTAGAACTCGAGTAATTGTCCAAAATAGGGCGAATGTTTCTATTGGTGATAACGCGCGTTCTACTGGTTCGATTTGGACAAACGACACCTCAAAAGAATGGGCTGGTGACAAGCTTCCATTTGACGTTTCGTTTGTCCAAATCGGTCCAGTAGAACTCGAGTAATTGTCCAAAATAGGGCGAATGTTTCTATTGGGGATAACGCGACTTCTACTGGTTCGATTTGGACAAACGACACCTCAAAAGAATGGGCTGGTGACAAGCTTCCATTTGACGTTTCGTTTGTCCAAATCGGTCCAGTAGAACTCGAGTAATTGTCCAAAATAGAGCGAATGTTTCTATTGGTGATAACGCGCGTTCTACTGGTTCGATTTGGACAAACGACACCTCAAAAGAATGGGCTGGTGACAAGCTTTCATGTGACGTTTCGTTTGTCCAAATCGGTCCGGTAGAACTCGAGTAATTGTCCAAAATAGGGCGAATGTTTCTATTGGGGATAACGCAACTTCTAATGGTTCGATTTGGACAAACGACACCTCAAAAGAATGGGCTGGTGACAAGCTTTCATTTGACGTTTCGTTTGTCCAAATCGGACCATTACAACTCGAGTAATTGTCCAAAATAGGGCGAATGTTTCTATTGGGGATAACGCGACTTGTAATGGTTCGATTTGGACAAACGACACCTCAAAAGAATGGGCTGGTGACAAGCTTCCATTTGACGTTTCGTTTGTCCAAATCGGTCCAGTAGAACTCGAGTAATTGTCCAAAATAGAGCGAATGTTTCTATTGGTGATAACGCGCGTTCTACTGGTTCGATTTGGACAAACGACACCTCAAAAGAATGGGCTGGTGACAAGCTTCCATTTGACGTTTCGTTTGTCCAAATCGGTCCAGTAGAACTCGAGTAATTGTCCAAAATAGGGCGAAATTTTCTATTGGGAATAACGCGACTTCTAATGGTTCGATTTGGACAAACGACACCTCAAAAGAATGGGCTGGTGACAAGCTTCCATTTGACGTTTCGTTTGTCCAAATCGGTCCAGTAGAACTCGAGTAATTGTCCAAAATAGAGCGAATGTTTCTATTGGTGATAACGCGCGTTCTACTGGTTCGATTTGGACAAACGACACCTCAAAAGAATGGGCTGGTGACAAGCTTTCATGTGACGTTTCGTTTGTCCAAATCGGTCCAGTAGAACTCGAGTAATTGTCCAAAATAGGGCGAATGTTTCTATTGGTGATAACGCGCGTTCTACTGGTTCGATTTGGACAAACGACACCTCAAAAGAATGGGCTGGTGACAAGCTTCCATTTGACGTTTCGTTTGTCCAAATCGGTCCAGTAGAACTCGAGTAATTGTCCAAAATAGGGCGAATGTTTCTATTGGGGATAACGCGACTTCTACTGGTTCGATTTGGACAAACGACACCTCAAAAGAATGGGCTGGTGACAAGCTTCCATTTGACGTTTCGTTTGTCCAAATCGGTCCAGTAGAACTCGAGTAATTGTCCAAAATAGAGCGAATGTTTCTATTGGTGATAACGCGCGTTCTACTGGTTCGATTTGGACAAACGACACCTCAAAAGAATGGGCTGGTGACAAGCTTTCATGTGACGTTTCGTTTGTCCAAATCGGTCCGGTAGAACTCGAGTAATTGTCCAAAATAGGGCGAATGTTTCTATTGGGGATAACGCAACTTCTAATGGTTCGATTTGGACAAACGACACCTCAAAAGAATGGGCTGGTGACAAGCTTTCATTTGACGTTTCGTTTGTCCAAATCGGACCATTACAACTCGAGTAATTGTCCAAAATAGAGCGAATGTTTCTATTGGTGATAACGCGACTTCTAATGGTTGGATTTGGACAAACGACACCTCAAAAGAATGGGCTGGTGACAAGCTTTCATTTGACGTTTCGTTTGTCCAAATCGGACCATTACAACTCGAGTAATTGTCCAAAATAGAGCGAATGTTTCTATTGGTGATAACGCGACTTCTAATGGTTCGATTTGGACAAACGACACCTCAAAAGAATGGGCTGGTGACAAGCTTTCATTTGACGTTTCGTTTGTCCAAATCGGTCCAGTAGAACTCGAGTAATTGTCCAAAATAGAGCGAATGTTTCTATTGGTGATAAAGCGCGTTCTACTGGTTCGATTTGGACAAACGACACCTCAAAAGAATGGGCTGGTGACAAGCTTCCATTTGACGTTTCGTTTGTCCAAATCGGACCATTACAACTCGAGTAATTGTCCAAAATAGAGCGAATGTTTCTATTGGGGATAACGCGCGTTCTACTGGTTCGATTTGGACAAACGACACCTCAAAAGAATGGGCTGGTGTCAAGCTTTCATTTGACGTTTCGTTTGTCCAAATCGGTCCAGTAGAACTAGAGTAATTGTCCAAAATAGAGCGAATGTTTCTATTGGGGATCACGCGCGTTCTACTGGTTCGATTTGGACAAACTACACCTCGAAAGAATGGGCTGGTGACAAGCTTCCATTTGACGTTTCGTTTGTCCAAATGGGACCATTACAACTCGAGTAATTGTCCAAAATAGAGCGAATGTTTCTATTGGTGATAACGCGCGTTCTACTGGTTCGATTTGGACAAACGACACCTCAAAAGAATGGGCTGGTGACAAGCTTCCATTTGACGTTTCGTTTGTCCAAATCGGTCCAGTAGAACTCGAGTAATTGTTCAAAATAGAGCGAATGTTTCTTTTGGTGATAACGCGCGTTCTACTGGTTCGATTTGGACAAACGACACCTCAAAAGAATGGGCTGGTGAGAAGCTTCCATTTGACGTTTCGTTTGTCCAAATCGGTCCAGTAGAACTCGAGTAATTGTCCAAAATAGGGCGAATGTTTCTATTGGTGATAACGCGACTTCTAATGGTTCGATTTGGACAAACGAAACCTCAAAAGAATGGGCTGGTGTCAAGCTTTCATTTGACGTTTCGTTTGTCCAAATCGGTCCAGTAGAACTAGAGTAATTGTCCAAAATAGAGCGAATGTTTCTATTGGGGATCACGCGCGTTCTACTGGTTCGATTTGGACAAACTACACCTCGAAAGAATGGGCTGGTGACAAGCTTCCATTTGACGTTTCGTTTGTCCAAATGGGACCATTACAACTCGAGTAATTGTCCAAAATAGAGCGAATGTTTCTATTGGGTATAGCGCGCGTTCTACTGGTTCGATTTGGACAAACGACACCTCAAAAGAATGGGCTGGTGACAAGCTTCCATTTGACGTTTCGTTTGTCCAAATCGGTCCAGTAGAACTCGAGTAATTGTCCAAAATAGGGCGAATGCTTCTATTGGTGATAACGCGACTTCTAATGGTTCGATTTGGACAAACGACACCTCAAAAGAATGGGCTGGTGACAAGCTTCCATTTGACGTTTCGTTTGTCCAAATCGGTCCCGTATAACTCGAGTAATTGTCCAAAATAGGGCGAATGTTTCTATTGGGGATAACGCGACTTCTAATGGTTCGATTTGGACAAACGACACCTCAAAAGAATGGGCTGGTGACAAGCTTCCATTTGAAGTTTCGTTTGTCCAAATCGGACCATTAGAACTCGAGTAATTGTCCAAAATAGGGCGAATGTTTCTATTGGGGATAACGCGACTTCTAATGGTTCGATTTGGACAAACGACACCTCAAAAGAATGGGCTGGTGACAAGCTTCCATTTGAAGTTTCGTTTGTCCAAATCGGACCATTAGAACTCGAGTAATTGTCCAAAATAGGGCGAATGTTTCTATTGGGGATAACGCGACTTCTAATGGTTCGATTTGGACAAACGACACCTCAAAAGAATGGGCTGGTGACAAGCTTCCATTTGACGTTTCGTTTGTCCAAATCGGACCATTACAACTCGAGTAATTGTCCAAAATAGAGCGAATGTTTCTATTGGTGATAACGCGACTTCTAATGGTTCGATTTGGACAAACGACACCTCAAAAGAATGGGCTGGTGACAAGCTTTCATTTGACGTTTCGTTTGTCCAAATCGGACCATTACAACTCGAGTAATTGTCCAAAATAGAGCGAATGTTTCTATTGGTGATAACGCGACTTCTAATGGTTCGATTTGGACAAACGACACCTCAAAAGAATGGGCTGGTGACAAGCTTCCATTTGACGTTTCGTTTGTCCAAATCGGACCATTACAACTCGAGTAATTGTCCAAAATAGAGCGAATGTTTCTATTGGTGATAACGCGACTTCTAATGGTTCGATTTGGACAAACGACACCTCAAAAGAATGGGCTGGTGACAAGCTTCCATTTGACGTTTCGTTTGTCCAAATCGGACCATTACAACTCGAGTAATTGTCCAAAATAGAGCGAATGTTTCTATTGGTGATAACGCGACTTCTAATGGTTCGATTTGGACAAACGACACCTCAAAAGAATGGGCTGGGGACAAGCTTTCATTTGACGTTTCGTTTGTCCAAATCGGACCATTACAACTCGAGTAATTGTCCAAAATAGGGCGAATGTTTCTATTGGGGATAACGCGACTTCTAATGGTTCGACTTGGACAAACGACACCTCAAAAGAATGGGCTGGTGACAAGCTTCCATTTGACGTTTCGTTTGTCCAAATCGGTCCAGTACAACTCGAGTAATTGTACAAAATAGAGCGAATGTTTCTATTGGTGATAACGCGCGTTCTACTGGTTCGATTTGGACAAACGACACCTCAAAAGAATGGGCTGGTGACAAGCTTCCATTTGACGTTTCGACTGTCCAAATCGGACCATTACAACTCGAGTAATTGTCCAAAATAGAGCGAATGTTTCTATTGGGGATAACGCGCGTTCTACTGGTTCGATTTGGACAAACGACACCTCAAAAGAATGGGCTGGTGTCAAGCTTTCATTTGACGTTTCGTTTGTCCAAATCGGTCCAGTAGAACTCGAGTAATTGTCCAAAATAGAGCGAATGTTTTTATTGGGGATAACGCGCGTTCTACTGGTTCGATTTGGACAAACGACACCTCAAAAGAATGGGCTGGTGACAAGCTTCCATGTGACGTTTCGTTTGTCCAAATCGGACCATTAGAACTCGAGTAATTGTCCAAAATAGGGCGAATGTTTCTATTGGGGATAACGCGACTTTTAATGGTTCGATTTGGACAAACGACACCTCAAAAGAATGGGCTGGTGGCAAGCTTCCATTTGACGTTTCGTTTGTCCAAATCGGACCATTAGAACTCGAGTAATTGTCCAAAATAGGGCGAATGTTTCTATTGGGGATAACGCGACTTCTAATGGTTCGATTTGGACAAACGACACCTCAAAAGAATGCGCTGGTGACAAGCTTCCATTTGACGTTTCCACTGTCCAAATCGGACCATTACAACTCGAGTAATTGTCCAAAATAGAGCGAATGTTTCTATTGGGGATAACGCGCGTTCTACTGGTTCGATTTGGACAAACGACACCTCAAAAGAATGGGCTGGTGTCAAGCTTTCATTTGACGTTTCGTTTGTCCAAATCGGTCCAGTAGAACTCGAGTAATTGTCCAAAATAGAGCGAATGTTTTTATTGGGGATAACGCGCGTTCTACTGGTTCGATTTGGACAAACGACACCTCAAAAGAATGGGCTGGTGACAAGCTTCCATGTGACGTTTCGTTTGTCCAAATCGGTCCAGTAGAACTCGAGTAATTGTCCAAAATAGGGCGAATGCTTCTATTGGGGATAACGCGACTTCTAATGGTTCGATTTGGACAAACGACACCTCAAAAGAATGGGCTGGTGACAAGCTTCCATTTGACGTTTCGTTTGTCCAAATCGGTCCAGTAGAACTCGAGTAATTGTCCAAAATAGGGCGAATGTTTCTATTGGGGATAACGCGACTTCTAATGGTTCGATTTGTACAAATGACACCTCAAAAGAATGGGCTGGTGACAGGCTTTCATTTGACGTTTCGTTTGTCCAAATCGGTCCAGTAGAACTCCAGTAATTGTCCAAAATAGGGCGAATGTTTCTATTGGGGATAACGCGCGTTCTACTGGTTCGATTTGGACAAACGACACCTCAAAAGAATGGGCTGGTGACAAGCTTTCATTTGACGTTTCGTTTGTCCAAATCGGTCCAGTAGAACTCGAGTAATTGTCCAAAATAGGGCGAATGTTTCTATTGGGGATAACGCGACTTCTAATGGTTCGATTTGGTCAAACGACACCTCAAAAGAATGGGCTGGTGACAAGCTTTCATTTGACGTTTCGACTGTCCAAGTCGGACCATTACAACTCGAGTAATTGTCCAAAATAGGGCGAATGTTTCTATTGGTGATAACGCGACTTCTAATGGTTCGATTTGGACAAAGGACACCTCAAAAGAATGGGCTGGTGACAAGCTTTCATTTGACGTTTCGTTTGTCCAAATCGGTCCAGTAGAACTCGAGTAATTGTCCAAAATAGGGCGAATGTTTCTATTGGGGATAACGCGACTTCTAATGGTTCGATTTGGACAAACGACACCTCAAAAGAATGGGCTGGTGAAAAGCTTCCATTTGACGTTTCGTTTGTCCAAATCGGTCCAGTAGAACTCGAGTAATTGTCCAAAATAGGGCGAATGTTTCTATTGGGGATAACGCGACTTCTAATGGTTCGAATATGACAAACGACACCTCAAAAGAATGGGCTGGTGACAAGCTTCCATTTGACGTTTCGTTTGTCCAAATCGGACCATTAGAACTCGAGTAAGTGTCCAAAATAGAGCGAATGTTTCTATTGGGGATAACGCGCGTTCTACTGGTTCGATTTGGAGAAACGACACCTCAAAAGAATGGGCTGGTGTCAAGCTTTCATTTGACGTTTCGTTTGTCCAAATCGGTCCAGTAGAACTCGAGTAATTGTCCAAAATAGGGCGAATGTTTCTATTGGGGATAACGCGACTTCTAATGGTTCGATTTGGACAAACGACACCTCAAAGGAATGGGCTGGTGACAAGCTTTCATTTGACGTTTCGTTTGTCCAAATCGGTCCAGTAGAACTCGAGTAATTGTCCAAAATAGGGCGAATGTTTCTATTGGGGATAACGCGACTTCTAATGGTTCGATTTGGACAAACGACACCTCAAAAGAATGGGCTGGTGACAAGCTTCCATTTGACGTTTCGTTTGTCCAAATCGGTCCAGTAGAACTCGAGTAATTGTCCAAAGTAGGGCGAATGTTTCTATTGGGGATAACGCGACTTCTAATGGTTCGATTTGGACAAACGACACCTCAAAAGAATGGGCTGGTGACAAGCTTCCATTTGACGTTTCGTTTGTCCAAATCGGTCCAGTAGAACTCGAGTAATTGTCCAAAATAGAGCGAATGCTTCTATTGGTGATAACGCGCGATCTACTGGTTCGATTTGGACAAACGACACCTCAAAAGAATGGGCTGGTGACAAGCTTCCATTTGACGTTTCGTTTGTCCAAATCGGTCCAGTAGAACTCGAGTAATTGTCCAAAATAGGGCGAATGTTTCTATTGGTGATAACGCGACTTCTAATGGTTCGATTTGGAAGACGGACACCTCAACAGAATGCGCTTGTGACAAGCTTTCATTTGACGTTTCGTTTGTCCAAATCGGTCCAGTAGAACTCGAGTAATTGTCCAAAATAGGGCGAATGTTTCTATTGGGGATAACGCGACTTCTAATGGTTCGATTTGGACAAACGACACCTCAAAAGAATGGGCTGGCGACAAGCTTCCATTTGACGTTTCGTTTGTCCAAATCGGACCATTACAACTCGAGTAATTGTCCAAAATAGGGCGAAAGTTTCTATTAGGGATAACGCGCGTTCTACTGGTTCAATTTGGACAAACGACACCTCAAAAGAATCGCCTGGTTACAAGCTTTCATTTGACGTTTCGTTTGTCCAAATCGGACCATTAGAACTCTAGTAATTGTCCAAAATAGGGCGAATGTTTCTATTGGTGATAACGCGCGTTCTACTGGTTCGATTTGGACAAACGACACCTCGAAAGAATGGGCTGGTGACAAGCTTCCATTTGACGTTTCGTTTGTCCAAATCGGTCCAGTAGAACTCGAGTAATTGTCCAAAATAGGGCGAATGTTTCTATTGGGGATAACGCGACTTCTAATGGTTCGATTTGGACAAACGACACCTCAAAAGATTGGGCTGGTGACAAGCTTCCATTTGACGTTTCGTTTGTCCAAATCGGACCATTACAACTCGAGTAATTGTCCAAAATAGAGCGAATGTTTCTATTGGTGATAACGCGCGTTCTACTGGTTCGATTTGGACAACCGACACCTCAAAAGAATGGGCTGGGGACAAGCTTGCATTTGACGTTTCGTTTGTCCAAATCGGACCATTAGAACTCGAGTAATTGTCCAAAATATAGCGAATGTTTCTATTGGGGATAAAGCGCGTTCTACTGGTTCGATTTGGACAAACGACACCTCAAAAGAATGGGCTGGTGACAAGCTTCCATTTGACGTTTCGTTTGTCGAAATCGGACCATTACAACTCGAGTAATTGTCCAAAATAGAGCGAATGTTTCTATTAGGGATAACGCGCGTTCTACTGGCTCCATTTGGACAAACGACACCTCAAAAGAATGGCCTGGTTACAAGCTTTCATTTGACTGGTCATATGTGCAAATTGGACCATTAGAACTCAAGTTATGGCCAAAATAAGCTTCTGCACTTAATTTGACAGCTATGCGAAACCTAACACAGCTAGTCTCTGGTACACACTTCATGAGCATTGCGAAGTGAGACAGCGGAAAGAGCAAAGGCTACGTGTTATTTGTAAGTGCCATTTGTGATAACAGAACAAACTTTTGATAGCGGAATCAAATCAATGTAATGAGTCATGGATAAAGTGCATTGCATAATAATTTAGTCTTCATGTAGTAATGAATAAATGCTTTTGTAAACTCTGTGAACAAAGAGACAACAAATACTACATGCTATATAGCACTAAGTGCTCAAAATTAGTGCTGTGTTGTTTCATCCTTGCACTTATGTGTATTCCACTTTTCTCTTATCTCTAAAAACATGTGACTGCTATTTATTATATGTGAGGTCATTATCTATCTTTTATACAAGAGATACCCACATAAGGACGAGTTTGCTGGCTGTTGGAGATAAGGATCAGGAGAAGGAAGTCTGGTAGCGGTTTACTCCAGGCTGGCTACATATGGTGGTATCCACTGATAAGAATGAGCTCCCTGGCAGTTGGAGAGTAAGGATCAGGAGACCAGGATGGAACAGGAGCAAAAACGTCCTGTTAACAAAGTTATTGACATTAAAATTACAAGAATCTCATTTGATTACTTGACAATGATCTGACTAAATTAAGAATGAATATTAGTGTACCGTCAACTGGGGTAAATTCAGACATATGAGGTAAATTCGAACAAAATACCTTTTTTTATTCTACGGTTTGTCATTCTGGAACAAGTGAAGTACAATTTCCGCACTAGTGACATCTGCATGAAGGACACATTCCCGCGCTTAGTTTCGCATGTTAATCGTGTATTTAGTAAGAATAGTGCGTCCGACAGTGGGCATTGTTGTAGGCTTCATTTTAGCTTTTACTGTTGTTGGTATAACTTCTTGGTACACATGTCTAGTTTAACAATCCAGTCGCTGTTAATTATTGACTTCAGTTCACCTGGTTATATATAAACGTCACTAAGATTTATTGGTTGAGTTTACGTGTATAGTTTGAATTTCCTGCATATTTATTTGCAAATCTGTTCGACCTTGGGGTAAATTCGGACAATGCCACGTGTGTACAAAAGAAGATTGGGAAGCCAAATATACTGCAACTATGAAGAAAAGATACTTGATGAAGCAGTAAAAGCAATTAAATCAGGGAAAATGTTGTATCGAAAAGCACAGGAATATTTTCAGATACCGTGATCCACGTTAGAGAATAAAGTGAATCGCAAAAATCCAAAAGCAATCGGAACACCATCTGTCCTGGATAATGAAGAAGAGAAAATGTTGGTACATGGTATCCTTAGAGCATCTCATTGGGGATACCCTCTCACTTCAACTGACATTCGCTGCATTGTAAAAGGATACCTTGACAGAATGGGAAGAAAGGAGAAACAATTTACCGAGAATCTCCCTGGTGTTGAATGGATAAGGTCCCTTTTGAAAAGGCATTCTAATGTTCTTTCAGTTTGATTATCCGAGAACATCAAAAGAGCTCGTGCAGAGGTCACCCTTGAGACTGTCAGGGGATTTTTTGATAATGTGCGGAAGACCTTAGAAGGTACTTCACCGGAAAACATCATAAGCTATGATCAGACCAATTTATGTGATGATCCGGGAAGGAAACATGTGATTGTCAAGGGGGGCATCGGCACCTACTCTTGACATCGAGGTACAACTACGTGTCTGGAAACAGAGAGTATGTTGGCGTGGTAACTGATATAGGAGCACGAGACGTGGTTGTGACCCCATGATGGAAGCAAGAGGATGTTCACATTCCCAGATGTAGAGGACGAAGACACAGTAACGAAAGACCAGACCAGTAAAATACTTCCAGCACCCAAGGAGAAAAGAGGCATTTTTGTTTTTGATAAGGACGCTCTATAAATGTTCCCGTTGTTTATTAATGTTTTGAACTTTGTGTTTATGTAGCTTTGTATTAACTTTTGTAATCTAATCTCTAAATAAATGACACCTGTATAAGTTTATACATTATAAATAACCTTTTCTATAATGTAATATATATTTTTTATTATTGTGTGTCCAAATTAACCCCGTAACTGGGGGAACTACGGACATATATTAAAAATTATAGGCTGTCCAAAGTTACCCCAACTAGTGAGGTAAATTTGGAAACTCTTTATTATTTTTTAAAATATCAGGGTACATAATTAATTTAATATGTCAGCATATATTCAGTTTGTTGATTATTAATACATCTATACAAATGTAAACAAACTGCCTACGTCTGATCATTAGCAACTGACCGCGAAAAATACGTAAAAAGCATCCGAAATTACCCCGTGTGACGGTAGTCAATAACATCACATTTTATGACATTCTAGATTAAGAAATATCAACCTAAATAACTGAAAAAAGATCATCCCCATAAGTTGTCCATTATTGAAAATTGCGTTCTCTCAAAATAAATATAAAAGTTAATGAGCTCCCTGGCTGTTGGAGATAAGGATCAGGAGAAGGAAGTCTGGTAGCGGTTTACTCCAGGCTGGCTACATACGGTGGTATCCACTGATAAGAATGAGCTCCCTGGCAGTTGGAGAGTAAGGATCAGGAGACCAGGATGGAACAGGAGCAAAAACGTCCTGTTAACAAAGTTATTGACATTAAAATTACAAGAATCTCATTTGATTACTTGACAATGATCTGACTAAATTAAGAATGAATATTAGTGTACCGTCAACTGGGGTAAATTCAGACATATGAGGTAAATTCGAACAAAATACCTTTTTTTATTCTACGGTTTGTCATTCTGGAACAAGTGAAGTACAATTTCCGCACTAGTGACATCTGCATGAAGGACACATTCCCGCGCTTAGTTTCGCATGTTAATCGTGTATTTAGTAAGAATAGTGCGTCCGACAGTGGGCATTGTTGTAGGCTTCATTTTAGCTTTTACTGTTGTTGGTATAACTTCTTGGTACACATGTCTAGTTTAACAATCCAGTCGCTGTTAATTATTGACTTCAGTTCACCTGGTTATATATAAACGTCACTAAGATTTATTGGTTGAGTTTACGTGTATGGTTTGAATTTCCTGCATTTTTATTTTTCAAATCTGTTCAACCTTGGGGTAAATTCGGACAATGCCACGTGTGTACAAAAGAAGATTGGGAAGCCAAATATACTGCAACTATGAAGAAAAGATACTTGATGAAGCAGTAAAAGCAATTAAATCAGGGAAAATGTTGTATCGAAAAGCACAGGAATATTTTCAGATACCGTGATCCACGTTAGAGAATAAAGTGAATCGCAAAAATCCAAAAGCAATCGGAACACCATCTGTCCTGGATAATGAAGAAGAGAAAATGTTGGTACATGGTATCCTTAGAGCATCTCATTGGGGATACCCTCTCACTTCAACTGACATTCGCTGCATTGTAAAAGGATACCTTGACAGAATGGGAAGAAAGGAGAAACAATTTACCGAGAATCTCCCTGGTGTTGAATGGATAAGGTCCCTTTTGAAAAGGCATTCTAATGTTCTTTCAGTTTGATTATCCGAGAACATCAAAAGAGCTCGTGCAGAGGTCACCCTTGAGACTGTCAGGGGATTTTTTGATAATGTGCGGAAGACCTTAGAAGGTACTTCACCGGAAAACATCATAAGCTATGATCAGACCAATTTATGTGATGATCCGGGAAGGAAACATGTGATTGTCAAGAGGGGCATCGGCACCTACTCTTGACATCGAGGTACAACTACGTGTCTGGAAACAGAGAGTATGTTGGCGTGGTAACTGATATAGGAGCACGAGACGTGGTTGTGACCCCATGATGGAAGCAAGAGGATGTTCACATTCCCAGATGTAGAGGACGAAGACACAGTAACGAAAGACCAGACCAGTAAAATACTTCCAGCACCCAAGGAGAAAAGAGGCATTTTTGTTTTTGATAAGGACGCTCTATAAATGTTCCCGTTGTTTATTAATGTTTTGAACTTTGTGTTTATGTAGCTTTGTATTAACTTTTGTAATCTAATCTCTAAATAAATGACACCTGTATAAGTTTATACATTATAAATAACCTTTTCTATAATGTAATATATATTTTTTATTATTGTGTGTCCAAATTAACCCCGTAACTGGGGGAACTACGGACATATATTAAAAATTATAGGCTGTCCAAAGTTACCCCAACTAGTGAGGTAAATTTGGAAACTCATTATTATTTTTTAAAATATCAGGGTACATAATTAATTTAATATGTCAGCATATATTCAGTTTGTTGATTATTAATACATCTATACAAATGTAAACAAACTGCCTACGTCTGATCATTAGCAACTGACCGCGAAAAATACGTAAAAAGCATCCGAAATTACCCCGTGTGACGGTAGTCAATAACATCACATTTTATGACATTCTAGATTAAGATATATCAACCTAAATAACTGAAAAAAGATCATCCCCATAAGTTGTCCATTATTGAAAATTGCGTTCTCTCAAAATAAATATAAAAGTTAATGAGCTCCCTGGCTGTTGGAGATAAGGATCAGGAGAAGGAAGTCTGGTAGCGGTTTACTCCAGGCTGGCTACATACGGTGGTATCCACTGATAAGAATGAGCTCCCTGGCTGTTGAAGATAAGGATCAGGAGAAGGAAGTCTGGTAGTAGTTTACCCAAGCCTGGCTACATACGGTGGTATCCACTGATAAGAATGAGCTCCCTGGCAGTTGGAGAGTAAGGATCAGGAGACCAGGATGGAACAGGAGCAAAAACGTCCTGTTAACAAAGTTATTGACATTAAAATTACAAGAATCTCATTTGATTACTTGACAATGATCTGACTAAATTAAGAATGAATATTAGTGTACCGTCAACTGGGGTAAATTCAGACATATGAGGTAAATTCGAACAAAATACCTTTTTTTATTCTACGGTTTGTCATTCTGGAACAAGTGAAGTACAATTTCCGCACTAGTGACATCTGCATGAAGGACACATTCCCGCGCTTAGTTTCGCATGTTAATCGTGTATTTAGTAAGAATAGTGCGTCCGACAGTGGGCATTGTTGTAGGCTTCATTTTAGCTTTTACTGTTGTTGGTATAACTTCTTGGTACACATGTCTAGTTTAACAATCCAGTCGCTGTTAATTATTGACTTCAGTTCACCTGGTTATATATAAACGTCACTAAGATTTATTGGTTGAGTTTACGTGTATAGTTTGAATTTCCTGCATATTTATTTGCAAATCTGTTCAACCTTGGGGTAAATTCGGACAATGCCACGTGTGTACAAAAGAAGATTGGGAAGCCAAATATACTGCAACTATGAAGAAAAGATACTTGATGAAGCAGTAAAAGCAATTAAATCAGGGAAAATGTTGTATCAAAAAGCACAGGAATATTTTCAGATACCGTGATCCACGTTACAGAATAAAGTGAATCGCAAAAATCCAAAAGCAATCGGAACACCATCTGTCCTGGATAATGAAGAAGAGAAAATGTTGGTACATGGTATCCTTAGAGCATCTCATTGGGGATACCCTCTCACTTCAACTGACATTCGCTGCATTGTAAAAGGATACCTTGACAGAATGGGAAGAAAGGAGAAACAATTTACCGAGAATCTCCCTGGTGTTGAATGGATAAGGTCCCTTTTGAAAAGGCATTCTAATGTTCTTTCAGTTTGATTATCCGAGAACATCAAAAGAGCTCGTGCAGAGGTCACCCTTGAGACTGTCAGGGGATTTTTTGATAATGTGCGGAAGACCTTAGAAGGTACTGCACCGGAAAACATCATAAGCTATGATCAGACCAATTTATGTGATGATCCGGGAAGGAAACATGTGATTGTCAAGAGGGGCATCGGCACCTACTCTTGACATCGAGGTACAACTACGTGTCTGGAAACAGAGAGTATGTTGGCGTGGTAACTGATATAGGAGCACGAGACGTGGTTGTGACCCCATGATGGAAGCAAGAGGATGTTCACATTCCCAGATGTAGAGGACGAAGACACAGTAACGAAAGACCAGACCAGTAAAATACTTCCAGCACCCAAGGAGAAAAGAGGCATTTTTGTTTTTGATAAGGACGCTCTATAAATGTTCCCGTTGTTTATTAATGTTTTGAACTTTGTGTTTATGTAGCTTTGTATTAACTTTTGTAATCTAATCTCTAAATAAATGACACCTGTATAAGTTTATACATTATAAATAACCTTTTCTATAATGTAATATATATTTTTTATTATTGTGTGTCCAAATTAACCCTGTAACTGGGGGAACTACGGACATATATTAAAAATTATAGGCTGTCCAAAGTTACCCCAACTAGTGAGGTAAATTTGGAAACTCATTATTATTTTTTAAAATATCAGGGTACATAATTAATTTAATATGTCAGCATATATTCAGTTTGTTGATTATTAATACATCTATACAAATGTAAACAAACTGCCTACGTCTGATCATTAGCAACTGACCGCGAAAAATACGTAAAAAGCATCCGAAATTACCCCGTGTGACGGTAGTCAATAACATCACATTTTATGACATTCTAGATTAAGATATATCAACCTAAATAACTGAAAAAAGATCATCCCCATAAGTTGTCCATTATTGAAAATTGCGTTCTCTCAAAATAAATATAAAAGTTAATGAGCTCCCTGGCTGTTGGAGATAAGGATCAGGAGAAGGAAGTCTGGTAGCGGTTTACTCCAGGCTGGCTACATACGGTGGTATCCACTGATAAGAATGAGCTCCCTGGCAGTTGGAGAGTAAGGATCAGGAGACCAGGATGGAACAGGAGCAAAAACGTCCTGTTAACAAAGTTATTGACAATGAAATTACAAGAATCTCATTTGATTACTTGACAATGATTTGACAAAATTAAGAATGAATATTAGTGTAGTTATTAACATCAGATTTCATTACATTCTAGATTAAGATATATCACCCTAAATAACTGAAAAAAGATCATCCCCATAAGTTGTCCATTATTGGAAATTACGTTCTCTCAAAATAAATATAAAAGTTAATGAGTTCCTGGCTGTTGAAGATAAGGATCAGGAGAAGGAAGTCTGATAGTTTACTCTAGGCTGGCTGCATACTGATAAGGACCAGGTCGCTGTGTGCTGTAGAATAAGGATCAGGAGACCAGGATGGAACAGGAGCAAAAACGTCCTGTTAACAAAGTTATTCACATTAAAATTACAAGAATCTCATTTGATTACTTGACAATGATTTGACAAAATTAAGAATGAATATTAGTGTAGTTAATAACATCAGATTTCATTACATTCTAGATTAAGATATATCACCCTAAATAACTGAAAAAAGATCACCCCCATAAGTTGTCCATTATTGGAAATTACGTTCTCTCAAAATAAATATAAAAGTTAATGAGTTCCTGGCTGTTGAAGATAAGGATCAGGAGAAGGAAGTCTGATAGTTTACTCTAGGCTGGCTGCATACTGATAAGGACCAGGTCGCTGTGTGCTGTAGAATAAGGATCAGGAGACCAGGATGGAACAGGAGCAAAAACGTCCTGTTAACAAAGTTATTCACATTAAAATTACAAGAATCTCATTTGATTACTTGACAATGATTTGACAAAATTAAGAATGAATATTAGTGTAGTTAATAACATCAGATTTCATTACATTCTAGATTAAGATATATCACCCTAAATAACTGAAAAAAGATCACCCCCATAAGTTGTCCATTACTGGAAATTACGTTCTCTCAAAATAAATATAAAAGTTAATGAGCTCCCTGGCTGTTGGAGATAAGGGTCAGGAGGAGAAACTCTGGGAGGAGTTTATTCTAGACTGGCTACATACGGTGGTATCCACTGATAAGAATGAGCTCCCTGGCTGTTGGAGATAAGGGTCAGGAGGAGAAACTCTGGTAGGAGTTTATTCTAGGCTGGCTACATACGGTGGTATCCACTGATAAGAATGAGCTCCCTGGCTGTTGGAGATAAGGATCAGGAGACCAGGATGGAACAGGAGCAAAAACGTCCTGTTAACAAAGTTATTGACAATGAAATTACAAGAATCTCATTTGATTACTTGACAATGATTTGACAAAATTGAGAATGAATATTAGTGTTGTTAATAACATCAGATTTCATTACATTCTAGATTAAGATATATCACCCTAAATAACTGAAAACAGATCATCCCCATAAGTTGTCCATTATTGGAAATTACGTTCTCTCAAACTAAATATAAAAGTTAATTTCATTTGTACACAAACTGTTGTGGAAAGGTTACTAACTCAGATGTCCATTACAAAATCTATACTAATATTATGAGTGAATTTGTGTGTGTATATAGGAGACCACTAAAGCAATTTCAATAACTCTTTTACAATTGAAAAGAACTGTTATTCCTGAACACATTCACTAATTTCGGCTTCTAAATGATTAAAAGCAATGTGCAAGGCCTGAATATTAAAATATAAACATGGAGACACAACATATTTAACAATTTGGTAAACTGAAACATAACTTCCTCTATCATTATTATTTACGCCAACAAACTTAATGCTGGTGTTTTTGAACACACAAACCGTGTGTGGGCAATGTTCAAGAGGTGGAATCAGGACTGAAAAATTCAATGCCACAGCCCGGATTTGAACCATGGATCTTCCGTTTATTGAGCGGCTGCTCTAACCACTAAGCCATCATGGCCAACTTGCTATTAAATTCTCCAACCTATTCATTCTTTCCCACTTAGACCACACGGGAATCTCACACCAGAGATAAATACCCCAAGGGCAACTTACAATAGTAAGTACTTTACGTCCCATGCTTATGTCCGCTCAATAAGCAGAAGATCTGTGGTTCAAATACCGGCTATGGCATTGAATTTTTCAGTCCCAATTCTTCCTCTACTACATTATACGAGGGCCGTTCAGAAAGTAACCTCCGATCGGTCTCAGTGCGGGTAGTGGGGGAGTAGCGACGCCATCTGTGCATTCACACACTCAGCAGGTCAGTCGGCATCAAGCCGTGGTCGAGTGAACGTCGTACCTGCGCTAGTTTAGTGTTTGTGGCCGTTTGAAATGTGTGCTGCAATAGAAAACCCCGCCAAATGTGAAGTGCGTGCTGTTATAAGGTTTTTACAGCCAAAGGATATTCTGCAGCAGCTATTCATCGTGAGCTTTGTGCCGTGTACGGACCAAGAGTTATGAGTGAAGGAGTGGTCCGTGAATGAGTACGTTTATTTAAAAGTAGACGAGAAAAGGTTCATGATGAAGAGAGGAGTGGTAGACCATCATTGGTGACGGACGAACTTGTTCAGACAGTTGATGCAAAAGTTCGTGAAAACCGACGTTTCACAATGTTGGAGTTGTCTACTGATTTTCCACAGATTTCTAAGACTCTCTTGTACGAGATAGTGACAGCAAGATTGGGTTACTGTAAGTTCTGTGCACGATGGGTGCCCAAAATTCTTACCGACCACCACAAAACTCAAAGAATGGCCTCTGCATTAGACTTTGTCACGTTATGAGGACGAAGGTGAACCATTGTTTAACAGAATCGTGACCGGGGCGCCAAGCGATTAACACCTCTTCATGCATATGAAGAAATGGCTCGGGTCCCAGCGGTTTGATGACGACGAAGAGCTCAAAGATGCGGTCACAGGCTGGCTCCAGGCACAAGCAGGTGATTTTTATGCAGAAGGAATTTCAAAGCTTGTGAACAGATACGATAAGTGCCTCAATCGGTATGGAGACTATGTAGAAAAATAGTGCAAAGATGTAGTTGAAGACCAGCATCTTCATTCTCAACAGTTTCTCAACTGCCAGTTGAAGAGGAAACGTTTGTTGTCATAGTGACTGTGCTGCTACCTGGGTTGCTGGATATAGACTACATTTTGTCGTCTGCTTGTGGTATATCAAAATTCATGGCTATGTGAACATTCTTCATAATATGTATTTTCTCCACAATTATCAGTTCTACTGTTGGTTTTGCATGTTTCAGTAATTTAATATCCTGTTATATGGTGTGCTGAGTTGACCAGAAGTGTAAGTGAAACGATAAGTGTCTATTGGTCAACACATATAGGAACTTCTACAACATGACAAGATTATGTTTAACTTGGCATTCATATTCACCAGCTTCACTGTATACTGACGCAAGTGTTTCTGTATTATGTGGAAATTGTGTAGTCTTTATGTTATTATGACAATATTTCATCTAATGTCAAACTGGTACATTTTCAGCATCAGCAAACAAGGGGCAGGAACTAAACTACATAAATGTAGCACTTGAAAATACCAAAGTACAACAGCTATCTAATCAACATTTTTTAGGAATATATCTTGACAAATACTTAACATACAAAATGTATGTAAACAAAGTCTGTAGCAAAATTGCAAAAAACATATACCTACTAAAATACTTTGCAAATTATTTTAATGTAGAAGAGCTTAAAGCTATATATTAGGCAATAATATATGTGCACTTGGAATACGGTATTGAAATTTGGGGAGGGTGTCGGGTAGCAAAATTAAACACGATACTATTGCTACAGAAGACATGCATACCTCGTATTGTTCAACTGAAGACTACAGACACGACTATACCATTCATTAAAAAGAATAAAATATTGACAATTGTTGCTATTTATGTATACAAAGTAATTAATTATACTGACTCAAAACAAATCACTTACTAAAATCACACATTCACATTCAACATATTAATATATTTCACATATAACACCAGAGGGAATGAAAATTAAAATAGAGCACACTTAAATAAGCTTCAACGAAAAAGGATGCAATTGTAATGGGAACGATACTATATAATGCCCTACCAAAAAGTATAAAAGAGCACTCAAAAAAAAACAAAAAAAAAACTCCCTTGCTAAAGAGTTAAAGAAATCTAACTTGATTGACAAATGCCCATACAGGCTGGAAGAGATGTTAAATTAGTCTATATGTGCTGCTAATGTATTTTTGTATATTCAATATTCCATGTTTGTATTACAATATATAGATTCTTTTCACTAACTAACCGTAATTCTAATTATGTGCCTATAATGTACTTTTTATTCGTGTATTAGCATTTGGCAATGCTCCATGCTTGTATTACAAGTTTTATAAGCAATTAAGAGTTGAACTGAATTAGAGGCTGGCTCTACAACCGCACTTGCATGATAAGGAAGGAAGCTCTTTTTACCTGCATTACTTGAGGACAACTTGCTTCTTATCAGTTCACACAATGTAATCATATCACATTTTCACCACAACAGAAACAAAAGGGAGACGGCATCCCTGTAAATTTGTCTATTACTGGACAGTTCATTGTTCCAAAAATGAGTCTGGAAATAAAGTAACTTTTCATTCAACATATAAAGAATGCGATGTGACTGTTTTACATAATGATGATAAATGTGTTGAGACTGTAGCTCTGGTCATGTCAGTAGCTGTTAACATACAAGTATCTGCTCTAAACGTGCTCGCTCCTCACATCAACTCTAAAAGCACCTCTAGTAAATATTATTAGCAATGTTCTTATTCCTTTGAAATCGCTAAGTGCAGCTACTGTTTGCCTTGCAAACACACTTAACCACTTTGTTCAACATTGCTTTGCCACTAAAATGGCTATTTTGAACAAAAAACATGGCGCCAAGTGGATGACAAAAGATATATGTGCATCTAATGAAACATTAACAAAGTAAACTAATAAAAGAAACCGGAACAACAATCATTTAGGCTATAGGTATCTTTTAAAATATAAATATTATTAGCTCACCAAAGTAACTCGGGTTCGATCCCAGGCAACAGCATCTTGGATTCGTGGTGGACGAAGCAGCACTGTGGCAGGTTTCTCGTTCCATGTATCATCGCTGTCATCACCTGCGGTGCTGTAGTAGCAAAAGCAGGTGTTAAACACTACAAAAAAAAAAAAATTATTAGAAATGCAAAAACAACTTTATAATGACAAACAATAGCGACTTGAACAAATCCAAAACTGTTTGCAATATTATTAAATATGAAATACAGATGCATGGAAAAGAGTAGCCAAATTCTAACCTAACAGTATCAGATTGTACGGAAATGGCACAAATCTTCAATAACTATTGCACAAGTATCAGAAGCTTCTACATATAAATCTATATTAGATGGATAAGTCTTATTCCACTCTCTTCTTTTGATCTGTAACAGAACATGAATCAATTCCTACAATAAAGGGCATGAAAAATAAAAAAATCTTATGTGTTAGATGGTTGTGCCAACATCTTGATGAAAGAATGCACAAATTACACAATAAAATCATTCCAATGCTGCAGTTTTTACCTGATCAGCTGTAATATTAATACTGCTTGAAGTTGAAGCCTGAGATTCAAACTGGAATACATCACTCTCGTTACTTTCTGTAACTGCTCACATGCTGGTCACAAATTTATCCATGCTAACATGGATACGGTGAGTTGTAAGAAACTGAACTGAATACTGCAAGCTGTAATCGTCATTGCTGCAATTGTGACCATGATGGCAACCCTACTAACGAACCTGACATTTGCATATTGTTCAGCTCATTTGCGATATGATACATTTGCTATTTCACAGATCACACTCGTATCATATACAGTCTGTGTTGGAAGTGTTCCGTGTATTCTTGTATTTTCAAAGAATAGTAATAGTAACTTGTTCAAGACACTTTAACCCTCATGCTATTATTCTCTATCAAACCGTGGAGTATACAACAATATATGCAATTTCTTCATTTATTAAGGTAGTGCCATGGCACGGAGCCAGCCGCCCTTCCTAGTGATCACTTTCCATGTCTTTATTAGTCTCTTAACGCAAGATACATGTTCCACACGTATGACTAGATGGTGTTTGGACCATGCGAACTGGAACCTTTACACCCAGTTGGTTGTGTTTACTCACAATGAGCACAACTCAGTGAATGATTTGGTGCATGCAGCATCTCACCGAGAGAATTAATGCATTAACCAATCATTCTAGCATATATTATACTCGTTTATACACGTTTGTTTGCTAAATATCCGATGCATAAGCGAAATAATACCGTTGCATCGTAGAACGTAATTTGCTCATAAATCAAAAGCGAAGCTTGAGCGCCAAATAAAACTTTCAAAATGTTAATCAGCAATAGAAACTGCATCCATTGCCTTATGTTTCATTAGTTTTATTCAAGTTCATTTTAATCGCAATTCTTGATACTAATAACCGGATCCGAATATTTATGTGTCTCTATATACATTGTATATATTATAGTTGGAGATTCCGCAAGCAATAAAAGTAAAGAAAGGAATTATACAACCACTTGCCTTATAGAATCAAATGTTTGCTTATTAACCAAATACTGAAGGAGGTGCCAAAGTCGCAGATAATGTATTCTACTCGACTGAAAGATTTAAAAGTGAAACATGTAATCAAATATGTAATCTACGTACCATCATTCCATGTAAATGTTCAGTAGCAGCCACATATATTGTAAACAGCATCCTGCGTACACAATATCCATTTTCTTACATATGGCCCATATGGCCAATACACAAACAAGCGGAATTTATATTTCGTTTTAAATAGAATACAGTTGGCCAACTATGTTGTTTTATTCACAACGTACATTGAGCAGAAATACAGTAATACTTATCAAATGTAATATTACTGAAAGGACTTTACGGTTAAATAATTATAAAATATATCAAACTGCAGACCAAATATGTTATTTTTAAAATTGTTTAATATGTAACACCAAAATGTGGAATAGTTGTGTTGGCAGCCATGAATGTTTCGCGCCAGTGCCACAGTGACATCTACCGTGGACTGCTCAAACTGTTTATGTCGAAGAAGTTCCACCATTTCCCGTTAGAGTGCTCTCAATAAAGAAACTGAACGCGCCTCCATGTCACTAAAATAATCGCAGGAATTTGTTTCTTTCTCTTTTATCTTGAACCGCCAAGATTCAAGTTCACGACGGATAAGGTAACAAGTTTACTCTCAAATATTTTGGTTCGGTATTCTTCACATAAGTTACGATCTATTTTATAATTAGCTTCTATCGTCCAAGTGTATGACTACTTAAATGAATTATAGTTAAAGGCTGTATTATGTTACAATTTTCCTTTCTTATCGGCCATCCATCCATCCATCCATCCGCTTTGTACCTCCATTTTGGAAATGTCCTAAATGCGCAGTAAGATAAACCATGAAATGTTAGTAGTATCTGTAATAATAGGTTTCACATTAACTACGGAAAATACGATAAACATAATTGTATTTATATTTGTGGATAAATGTAATTAAACGCGGTGTGCTAGGAATGTTTGTCGTTGGCCCTGTTAACAACTGTTAATATTAATGACGTCATCGTGAGTGAAATCCGTGAATGTGAACCCCATTGCTGAGATTTATGAATTACTGCTTTTTCATTTGATAATATCCCCACGATACTGCAAGAGTTTAGTCACGAAATAGTTTAATTTGGAAACATTGATGTATTGTTTTATCTGCAACTTACGATAATTACTGCATGGATTTGGTAAATATTTTTAAAGCAAGATTTTAATAATTGTTCCTACCAACTATGGCGTCACTATTCATCTCATTACCTTCAATAGTAATAATGTTAACTTCGGACATGTGTTTCTAAATGTCTGCGTGTGAGTAAATACGGAAAAACAACAGAAGAGCAGCATGTTACGTAGTAAAACAGCAGTCAATTTTAAGTTTTAGAGTCCCCTGCAAATGGCAGAAAGGAACTTTGCACATTAAACAGCAAGAACATTTATCTATTCCACATGACTTTAAATAAGGAATCACGGACAAGGACGAGCACTATATTCGTTGTGATTGGTTCTTCTCTTCCATGAATTCTCTGCTTGTGACGCGTTCACAACTGCGCAGTTTGTTTTACCGCCGAGCCGTTTGAAACTAATTGATGTCTCTTAGGTTGCTGTTCTGTGCTGCGTGCAACGTAAAGCTGAGGATTTCTCCACGAAACGCTAAGGTATGGAATGATTGATTAACCTTTTACCATCGTAAAATTCAGTTCTTTATTTTCAAGCATGGGATCTAATTTTAATTTAATTCTTTATTGTCAATAGACTGCAATACAGTTTCTGACATTGTCACAAATTTATATTTATAATTTGTATTACAAAGATGGACAACCTAATGGTTACACGTATTACTATAGCTACCTATCATTTGTGATTTACACAGAGGGTCTGTAATCTCAATATGGACATTAATCAATAGTTCATTGATACCGTACAGTCTTTGTTATCAAATACTTCTTCAGAGCACTCAAATTGTTTACCTTCAGAACATTTTAAATATGCAGGTAGTTTTGCATGAAGCATTAAACCCATGACATTTGGATCCTTTTTTGAAATATTCTTACTAAATCTCTGCTGAAAATAATCATCATTGTGTTGGGTGTAGGGATTATGGATATTGCTATTTTTTAGGTTTTGTTTCTGAACTGCATAGGTTACAACTTTATAGACATACAGAGAATACAATGTTAATATCTGCTTATCCTTAAATATTCCCCTACATGATTCACGAGAGTTCATATTGAAAATCAATCTGACTGCCCGTTTTTGCAATCTAAATAACCTTTCCATATGAGTTGCAGCAGCACAGCCCCAAATTTCTAGCGCATACAGTAAATATGGGTATATAACTCCATAATAAATCATTTTGAGCACCTTCTTATCTCTCGTCTCTAATGGGTACCCACTGCATATTTTTGTGTAAATTTAAAAAAAAATTACTAAATACGTTGCTCAGAATTAAATATTAGTTTTGAAGAAAATGTATTTACATACAGTTGTCATAATTTTATAAGCTTACTAACATTTTTTATAAGTCTCATAATTAACTACCATAAATAACGTTGCCCTGATTTGTCAACAGCTTGAATGCTTTCCAAGGCTAAAGTTTGGTACTTACCTTTGAAGGTGGGCTTCTCGGGTGGATTACAGACTTTCGAAGTGACCAGCAATTTGTTGTAGTTTTAAAATAATTTGCACTTTGAAAATATGCCATGCAGTTTTTAGTGTTATACGGAAGAGAGAATATGCTCTTGGCATTTGTTACGTTTAATGGGTGAAAGAACCACACTTTTTAATTAAGAAATACAACTTTCTAAACACAAGAATTATTTAAGCCTGTTTCTCTTATTACTTTTATGTGTTGTGTCTGGACTTGTATATATGTTATCATTATTCATTACATTCTTTGCATCCTAGCTCAATCTGAGACACTTTAGAAATGATGAAAAATATTTGTTTAATTAACGTGCTCCAACGTAGTGTCATGTCGGACGGTAAATGAATGAAATGAGTAAAATGATGTTCAAATGAGCCCGAGGCCTACAGAACAGCGAAAAATAATGGTTAGAGAAACAGAGAGTGAGGTAAGTACATACCTTGTAAATACCTAGAAGTTACTTTCGTGAGATCATCCGGCCCTCCCGCCCGTCTAACCTCTGGTTCCAGAGTCAGTCAGTCGGTGTGGGTGTCTCTGTTGGTTAGACGTTGGCCTACTGATCCCACGGTTGTGGCTTGTTCAAATCCGGCCCTCTCGCCCGTCTAACCTCTGGTTCCAGAGTCAGTCAGTCGGTGTGGGTGTCTCTGTTGGTTAGACGTTGGCCTACTGATCCCACGGTTGTGGCTTGTTCAAATCCGGCCCTCCCTCCCGCCTGTCTAACCTCTGGTTCCAGAGTCAGTCAGTCGGTGTGGGTGTCTCTGTTGGTTAGACGTTGGCCTACTGATCCCACGGTTGTGGCTTGTTCAAATCCGGCCCTCCCTCCCGCCCGTCTAACCTCTGGTTCCGGAGTCAGTCAGTCGGTGTGGGTGGCTCTGTTGGTTAGACGTTGGCCTACTGATCCCACGGTTGTGGCTTGTTCAAATCCGGCCCTCCCGCCCGTCTAACCTCTGGTTCCGGAGTCAGTCAGTCAGTCGGTGTGGGTGGCTCTGTTGGTTAGACGTTGGCCTACTGATCCCACGGTTGTGGCTTGTTCAAATCCGGCCCTCCCGCCTGTCTAACCTCTGGTTCCGGAGTCAGTCAGTCAGTCGGTGTGGGTGACTCTGTTGGTTAGACGTTGGCCTACTGATCCCACGGTTGTGGCTTGTTCAAATCCGGCCCTCCCGCCTGTCTAACCTCTGGTTCCGGAGTCAGTCAGTCAGTCGGTGTGGGTGGCTCTGTTGGTTAGACGTTGGCCTACTGATCCCACGGTTGTGGCTTGTTCAAATCCGGCCCTCCCTCCCGCCCGTCTAACCTCTGGTTCCGGAGTCAGTCAGTCAGTCGGTGTGGGTGGCTCTGTTGGTTAGACGTTGGCCTACTGATCCCACGGTTGTGGCTTGTTCAAATCCGGCCCTCCCGCCCGTCTAACCTCTGGTTCCGGAGTCAGTCAGTCAGTCGGTGTGGGTGGCTCTGTTGGTTAGACATTGGCCTACTGATCCCACGGTTGTGGCTTGTTCAAATCCGGCCCTCCCGCCCGTCTAACCTCTGGTTCCGGAGTCAGTCAGTCAGTCGGTGTGGGTGTCTCTGTTGGTTAGACGTTGGCCTACTGATCCCACGGTTGTGGCTTGTTCAAATCCGGCCCTCCCTCCCGCCCGTCTAACCTCTGGTTCCAGAGTCAGTCAGTCAGTCGGTGTGGGTGTCTCTGTTGGTTAGACGTTGGCCTACTGATCCCACGGTTGTGGCTTGTTCAAATCCGGCCCAGACCGATGGAGCTACTCCATGTCAGTAGATTTACTGCCATGTAAAAGAACTAACTCCTGCACGTGCTGTTGTTTACTCTTTAACTACTGTTTACAACCTTGTTCATACTGCATATGCTGGCAGTAAACTTAATTATAACATACTCAGGAAATGCAACAAAACTTTGTTTTACATGAGTATTATTAAACGGTTTTGTCATTTATGTGCATGCGTATGTGTTGTAAACCAATCCAATGTGAAAATCAGAACCAACTTGTTAAGCATGTTGTTTTATGACTGCAGTTGGTCCGGGTGGCTGAGTTGGTAGATGCTGGACTACTGATCCCAAGGTCGCGGGTTCAAATCCTACCTACCCAGACTGGGTAGTTCTTTCATGTAAAAGAACTCCTATGGGACAACATTCTGGCACACCGGGGACACCCATGTGATCCTGAGAACTGACAGCATCATTAAACAACAAAATATATATTTTTTATGATTCCAGGTTTGTATTTTAATATCCAGGTCTTGCACATTTCTTTTAATCATTTAGAAGCTCAAATTACAAGATGTCTGTCAGGAATAACAGTTCTTTTCAATGTGAAAGAATTATTGAATTTGCTTCAGTAGTCTTCTTTATACACACACAAATCTGCAGGTTGTAATGGATATCTGACTTTGTAATGGCTACAGTGTATTCTGTTTGCAAATAAAATTAACTTCTATATCTTTTTTTTGTAGAATATAATTTCTAATAATAGCAGCCACATTTATTTAGGGTGATATTGTGAGAGAGTTGAACAATTCTGAGCCAGCTGCTCCGTGTTTTCCCCGTCCATATTCTCGGTGCTCGTTGCTATCCACTGCTATCGTACAAAGGCTCGGATGAAATCATACAACATTTTTAAAACTAGTTTAATTACCAACTTTGTGAAAGGAGATGCTGAAACTGCCACCGTCAATGCCTATACATACACGTTTGTCACCTCTTTAGGAAATCGACACCTTTCTATGGTAGCAGCAGATGGCAACAGGTGCTGAGGACGTCAACAGCAAAACACTGTGCAGCCGGTTCGGTACTTTTTTACTCTCTCGGTATCATGGTCTAGAATGTCATGAAATGTGATATTATTAAGGATATTAATATTCATTCTTAATTTTGTCAAATCACTGTCAAGTAATTAAATCCAATTCTTGTAATTTTAATATCAATAACTTTATGTTAACAGGTCATTGTGCCCCTGCATTTGTTTTCTCCTGATCCCTGTTCCCCAACACCCAATGACCTCATCCTTGTCAATGGACACCAACGTATGGAGCTGCTCAACAAATAGTCACAGTAAACTCCACTTCTGTAGTAAACTAGTGTTAGAAACCTCTATATAAGAGTAAAGTGCTACTATTGAAGTATTTTACTCCTTTCAGATGCTACCTACCGGAATAATTACAACAGAAGTAAATCTCAGAGAGCACTGTTATGTAGTATGTTGCTATGGAAGTAAACAGCACAAATAAAGGTTAGGATTTGCTCTTTGAGGAGACTTGGACGAACTCCTCGCCTTTCAATTGAACTACAATACCATGTTGTACTCACTGAGAGCATTAAACTCATCCACCACAATGTTCTAGGCATTTCTGTTTTCATCCAGCATCTTCACATGTTTTTGCTACTACATTGGATGTTCATTATCTTTATCAAAAGTATTTTATTTAATGAAAAACTGAAGTAGGTATTAACGGTGAAGCAACACAAATCTATAAATATACCAAATATCATAGAGACTATAAGCTTCACTTAGCTTAGTATTTGCTGCAAGTTCTTGAAATTGTATTTATTTATTTCACTGATGTTTTTACATCTTTTCCAATGACACATAACCTCTCCATGATCCTCTTAAGTAAATTTTCCAAACAAACAAACAAACAAAACAATACTTCATGAGTAATGAACTTTTACTTGTAGTGCTAGAATGGCAAATTGCAGTTGAGCTCTCTGAGATTACTTCCAGAGTAAATTACTTGTGTAGTATGGGATTCTTAGTAAATGTTACAAAGTTATTTACTCCAACATGATGTATGCAGTCCAGTGTTATATTTGCAGGTGCTGTTTTAATAGCACAAGTAATTTGATAGCATTTTAAAAGCTTATTTATTTTGGATGGTCTAGAGGGAGTGGTTAGGGTTTAAGGGCCCGTCGACAGCTAGGTCATTAGAGCCCCTGGATGGTCTAGAAGGTATTTTTAAAATTCATAATAATATTAACAAAATTAGGGTCAGTTCTTTTACAAGGTTACAAGGTAGACATCCAAAAGTTCAGTACCAAGATTTCATTACAGTTAGACATTTAGGTCCACTGCTCTGAAAAAAAAGAAAGGACAAGGTGTGCGTTTTTAAACAGCATAACTCAGAAACAAGAACTTTTCAAAGAAAATTGCATTAAATTGTGACTATCACTGTTCTGAATGTAATATTTTACTTATTTTATTTCTATTTTCTACGGAGTAACAACTATTTTCTACTCCATGCCAATCTTAAATTACATAACTGGAAAAAACATGTTACATCCCTAAGAGTTTCTCTAAAACTTATTCTTCTATTTTACATTAATCTAGATGAATATTTGGAGATATTGTCTTATTCCATATTTGCTGGTAGGCACAGGGGGATAGGGAATACAGTAGACTTTAAATTACAGATCTTTTAAGAGCGGGTTGCTATTTGGTGGGGAAAAAAAGTATAGTGGTTTTCCGTTTGAGGAAAGTATAGGTGTTTGAAAATTCTAACTATAGTTGGCACCAATCAAGAAGGGGATTGAGAGTTCCTAACCACATGACAGAAACGTGTAATGCAATGGGAATGGATACGCCATAGCAATAGCGAAGATATTCCTATAACAATGGTAGATGCAAAACCTATATTGCCAGTATTGTAAACACGTGATTAACATGTTCTTGACGAGCAATCCAGCAGTAACATAAACTGTGTGTCTTATCTTTTGTTTTCACTGCAACCTACAGGATGGAAGTGAAACAATCTGCCAGACTGAAGGAGGTGAGAGAGTGGATGTAAACTAACAAAACATTCCAAAAACCTTTTTTAATTAAATGCACCGTTAACTAGACAATTGCCTTTAAAGTTCAGAGTGTGTGCTAACGTGGTAGTACCTGTTGATCAGGAACTCAGCTTCTACCGAAAGATCAATGAAGTATTCTGATGCTCTATAAAAACCATTTAAGTAACGTTAGCCATGTATAGGTTTCAGATGTTTTGTTGCGCTGCGCCAGACACCAGAAAATTACATGAAAAAGTAAGGCTATGGCTGATTACCCAATATGAAAACATTACCTCAAATCTTACATTTCCACATAATTACAAATATCTTATTTGGTATGTTTAAAGGTCTGAATATCTGGCCTGTTCTATTTGTGAGGCTTATACCATGCTAAGATAACAACCTCACTTGGAATCGGATTCTTCATTTAAATGCTGTGCAAAACTGTTTGGTAACTCCTGACACCAGTTATTGTATTACACACATCAGGAAGTTAAAAATATGATAGAAACATGTGATTTAATCAGTCAGAAATACACAAATTCGCTTGAAATGAAACGAATATACGGTAGGCCCATGTCTACTTACTACTGGACATGCATGCCGGCAAAAGCGAGTTGCCTTATTCACTTTATTTACGAATGGTAGGCACCTAACATAATATTTGCATTCACAATAAATGTAAGGTAGTTTGTTTCTCACACTTACACATGTGGTGAACACATGCAGTTTTCATATCATGTGCAAGACATGAAACATTCTTGCCCAGGCTGGCAGCTAGTAGTCGGAGGTTGTTACCTGCCTTGGATATTTATGTGGGGAATGCTTTGAGAATTTCAAAGGTTATGTCACTCTTGCGTGAAACACGTCTTACGTTATTAATACTGTTATTTTGTATTGAATTTAACAGTATGACACTAGTAATTGCAAAATATATGTGCAGTTGTTTACACGTTTGATCCAGTAAGTGCAATTCTCTTTCATTTTTAATATAATTGATTTAAAACGGGACTAATGTGCTTTATTCAAGCATGTACCTAGTCTAAAAAAAGAATTTCCCTAACACGATGCACAAGTTTTTGGAAGCACTTTCTCTTACAACAATTACTCCAGTAAGTTTTAACAAGAAACTTATGAGTGCCAAAGAAGTCGAGTTAGTGACATTTGCAACACCAAGCTTCTGACAGAATGTGCGTATGTGTGAAAGATATCAAAATATTTCAAGAAATGTAGGTAAACAAATTTGACACTGGTGTTTGCGCCCAATGAATTCCACAATTACGGGCTAACCATTATTTACGTGGTAGCTTTAGAAACAAAAATGGTCATACTAGTAATCACTAACATTTATTAGTAGTAACTGGTATGCAATAACATTGGGATTAATTTGAAATAAGAGTTTACAGCAAGTATTCATAACCTGTAGTCAGGCTTCCCCCCTTTATGGCTATGATCCCCCCCCCCCCAAAAGCATGTGATTAAGTAATGATTCTGCACGACCTATACCGTATACAAAAGAAGTAAGGACAGCTTATGCGATGTTGCCAATTCTACCAGTTAAAACGGCGAGAAATTGTGGATATTTTAAAATTTAATTTACACAAAAAACATTGACTTAATTGAAGTATGCCAAAGGAAAACGTCGTTTATTCAATTTGCTATGGATATACCCGTAAATCAAGAACCTTTAATCAGTAATACTTCAGCCAGGTGATGATACAAGTTTATAGTTTTCTAGAAAAAAATATTTTTATCAAAAAATTTAAGCTTTTTGGTATTAAACTTTCTTGTTATTCACAATAAGAGAAATTTGCTGTTAAAGTCAGATAATTACGTTGTTTCCACTCTGTATGTACGAAATGCCTTCCTTTAGCCCAGGCTGGCAATGCTTGCATCACTCTATGTATGTGGTTATTTACCTTGTGTATGCGTATGAGCATTTGCAATTGTCTAACACTTTTAATGAAGGTTAAACTTATGTCCAAAAAATGACAACCAAACGGAAAATTGAGCATACTCTGCAATGGCATAAAAATATTTGGTATAAGCATCTGTCCCAATTAAAGGATTATGAAGTCACTGTAGGCATTGCTACAGAATATAGTCTCAAAATAATTAGGCTTCTTCCCTCTTATCATTGCCATTTTAATCTGATTTAATTAACACAGGCCAAAGTAAAGGGTTATGTTGGGCAAAACAACAAAGTTTTCACTGGTTGTTGGTAATAAAGCTGACAGAAGAGCTGACACTAACAGCAATACAAGCTGAAAACTGGGAATAAATGGTTACTACTCATACAAAGGATGTAAACAAGCAGCACAGCGTGAGAAAAAAAGCAGGAGTTGGGGAAGAAGCTTGTCATCTCTGTGTGTGGGGAATTCCACTGTAACAGTGCTTCTCTCTTACTTGGAAATGTCAATTCCTTTCTTGATTGGATCGATTTTAATAACAAAGAATATTTCACAGATGGTTTAGTCAAAAAAAAAATTATTTGAAATACATTGTATGACTAACATTTTTTTTATTTTGTGAAATTTTGTCTCTCTTATGGCTTATCAGTTATACAAGTCATTCACAATGAAGAGGACTTCAGAGAATATTACCAGGAAATTCAACATATACATTTCATTTATTATGAAAATATCATAAACAGGTGATATTTAATTAAATTGTTTGAAACATCTTTGAGAAAACAGAACATTTTAAAAATGTTTCCTGTAGATTTTTGTCAAAATATTCACATGACATCCACACACTCACACAGAGAGAGGCCTTACATGCTTTTTAGGTTCAGGAAGACCTCAAAGCATGTATTTTGAATGAAATCTTGGTATAACTATTTCCTCTACTTATGTAACTATGTAGTGGAGAAAGTAAAAAGTAAGTTTTTGTCTAGATGTTGTGGTCTCCTGTTTGCAGAAAATTCAATAATAATACACAAGAAGTAGGAGAGCATTTACACACTATTTAATTATATGCACTATTATATGCATTTCATTTGCCTATGTCTTGAAAATGCATGTTAACATATTTATTCAAGGAGCCATTTCTGATAACATCCAATATGAAGGAAATATATCAAACTGAACTATCATACATTTGTAATGCTGCTTTAATTGGCTCAAGAAAGCTCAAAATGTGCATCTGGTGTGAAACCCTGGCATAGAATAACATAGGAAGTGGAGGAGGAGAAAGTTTTTGTTTATTAATGCCATGCAATTTGATGACATATTCCCAATACTTGTGTACTTGTGTGATGTTTAGGTGCTCTTTATTCATATCTGCTCCCAAATCAGCAGACGGGAGAGTAGAAGTGTAATCATTGTAGTTTTAGGCGATGTTACTCGTGCAATCATACATAACTATGCAAAAGTTTTATTTTGAACTTGAGATAATGAAGAGTGCTTAGTTACTGTGGACAAAAAATGTTTTGTAATATGCTTTTTTCATACAAGTTGGCAGCCAGAGCTCTTACTCCTGAGGAGTCACATAAAAGATCCCCAAAACATGGTAATGATTCAGTTTATGACAATTACAATCAAAGTAAGCTCAGCTTCAGGTGTTAAAAAGTATAGGTCAAGTCTCCACATGTTAGAAATTAGTTTGGAGATTTCTAAGATCTAGAGACCGTGCAAGCCGTACCTAACACAATAATTACATTTTCTTCAGGAAATATTGATCTGTAGTGGAACAGTCTTGCAGTTTGCCTTTCAGTAACAGTCAGTTCAAAAGAAAAGTATTTCCTATAATGTGCTGAATTAACATGACCTTTTCTACTCACTCTTCTGTAAAGTTTCATTGCACATTTATAGATCTCATTTTAAATATAAGAATGCTGAAACAATAGTCATACTTTTAAAAGCAGGTCACTATGTGAGGTTCTCTGTACGATCACATATAACCAATTACCAGTTGAAAAAATCTGTAAGTATTTGAAAAGTAGAACCAACATTAAAGCATATCTTGATTGTGGTTAATCCACTAAAAAGTTTGACATAAATTAAGTGTTTTAAAGAGACTTTTTGTATTAGGTTTTGTTCTCAATCTATTACACTTTTCCAGTTCTTTCTAGTTATGTTAACAAAGTCACATTTGACACTTTTTAAAAATGTTTTTTATCGCTGTGGGTGGCTCAGTTTGTTAGGTGCTACCCTATGATCCTAAGGTTGCAGGTTCAAATCTGGCCCAGACCGATGGTTTTAAAGTGTGCTTAAAAGCAACAACTCCACGTCGGTAGATTTACTGGCATGTAAAAGAACTGTGGGTCAAAATTCTGGCACACAGGTGATGCTGATATGATCCTCACAACTGACAGTGTCGTTAAACAATAAAATAATTTTAATTTTGTGTTTTTTAATTCGGGAAGCCTTCAAAGTGTATTTCGATGAATAATCTGTAGGGAATGTTTGGGTGGAATGCTATAACTGCGTACTAGGTATGTGCCAGACAACGTAAAATACTAATAACATGGAAGTACTGAAATCACTTCATAAGTGGGTGCAAGCTTCTGCGTAATGAAAAAGTGTAAAACAAGGTCCCAAGATGTGCTACAGTACGCCAACTCCTATGTGACAAGCATAGTACATATTTGTGCTATTAAAATGTTTCAACTGTTAGCAACTTATGCTATGAAAAATAGTTTAATTGCAAGTGAATTACTTGATATGTAATTTCAAATAATTGTACTACAATTTTGAATACCTTTATATTTAAAGTTGTAAGAACTAAAAGTATGCAATTTAGAAACACTTTGGTAGGCAGAGCATTTTGAACAATGAAATGTTGTGGGAGGGAGGTGAGAGGAATGGACCTTGTGCTGTCAATTATAACATAAGTTACCTCCCCCTCCAAAGATTTAACTGATGCATTGTCTTAAAAGCATAAACTTTATTTCAGTTTACACACCATACATTTTATTCATCATAATATATTTAAATCACACATGGGCTGTTTTTTTAGTTTTGGCAACAATGTTATAAGTGGGCAAATAGTTCACCCAGATGGTTCCAAGTTTCACAGGCCCTTGATGTAATCCCCACTGTTGCGTACAACGTGTTCCCAGCGGTGCTGAAGTCGCTGGATGCCGTTGGCACTGCTCAATCTATTGATGGTGCGACGAGAAAGCTTGGCAGTTTGCTTAACGTCTTCAATGGTGCAGTAGCAGTTCCCGCACATTGGCATCTTCGTCTTCGGGATGAGATCACAGTCGCAGGGACTGATGTCTGGAGAATAGGGCAGTGATAGGGCACCTCCCAGCCCCAGCGATTCAACAATGCCGACAGAACACCTGCTGTGTGTGCCCTAGCATTGTCATGCACAACGATGGGCAATGTAACCATGTGGTGGTGCCGTTTCCTCCTCAGAGTTGCTCGGAGATGGTCTTGCAGAAATGAACAATAGTAAGCTGCATTAACGGTTTCATTTTGAGGAACGGTTTGGTTGATGATCACACCATCCCAATCATAGGCTAGAATCAACACTACCTTCACTTTGGTGGGAGTTGGTTGAACTGTTTGTTTCCGTAGTGATCCATAGTGCCGCCACTGGTTCGATTGGTGTTTTAACTGTGACTCACAAGATTTTTGCCCACGTCTCGTCAATGATTATTATTTGCCATAAGAAGGCCTCTCTTTCGTCCTCATAATGCTGCAAGTGCATACGAGAAGTGTCATATTGCAGCCATTTGTGCATGTCGGTTAAATCATACAGAACCCATTTGAACCCAATCTTCCTCCTTTTCAGTACGTGGAGGGCAGTCTAATGCGCCAGTCCAGTTTCTTGCTCTAACTGACGAATCGTTATGTTCCGATCTACCTCCACTAATGCGGACACCATCTGTACAGTTTCATCACTTACTCATGGGTGAGCAGATCGAGGCAAGTCTTCCACACGTTTGCACCCATCTCGAAATGTTGCAACCCATCTTGCTACCATTCTGTAAGGTAACGCAGCTGCACTGCATGCCTCGTTCAACCCTTGGTGGCACCGTTGAACCGCTCGACCCCTAGCACACTCAATTTTTATCCATGTTCGCTGCTCCTGCTTGGAAAACATTGGGACTGTCGTTCCCGAGCACTGGCTTCCCACTATTCATCTAACGGGTGTGACTGCGCTCGAGTGGTCAGTGGTATGGGCAAGCTCATGTGCTCTAAGAGAGGGGATGTAAGTCAGCAACCTTTGGTAAAAGTGGTAGCACCCAACACCAATCCAACTTAGCGCTGCAGCATGGTTGCCAAAACTAAAAAACCAGCCTTTGTATAAACATTATTAATGATAATTATTTGAATACAACTAAACGAGCTGGAGTGGCTTTTCTGCACATTCTTTACCTGGCATTCAGTCTTATGTCATAAACAATGTACTCTTTAGGTCAAATATTTTCTAGCATCAACTTTCTGAAACATTTGCTGTTGTGTATTTCAATTATTCAATAACCATAAGAAGAAATATTGATAGCCAGAATTACACAAAATAATATTTCATATGAATTATTATGGAATCGTAGTCTTTGAGGATGGTTGAAACTTGCACAAGTTGTATAAGCAGATAATAGAGTGATAAATACATAAATTTGAATCAGATTTATGCGTATGTCAAGGGGAAGGGACAAGATTACTTAACTCAGAATTACTTACATTATCAAAATCTCAGTAGTATCATACTTTTTTTAAAAAATAGCACAGAAAATGTTTGTTTACTTCTTGTTAGTTGCTACGAGATTGTTGCCGTGAAAGCCATCTGCTCAGATTGGATCTTAGTCAAAAGAGATAAGGAAATTATGCCTCAAATTTCTTTTAATGCCATATGCTCATTATAATGATGTAACCCTCATTTGTATTTCACTGAAATTTAATATGTATAACTGCAAATTACATATGAATACATTACATATAAATAAGGTTTTATTAACACGTTTCTAAATTACATTTTGTCGTTGACCTACAGAAATTTACATATAAATGTGAATTATAGAGCACTGCATTATGTATAAAGCAGGTTCAACAGTATTTACAAAATATTTACAACTCATTCAATCTATGTCGGCACTTTGCCAAATAAAGTAAACTTAACAGTAATATGTTCCAAATACAGCTAAGAATATTCTTAATGGAAGTTAGTTGTAGAGAATTTTGCACATTGTAACGGCATCCTTTTGTGTTGCTTTTTTATTTACTGTTCCTGTATAGTAGTTATTTTGCATTCTGGTGTTATACTTATGTATATCTTTTATCTGTACTGTTTTTTTGTTCCCCACTACAAACATATTATTACTTTATATATGTACATTGATGCATCAGTCAGTATTTTGCACTTTTACAATGATCTCTCTACAAGATTCCCTATTATTTGCGGTATATACAGAGGCAAACAGAAGTATTCAAATGTCAACATTATGCTACTAAAAGACATTTGAGTATTAAGACATTAACATTAAAATAAACAAACCCCTTCCATGTTTTAATATACCTTCATTTCAGTTTTAGCGTCACATGCATTTACTTTAACTCTCTTGCCGCCATATGTCGGTCAGGTTGACCGTGTCTTGCCCGACTTTAAAATACAAAGTCCAAGTAGCTACTGGGGTGAAAAATGCCGGACTATTATGACTTGAAATATTAGCTTTCGGAAAAAAATTCACAATATCCATAATTTTAAAGATAGAATCTACATATAAAAAACAAATTTTACCAAATTGTGCTTCTAAAGTAAGAACAAATTGGAAACTAAAAACTTCACTTATCTTAGTAATGTTGCAAGTTATTTTTTCTTTCACAATTACTTTGGAAACTGAAAAGAATGGATGCCTTTCATTTCTGGACTTAAAAATTAAAAGACATAACAATAAATTGAATTTTGGTATTTGCAGAAAATCTACTCACACTGATAATTACATAAAAAATAAGTTTTAATCCTTTTGCACACAAATTTGCTGTTTTCAATAGTTTAATTTATAGGTTAATAAATATACCCCTTAATAAAGAAGAATTTGACACAGAATATAAACACATTTTTAACACTGCAGTAATTAATGGTTTTAATACAGATTTTATACATAAAAAGATAGAAAAATTTAAGTATCAAAAAGCTGTTAAAGAAGTTTCTACCCTCAAAAAAGTAAAAGATAATTGTATTTTTAAAAAGTTAACTTACCATCCATGGGCTAATAAAAAATGTACAAAGATTCTTAAAGAATATGGAATAAATTTGGTTCCTCAAAATAAATTTAATATACAAAATTTACTTAATTTTTCTAAAAAAAGATAAAATACCAAATTATAAAAAATCTGGCATTTATCAATTTAGCTGTTTAGATTGCGATAAAGTTTATATTGGTAAAACTAAATGTCATTTAGAAATCAGAGTAAAAGAGCATTTTAGAAACATTGAATATAAACAAACTGATAAATCAGCTGTGGCAGATCATTTTGGGTTATTTAATCATGAAACTAATCCAGAAGTTAAATTATTACTGGAACTACCTCTCAAACTTTGCCCACACACGGCTTGTGTGTTTAAAAACACCAACAGTAAGTTTGTTGGCATAAATAAATAATTACCATTCTGAAGGTTATTTAATCCTGGGATAAAGTACTTACAATAGTAAGTCACCATTGGGGTAATTGTCTCTGATGTGAGACTGCCTTTGTGGTTTACCAGGAGAAATACAAACTGGTTGAGAATTTAATGCCATTCTGGCAGTTTGTCACAATAGCTCAGTGGTTAGAGCATCCGCCCGGTAAGCGGAAGGTCTGTGGTTCAAATCCCAGTTGTGGCATTGAATTTTTAAGTTCCAGTTCTACCTCTCAAACTTTGCCCACACATGGCTTGTGTGTTTAAAAACACCAACAGTAAGTTTGTTGGCATAAATAAATAATAATTACTAAATTATTATTATTGGCTTGAGAATTTAATGCCATTCTGGCAGTTTGTCACAATAGCTCAGTGGTTAGAGCGTCCACCCGGCAAGCGGAAGGTCTGTGGTTCAAATCCCAGTTGTGGCATTGAATTTTTAAGTTCCAGTTCTACCTCTCAAACTTTGCCCACACATGGCTTGTGTGTTTAAAAACACCAACAGTAAGTTTGTTGGCATAAATAAATAATAATTACTAAATTATTATTATTGGCTTGAGAATTTAATGCCATTCTGGCAGTTTGTCACAATAGCTCAGTGGTTAGAGCGTCCACCCGGCAAGCGGAAGGTCTGTGGTTCAAATCCCAGTTGTGGCATTGAATTTTTAAGTTCCAGTTCTACCTCTTAATAATTACTAAATTTTTTGTTTGTTTGCATTGCTTACATATGGTTTTTCTTCTGGGTGTTCTGGAATTGTAATCAGTACTGACCAAAACCCTATGAACTATTCCTTCATGAACCACCTTCCCACGATGTTCTTACAGATGTGCTTATAATTTCTGTTGCTGTTATTCTGGTATTTGCTTCAGCATTTTCGGCGCTTGTCTTTTATGTCTAGAAGTAAGTTTTGGCAAAACAACTTTTCTAGGCTGATTGACAATGGTATTACTCGTTTTATAGCTTAGCATGACACTCCACACTGTGGATGGATTTCTGTGCACACTTTCTCCAATTGTTTTACATGTCTTATTTTATTCACACAAATGTAAGATTAATTTCCTCTCCTCAATGTTGTCTCTTTTCGTTTCTGCCCCATGTTGACAGTAGTCACTCCTAGCCGAAGTGGCCTGTGTACTGTGTGACACCACAGGAGCCACGAATGAGTAGTTCTGAAGGTATACAACCATCAACATTTCCATTGTTTACTGTATGATAGAGCGCATTTGAATACCTGTCGTAAGGTAATATGCACATATTCTTGTCATTGGTGTACTTTGTAGAATATGATAACACATCTGTGATATAAAATAAATAATTGCACCTTTTAGGTTGATTAATTTAGCATTTAAAGTTACATATCCGTAGATTTGAATACTGCTGTGTTGCCTCTGTATGCCTATTGTGCACTTTTTGTGTAAGAGTAATATGCTGTTCATATTGGTAATGTATGTAATCCCACACTGCAGGTGTGTAGTAAACTAGCTTTAGGTGACTTAGGTTTAGATTTCTTTGTTATCGATTTGTAGTTACTTTTTTGCATCTGTGTTCAACATGGTATTTGAAAATCATATTTTCGTCAATAATTATTTCCAGAAATTTTATGCTCTCTGTCTGCTCAATAGATTCATTATGTATATTTATGATTAATGATTCATTATTAGATCTGTTATTTCAGTGTTGTAACATGATTGATTTAGCTTTTTTTTTTAGATTTTGTTTTAAATAGTGAAAGATATTTTGCATTTTAAGTCCTATAAGCTGGCTACTTGTATGAAACAGTATGAGTACAATTTTCTTGTGGTGATGACATATGTAAGAACTTAATGTAACATTGTATTGTCAGTTTATAACCCTCTCCTTACACTAATGCTCCCTGTACCTCTGTAAGCTGTGGATTAGTGTTTTGTATCATTGTATTATTCATTTACAACCTCCTTCCTTCTACAATAAAATTCCCTTCCTATCCCCTCCCTGTACTACCCACAAACAGACACCTTCCCCATCCTCTACCTGAAGCTCATTTTATGTACCTACTTGTATATTTTCATGTACTGTGTTTATAACCCTGCTCCCTTCCCTTTACAGCTGCAAACTTTCAATGCAGTGTTATGTTTGCAATCTTTAGGAGTGATTTCTGAAACACTCAATGCTACAAATAACACAAGAAAAAACTAGCAGGCTATAACACAAAGCAATAAGGAAACACCACTCATATACCACTATTTCCATTTTTCTGATAGATATGCACACATTTACAAAGAATATACGTAATTGATTCTCTGGTCCACTTAATGGGTTTAATAAGCATTTTTCTTTTAGAAAACCCCTCTAAAGTATGTACTGTGTAAAGAAGAAAATAATAGTAGTGTTTAGCTCTGACCATTCTTGCTCCATATATCAACACTTCATTCACCATTTTGATCTTACACATGATACTGGCTTCGTCAAGCTTACAAATATTTGAAAGTAGAAAATTTTGATCTTACACATGATACTGGCTTCGTCAAGCTTACAAATATTTGAAAGTAGAAAATTTTGAAATTCAGACATAACGCTATTAAAATTAGAAGATAGAAAATACAATACAAAAGAATATTAAATAAATATTTACAAGATAAATTCGTCCACTGAAGAGTAACAGCTTTCCATTATAGTAAGTGTTTTTAAAGCCAGTTTGTACTTTTTTTCAGACTTAATGCTTTTTATGTTAACTGGCAGTTTGTTATACAGTAATACTGCTTTATGTTTGAAGCTAAGATGGAATAGGGCTGTACAGTTCTTAACTGGCATCATTATAGCTAAATACAGATTCGCAGTACAAGGTAGGCAGCCAAAAGAGTATATCGTAAGATATAGTATGGCTGACAAACATGGTAAGCTGTCAAAGGCTGGCAGTACAAGGTGAGTACCATAGCTATGCTTGCCAGCTGGCAGTATAATGCTTGCTATTACTAGGTCAGGCAGCCAGTCAGCCTTCAAGTACAACATAAAGGTGAGTAGTGCTAGATATCGCCACCAGATGGCAGTATAACTGCCATTATTTCTAAGCCTAGGCGGCAGCAATATCTTAACAATTAGTACTAGATAACGCCACCAGAACCACTGCCATTAGTGTAAGCCCATGCGGCAGCGATATGTTAGTATTAATTATGTGGATATCACTGCCATCTGGCGGGAGAGGTTAGCACTAATTAGGTTGATATCACTGCCATCTGGCGGTAGAACTTAGTATTAGTTAGGTGGATATCACTGCCATCTAGTGGTATAGGTTAGGACTAATTAGGTGGACATCACTGCCATCTGGCGGTAGAACTTAGTACTAGTTAGGTGGATATCACTGCCATCTAGCGGTATAGGTTAGGACTAATTAGGTGGACATCACTGCCATCTGGCGGTAGAACTTAGTACTAGTTAGGTGGATATCCCTGCCATCTGGCGGTAGAACTTAGTACTAGTTAGGTGGATATCCCTGCCATCTGGCGGTAGAACTTAGTACTAATTAGGTGGACATCACTGCCATCTGGCGGTAGAGCTTAGTACTAGTTAGGTGGATATCACTGCCATCTAGTGGTATAGGTTAGGACTAATTAGGTGGACATCACTGCCATCTGGCGGTAGAACTTAGTACTAGTTAGGTGGATATCACTGCCATCTAGTGGTATAGGTTAGGACTAATTAGGTGGACATCACTGCCATCTGGCGGTAGAACTTAGTACTAGTTAGGTGGATATCACTGCCATCTAGCGGTATAGGTTAGGACTAATTAGGTGGACATCACTGCCATCTGGCGGTAGAACTTAGTACTAGTTAGGTGGATATCCCTGCCATCTGGCGGTAGAACTTAGTACTAATTAGGTGGATATCCCTGCCATCTGGCGGTAGAACTTAGTACTAGTTAGGTGGATATCCCTGCCATCTGGCGGTAGAACTTAGTACTAATTAGGTGGATATCCCTGCCATCTGCCGGTAGAACTTAGTACTAGTTAGGTGGATATCCCTGCCATCTGGCGGTAGAACTTAGTACTAATTAGGTGGATATCCCTGCCATCTGCCGGTAGAACTTAGTACTAATTAGGTGGACATCACTGCCATCTGGCGGTAGAACTTAGTACTAGTTAGGTGGATATCACTGCCATCTAGCGGTATAGGTTAGGACTAATTAGGTGGACATCACTGCCATCTGGCGGCAGAACTTAGTACTAGTTAGGTGGATATCCCTGCCATCTGGCGGTAGAACTTAGTACTAGTTAGGTGGATATCCCTGCCATCTGGCGGTAGAACTTAGTACTAGTTAGGTGGATATCCCTGCCATCTGGCGGTAGAACTTAGTACTAATTAGGTGGATATCCCTGCCATCTGGCGGTAGAACTTAGTACTAGTTAGGTGGATATCCCTGCCATCTGGCGGTAGAACTTAGTACTAATTAGGTGGATATCCCTGCCATCTGGCGGTAGAACTTAGTACTAATTAGGTGGACATCACTGCCATCTGGCGGTAGAACTTAGTACTAGTTAGGTGGATATCACTGCCATCTAGCGGTATAGGTTAGGACTAATTAGGTGGACATCACTGCCATCTGGCGGCAGAACTTAGTACTAGTTAGGTGGATATCCCTGCCATCTGGCGGTAGAACTTAGTACTAATTAGGTGGACATCATTGCCATCTGGCGGTAGAACTTAGTACTAGTTAGGTGGATATCACTGCCATCTAGTGGTATAGGTCAGTACTAATTAGGTGGATATCACTGCCATCTAGTGGTATAGGTCAGTACTAATTAGGTGGACATCACTGCCACCTAGTGGTACAGGTCAGTACTAATTAGGTGCACATCACTGCCATCTTCTATGTATTAGTATATTTATTAAGCATGTACTATAATGGCATGTAGTATTACGTTTTTTGTAATGGAACATGCCGAAAATAAAGAATGTTTATATTAAAAGAAAAAAATCACTGCCATCTGGCGGTAGAACTTAGTACTAGTTAGGTGGAGATCACTGCCATCTGGCGCTAGAACTTAGTACTAATTAGGTGGACATCACTGCCATCTGGCGGTAGAACTTAGTACTAATTAGGTGGACATCACTGCCATCTAGTGGTATAGGTCAGTACTAATTAGGTGGATATCACTGCCATCTAGTGGTATAGGTCAGTACTAATTAGGTGGACATCACTGCCATCTAGTGGTATAGGTCAGTACTAATTAGGTGCACATCACTGCCATCTTCTATGTATTAGTATATTTATTAAGCATGTACTATAATGGCATGTAGTATTACGTTTTTTGTAATGGAACATGCCGAAAATAAAGAATGTTTATATTAAAAGAAAAAAATCACTGCCATCTGGCGGTAGAACTTAGTACTAGTTAGGTGGATATCCCTGCCATCTGGCGCTAGAACTTAGTACTAATTAGGTGGACATCACTGCCATCTAGTGGTATAGGTCAGTACTAATTAGGTGGACATCACTGCCATCTGGCGGTAGAACTTAGTACTAGTTAGGTGATCACTGCCATCTGGCGGTAGAGGTTAGTACTAATTGGGTTGCTATCACTGCTATCTGGTGGTGTAATTTACTAATAGGGAGTCTACGACTACCATCTTATTTTGGTTAGTACTAATTTGGTGGATATCAGCGCCACCTGCTGGGTGGGGCTAGCACTAATAAGTGTTCCTGCTGCCAACTGGGGAGTTTGATTACTACTAACGGAAAATAGCACTGCCATCCGGTAGATAGTGCTGCCAGTGGCAAATGTAGCTATAGTACTCACCTTGTACTGCCATAACTTACCCTGTTACCACTTAATTTTTTCAGCCATATTACTTTACCATCTAGTGTTTTGGCTGCTTATGTTGACTGCTACTTCATATTTCGGTATTAATCACGATACCAGTTAACAACTATATGAGCCAAATTGTCATAGCCAAACACCATTTCCTTTTTTCCATCATACATACCTTAGATTAGGTGACGCGAGCACTTGGTCAGAATTTCGGCCAAGTCCAACTCGGCAGTGTGTACGAATGGTCACGAAAGTTGCCGAAGTTGCTGTGTTAATTCAGCGCTGCCAACAACACAATTTAGTAAGTTTGAATGTTTTAGCGGGACCTGGCAGTATGCTGGTGACCTTCTTAGAAGCAAGTTGTGAGAGTGCAATGAATCGCTCCATTAGCATAGTAGATTTAGGGCCTCTGTAGTATAATGAGGAGGAATGCATGCAATTTCTTTACAACAAGGGCCTGCTGAGAACTCGAATGCAATGCAGGGAATGTGATGATGTGCTACACCCCGTGAGAAGGATATTATAATATAAATATAATAAACATTATATATATAAATGTAATAAAAATAAATATAAAATAAAAAAAGAACGAGCCAGCATTTCCTCAACCCAGTAACAAGGCAATAACGATAATGTACACAATAATTTCCACAACAATAGTATGGAGTCGCACTAGCGATATATCTGTGTGAGCAAAATAATGTACACAATATCTGGCCGGCAAGTGCTAAGTCACCTATTCTAAAGAAGAGCCGATTGCATTTACTTAATAAACTAAGGCATCAAATATTAGTTTTTTAAGGATAAATAAACGGATTGCTTTTTAAATGCAGAATTAAAGTGTGAGCAAAATGGAGTCGCACTAGCGGTATGTCTGTGGCGGCAAAGACGCGAGTGCATTTGTGTTTAATGTGTTGGCAACCAAAAGTAGTGTAGTGTTAAAAGCAATGTTGGCAGATGTGAAAATCGTCTGCTAGTGACAGCTAACTCACGCAGCAAAACCTACTGGTGATTGTGGAACCACTGTCGGCGCATGTGCAGTAAGTAACTTTTAGAATCTGGCCGGCAAGTGGCAAGTAACCTAATCTAAAGAAGAGTCATTAATCCTCTTGCTCTCCAATATTTTTCACTGATGGATGCCAAATCTTACTATACACAAAAGGTAGATATTGCCAAAACACAATTTATGTTAAAAAAAATTTTTTTTGAGTGGACCACTTCGGAGATATTCCTGGTTATTTGTATAGGTTTTGGGGAACTTTTACTTCTGCCAAATGGAACATAGCTATTCATTTTTGTGTTGTTTTAAAAGATTTGACTATTACTACAAGCTACTGTAATTCCATATTCCTGTTGCATGTGCAAGAAAATGAGCAATAAGATAATTTCCACAAATGTTTACGCCAACTAACACAAAGAAGATAGAAGAATAAGTTTGTGAGAATTGTCAGTACAAGAGACAAGAGTAGAGAAAGTCATGTCAGTGCAACACGTCAGATTTTTTGTCTATTGTTATCTTAGCATTGAATATTTCAGAAATCACCCCTAAAGATTGCAAACATAACACTGCATTGAACGTTTGCAGAGGTATAGCGAAGGGGGGAGGGATATGAACACAATATATAACAAAAATCTATGGGTACATAAAACGGGTTCCAGGCAGGGAATGGGTAAAGGGGTTGTTTGTGGATAGTACAATAATCTTACACTGGTACAGGGAAGGAAGGGATAGGAAAGGTGTTTTATTGTACAAGGGAGGGAGGGGTTTGTAAATGGATATAACTATTACACACATACATGCATACAAAGCACTACATCTACAGCTTACACAGGTACAAGGAGAGGATAGCAAGAAGGGTGGTTGAAAATACATGGATACAAAATACTACATCTACAGTTTACACAGGTACAAGGAGAGGATAGCAAGAAGGGTGGTTGAAAATACATGGATACAAAATACTACATCTACAGCTTACACAGGTACAAGGAGAGGATAGCAAGAAGGGTGGTTGAAAATACATGGATACAAAATACTACATCTACAGCTTACACAGGTACAAGGAGAGGATAGCAAGAAGGGTGGTTGAAAATACATGCATACAAAATACTACATCTACAGCTTACACAGGTACAAGGAGAGGATAGCAAGAAGGGTGGTTGAAAATACATGGATACAAAATACTACATCTACAGCTTACACAGGTACAAGGAGAGGATAGCAAGAAGGGTGGTTGAAAATACATGGATACAAAATACATCTACAGCTTACACAGGTACAAGGAGAGGATAGCAAGAAGGGTGGTTGAAAATACATGGATACAAAATACTACATCTACAGCTTACACAGGTACATACCGGGAGCATTATTGTAACAGCGAGAGGGTTGTAAACTGACAATACAATGTTACATCAAGTCCTTACAGATGTCATCATCACAAGGATCTCTACTTGGACCACTACTGTCTCATATATGTAGCAACCAGCTTAAAGGATTTAGAATACAAAATACCTCTCACTATTTGAAACAAAATAATTTAAAGGTAAATCTAAATCAAAAGAAATCAATCATGTTACAACACTGAAATAACATGTCTAAAATTGAAACATTAAAACATAAACATACATATGAATCTATTGAGCAAACAGAGAACATAACATTTCTCAGACTAATTATTCATGAAACTATGACGTTCTCAAGTATAGTAAAACCTGATTAAACCGGACCGATCCCCTATATACCAGAAACCTGGACAGTCGGAAAATAAATCTCAGAACACAGTTATATCCCATGACAAATAAAACCCTAAACCAGAAAACTACGTAACGCTGAAACGGAACAGTTTTTCCAGAAGTTTGCATAAATAACCTAACACAGATTTTCCTTATGCTTAATACATAGTTATGTGCTTTGATAATGAAGTGTGTCTCTGTGTTTGTGTGCATGTGCGCGTGTGTGAGTGTGAGCACGTGCGTTTGTACAGCATAACTCAAAAACGAACAATTGGTTAAAAACCGAAGTTGATATGTAAGTTTAATGTCTTTCAAGAATGCGACATGGAGATTTTGAAGAAAATTGTTTCACCCTAAACTATTCTTTATATGGAAAATGTTTATTTTCTTGAAAATGGCTCTAATGAATTTGATTAAAATGCCTCATGTTTGAGATGTTTTTATGACAAATGAAATGTATATCTTGAATTTTCTGACTATAGCCCCTGTAGTCTTATTTACTCTGGATGGCTTTTGCATACCTGGTAAACCGTAAGAGATCGAGCAAATCTTACTATAGAAAAATGTAGATCTTGCTAAATGTTGTTGTTGTTTTCTAGTGCCTTGCATCTGGCAATGAAGCCATTAGCATTCGTGCTTTCCAATACTTTTGAACTGTAGTTTCTTCTGATCTTAATGCTTCACAGGTCTTCAAGTGGTCTTCATTCATTTCTGCTGGATCATTATTTCTCATTATTTGTGTAAATGTTGTAGAAGTTATACTTCTGTCAAATGGAACATCGCTATTCATATTTTTTTATGTTAACCTTACAAAGAGAGCAGAATTTGAAAGCTTTAAAAGATTTGATTATCCATCAAAGCCTACTGTATTCCCATATTCCCGTTGTACATTGAAGAAAACGAGCAATAACATAATTTCTGCAAATGCTTATCTGTATTAACATGAAGAAGATATAGGAATAAGGGTTTGTAAGAATGGTTAGTACAACAGTAGAGAAAGTCATTTGAGTGCAACACAAGATTGTTTTACTTTGTCTTACTAAAATACGTGCAACCCTTTCTAAGACAGAAACCAGTGAAAACGGAGATATATTAGTGGAATGACTGTGTTCCGTTTTAGGCAGGTTTTACTGTACCATGTTGATCACAGAAGCAAAAAAGTAAGTAGAAATCTATAATAAAGAAATCTAAAAAAAGATGTAAACATAAGCCACCTAAAGCTGGTTTACTATGGTCTAATTCACTCACACCAACAGTGTGGGATTGAGATCTGGTATAACACATACATGACCAATATGAACAGGGTATTAATCTTACAGAAAAAGTGTACAAACCGCATACAGAGGCGAAACAGCAGTATTCAAATCTATGGATATGCAACTTTAAATGTTAAATTAATCTACTCAAAAGGTGCAATTATTTTATTCTTATTACAATGATGTGTTATCGTGTTTTTCAAACTCATGCTACCCAGTACACCAATGACAAGAATATGTGCATCTTACAAAAAATGTGATTTCCCTTAAAAACGTTACCTTATGACAAGTATTCAATGATACAGCAATAAAACACAGTCAACAATGGAAATGTTGACGTTTGTATACCTACTTCAGAACTACTCATCGTGGCTGTTGTCACTCAGTACACACAAGACACTTCAGCTAGGAGTGGCCACGGTCAAAATGGGGCAGAAACGAAAACAGACAATTTACAAGAGAGAGAGAATTAATTTGTTTGTGTAATGCAATGCCTTGATTTTTACTGCAATATAAGGGGTTTAAAATTTAAATAAAAATAAAAGCTAATCAATATGCCTGATACGTAACACCTTTTTTATTAAAATAAAACTTATTTAGTTGCAAACGTGTGATAAAACTATCAAAAGCACATTATACGAATATCTTTCAGAGGTAATTTGCACAGGCAGATATGTGTAGAAAAGGTTTAGTTCTTTTTATTCAGAAATTGCAGTTAAAAAGACAAGAAGTATAAGACCTATATGCAGCTTTAGGTATATTCAACAATAATTTACTTACTGCAGCGAAGTTCTTGTGACAGCAAACACAAAAAAAATTCAAATCTTTCAAAACCAAAGTCTGAGATTAATTACAGGTGCTATCAAAACCACACCAATACCAGCTATGGAAATACTAACCAACCAATACCCCATTGAATATGAAATAGAAAAAGTGGCTCTTATTCAACACAAAAAGTTGAATAGATTCCCATTCAATACATGGCACAAGAGAAATTTTATACATACACTAAAGACTCAGGAGAGCTTTCCTTCCAAAATTCAAGACATCAAGAAGGATGTACACCTTCCTAATTCAAAGGAAAACTTCATATCTAAAGTCAATCCGACACATACATTAGACATCACATATTATTTACACCTGACAGAAGAAGTTAAGAAAAGTGATACTCCAACTAGTGTTCTAAAATAATTATTGGCATTAGAGACAATCCATGCTAGATTTCCAGAACACGAATGGCTCCATATTTATACTGATGGATCGTTGATATCAAACCAAGATGGAGCAGGTGCTGGAGTCACGTGTCACCTCTTTTCCTATTACAAATCTTTAAGTTATGGAACTACTAACTTTGATGGAGAAATTGAAGCAATTCAAATGGCCCTACAAAATCTTTTGTATAGAATTTCACATTTTCAGCAAGCAGTTATTCTCTCAGATTCCAGGGCAGCAATTATAGCAATTACTTCCAAGTTGTCACCAAAAAACCAAACTATTATAGAATGTTGGAAGATGCTTAGCCATCTAACAGCACTTCAAAAACACCTAGTCTTCCAATGGATACCAGCTCACTGTGGACTGAGTGGTAATGAGAAAGCTGATTTTCTTACAAAAAAAGGGTACCAGCAATGTACAAAAATCTATAGTTAATCTACCATTTTATGCAGCTAAAACATTAGTCAACTCTGAATTCAAAAAAATTTATGCAAAATATTACTATGAAAAATCAAAGAATAAAAAATGGGAACTACCAAACATTCAAACAGTAATTCCTGAGTATCCTCGAAAAATGGCAGTTGCAACCTTCAGGTTGATTACAGGACATGATTGTCTGGCAAAACATTTAAACAGAATTGGGATATATTCTTCACCACACTGTCCTCTATGTGATCTGCAAGAGGAAATGGATCGAGACCACCTTCAAATATGCTCGGCCGCTTCTAGTGCCCCATCCATCAGTGAAAAATATTGGAGAGCAAGAGGATTAATGACTTCATTGTCAGAAATCCAGCATTAGCTAACAACAACAATAATTGTAATGTATTTATGACTAGCATATCTCTATGAAATTTATACCAAAATGACTGGAAGATCTGAAGCATTTATATGGAAGTAAACCAAGAATTTGGGGAAAAAAGTCACTTTGATTCACCAATTTGACTCTCGTTAGGAGTTACTATACAATAAATGTTGCATAAGAGTGCAACCACCACACTTCAACTTGATCATACCGTGAAGGAACGACAAGGCACATACGGCGAGGATTCACAGACAGACATTAAATTCAAGTTCTAAGGCTTTCACGGCTGGTGTCAATACTAGATGCAATATTAACCGGGCTTGTGGGCCGTGGTCTATTGGGTTCCTTCTTCTTCCCAAACATTTCGTCTGTGACTACGGCAGACATCTTCAGTGGCGGCGAGGTCGAAGTTTCCTAGTGGAGATCTCAGCACCGACTGCGCTGGTCACCACCAGAGGTGCGGTATTTATGTCGGCGGCTGGAGGGGAGGTACGTTGTGATTGGTCCGGGTGGCCAGTGGGCTGGACTTGTACCAGCGGAGTACTACAAGGAGCTGGCGTCTGATTGGCTGGAGAGGGGTTCTGGATTTTTGTTTTTGTTAACGCTGTTTGCCATATTCTGTTGAGTTAAGTCCTTCCTCTTTAGAATTGATATTATTTTTGTGCTTGTGTATTTCAATGGCTTCACGGAATAAGCGAGAATAGTAGTGGGATGTAGATGCCAGAATATCTGTGTTACCATATTGGATGATGTGTTCCCCTTCTTCGAGTATGGCATGTTTCGCAATTGCTGATTTTTCTGTTTGACCCATGCGACAATTTCTTCTGTGTTCTTCAGTGCGGGTTTTTATACTGCGTTGTGTGGTTCCGATGTACACCTTTCCACACGAACAAGGTATTCTATATACTCCTGCGGTGGAGAGAGGATCCCTGGGGTCTTTGGCGGAACGGAGTATGTTACAAATCTGTTTAGACATTAAATTCTCCAACTCACTTGCACTTTCCCAGCAAATCACACAAGCAACTCTAAATTCATACGAGATAACAAATCTTAATGGCAACATACTTATATCCCAGGCGGACTCTTCCAGTTTAACCAACTCTAAGGTCAATAACATCCATGATTCAAATCCCAGCAGCGAGCGGCTATCAGTCTCCTCATTCTACCCTTTCCAACCCAGTCCTAGACACAGACAGGCAGCTTTGTGTGGAACAAGAACCATTAATTGCAACTTCACAGATACTACTACTCATATCTCACCACAACAAATCCTAGTCAGTACCTTTTGATCTAACATCACTTTTCACAGATATTCCTAACGACCAATATTAAATTTCCTACAAAATTATTAAAACTACCAACACAAGCAGAAACTTGCTCCCTAAACAGCTACAGGATGACATTGTCCTAACAACAATAAAATACTCTGTGGCAATATGCCAAAATCATTTGTATGGAAACCATAACATTTAAATTTTAAAGTACTAAAACATAAATTAAATAATCATTTAACTGTACCATATACTAACACAAACTTTGGTTTTTTTGTTGTTTTTTGTTATTAACCTTTTTATGTATTCATTTCAAACACATGAAAATTATTATTATTTATTTATGCTAACAAACTTACTGTTGGTGTTTTTAAACACACAAGCCGTGTGTGGGCAAAGTTTAAGAGGTAGAACTGGAACTTAAAAATTCAATGCCACAACTGGGATTTGAACCACAGACCTTCCGCTAGGTCTGTGGTTCAAATCCCAGTTGTGGCATTGAATTTTTAAGTTCCAGTTCTACCTCTTAAACATGAAAGTTATTCTGTGTCACATGTCAAACCTTTATATAAGGTCAGATTTAATAATAAAAAAATAATAAAATGCACTACCGAACAGAATATATACCAACCTAATTCTTTAAGAATTTAATAATAGAGTTTATACTTGGCTAGTAGAAAATCCTGTAAATCATGATATGCATGAAGACAAAAATAATATGGGATTAGAAATAGTTAGCTGTAAGTGACAAAGTTTATTGTAAATTGTGTATTTACTTAATGACTGATCAATAAAACCGGTAAAACTGACAAACTTATGTATCCATTAGCAAGCCTGAGGAATTTTTTGTATGGGAAATCACTCCAAAGTTCAGGTGAATGTAAAAAATAGTGACAAAAACAGGAGCACTATTAACAATTAGGTGTTCATGTTTGGGTTCAATTTTTTAATACTTGCTTGTTCTGTGTTTTTTTTTTCTTTTCTTATCTTATTTTAACTATATTGGAAGCCTTTTGGTGGTGGGTGGGGAAAATTGGACCAACAACGGTAGCGTTATGGTTCCGCCTACTTCAGAGTACATGGATTTAGTGCAAAATAATTAAATCAAGATTTACAAGAGGGTTTCGTAGGGTTGTATTCTTTACAATTAAAGATACTGGAAGGCTTCAAGAATCTAAGTAGGTACCAAATGTATTGACAGTTAGCAGTGCAAAAGATTTATAATACAGTAGTTTACTCACTCACTCCCCATATTAAGGAAACAAATGCACAAGTGAAGAAAATCGAGAAGGCAATAAACACCTCCTCCTTCTCGTAAATAAAGCTTTCTACTCAAATGAATACAAAGCAGCAAAAGTAAATATTTTACATTACACAACAGACTAACTTTTATCATCTGTAATTTATCACTCTTAGTTTTAATGCATTGAAAATGTACACATACGTACACAAACAGTTATTCTTTTAAAGGATAAATCTGCTTATGTTTGTTGTTGGCAAACCATTTCACGAGTAGCTTTGACTACAAGTTTGTAAGAGAAATTCTGAGCCCAGAATATTTAATTTAGCAAAATCAGAAATATGGTATTTATTGTGCTGCCTGTTACATGTTCACCAAGAATATGTCAAAATTTAACATTTATATAACTAAAAGTCATTTCAACAATTTTACTGCTATGTCCAATGCTATCCGATACAGTAATATGGAGCATGGCCAACATTGATTAGAAGTATACATTGTGGGGAAAACATGAAAAACAATTGTTGCTAGGTTCCGTAATCAAGGAGAATAAAAAGATCATCTTTTACAAGAGTTATGACCAAAGTGTCATATACTGAAGATGCGTAATTGTGCACAGTTATTGGTAGACGTGTGTCGTCGCAATACAGTAGAAAACGCATTAATTCCCCTAATTAGGTTACAAGGAGAACACACCAGCAATGCATGGTGAAACAAAAGCTTACACAATGAGGTAGATGGACCATCCCAACCGACAAAAAGTGTTCCAAGACAATGAGAAATGAAATCAGGGCCTGCTGCCTATATTGCTTTAGTTACTTTCATGTCTTGAGTGTGAAAATTGCTATTCAATTGTACTGGAGCAAAACCTGATGCCGTGACAATCCAAATTTTCATAAAACAGTGCGCAGGGACAGAGAGATTCAAACTGCTTTCCCACTTCTTTCACACACAACAGCAGTATTAGGACAACAATATTGGTGAATTTGTGCTTTTCATATTGTGCACCCAAATTTTCAACAAAAAATAGTTAATGACAGATTTTACATGATTTTTTGAGCATCAAGGTGTTACTGCCCTCCTCACAGATAGGGGGATTTAAAGTATTTCCTGGTTAGTTGCTAGTGCATTTAAATATGATGCGATTGGGTTAACAATACATACAACTGAACTATTACAGTGAAGTAATGGACAAACTTTTACTCTCGTGTACACACTTCATGAGCACTGCGAAGTGAGACAGCGGAAAGAGCGAAGGCTACGTGTTATTTCTAAATGCCATTTCTGATAATAGAACAAACTTTTGATAGCAGAATCAAATCAATGTAATGAGTCATGGATAAATGCTTTTGTAAACATGTGAACAAAGGCACAACAAATACTACATGCTATATAGCACTAAGTGCTCAAAATTAGTGACAGAAGTCAGTGGTGCTGTGTTGTTTCATCCTTGCACTTATGTGTATTCCACTTTACTCTTATTATCTCTAATAACATGTGACTGCTATTTATTATATGTGAGGACCGTGTCTATCTTTTATGCAAGAGATACACAGATAAGGATGAGTTTGCTGGCTGTTGGAGATAAGGATCAAGAGAAGAAACTCTCGCAGTAGTTTATTATAGGCTGGCTACATACGGTGGTATCCACTGATAAGAATGAGCTCCCTGGCTGTTGGAGATAAGGATCAGGAGAAGGAAGTCTGATAGTAGTTTATTCCAGGCTGGCTACATACGGTGGTATCCACTGATAAGGACCAGGTCGCTGTGTGCTGTAGAATAAGGAACAGGAAACCAGGATGGAACAGGAGCAAAAACGTCCTGTTAACAAAGTTATTGATATTAAAATTACAAGAATCTCATTTGATTATTTGACAATGACTTGACAAAATTAAGAATGAATATTAGTGTAGTTAATAAGATCAGATTTCACTACATTCTAGATTAAGATATATCACCCTAAATAACTGAAAAAAGATCATTCCCATAAGTTGTCCATTATTGGAAATTATGTTCTCTCAAAATAAATATAAATGTTAATTTCATTTGCACACAAACTGTTGTGGAACCGTTACTAACTCAGATGTCCATTACAAAATCTATACTAATTTTATGAGTGAATTTCTGTGTGTATATAGGAGACCACTAAAGCAATTTCAATAACTCTTTCACTACTGAAAAGAACTGTTATTCCTCAACACATTCACTAATTTCGGCTTCTTAATGATTAAAAGCAATGTGCAAGGCCTGGATATTAAAATATAAACATGGAGACACAACATATTTAACAATTTGGTAAACTGAAACACAACTTCCTCTATCATTATTATTTACGCCAACAAACTTAATGCTAGTGTTTTTAAACACACAAACAGTGTGTGGGCAATGTTCAAGAGGTGGAATCAGGACTGAAAAATTCAATGCCATAGCCAGGATTTGAACCACAGATCTTCCGCTTATCGAGCAGCTGCTCTAACCACTAAGCTATCATGGCCAACTTGCCATGAAATTCTCCAACCGATTCGTACTTTCCCAGTTAGACCACAAGGGAATCTCACACCAGAGATAAATACCCCAACGGCAACTTAGAATAGTAAGTACTTTACGTGCCGGGCTTATGTCCGCTCAATAAGCAGAAGATCCACAGATATTCAGATAAGTAAAGCTTATAGTCCCCAAGATACTTATTATAACCTTTAGAATAACTTCCTCTGTCATTCCCCTCTATAGTGCATAGTTACATAAAAACAACATTGCTTCAATGTTTGATTGTCAATAAGTAATCAGTCATTAATCATTTACTTCTGCAATAATCATAGATAGGTAGAGCTACAAAACATGAGTTATTTCTGCATTTTGTATTTATTCTTAAAATGAGTCGCTTAGTTACAAAATTATATTAAGTAATCGCATTCCAGTGCGTCTATTGGAATGCTTGAAACAATGCCACCCTTCCCCCCATTACCTGATAAACATGCAGTGAACTAGGCTGGGGCCTAATTTGTACTTTCACTCGTAGATGTTGCCCGCCTTAGTAGCGTGCTGGTTAGCGTGTCTGCCTGACATTCAAGAGGAGGTGAGTTCGAATCTCGCCTAGGGTAAAGTTATCCAGGTAGGTTTCCCCTTATCCTGAGAAGACAAATGTTGGGTAACGTAAAGCTCTGTGGAGCTGGGGCTCGTTTGAACATCAATTCACATGTTTCATTCATTCACCATCCAATAGGGCATTACGTTGGAGGATGTTAAAACGAGAGAAAAAAAAAAAATGAAAAAACTCGTAGATATCACTGCATGCTTCACAGCAGTAAACAAACATTCACTTCTTTAGTGCTACTCCTTGAAAGATTGCAGATAATGTATTGAATAATGTTCAACTATCTCCTTCACTTTTCACAATAGATGAATTTCTTGTTCGACTATATTTGAATCTACTATCACATGAAATATGTGCACTCATATCCCTAATACCCTGTGTATAATGTAACTATATGATTAAGAGGGAAAATTTCTGTATACGTAAGGTAATATCAAAAACCTCACAACCAATTTTTATAATTCTTTGGCCATTGAGAAGCTCCATTCTTTCTGACAGACATTGACAATAAAACACCCTTTAAATTAGCTCATAAATAATTAAAAGACTTTATATCCCAGACCGGAGGCACTGACCAAGTCCCACCCTCTAGTACTGCACCCCACCCATTGCAGAAGTGGACGAAGCAGCAGCCAGGCGATAGATCTTGGCCCACAATGAGCTGTTATACCGCCGAGATTAAAAGACCCTTGTACTACAATATGAACATTGTGGAGCTTTAAAAGAAAAAATAGTTGTTCCTCCACAGAAAATGCATCTAAAATAAGAGAAATTCTGCAGAAATTTTATTCCATGTGAAATATTAACACACAGCAATACAAAAGAGAAACAAATATGCTTATAAAGCTGCAATATGATTGAGATAACAATCACAAAGTATTTTAATAAACCTCGTCTAGCAAAATTTAGTGTAATTTCCTTTGTACGTTTAAGTAAGCCATGACAAATAACTGTATTTAAGAAAGGAAATTGCTAGAACCAATATTTTATTGTGAGCAAATAAGAACATCTTTCTAAATGGTCACAAAATGGTCTATTATCAAAGAGGTTAACGCAGGTAGTCAAATTAAATTTCATTATTTGAATTTTAAAACCTAACCATGTAATGTCAGATATACTACAGCAGGACATGCAACAAATAACTCACCATTACAACAGAAGTCTCTGCAGTGTCACCAACTGTCTTCCCAGAAAGTCTGCCACTTGAGTAGACGTCTCACACCAGTAGCTGCTAACATCAAAATATCACCTGTAAATATCTTTACCTGCTTCTCAACACCATGTGCAACTTTAGTTCACTAATTACTCAATCTATATTTGATATTAACAACTGAGAAGGTTATTCCACTTAATATATACAAAGTGATGTAGACAGTCACACTTCTCCAATGTTTACAAGTATATGCGTTCACCTATAGAAACTTATAGTTTCACGTACAGCTATTTTCGTCCAGACGTGTTTTGAAGACCAGCATCTTCATTCTCAACAGTTTCTCAACTGCCAGATGAAGAGGAAACGTTTGTTGTCATAGTGACTGTGCTGCTACCTGGGTTGCTGGATATAGACTACATTTTGTCGTCTGCTTGTGGTATATCAAAATTCATGGCTATGTGAACATTCTTCATAATATGTATTTTCTCCACAATTATCAGTTCTGCTGTTGGTTTTGCATGTTTCAGTAATTTAATATCCTGTTGTATGGTGTGCTGAGTTGACCAGAAGTGTAAGTGAAACGATAAGTGTCTATTGGTCAACACATATAGGAACTTCTACAACATGACAAGATTATGTTTAACTTGGCATTCATATTCACCAGCTTCACTGTATACTGACGCAAGTGTTTCTGTATTATGTGGAAATTGTGTAGTCTTTATGTTATTATGACAATATTTCATCTAATGTTGTTGTTGTTTTCTAGTGCCTTGCATCTGGCAATGAAGCCATTAGCATTCGTGCTTTCCAATACTTTTGAACTGTAGTTTCTTCTGATCTTAATGCTTCACAGGTCTTCAAGTGGTCTTTGTTCATTTCTGCTGGATCGTTACACAGGACACATATTGGTGAGGCTGAGATACCTATTCTGTAGAGATGACTTGCCAAGCAGTCATGATTTGTCAATAGTCGGAAGGCTGCAACAGCTGTTTTCCTTGGTCTCTGGGGGATTATATCTGGGTTGGAAAGTAGTGTAATCCATTTTTTATCTTTGGCATTTGTTTCTATTTCTTGTAGGTATGAATGAGAAATTTTTTTAACGATCAAGCGTTTTATTGAGGAATATGAGAAATTGAATTTAGACTTTTGTTTTATTGTTGTGCCTTTCTTTGCAAGTGAGTCTGCAGCTTCATTCTCCATGACTCCACAGTGTGCTGGAATCCATTGGAGATGAACAGTCTTATTAACTTTTTGGAGTTGTGTTAACATTTTGTAGCATTCTCTAATTTTTGTTGACTTCTTTGTAGTATTTGAACATATTCCCTGAATTGCAGCTTTAGAATCTGAAAGAATGACTGCCTTGTTAAATTTATTTAAGGGAAGATTTAATAATTGTCGGAGAGCAATGTATATAGCCTCTATTTCTCCATCATAATTTGTTGTGTCTCTGTCAACAGAATGATAAAAGGAAAAATGTGAACACGTAACTCCTGCTCCAGTAAGGTTTTCCTTGGAGGATCCATCAGTAATTATGTACAGCAATTCTTCTGTGGGATACCTAGTATTGATTGTTTCCAGAGCTAGAAGTTTTTGTATTTCTTTTGGTGTGTCTGATTTACTTATTTCCTCTATTAATTCCAAATTGAAGGTAGGTTGCAATAATTCCAATGGATTTTCTCTTATAAGTAGATTTTCTCTGGTGTTAGGAATGTTCAATTTGGATTTAATCTGTGTTACCTTTTCTAGGAAACTATTATGAGTTTTAAGGATTGAAGGGGGGAGGTTCTCTTCTGTCCATTTAGAGTTTGGCAGTCGTAACATTTTCTCGTGTTGGAGCAATGCTTGTTCTTCTATTTTTGTTGTTATTGATGGGGTCCGTGTTAAGGCAAGCATGGCATCAATAGGTGTGGATTTAACTGCTCCAGTGATTAGGCGAAGAGCCTGATTTTGTATTTGTTCAAGTTTATTGATGTTAGCATTTGCTGCTGTTATTAAAGCTTCAGAACAGTACAAGAGGTTTGGTTTAACGTACATTTTGTATGTTGTGTTAAGGACTCTCCTTGAGCAGCCCCATTTAGCACCAGCTAACCTTTTCAGGATTTGCAGTTTCTTTTCAACCTTTTCTGAGATGTTTGTTATATGTTTTTTCCAACTTAGCTTTCTGTCGAAAGTGATGCCTAAGTATTTGGCATTATCAACTGCTTTACCATTATAATTTATGTTAATATTAACTGGTTTGTATTTTAGTGTAAATAATTCATAATTTGTTTTCTCCTCATTGATAGTCATGAGGTTTTTGGAGCTCCATTCATGTACTTTGTTTAGGGCTGTTTCTATTCTGTCTTTAATTAATTCAGGTTTTTTTGAAGAGCCTGAAGTCCAAATGACTACATCGTCAGCAAATAAAGCAATTTTGGTTTCTAAAGTTTTTATTATTGATGGAAGGTCATTTATATATATGTTAAAGAGTGTTGTGCTCAGAACAGCACCTTGTGGAAGTCCTCGGTGTGTTTGTTTATATTTGGAAATGTATGTATTATATTTTGTGGCACAATATCTTTGTGAAATAAACTGAGTTATCCATTTAAGCATGTCACTTTTCACACCTATTGATTGCAACTTCTCAATTAAGTTGTTTCTCCAGACTGAGTCATATGCTGATTTAAAATCAATGAATACTGCCAAAGTATCCTCTTTTCTATTGAAAGTTTCCTTGATGTCTTGGCTTAGTAGGAGTACATTTTCACTTGTACTATGATTCTGTCTGAAGCCGGTCTGTGAACTATTAATTAAGTTGTAATATTCTAGGAACCAGTTAAGTCGAGATGCCACCATTCTTTCCATCACTTTTGCAATAACACTGGTCAAAGATATTGGTCTGAAACTATTAATATTGTTTGAAGGTTTGTTTTTCTTTAAAATCGGGATGATAATGGCTTTTTTCCAGTCGGAAGGTACAGTCATTCTCCAACATGTGTTATACAGTTTAAGTAGGATTTCTTTTCCTTTCCTGCCAAGGTGTTTAATAAACTCTGGGTGGATCTAATGTCAAACTGGTACATTTTCAGCATCAGCAAAAAAGGGGGGAGAAACTAAACTACATAAATGTAACACTTGAAAATACTAAAGTACAACAGCTATCTAATCAACATTTTTTAGGAATATATCTTGACAAACACTTAACATACAAAATGCATGTAAACAAAGTCTGTAGAAAAATCGCAAAAAACATATACTGACTAAAATACTTTGCAAATTATCTTAATGTAGAAGAGCTTAAAGCTATATATTAGGGAATAATATACGTGTACTTGGAATACGGTATTGAAATTTGCGCAGGGTGTGGGGTAACAAAATTAAACACGATAGTATTGCTACAGAAGACATGCATACCTCGTATTGTTCTACTGAAGACTACAGACACGTCTATGCCACTCATTAAAAAGAATAAAATATTGACAATTGTTGCTATTTATGTATACAAAGTAATTAGTTATACTGACTCAAAACAAACAAATGCAAAAACTGTTTGCAATATTATTAAACAAGAAATACAGATGCATGGAAAAGAGTAGCCAAATTCTAACCTAACAGTATCAGACTACGGAAATGGCACAAATCTTCAATAACTATTGCACAAATATCAGAAGCTTCTACATATAATCTATATCAGATGGATAAAAGTCTTATTCCACTCTCTTCTTTTGATCTGTAACAGAACATGAATCAATATCTACAATAATGGGCATGAAAAATAAGAAATCTTATGGTTTAGATGGTTGTGCCAACTTCTTAAGGAAAGAATGCACAAATTACGTAATAAAATCATTATATTATTCAATAAATCTATGAGGGAAGGCTGTTTTCCAGAAATGAATCCACAACAAGCAGGTGTCCTAAAAGATGAATGAATTTTAGTTGGAAGGACATTTGACGTGGGAAATTTTATTTAAGTACAAAGGATTTACCAATGCACATGTGCAAGCAAATGATCCATGTGGACTAGCTGTATTGCTTCTCATATTGATGACATTCCAGCATCACGTAAAAATACACATTCAAACCCAACACTCTTAATTACTTTCAAAGAATGTGATATAAGATAATCTGGTTTAGCATACCCAACTGTAAATGAACGAAACATACATTAAGAGTTGGTGAGGAATTACCTTGTAATTGACACACACGTTTCTCTGGGTGCATGGTGTGGCTGTGGTAACTTGACGTTAGATATCTTCTGGTGACTTCAGGTTACTCTCTGAACAAATCCCATTGGTTACGATGTGGCAGTCCGTTGGCTCCATAGTACTGTCAACATATTTACTTTCTCTGCGACGTAGGCACAGAACACCTAAGGACAAGAAATGAAACTCCCTTGTTATTCTGTGGAAACAAAAAGTGCTCCAAGTGTGTTGTGTTGGAACTGAAGTATGAGAAATCACACTCCAAATCCTCATGTTGCCGTTAGCTCCTACGGCCGTATTTTTCATACCTACTTACCTGATGATACGCCATAATGCCATATTGCTACTGCTGGCGTGTCAAGCTTAACATGTGAGCTTCCACAGTTGTGATTAGTTTTTAAAATTGCTGCATATCAAAGCTCACGCAAATTAACTTTTATTTGCTTTAATAAATGTGGCACTTTTAAAAACTGCAATCAAAGATATGGAAAGGTGCATATTAAACTTTGGGCGTCATCGGAAGCAATATGGCACTAGGACATATCATTAGCTAAGACTGACAAGTAAACAGGCATAAAAATAGTTTATTTGTTATATTTTTTTTATTGAAATTGTCCTATAGTCTGCACATCAATAGCTTTTATGAAATATTAATGAGTTCTGTAATGGTTGCAGGTTCAACTGACTAGGTTTCTTAATAGCAACAACAAACTCTTTCTTCTTCAATTCTGACGCTTCCAATAATTACTCTGCATGGATAAAATAAAATATTTTCTACTTTAATGAGCTGTCTCAAAGTTTTTGTGTGAACTTGCAACCAAACATTAGAACATGGTATTTAACAGGGAAATGGGAACAATTACACGTATTTGAAACTTTTATTTATTCCTTCTAGCATAACACAATTTGACATAATTAAGTAAAAATTGAAGCTATTAACAGTGAAGCAACAAGATTCTAAAATAAGAACAAATTAGAAACTAAAAACTTCACTTATCAATTTAGCTGTTCAGATTGTGATAAAGTTTATATTGGTAAAACTAAACGTCATCTAGAAACCAGAATAAAAGAACAGTTTAGAAATATTAAATATAAACAAACTGATAAATCAGCTGTGGCAGATCATTTTTGGTCATTTAATCATGAAATTAATTCAGAGGTTAAATTACTAAAACAGTTAAGTAATCCGATAGAGTTAATGGTTTGGGAAAAAATTTTTATTTTAAAAAACAGGAACCATGTCATGAACTTTGAATTACCATCTATAGATTGTATTTATAAATTTTTGTTTTCAGAGATTGGTAAATAAAAAATTGAATAAGAATAATTGTTTTTCACAAAAATAAAAGATTGTAGCTTGGCAACGATTTTGTTTATATGGCTTTGAGAATGAGCTGGACATAGCTTGAAACCCCTGGGTCAGCAAAAGAGAAAAAGAATATCAACATTACTAAGATAAGTGAAGTTTTTAGTTTCTAATTTGTTCTTTTTTTACAATTTGACATATTTACTACAACAAGCACAAATCACCTAACAAGGCGTCTGCATACATTATATACCATGCATTCCCTGAGGGACCAGACCGTTTGGCAGTGGCCTTGCACTGGGTGACAAGTGGCGCACCTGCTGCCAGAGAATGGCACTACTACTGCCGTGTCGTTCTAGTTGTATCTGTGGAGAGGGAAAGTGGTCTGTGTACGTGCTAATTTGTCCATTACTAATGGCTCAGTACACTTTAGAATGTATTTTTCTGTATGACACTGTGAAATACTCTTCTGCAAGAAGGTATCGTATAGAATATCAACTTCATTACGCAGGTCTTCGAATTCCTAGCAGGTCAACTATTCATGAAGTCGTCAATAAACTCAAGTGTACATGATCATTTATGACCACAAAATGTTAAAAATGCAGTGCACTATCAGAAGAGAAGCTTGATGAAGTAGGGACCCAGTCGGAGCATTCACTGGAAAAATCATCGAGACGTGTAGCACAAGAGGTTAACATTTCCAAGACATCAGCGTTTAGGGCAACGAAACTTCTGAAACTTAAGCTGTACAACGTGACTGCAGTTCATACTTTACAACCTAGGGTAAATTATTGCAATCCGTTTATAATGGTGACGTGGACCCACTTTTAACCTTCTTCACTGATGAAGCATGGTTTTATCTTCAAGGTCACATTTCTACCCAAAACAATAGATACGGGGCTATGGAAAACCCTCATTATATTCATGAAATGCCTCAGTACGCAGCAAACTTTGGGGTTTGGAGTGCAGTAAGTGCTCGTAGGATTATTGGTGCCATATTTTTCGACACAACAGTTGATTTACGAGTTTATATAAACTCCTCCATTTTAAACAATTTTTTTCCGTAACTAACAAGAGATGAACGACTGTGTGGGTGGTTTCAGCACGACTCGGCTACAGCGCACACTTTTGTGAATTCTATGCATGAATTGCTAAGTGTGTATGGTGACAGATTCATTAGTCGAGGATTGTGGCCATCTCATTCCCCTGACCTGTCTCCATGTGAATAAAGTGTACGCATCCAACCCACACACATTACAAGAATTGTAGGACAGTATCACAAGAGAAACACAGGCAATCAGTCAACATGAACTTCCGTGTCATGGTGCCTCCGCAGGGTGGTCCAGCTGCTCAGGGAACACACGGAACTACACTGTATTGCTCCATGTGCAAACACCTGTTTTGTCATCAGCATGGCAACAAATGTCCTCAAACAGTTTCACACCATTTCACTCTCTCGTATATTCAGCACCACCACTGGACAACAAAAAGGCACACCTTGTGAAGTTATACTGTAACTCCAACATTCTGTCACACATATCCTCGAAATAAACAAGAACAATGCAACGAAAGGCAACATTTATGTATAACTAAAGTCTAATTAATGAAAGTGACATGGGTAAAGAAGGGCTAGGCCATTATCCTGCTTACATTTAAAACATAGACAATGTTAGATGGATTATAATTAGGCTTAGTAGTCGAGCTACATTGTTTCATACAACATTTCTGTATTAGTTGAAGTAGGTTATGATGAGCACAATTTCTATTATCCACACATACTATATAGCTTGTTACATCCATTTGTATTTTCTGATGTGTTTGTGTTGTTGCTTCAATTGCTTATTAATGTAGGTAATTTAAAATATGTGAAGTGGTGATTGATACGGGAACTGAAGAATATAAAGAAAAGGGTGTTATATTTATTAGAAAATGTTTAATGTACAAATACTGATGTGAATTAAGCCTGGTTGACAACAACATGGTAATGGAAACCAGAACGAGAATGCATATTATCCATCAGCATATTGTTAGCAAAGTGGAGGTCGATATTGTACATTGCAATTCATTTGTTTCTAATGGACATTGATACATTTTCCACATTGCGACTAGATTGAGCTCTGGGGGTTATCGCATGGCACAGTCACCTTGAATAATTCCTACATCAAAAAGTGTAATATGCATAATGTGAATAACTTGCCCTGCCCAGTAATGAGAACGAAAAAGCTAAAACTTGGCCAATCTTATTTCCCATTCCCTTATGAACACTCCGAGACACTTCGCTGTATGGGATACAGGCACCCCGCCGTATGCTGCCTTTGAAATTACTTTACTTCCATGACCAACAGAAACGAATGAATGGAAATGTATGAATGGCGTAAATTTGGATAGAAGCGGTTTAATTTCGCTTACGCGGCGGATATTTAAAAAATGAATGTGTATAAACGAGTATATCAGAATGATTGATTAATGCATTTACGTTGAAATTGTTGCATAAACACTGCCCAAGTTGTAAACAACTACCGATAATATAAATAAATAGTATTACACTGAGTTGAAACGTGGAAGATTCAAGACGAAATTGGAACATGGTTTATCGTTTAGTTATTCCTGGACACTTTCCGCAAAAGTTGCCTAGCCTAGACAACCAATTTTGTTGTTTATAACTATGCAGAACTAAAAAACACTACAAAATTGTCATTTGAAATGGAAGGCATTCCTTCATCAAATACAAAGGATAAGAGGCTAAACTTGATACAACAGTATATGAGTAACACATACCTTTGAATTCGCCGGCATCTGCTTAATTCCGACGTATACAAAGTTAAGGACTATTTAACGATAACTGTAATTCACTGCGTAATAATAGTACATTACTTTAAAATAAAAAACAATAATAGACCTCAATCTCCAACTGTTCTCTGGTCATCTGATGAAAAACGTAGCAACCACGTAGCAACATACATATATCGCAACCACCCACAAGATTAAAAATGGCGAAGATGTATCCCTACTCCCACACCTGAGGTGAAATACATGCGATACACATTCTAATTATGCGCATTTTATTTGAAAATGCGTTTTTAATCAAGGACATTTACCATTACTAAAGAATACAATTTTATATTATATTAAAATACAATAATACGTCATAATGTTTACTAAATAGTACTCTATTTACAAATTAAATTTCATCGCACTATATTATGTAAAAGCGTAAGAACACTAAAATGCACATATGGCGATTGATAATGAATAAATACTATAATGCATTACATTATGCTGGAAACCAATGAACAAAAGCAAACATGTCTTACCAAGATTGAACTTTAGGCTTCACATTTTATAGGAGGTGGGCAGGATAACATAACTTTAAAAAGCAGATGCGTTGCTATCACAAGTTTCCATGCTCACTCTTGTCCAAACTACTTTTTCTTACAAATGCGCATTCTTTTATTTACTTCACGTTAATTCACAAAGATTTGCAGAAATTGTCTTATTGCACATTTCCTTGCGATTACAATGGGTTAACCGTAAGCTTTAAGCGATAATCAAATGTTCTAAGACCGATCGCTATGTAATGGTATTGAAATTGCGTTCTCTTTGCATGTCCAACAGGGAGAACAAAAATGACTTCCCATTTGAGAAAAATAATTATTTTAAAATTCAAACCAGTAACAACTAATACCTCTGAAACGGCTAACTACACAAAAACAAATGTATACGACATACATTGTGTGTTTTAACAAACCTACACTTTTTATATAGGAAACTTTTGTCAATTTCTTACCGTTTACTACTTAGCAAAAGGCCATCCAGATTAAAGAGGTCCTCAGGGGCTATTTGCTAAAAATTCAAAATCATTGCACTCATGTTTGAGATAATCAAAATATTTGAAAGTATCCATGTAAAGTATAGTTTATAGAGTGGACGGGAGTCTTTAAAATCTTTGTGCCACATCCTTGGAAGATGTTAAACTTACATATAAAGTTTTATTTTTAACTGACAGTTTCGTTTGGATTCAGTGGGCCTCCAAACAAATATTTCTGTTGCAAACAATGCATAACTCTTTTTGAACACATCCCGGTTTTTGTATAGAAGGTTCATTTTATTTTCATTAGGTTTTGAGGACAAATAAACCTGCATCTCTGACACTTCTTTACATCTAAATTTTCATGAAGTTTGAAGATTATCAATGTTGAGTTGCTCTGCTCTTTCCATAGTCAGTAAAAGCTCTTCATTCTCGCTGAAGCGTTCATCTAAATGCAGTAAGTGCGTGGTCTCATTTAAAGGTGTTAGGCTGTTGTGGGTTGGAACTGCTTGTGGAATGCCACGGCAACAGACTAGAGTGAATATAGTCCGTGTTTTCAGTTGTCTTCTTGGGCCTTTTATTTTCTACAGGAACTGAAAACAAAGTTTCTGGTACCTAGCACATTTTCAGCACAAAAGGAAACTTTTGTTTTCGAAACTCACTGATTTCTTGTTTGACACACACACTTAATGATAACAATAGCGCCACTTAAGCTTGTAGTGTGAGACGAGTGCTTTATCAGCTGCTTCCAGCAATCCGTGTACTTTCATGTTGAAAACTAACAGAAAGCGAAATTGAAGTGACATTATCACAGTCTCGGAACCAACGTTTTTGGCTATGTCTTCTCCATTGAAGTGTTCTCTTCCTATGGCATTTAGCACTCTAAGTACTTCTTCATAGTTTGACAAAATTGCTTTAGTAATTGCTAGGTGCCCACCCACTCCAACGCTGTTCTAGAAGACGCACTATGGTTCTGCCTTCACAGAAGGATGCAATTTTGCCTCTCCAATAGAAATTGTTTAACATAGCACATTAGTAACATAAGCTTCTTAAGGGACTTCAGTGTTTTAACAACTACTAAGTGTAGTCTAAGATTGTAACAGTCAGGAGAAGTATAGGTGTGTATGTTATACATTCACAAAAGGTTTTTATCTTCTTGAAGATGTATTCAAAAACATTTAAAAATGGACTCCTTTCGGTCCCCTCCTCTAAATTATAACTGCCACGCAGGGCCAGCTCACTGAAGGCCAAAATCTGTATTACCCCGTCTATGATTTAACATAGTAACTGGTTTCTCAAGTGTGATTTCACTAATGTTGACACCGAAGCACAGGTTTCTGTACGAGTTTCACATTTCTTCCACATTGACATGGCACAGATATGAGTTTCTGACGTTTCGTCTTTAGGAAACCCATGGCTGGCACGTAAGGCATTTTTCCAGTTTCTGAAACCTTTCTCAGTACAGCTTCTCTCCTTTGTGCCATAAGGCTGAAACTGCATGCAAGCACAACAAAATGCAGCATCTTTGAGCACTGCATACTGCAATCAAGCAAACTACTTATACCACTCAGGGCAAAAACTATGTCTATTGCTTTGTTTAGGGTAATCCTTTAGATAAACTTGCTTTACTGGCTCACCTTTCTGTATTAAATAATAACTAATCAGCTCTTGTTGCACCATTGGCCCCTGATCTGTGTGGACTGTGCTACTGGAGACAACTTGGTCTTCTTGATGCTCCACTGTTTTGCATTTGCCAAAGAAATCTCTTATGTCCATAATGCATGCACTCACTGTCCTCGCCACTGCTAAAGTTCTTTTTTCTTTTCTTTTCCTCATTAGCCTCCACTTGTGGAGGACCTACCCCCCTATGAATTACAATCCAGTGTCTAGGGCCTGGCGCCTTATGTATAGCTAGGGTCGATCGTGCTTTAGCAGCGTTTAACTGCCAACAGGTTTGGATATTCTGCACACTGGAATAAGACAATGGATAACTATTACAGCATTGTTACCATTAATATAGTCTTTGATATATGGCCAGTTTGGTTCTTAATTTATTATTGAAATATTTCTAAAACTTCATAACAGGAAAGGACAAATGGGGATTCTCCCAGCACGGGTGTTGCCCGTCCTGGCCCCCTCTGGCTATGGCCATGCTTCCAATGCTGCAGTTTTTACCTGATCAGCTGTAATATTAATATTGCTTGAAGCTGAAGCCTGAGATTCAAACTGGAATACATCACTCTCGTTACTTTCTGTAACTGCTCACATGCTGGTCACAAATTTATCCATGCTAACATGGATACAGTGAGTTGTAAGAAACTGAACTGAATACTGCAAGCTGTAATCGTCATTGCTGGAATTGTGACCATGATGGCAACCCAACTAACGAACCTGACATTTGCATATTGTTCAGCTCATTTGCGATATGATACATTTGCTATTTCACAGATCACACTTGTATCATATACAGTCTGTGTTGGAAGTGTTCCGTGTCTTCTTGTATTTTCAAAGAATAGTAATAGTAACTTGTTCAAGACACTTTAACCCTCATGCTATTATTCTCTATGTAACCGTGGAGTATACAACAATATATGCAATTTCTTCATTTATTAAGGTAGTGCCATGGCACGGAGCCAGCCGCCCTTCCTAGTGATCACTTTCCATGTCTTTATTAGTCTCTTAACGCAAGATACATGTTCCACACGTATGCCTAGATGGTGCTTGGACCATTTATTTTTGCCAACTGGAACCTTTACAATCAGTTGGTTTTGTTTACTCACAATGAGCACAACTCAGTGAATGATTTGGTGCATGCAACATCCCACCGAGAGAATTAATGCATTAATAAATCATTCTAGCATATATTATACTCGTTTATACACGTTTGTTTGCCAAATATCCGACGCATAGGCGAAATAATACCGTTGCATCGTCCGTACGTAATTTGCTCATAAATCAAAAGCGATAGTTGGAGATTCCGCAACATTAAAGAAAGGAACTATACAACCACTTGCCTTATAGAATCAAATGTTTGCTTGATAACCAAATACTGAATGAAGTACCTACCAAAATCGCAGATAATGTATTCTACTCGACTGAAAGATTTCAAAGTGAAACATGTAATCAAATATGTAATGTACATACCATCATTCCTTGTAAATGTTCAGTAGCAGCCACATATATTGTATCGTGCCCAATCGTGCCCGTGCCTAGTGTTCTGTGCCGTGCCTATACTCCTTTACAACAACCTTTCTCTTACAAATGGCGAATACACAAACAAGCGGTATTTAAATAGGATACAGTTAGCCAACTATGTTTTTTTTATTCACAATGTACATTGAGCAGAAATACAGTAATAGTTATCAAATGTAATATTACTGAAAGGACTTTACGGTTAAATAATTATAAAATATATCAAACTGCAGACCAAATATGTTATTTTTAAAACTGTTTAATAAGTAACACCACGATGTAGAATAGTTGTATTGGCAGCCATGACTGTTTGGCCCCAGAGTCACAATGACATCTACTGTTGACTGCTCAAACTAACAGTATATGTCGAAGAAGTTCCACCTATTTCCGCTAGATTACTCTGAATATCGTTATTCCACTTAAATTCAAATTTAGTGCTCATAAAACTTGTAATACAAGCATAGAGCATTTTTAAATGCTAATATATGAATAAAAAGTACATCATGGCATATAATTAGACTTCTGGAACACAAACATGGAATATTGAATATACAAAAATACATTAACAGTACACATTAATTTAACATCTCTTGTAACCTGTATGGGCACTTTTCAATTAGATAATTCTTTAACTCTTTAGCAAAGGAGTTTTTAAAGTAGTTATTAAGGAGCTATTAAAGCTTTTAAAGTATTAGTCATTAGCAGGACCCACATATTTATTTGTAAGCCAACAAAAATGAAAAAAAAAAACATGTCATAAAACTTCTTTAAATTCCACCAACACATAACATAAAAATGTTAACTCACCAACTGCTCCTGATCATCACATGTGGAACACTGATTGCAGTGAACATCTAACATCTTGTCCAAATGCTCCATCAGTAATCCATGCCTGTTGTCATGAAATAGTGCCTTCTATTTAGAAAACGAAAGTCTGTGGTTTGGTATAAACATCTCAACACCTCAAAAGAAAGGCCTGGTGACAAGCTTTCATTTGACGTGTCGTTTGTCCAAATCGGACCATTAGAACTCGAGTAATTGTCAAAACTAGAGCGAAAGCTTATTTTGCGGATAACGAGCGTTCTAATGGTTCAATTTTGACAAACGACACCTCAAAAGCAAAGGCCTGGTCACAAGCTTTCATTTGACGTAAGATGCTTTTAACAGGTTATTTTTATGGAAGTGTTGACATACTGTACTTTATTGATAATGGTATTCATTTTTATTTAATTTTCAGCCACGCAGAAAGTGGGATATGCATACGATATATTCCTTGCAGCATTGTGGTGTAAATCTCCAGTGGAAACTAAAGTTAGAATCTGAAGGTACGCTATTTATTTTCAATAAGTTTTAAGAGCTGCTTGCTGTACCAGTGATATTGGATGAAGGTAGTGTATTTGCCAAAACGTTTATCATAGCTTTTCGTGCACATGTGGCAGTTACTTCCATCCATTTGTTGCACAAGTTGTAAAATATATAATTGACCTTCCCTTAGATGTGGAATAGTAATCCAAATTGCAGGATATTATAAGACATGTGTATTTTAAAAAAATTACACATTGGTTGTTGTGCAAAGTAATAGGCACACCATGTTTTGACTAAGATGAGGTTTTGTGAAATATGTATACTGTCTATTCGATTAGACGAGAAGTCAAGGAATGGTATAGAGCATTCAAGCAATAGCGAAGTAGTGTATAAATGCATGAAACAACATGAGAACAGGGATGCAACCTAGAACATATATTAGTGGTCCATTAGAAACAAATGAATTCCAATGCACAATATGAACCTCCACTTTGTTAACGATATGCTGATCGATAATATATGTTCTGGTTTCCATTACCGTGTGGTTGTTAACCAGGCTTAATTCATACCAGTATTTGTACATTAAACATTTTCTAATAAATATAATACCCTTTTCTTTATATTCTTCAGTTCCCTAACCTATCACCACTTCACATATTTTAAATTACATTAATAAGGAAATGCAGCAATAACACAACCAAATCAGAAAATATAAATGGATGCAACAAACTGTGGATAATAGAAATCGTGCTCATCATAACCTATTTCAACAAATACAGAATTGTTATATGAAACAATGAACAGTCATTGACATTGCCTTCAGGAGTTGAGTGTTCTGTTATTTGCTGAACCAAACCAAATTTACATAAATGAATTTATATGTACATTAACATACAAGTATATTAACATATGATTGATATTTTAATGAATGCCTATAAAACAAGATAATCATACTCTTGATATCTAACTCTCAAGTGGTATTTGCCAAACTGTTAACCAAATTATGTGTTAAATAGAGCATATTGATATTATAATAATATTGGCTAAATTTGTCACGGGAGTGTTAAGATAGCAAACCTGCGACTTTTGATAGAAAATTTATTACTTGCTAGATAATCATATTTACAACTACTGAAATTGTTTATAACTAAACTTAGTACTTGAGCTACCAAAAGAATGAAGCTGTGCACGTTTTGTCTGAACAGCAGACTTAACTGGTTCCGCACACTGTGCACTCTGTCACATGACTACAAATGCCGATAACTTGGTTCATCTTGAATGTAGCTCGACTACGAAGCCTAATTATAATCCATCGAAAATTATCTATATTTTAAATGTAAATAGGATAAAGAACTAGCCCTTCTTTACGCAGGTCACTTACATTACTTAGACTTTAGTTATACATAAATGTTGCTATTCGTTGCATTGTTTTTTGTTTATTTTTAGGATATGTAAGGTGGAAAGTTGGAGTTAAAGGCATTCCTGTGATTGTGGGTGTATAACTTTGCAAGCTGTGCCTTTTTGGTGCCCAATGCTGGTGCTGAATATACGAGAGTGAAATAGTGTGAAAATGTTAAATGAAGTGAAACTGTTAGAGGACATTTGTTGCCATGCTAATAATGTTCTAGTGAATGACAAAACAGGTGTTTGCATGTGGAGCAATAGTGTTGTATATAATGTATGCAGAAACCTCTTTGTGAGGTTATTAATTGTGCTTGTTACGCAAATATGTCAAATTGTGTTAAGCTATCGCAATGCTAAATGGAATAAATAAGTGTCAAACATGTGTAATTGTTCCCATTTCCCTGTCAAATATCACATCCTAATGTTTGGTTACAAGTTCACACAAAAAATTTGTGGCAGCTCATTAAAGTATAAAATATTTTACTTTATGTCATGCAGAGTAATTAGTGGCAGCGTCAGAATTGGAAAAGAAACGTTTTGTTGTTACTATTAAGACAACTAGTCATTTGAACCTGCAACCATTACATTTCATAAAAGCTATTGATGTACTGACTATTGGACAACTTTAATAAAAAGGAGTTATAACAAATAAACTGTTTTTATAGCTGCTTACTTGTCAGTCTTAGCTGATCATATGTCCTAATGCCATATTGCTTCCGATGATGCCCAAAGTTTAATATGCGAGCTTCCATAGCTGTGATTGCAGTTTTTAAGAGTGCCGCATTTATTAAAGCAAAGGTTAATTTGCGTGAGCTTTAATATGCATCAATCTTAAAACCTAATGGCAAGTAAGGAAGCTCACGAGTTAAACTTGACGCGCCGGTGTAGCATTATGGCGTTAGGGCATATGATCAGCTGAGGCTGACAGCTAAGCAGGTATGAAAAATACAGCCGTAAGAGCTACCGGTAGCATGAGGATTCGGGAGCGCGATTTCTCATACTTTAGTTCAATCCTGCCCCACTTGGAGCACTTTTTTGTTGACACATTTTTAACACGTAGTTTCCGTTCTTCCTAATAGAGTGTTCTGTGCTTTAAATATATTTTCATTGAAATCTCGGCATGGAATTGCTGGGTGGAGCACGATATTTCCTGTTTACTGCAGACTTGGTCTTTAAAACCTGTATTTTCCAAGCATAAGACACAAACATTTTCAACAAAAAACCTCCCGCCCCAGGTTACGCTTTAAATGGAACATTTTTTGAATATTTTGATTTTCTCAAAAATTAACTTTTACATAACTGGTAAACCTTAAGAGGCATGCAGAATCTTACTACACAAAAATTTAGAAGTTTTTAAAACACAAAACATTAGTTTTGTGGAGTGAATATTTTGTATGTTGTCCCATGTCGTAGATTGGCAGCACCTAAAAGGACCTCAAAACTGATAAAGAGACCACTGAACAAAATTATGAGGAGGCCTTTAATGCCTAGTGTAAAATGCTGAAAACTATATAGTTAAAAATCGTCCATTATTAAGCACTTATCTTCTTTTTGTCTATTTTAATTAATTTTGCAAAAAACAACACATATTGAAAGTGGGTTTTTTTTTTTTCCCCCCCAGTGTGTATGTTTCAGTTACAGAAGTTGACCTAGCTGTGTTAGGTTTTGCGTAACTGTCAAATTTAGTGCGAAAGCTTATTTTGGCCATAACTCGAGTTCTGATGGTCCAATTTCGACAAACGACCCTTTAAATGAAAGGTCTGGTGACGAACTTTCAGAAGACCTAGAGGAAGTTGACCTAGCTGTGTTAGGTTTCGCGTAACTGTCAAATTTAGTGCGAAAGCTTATTTTGGCCATAACTCGAGTTCTAAGTGTCCAATTTCGACAAACGACCCTTTAAATGAAAGGTCTGGTGACGAACTTTCAGAAGACCTAGAGGAACTCGACCTAGCTGTGTTAGGTTTCGCGTAACTGTCAAATTTAGTGCGAAAGCTTATTTTGGCCATAACTCGAGTTCTGATGGTCTGTTCTAGAGGACAGAGTGATGAAGAATATATCTGTTGAGTACGTCTTCTCTCCTGTTAACTGTGAACACATATATTAGTTATGTGGCATACAGAAGATATGTAGGGGAAATTAAACACTCTCTTCATAACACACAGTAAGAAAAATTGGATATTTATTTCATGCAAATAACACAATTTAAAGCTATTTTCTCATTAAAATCCACACTTATGATAGGAAATAGCTGCTTCTATAACTTTGTAATGTCAACATCAGCTTCTGTGTTAACAGCCTTGCACAGCTTGAAAAAAGTTGAGACCAACAGTTTCACAGATGCCTCATCTGTAACAGAAAAGAAACCACCAACTTATAATTTAAGTCTGTTTTAATGGGGAGCATCAATGACATTATTACTTATCACTGTGATATTGGCAGTACTGGCTGTCAGGTGATCTTAAGTTGCATCAATTACATTTTGATAAAACATTATTCTAATGTATAGAAAATGATCCAGATACATATGTGGTGTGGATGTGTGACTACGTCCAGCAAGTGTGATGACACACAAACTCTCCAATCAGGAGAGAGAGAAAGCTGTCATCAAAACCCAACCAGGCACCATACATCAACAAACTGAAGGCCTTTCTACCATACCTACATAAATGGGACATCAAGTTGTCAAACAACACATGCATCACACAGGGACGACAGTTGAGGAGGAGGAACATGCTTAATTAGCGCCAGGGGAAGGAACATATTATATACATATCATTATTACACCCATTTAAGCCATCAAGTTATAGGGGAGAGTGGGCAAATTCTGCGCACTTAAGGTCGAGCAGCCATACTGACTAACATAAATGTTATTAAGTTGCAGACTTTGTTTCACCTGTAACTTCATTAAATAAGCTCTCGAAATAGTGCAATTCCAAAGGCATCTTGCACTTTTGAAAGGGTGTTAGGTATTGAAAACTGAAAGTATACAATGCACAGAATTAACCTACCTGGGTGGGTAATTGTGCGCGCCGTATGTGCTTGAAATGAACTTGAATATATGTGTCATAATTATCTTTAATGATAAACTAAATGCTACAGAATATTATATCAATTGCTAACTCCTGTTACAGACTCAAATCAACTGTCCAGATGTTTCACTTAAACTGCTTTTTAGTTTGTTTTTGTTTTCTGAGGCAGAGATCACAGAAGTTATCTTCTGCTGAATCCCATGCGCTACATTCTTCGCGGACCACCTGCCGCACTCTACACATCTGTACCACATCTCATTATCACGTCCAAACTCATCACACGTCATAGTTTAGGTATTGGAGCGACATCATTTTCATCATCATCATCATCACCACACAGTTGTTTTTCACTGAATTCATCGGCATCAGATTCGCTATCTGAGAAATCCAACTGTCGTTTACAGAACTTTCTTCTTGGCTTTTCCTCCACAATTTTGTTTTCTTTTTGAGTTTTCTCTACCTTTCTTCATTTGATGGGTCTCCTTTTTTTTCAGCTTTTTGAAGTTCATCTTACATTGACATCCCTGTTAATATTTCTGATGATTGTTTCCTACATTTGGCTTTATTAGATTTCCTACTTGAAAACGAGACTTTTGTTGGCAGAGGAGGCATAACTCTTGCTTAACATGTTTTGAATTTGCAGCCAATCACTCAAGTGCACTCTCAGGCGGAACGGTAGCAAAGCTGGTGGAGGTTCCTGCAGCAGCCACTGGAATATTATGTCGATAATCTCCTTTCTGAGTCTCCTCCTCAACTTCTTCAACTTGCAGAGGAAGGATACAAGTTCGTTTCTGGTGCTACTAGTATTTAAATACACGAGGGACAATTCTGTGCGCTGCACAAATTTGCCCGCCATAAGAAGCACAGAATTACCCGACACTCCATACATTCTTCCATCTACCGTGGATACTTCAAAACATGCTTATTTCAAGCAGTTTTGTAGACATATCAAGCATAAACAATTCTAATTTAATAGTAATAGATAGATGAGAACATACCTATGCCATGCCTACCTTGCTCTTTAATGCAAATCTGTAACAAGAAATATATGCCCGAAGTGTTGCAGCTCACTGACTGCAGACGAATAGCTGTAATGGCGTCTTCCTCAACACACTAGTTAGTCAAATTAGATGGCGACACCGGGCAGAACTAGCAATTCAGAGCAGGACCAGAGAAACATAGCAGCGCAGAATTACCCTCCTGCACAGAATTTGCCCACCTTCCCCTACACATTTACAACTCTAACAAGAAAACGCCTAAATAAAGCTTGGTATCCAGCATTATACAAGAAACTTGAGCAACGGTCTCAGCCAAAGTAAATGCTGATAGTTTAGCCCAGCCGAGCAGACCAACAGGGAGTCAGCCGCCATCTGTGCCTACCCAGAACAGGGTTGGTACAAGGACAGTGAAACCAAAAGGCATCCAGAGCAGCACTGAACCTGCTTGTTGACTTTCAGACAACACATCTGGGAGTTTTTCCACTACGCCACTCCACTAGCAATACAATACTTTATTCCTCACATACAATTTACATAGGTCAAGTAAACTGATGACTCATCAGATAAGAATTTCAATGTCTAACCACTGACAAAACATATCTGCATACAAACTAAGCTAAAGTAAAAATAACAATGTGTAACCATTTATAATAACATGTGTGCATACAAACCATATAAAGTAATTTTCACATTTTATGTATAACTGCTTAGCATAATTTATACTCCCAGAGACAGTCTTTCATACATTATTATACATTTTCACTCACTCCTGCATAGAATGAACTTTCTTCAAATAAGGAAATCTATGTGCTGGTGCTTTAAGTCCTGGATCTGTGATTGTGTGTATCTTGTTTTAACCAGTACCAATTTTCATAGTTTGTTTAGCTAATATTGTGAAGGCAAGGTGAATATGTTTACATTTCTGAAATAAATCCGAAGATTAAATTACTATATATAATATATACTATCTGTGTCCAATGTATGTTACATAGATGTCCCCAGCTAGCACTCTATGTGTCCAATGTATGTTACATAGATGTCCCCAGCTAGCACTCTATGTGTCCAATGTATGTTACATAGATGTCCCCAGCTAGCACTCTATGTGTCCAATGTATGTTACATAGATGTCCCCCAGCTAGCACTCTATGTGTCCAATGTATGTTACATAGATGTCCCCAGCTAGCACTCTATGTGTCCAATGTATGTTACATAGATGTCCCCCAGCTAGCACTCTATGTGTCCAATGTATGTTACATAGATGTCCCCAGCTAGCACTCTATGTGTCCAATGTATGTTACATAGATGTCCCCAGCTAGCACTCTATGTGTCCATTGTATGTTACATAGATGTCCCCAGCTAGCACTCTATGTGTCCATTGTATGTTACATAGATGTCCCCAGCTAGCACTCTATGTGTCCAATGTATGTTACATAGATGTCCCCAGCTAGCACTCTATGTGTCCATTGTATGTTACAGTACTCTATGTGTCCAATGTATGTTACATAGATGTCCCCAGCTAGCACTCTATGTGTCCAATGTATGTTACAGTACTCTATGTGTCCAATGTATGTTACAGTACTCTATGTGTCCAATGTATGTTACAGTACTCTATGTGTCCATTGTATGTTACATAGATGTCCCCCAGCTAGCACTCTATGTGTCCAATGTATGTTACAGTACTCTATGTGTCCATTGTATGTTACAGTACTCTATGTGTCCAATGTATGTTACATAGATGTCCCCAGCTAGCACTCTATGTGTCCAATGTATGTTACATAGATGTCCCCCAGCTAGCACTCTATGTGTCCATTGTATGTTACAGTACTCTATGTGTCCATTGTATGTTACATAGATGTCCCCCAGCTAGCACTCTATGTGTCCATTGTATGTTACAGTACTCTATGTGTCCATTGTATGTTACAGCACTCTATGTGTCCATTGTATGTTACAGTACTCTATGTGTCCATTGTATGTTACAGCACTCTATGTGTCCATTGTATGTTACAGTACTCTATGTGTCCATTGTATGTTACATAGATGTCCCCCAGCTAGCACTCTATGTGTCCATTGTATGTTACAGTACTCTATGTGTCCAATGTATGTTACAGTACTCTATGTGTCAAATGTATGTTACAGTACTCTATGTGTCCAATGTATGTTACATAGATGTCCCCCAGCTAGCACTCTATGTGTCCATTGTATGTTACAGTACTCTATGTGTCCATTGTATGTAACATAGATGTCCCCCAGCTAGCACTCTATGTGTCCATTGTATGTTACAGTACTCTATGTGTCCAATGTATGTTACAGTACTCTATGTGTCAAATGTATGTTACAGTACTCTATGTGTCAAATGTATGTTACAGTACTCTATGTGTCAAATGTATGTTACAGTACTCTATGTGTCCATTGTATGTTACATAGATGTCCCCCAGCTAGCACTCTATGTGTCCAATGTATGTTACAGCACTCTATGTGTCCATTGTATGTTACAGTACTCTATGTGTCCATTGTATGTTACAGTACTCTATGTGTCCAATGTATGTTACAGTACTCTATGTGTCAAATGTATGTTACAGTACTCTATGTGTCAAATGTATGTTACAGTACTCTATGTGTCAAATGTATGTTACAGTACTCTATGTGTCAAATGTATGTTACAGTACTCTATGTGTCCATTGTATGTTACATAGATGTCCCCCAGCTAGCACTCTATGTGTCCAATGTATGTTACAGTACTCTGTGTGTCCATTGTATGTTACATAGATGTCCCCCAGCCAGCACTCTATGTGTCCAATGTATGTTACAGTACTCTATGTGTCCAATGTATGTTACATAGATGTCCCCCAGCTAGCACTCTATGTGTCCATTGTATGTTACAGTACTCTATGTGTCCAATGTATGTTACATAGATGTCCCCTAGCCAGCACTCTATGTGTCCAATGTATGTTACATAGATGTCCCCTAGCCAGCACTCTATGTGTCCAATTTATGTTACATAGATGTCCCCCAGCCAGCACTCTATGTGTCCATTGTATGTTACATAGATGTACCCCAGCCAGCACTCTATGTGTCCAATGTATGTTACATAGATGTCCCCCAGCCAGCACTCTATGTGTCCAATGTATGTTACATAGATGTCCCCCAGCCAGCACTCTATGTGTCCAATGTATGTTACATAGATGTCCCCAGCCAGCACTCTATGTGTCCAATGTATGTTACATAGATGTCCCCCAGCCAGCACTCTATGTGTCCAATGTATGTTACATAGATGTCCCCCAGCCAGCACTCTATGTGTCCAATGTATGTTACATAGATGTCCCCCAGCCAGCACTCTATGTGTCCATTGTATGTTACAGCACTCTATGTGTCCATTGTATGTTACACCACTCTATGTGTCCATTGTATGTTACACCACTCTATGTGTCCAATGTATGTTACATAGATGTCCCCAGCCAGCACTCTATGTGTCCAATGTATGTTACATAGATGTCCCCCAGCCAGCACTCTATGTGTCCAATGTATGTTACATAGATGTCCCCCAGCCAGCACTCTATGTGTCCAATGTATGTTACATAGATGTCCCCCAGCCAGCACTCTATGTGTCCAATGTATGTTACATAGATGTCCCCAGCCAGCACTCTATGTGTCCAATGTATGTTACATAGATGTCCCCCAGCCAGCACTCTATGTGTCCAATGTATGTTACATAGATGTCCCCCAGCTAGCACTCTATGTGTCCAATGTATGTTACATAGATGTCCCCCAGCTAGCACTCTATGTGTCCAATGTATGTTACAGCACTCTATTTGTCCAATGTATGTTACATAGATGTCCCGCAGCTAGCAGTCTATGTGTCCAATGTATGTTACATACATGTCCCCCAGCTAGCACTCTATGTGTCCAATGTATGTTACATAGATGTCCCCCAGCCAGCACTCTATGTGTCCATTGTATGTTACATAGATGTCCCCAGCTAGCACTGTATGTGTCCAATGTATGTTACATAGATGTCCCCCAGCCAGCACTCTATGTGTCCATTGTATGTTACATAGATGTCCCCCAGCCAGCACTCTATGTGTCCAATGTATGTTACATAGATGTCCCCCAGCCAGCACTCTATTTGTCCAATGTATGTTACATAGATGTCCCGCAGCTAGCAGTCTATGTGTCCAATGTATGTTACATAGATGTCCCCCAGCCAGCACTCTATGTGTCCAATGTATGTTACATAGATGTCCCCCAGCTAGCACTGTATGTGTCCAATGTATGTTACAGCACTCTATGTGTCCAATGTATGTTACATAGATGTCCCCCAGCTGGCACTCTATGTGTCCAATGTATGTTACATAGATGTCCCCCAGCTAGCACTCTGTGTCCAATGTATGTTACATAGATGTCCCCCAGCCAGCACTCTATGTGTCCATTGTATGTTACATAGATGTCCCCTAGCCAGCACTCTATGTGTCCATTGTATGTTACATAGATGTCCCCCACCTAGCACTCTATGTGTCCATTGTATGTTACAGCGCTCTATGGATCCAGTCTGTGTCACACAGGTACCCACCAGCTAGTACTGCATGGGTCCAGTCTGTGTCACACAGGTACCCACCAGCTAGTACTGCATGGGTCCAGTCTGTGTCACACAGGTACCCGCCAGCTAGTACTGCATGGATCCAGTCTGTGTCACACAGGTACCCGCCAGCTAGCACTGCATGTGTCCAGTCTGTGTCACACAGGTACCCACCAGCTAGTACTGCATGGATCCAGTCTGTGTCACACAGGTACCCGCCAGCTAGTACTGCATGGATCCAGTCTGTGTCACACAGGTACCCGCCAGCTAGTACTGCATGGGTCCAGTCTGTGTCACACAGGTACCCGCCAGCTAGTACTGCATGGATCCAGTCTGTGTCACACAGGTACCCGCCAGCTAGCACTGCATGGGTCCAGTCTGTGTCACACAGGTACCTGCCAGCTAGTACTGCATGGATCCAGTCTGTGTCACACAGGTACCTGCCAGCTAGTACTGCATGGGTCCAGTCTGTGTCACACAGGTACCCGCCAGCTAGTACTGCATGGGTCCAGTCTGTGTCACACAGGTACCCGCCAGCTAGTACTGCATGGATCTAATCTGTGTCACACCAGATAGTACTGCATGGATCTAATCTGTGTCACACAGGTACCCGCCAGCTAGTACTGCATGGGTCCAGTCTGTCACACAGGTACCCGCCAGCTAGTACTGCATGGATCTAATCTGTGTCACACCAGATAGTACTGCATGGATCTAATCTGTGTCACACAGGTACCCGCCAGCTAGTACGGCATGGGTCCAGTCTGTGTCACACAGGTACCCGCCAGCTAGTACTGCATGGATCTAATCTGTGTCACACCAGATAGTACTGCATGGATCTAATCTGTGTCACACAGGTACCTGCCAGCTAGTACTGCATGGATCCAATCTGTGTCACACAGGTACCCGCCAGCTAGCACTGCATGTGTCCAGTCTGTGTCACACAGGTACCTGCCAGCTAGTACTGCATGGATCCAATCTGTGTCACACAGGTACCCCCCATCTAGCACTGCATGGGTCCAGTCTGTGTCACACAGGTACCTGCCAGCTAGTACTGCATGTGTCCAGTCTGTGTCACCCAGGTACCCGCCAGCTAGTACTGCATGGGTCCAGTCTGTGTCACACAGGTACCCCCCAGCTAGTACTGCATGGGTCCAGTCTGTGTCACACAGGTACCTGCCAGCTAGTACTGCATGTGTCCAGTCTGTGTCACACAGGTACCCCCCATCTAGCACTGCATGGGTCCAGTCTGTGTCACACAGGTACCCCCCATCTAGCACTGCATGGGTCCAGTCTTTGTCACACAGGTACCTGCCAGCTAGTACTGCATGGGTCCAGTCTTTGTCACACAGGTACCCGCCAGCTAGCACTGCATGGGTCCAGTCTTTGTCACACAGGTACCTGCCAGCTAGTACTGCATGGGTCCAGTCTTTGTCACACAGGTACCTGCCAGCTAGTACTGCATGGGTCCAGTCTTTGTCACACAGGTACCTGTCAGCTAGCACTGCATGGGTCCAGTCTTTGTCACACAGGTACCCGCCAGCTAGTACTGCATGGGTCCAGTCTTTGTCACACAGGTACCTGCCAGCTAGTACTGCATGGGTCCAGTCTTTGTCACACAGGTACCTGTCAGCTAGCACTGCATGGGTCCAGTCTGTGTCACACAGGTACCTGCCAGCTAGTACTGCATGGATCCAGTCTGTGTCACACAGGTACCCGCCAGCTAGTACTGCATGGATCTAATCTGTGTCACACCAGATAGTACTGCATGGATCCAGTCTGTGTCACACAGGTACCTGCCAGCTAGTACTGCATGGATCTAATCTGTGTCACACCAGATAGTACTGCATGGATCCAGTCTGTGTCACACAGGTACCCGCCAGCTAGTACTGCATGGATCTAATCTGTGTCACACCAGATAGTACTGCATGGATCCAGTCTGTGTCACACAGGTACCTGCCAGCTAGCACTGCATGGGTCCAGTCTGTGTCACACAGGTACCCGCCAGCTAGTACTGCATGGATCTAATCTGTGTCACACCAGATAGTACTGCATGGATCCAGTCTGTGTCACACAGGTACCTGCCAGCTAGCACTGCATGGGTCCAGTCTGTGTCACACAGGTACCCGCCAGCTAGTACTGCATGGGTCCAGTCTGTGTCACACAGGTACCTGCCAGCTAGTACTGCATGGATCTAATCTGTGTCACACAGGTACCCGCCAGCTAGTACTGCATGGATCTAATCTGTGTCACACCAGATAGTACTGCATGGATCTAATCTGTGTCACACAGGTACCCGCCAGCTAGTACTGCTTGGGTCCAGTCTGTGTCACACAGGTACCCGCCAGCTAGTACTGCATGGATCCAGTCTGTGTCACACAGGTACCTGCCAGCTAGTACTGCATGGATCCAGTCTGTGTCACACAGGTACCCGCCAGCTAGTACTGCATGGATCTAATCTGTGTCACACCAGATAGTACTGCATGGATCTAATCTGTGTCACACAGGTACCCGCCAGCTAGTACTGCATGGGTCCAGTCTGTGTCACACAGGTACCTGCCAGCTAGTACTGCATGGATCCAGTCTGTGTCACACAGGTACCTGCCAGCTAGTACTGCATGGATCTAATCTGTGTCACACCAGATAGTACTGCATGGATCTAATCTGTGTCACAGAGGTACCCGCCAGCTAGTACTGCATGGGTCCAGTCTGTGTCACACAGGTACCTGCCAGCTAGTACTGCATGGGTCCAGTCTGTGTCACACAGGTACCTGCCAGCTAGTACTGCATGGGTCCAGTCTGTGTCACACAGGTACCTGCCAGCTAGTACTGCATGGGTCCAGTCTGTGTCACACAGTTACCCGCCAGCTAGTACTGCATGGGTCCAGTCTGTGTCACACAGGTACCCGCCAGCTAGTACTGCATGGGTCCAGTCTGTGTCACACAGGTACCCGCCAGCTAGTACTGCATGGATCTAATCTGTGTCACACAGGTACCCGCCAGCTAGTACTGCATGGATCTAATCTGTGTCACACAGGTACCTGCCAGCTAGTACTGCATGGGTCCAGTCTGTGTCACACAGGTACCCGCCAGCTAGTACTGCATGGATCTAATCTGTGTCACACAGGTACCCGCCAGCTAGTACTGCATGGATCTAATCTGTGTCACACAGGTACCTGCCAGCTAGTACTGCATGGGTCCAGTCTGTGTCACACAGGTACTCGCCAGCTAGTACTGCATGGATCTAATCTGTGTCACACCAGATAGTACTGCATGGATCTAATCTGTGTCACACAGGTATCCCCCAGCTAGCACTGCATGGATCTAATCTGTGTCACACAGGTACCTGCCAGCTAGTACTGCATGGGTCCAGTCTGTGTCACACAGGTACCCGCCAGCTAGTACTGCATGGATCTAATCTGTGTCACACCAGATAGTACTGCATGGATCTAATCTGTGTCACACAGGTATCCCCCAGCTAGTACTGCATGGATCTAATCTGTGTCACACCAGATAGTACTGCATGGATCTAATCTGTGTCACACAGGTACCCCCCAGCTAGCACTGCATGGATCTAATCTGTGTCACACCAGATAGTACTGCATGGATCTAATCTGTGTCACACAGGTATCCCCTGCTAACCGAGCACAGCGGCCACTCAAATGCCACTTAGTGTGGAGAACAGCAGTTGCCATGTGTAAGCATCAGCACTTTCTGTCCAGTACCGTGAACCCCTCGCACCTGAAAGATGATAATGAAATGGAATGAAGGAAAATGTTCTAAGTGGCATGGGGAAAGCACGGAAAAACTCAAGTCAGAGTGCAAGGCCATGTTGAATGTGGACTACAAATATTACTGCCCAAGCAGTATGTGTGTTTTCATTTAGAGTCCATGTCACTCACACTATAGTCCGGCAACCCTTTGGGGACATATGCGAGGTATAACATGAGGTCTCAACATCTTTCATTGATTATCTAGCATTTAGTTAAATGTAACAACCTTCAATAATGTAAAACTTAACAATTGGAAGGTATCAATATGACTGAGATAGCGATTACCAATGGGAAACACTTACCAGTCTTATTTCTTCTCTCAATAAGATGATGTGCAAGTCGCCTTGCAAGATACTTAAACAAGTCCTTGGACTTTATTTTCTGCTGCTTGTAGTATGGCATCAAGTGCTTCACTACAGTATCTGCAATCCTCTGCCTCAAACTGCCTGCGTGCATCGCCCTCTCTCCACGCTCCACTGCTTTGGTCCGATTTAGACATTCCATTGTTACAGTCTCGTCTTCACTGTCACTGTCCCCAAACAGGTCTCTAGATCTCTTCCTCTTCCTGCTCTCACTTCCAGCCTTATGGTGTTTACCATCATTCACACCAATTGTTTTACTGTCACTCTTTCCTTTTGTATCCAATACTCTTTTCTTGTTTTCACAGCTACTAGATTTATACGTGTTTGTTTTTATGTGACATTTCATGTCTGAAAGCTCTTCCTTATCAAGTGATGAGTTTTCCTTTTCATGTGAGCTATTTCTATTCACATTTATTTCTCTGCTGCTGTTAAGGTGTTTGAAGCTCTTATCATTATCGGTAATAGAGGTTCTTTCAACTGGAGTTTTCTGATCATCTTCTTCTCCATTTGTTTCATCTTCATGCACTACTGAACCATTAATCTCCATATTAAATGAATCTTCACCATCGCTATTTGCATAATTTGGAAAATCATAACTACTAACTGTTGAATGCTGTTCACAGTTCATTTTCACAGTTAAAGATCCATCTTTATCACTTTCAGTTGCTCCAAAAGAACCATTTGTGCATGTATCCTTGGAACTAGTACAATAAAATACTTCAATCTCGTTGCTCTCTTCAGCATCATCTTCAATCTCTGCCTCATCATACTCCTCACAATCGAACACATCCTCCTCCTCCTCCTCTTCATCAACAAATGCCACATTACGCAGTGAGCTACAACTGGATTCCACACATGAGTCACTTTCTCTAATGTCAGTATCTTCTGCTGATGATTTCTCACTCTCGCCAGATTCTATTCCATCTGTCTTGTTTTCCACTCTACTGAAATATGAGCTCAAGGTTCTTTGTTCAAGAGGATCCTTTTTAAATGAACCACGTGAATGAATTTTGGAAGGAGGTTTCATCTGCTGAGTGTCTGCACTGGACAGTAAGGAAGATGCAGTTACAATGCCCATGGGAAACTTTTCTTTCCTGTTTATAGCCTTGTTCAAACGTTCAGCTGTTTCATGAAGAGAGAGGTCCTTAAGTGATGGTTTATACACCTTCAGTGTTTCCTGCAGTGACAAACACTCCGTTTGCTTCTTTATATCTGCCATCTGTAATTAAAACATCATAGAGTTACATTGGAATAGAGGTTGGTTAGACATGCACGCACGCACGCACGCACGCACACACACACACACACACAAGGTAAGTTTCACACTCATGCCACAGCTGTGTGATAAGTGTGAAGGAATTACTTCATAGTGTGGTACATGAATAATGCAATATCTTGACAATATCACATGCACAGTCACGCCACCATGATAAACAACCACTTAATCCTTAGTGTCAAAGGTCACTTGTGATTACAATAAAAACTGCTTGTACAGTAATACTCAAAAGCCTGTAACAACACTGGGTAAAATGAATTAATGACTTAATCTTCCTCAATACAACACAAAGTCACTTCAACATGTTCCACAAGTTGTACAGGATTTTCACAGAAGCTACATTCTACTGGCTCAACTCCAGATAACACCCACACCTAGGACTAACTCTGTATCAGCATGTGAGCATGAAGATGTTCCACAAGTTGTACAAGATTTTCACAGAAGCTACATTCTACTGGCTCAGCTCCAGATAACACTCACACCGAGGACCAACTCTGTATCAGCATGTGAGCATGAAGATGTTCCACAAGTTGTACAAGATTTTCACAGAAGCTACATTCTACTGGCCCAACTCCAGATAACACTCACACCAAGGACTAACTCTGTATCAGCATGTGAGCATGAAGATGTTCCACAAGTTGTACAAGATTTTCACAGAAGCTACATTCTACTGGCTCAGCTCCAGATAACACTCACACCAAGGACTAACTCTGTATCAGCATGTGAGCATGAAGATGCACAAGTTCTACAAGATTTTCACAGAAGCTACATTCTACTGGCTCAACTCCAGATAACACTCACACCAAGGACTAACTCTGTATCAGCATGTGAGCATGAAGATGCACAAGTTCTACAAGATTTTCACAGAAGCTACATTCTACTGGCTCAACTCCAGATAACACTCACACCAAGGACTAACTCTGTATCAGCATGTGAGCATGAAGATGCACAAGTTCTACAAGATTTTCACAGAAGCTACATTCTACTGGCTCAACTCCAGATAACACTCACACCAAGGACTAACTCTGTATCAGCATGTGAGCATGAAGATGCACAAGTTCTACAAGATTTTCACAGAAGCTACATTCTACTGGCTCAGCTCCAGATAACACTCACACCAAGGACTAACTCTGTGTCAGCATGTGAGCATGAAGATGCACAAGTTGTACAAGATTTTCACAGAGGCTACATTCTACTGGCTCAACTCCAGATAACACTCACACCAAGGACTAACTCTGTGTCAGCATGTGAGCATGAAGATGCACAAGTTGTACAAGATTTTCACAGAAGCTACATTCTACTGGCTCAGCTCCAGATAACACTCACACCAAGGACTAACTCTGTATCAGCATGTGAGCATGAAGATGCACAAGTTGTACAAGATTTTCACAGAGGCTACATTCTACTGGCTCAACTCCAGATAACACACACACCAAGGACTAACTCTGTATCAGCATGTGAGCATGAAGATGCACAAGTTGTACAAGATTTTCACAGAAGCTACATTCTACTGGCTCAACTCCAGATAACACTCACACCAAGGACTAACTCTGTATCAGCATGTGAGCATGAAGATGCACAAGTTCTACAAGATTTTCACAGAAGCTACATTCTACTGGCTCAGCTCCAGATAACACTCACACCAAGGACTAACTCTGTGTCAGCATGTGAGCATGAAGATGCACAAGTTGTACAAGATTTTCACAGAGGCTACATTCTACTGGCTCAACTCCAGATAACACTCACACCAAGGACTAACTCTGTGTCAGCATGTGAGCATGAAGATGCACAAGTTGTACAAGATTTTCACAGAAGCTACATTCTACTGGCTCAACTCCAGATAACACTCACACCAAGGACTAACTCTGTATCAGCATGTGAGCATGAAGATGTTCCACAAGTTGTACAAGATTTTCACAGAAGCTACATTCTACTGGCTCAACTCCAGATAACACTCACACCAAGGACTAACTCTGTATCAGCATGTGAACATGAAGATGCACAAGATGTACAAGATTTTCACAGAAGCTACATTCTACTGGCTCAACTCCAGATAACACCCACACCGAGGACTAACTCTGTGTCAGCATGTGAGCATGAAGATGCACAAGTTGTACAAGATTTTCACAGAAGCTACATTCTACTGGCTCAGCTCCAGATAACACACACACCGAGGACTAACTCTGTATCAGCATGTGAGCATGAAGATGCACAAGTTGTACAAGATTTTCACAGAAGCTACATTCTACTGGCTCAGCTCCAGATAACACCCACACCAAGGACTAACTCTGTATCACCATGTGAGCATGAAGATGTTCCACAAGTTGTACAAGATTTTCACAGAAGCTACATTCTACTGGCTCAACTCCAGATAACACCCACACCAAAGACTAACTCTGTGTCAGCATGTGAGCATGAAGATGTTCCACAAGTTGTACAAGATTTTCACAGAAGCTACATTCTACTGGCTCAACTCCAGATAACACTCACACCAAGGACTAACTCTGTATCAGCATGTGAGCATGAAGATGCACAAGTTGTACAAGATTTTCACAGAAGCTACATTCTACTGGCTCAGCACCAGATAACACTCACACCGAGGACTAACTCTGTATCAGCATGTGAGCATGAAGATGTTCCACAAGTTGTACAAGATTTTCACAGAAGCTACATTCTACTGGCTCAGCTCCAGATAACACCCACACCAAGGACTAACTCTGTATCAGCATGTGAGCATGAAGATGCACAAGTTGTACAAGATTTTCACAGAGGCTACTATCTACTGGCTCAACTCCAGATAACACCCACACCAAGGAGTAACTCTGTATCAGCATGTGAGCATGAAGATGTTCCACAAGTTGTACAAGATTTTCACAGAAGCTACATTCTACTGGCTCAGCTCCAGATAACACTCACACCGAGGACCAACTCTGTATCAGCATGTGAGCATGAAGATGTTCCACAAGTTGTACAAGATTTTCACAGAAGCTACATTCTACTGGCCCAACTCCAGATAACACTCACACCAAGGACTAACTCTGTATCAGCATGTGAACATGAAGATGCACAAGATGTACAAGATTTTCACAGAAGCTACATTCTACTGGCTCAACTCCAGATAACACCCACACCGAGGACTAACTCTGTGTCAGCATGTGAGCATGAAGATGCACAAGTTGTACAAGATTTTCACAGAAGCTACATTCTACTGGCTCAGCTCCAGATAACACACACACCGAGGACTAACTCTGTATCAGCATGTGAGCATGAAGATGCACAAGTTGTACAAGATTTTCACAGAAGCTACATTCTACTGGCTCAGCTCCAGATAACACCCACACCAAGGACTAACTCTGTATCAGCATGTGAGCATGAAGATGCACAAGTTGTACAAGATTTTCACAGAGGCTACTATCTACTGGCTCAACTCCAGATAACACCCACACCAAGGACTAACTCTGTATCAGCATGTGAGCATGAAGATGTTCCACAAGTTGTACAAGATTTTCACAGAGGCTACATTCTACTGGCTCAACTCCAGATAACACCCACACCAAGGACTAACTCTGTATCAGCATGTGAGTATGAAGATGTTCCACAAGTTGTACAAGATTTTCACAGAAGCTACATTCTACTGGCTCAGCTCCAGATAACACACACACCAAGGACTAACTCTGTATCAGCATGTGAGCATGAAGATGCACCAGTTGTACAAGATTTTCACAGAAGCTACATTCTACTGGCTCAACTCCAGATAACACCCACACCAAGGACTAACTCTGTATCAGCATGTGAGCATGAAGATGTTCCACAAGTTGTACAAGATTTTCACAGAAGCTACATTCTACTGGCTCAGCTCCAGATAACACTCACACCGAGGACTAACTCTGTATCAGCATGTGAGCATGAAGATGCACAAGTTGTACAAGATTTTCACAGAAGCTACATTCTACTGGCTCAACTCCAGATAACACTCACACCCAGGACTAACTCTGTATCAGCATGTGAGCATGAAGATGTTCCACAAGTTGTACAAGATTTTCACAGAAGCTACATTCTACTGGCTCAGCTCCAGATAACACTCACACCAAGGACTAACTCTGTATCAGCATGTGAGCATGAAGATGTTCCACAAGTTGTACAAGATTTTCACAGAAGCTACATTCTATTGGCTCAACTCCAGATAACACTCACACCAAGGACTAACTCTGTATCAGCATGTGAGCATGAAGATGTTCCACAAGTTGTACAAGATTTTCACAGAAGCTACATTCTACTGGCTCAACTCCAGATAACACCCACACCAAGGACTAACTCTGTGTCAGCATGTGAGCATGAAGATGTTCCACAAGTTGTACAAGATTTTCACAGAAGCTACATTCTACTGGCTCAGCTCCAGATAACACTCACACCAAGGACTAACTCTGTATCAGCATGTGAGCATGAAGATGTTCCACAAGTTGTACAAGATTTTCACAGAAGCTACATTCTACTGGCTCAGCTCCAGATAACACTCACACCAAGGACTAACTCTGTATCAGCATGTGAGCATGAAGATGTTCCACAAGTTGTACAAGATTTTCACAGAAGCTACATTCTACTGGCTCAGCTCCAGATAACACTCACACCAAGGACTAACTCTGTATCAGCATGTGAGCATGAAGATGCACAAGTTGTACAAGATTTTCACAGAAGCTACATTCTACTGGCTCAACTCCAGATAACACACACACCAAGGACTAACTCTGTATCAGCATGTGAGCATGAAGATGCACAAGTTGTACAAGATTTTCACAGAAGCTACATTCTACTGGCTCAACTCCAGATAACACACACACCAAGGACTAACTCTGTATCAGCATGTGAGCATGAAGATGCACAAGTTGTACAAGATTTTCACAGAAGCTACATTCTACTGGCTCAACTCCAGATAACACTCACACCCAGGACTAACTCTGTATCAGCATGTGAGCATGAAGATGCACAAGTTGTACAAGATTTTCACAGAAGCTACATTCTACTGGCTCAGCTCCAGATAACACTCACACCAAGGACTAACTCTGTATCAGCATGTGAGCATGAAGATGTTCCACAAGTTGTACAAGATTTTCACAGAAGCTACATTCTACTGGCTCAACTCCAGATAACACTCACACCAAGGACTAACTCTGTATCAGCATGTGAGCATGAAGATGTTCCACAAGTTGTACAAGATTTTCACAGAAGCTACATTCTACTGGCTCAACTCCAGATAACACCCACACCAAGGACTAACTCTGTGTCAGCATGTGAGCATGAAGATGTTCCACAAGTTGTACAAGATTTTCACAGAAGCTACATTCTACTGGCTCAGCTCCAGATAACACTCACACCAAGGACTAACTCTGTATCAGCATGTGAGCATGAAGATGTTCCACAAGTTGTACAAGATTTTCACAGAAGCTACATTCTACTGGCTCAGCTCCAGATAACACTCACACCAAGGACTAACTCTGTATCAGCATGTGAGCATGAAGATGTTCCACAAGTTGTACAAGATTTTCCCAGAAGCTACATTCTACTGGCTCAGCTCCAGATAACACTCACACCAAGGACTAACTCTGTATCAGCATGTGAGCATGAAGATGTTCCACAAGTTGTACAAGATTTTCACAGAAGCTACATTCTACTGGCTCAGCTCCAGATAACACCCACACCAAGGACTAACTCTGTATCAGCATGTGAGCATGAAGATGTTCCACAAGTTGTACAAGATTTTCACAGAAGCTACATTCTACTGGCTCAACTCCAGATAACACTCACACCAAGGACTAACTCTGTATCAGCATGTGAGCATGAAGATGTTCCACAAGTTGTACAAGATTTTCACAGAAGCTACATTCTACTGGCTCAGCTCCAGATAACACTCACACCAAGGACTAACTCTGTATCAGCATGTGAGCATGAAGATGTTCCACAAGTTGTACAAGATTTTCCCAGAAGCTACATTCTACTGGCTCAGCTCCAGATAACACTCACACCAAGGACTAACTCTGTATCAGCATGTGAGCATGAAGATGTTCCACAAGTTGTACAAGATTTTCACAGAAGCTAAATTCTACTGGCTCAACTCCAGATAACACCCACACCAAGGACTAACTCTGTATCAGCATGTGAGCATGAAGATGTTCCACAAGTTGCACAAGATTTTCACAGAAGCTACATTCTACTGGCTCAGCTCCAGATAACACCCAAACCAAGGACTAACTCTGTATCAGCATGTGAGCATGAACATGTTCCACAAGTTGCACAAGATTTTCACAGAAGCTACATTCTACTGGCTCAACTCCAGATAACACCCACACCAAGGACTAACTCTGTATCAGCATGTGAGCATGAACATGTTCCACAAGTTGCACAAGATTTTCATAGAAGCTACATTCTACTGGCTCAACTCCAGATAACACTCACACCGAGGACTAACTCTGTATCAGCATGTGAGCATGAAGATGCACAAGTTGTACAAGATTTTCACAGAAGCTACATTCTACTGGCTCAGCTCCAGATAACACTCACACCAAGGACTAACTCTGTATCAGCATGTGAGCATGAACATGTTCCACAAGTTGCACAAGATTTTCATAGAAGCTACATTCTACTGGCTCAGCTCCAGATAACACCCACACCAAGGACTAACTCTGTATCAGCATGTGAGCATGAAGATGCACAAGTTGTACAAGATTTTCACAGAAGCTACATTCTACTGGCTCAGCTCCAGATAACACTCACACCAAGGACTAACTCTGTATCAGCATGTGAGCATGAAGATGCACAAGTTGTACAAGATTTTCACAGAAGCTACATTCTACTGGCTCAACTCCAGATAACACTCACACCAAGGACTAACTCTGTATCAGCATGTGAGCATGAAGATGCACAAGTTGTACAAGATTTTCACAGAAGCTACATTCTACTGGCTCAGCTCCAGATAACACTCACACCGAGCACTAACTCTGTATCAGCATGTGAGCATGAACATGTTCCACAAGTTGCACAAGATTTTCATAGAAGCTACATTCTACTGGCTCAGCTCCAGATAACACCCACACCAAGGACTAACTCTGTATCAGCATGTGAGCATGAAGATGCACAAGTTGTACAAGATTTTCACAGAAGCTACATTCTACTGGCTCAGCTCCAGATAACACTCACACCAAGGACTAACTCTGTATCAGCATGTGAGCATGAAGATGCACAAGTTGTACAAGATTTTCATAGAAGCTACATTCTACTGGCTCAGCTCCAGATAACACTCATACCGACGACTAACTCTGTATCAGCATGTGAGCATGAAGATGTTCCACAAGTTGCACAAGATTTTCACAGAAGCTACATTCTACTGGCTCAGCTCCAGATAACACTCACACCAAGGACTAACTCTTATCAGCATGTGAGCATGAAGTTGTTCCACAAGTTGTACAAGATTTTCACAGAAGCTACATTCTACTGGCTCAGCTCCAGATAACACACACACCAAGGACTAACTCTGTATCAGCATGTGAGTATGAAGATGTTCCACAAGTTGTACAAGATTTTCACAGAAGCTACATTCTACTGGCTCAGCTCCAGATAACACTCACACCAAGGACTAACTCTGTATCAGCATGTGAACATGAAGATGCACAAGTTGTACAAGATTTTCACAGAAGCTACATTCTACTGGCTCAGCTCCAGATAACACCCACACCAAGGACTAACTCTGTATCAGCATGTGAGCATGAAGATGTTCCACAAGTTGTACAAGATTTTCACAGAAGCTACATTCTACTGGCTCAACTCCAGATAACACTCACACCAAGGACTAACTCTGTATCAGCATGTGAACATGAAGATGCACAAGTTGTACAAGATTTTCACAGAAGCTACATTCTACTGGCTCAGCTCCAGATAACACCCACACCAAGGACTAACTCTGTATCAGCATGTGAGCATGAAGATGTTCCACAAGTTGTACAAGATTTTCACAGAAGCTACATTCTACTGGCTCAGCTCCAGATAACACTCACACCAAGGACTAACTCTGTATCAGCATGTGAGCATGAAGATGTTCCACAAGTTGTACAAGATTTTCACAGAAGCTACATTCTACTGGCCCAACTCCAGATAACACTCACACCAAGGACTAACTCTGTATCAGCATGTGAGCATGAAGATGTTCCACAAGTTGTACAAGATTTTCACAGAAGCTACATTCTACTGGCCCAACTCCAGATAACACTCACACCTAGGACTAACTCTGTATCAGCATGTGAGCATGAAGATGTTCCACAAGTTGTACAAGATTTTCACAGAAGCTACATTCTACTGGCTCAACTCCAGATAACACTCACACCAAGGACTAACTCTGTATCAGCATGTGAGCATGAAGATGTTCCACAAGTTGTACAAGATTTTCACAGAAGCTACATTCTACTGGCTCAACTCCAGATAACACTCACACCAAGGACTAACTCTGTATCAGCATGTGAGCATGAAGATGCACAAGTTGTACAAGATTTTCACAGAAGCTACATTCTACTGGCTCAGCTCCAGATAACACCCACACCAAGGACTAACTCTGTATCAGCATGTGAGCATGAAGATGTTCCACAAGTTGTACAAGATTTTCACAGAAGCTACATTCTACTGGCTCAACTCCAGATAACACTCACACCGAGGACCAACTCTGTATCAGCATGTGAGCATGAAGATGTTCCACAAGTTGTACAAGATTTTCACAGAAGCTACATTCTACTGGCTCAACTCCAGATAACACTCACACCAAGGACTAACTCTGTATCAGCATGTGAGCATGAAGATGCACAAGTTGTACAAGATTTTCACAGAAGCTACATTCTACTGGCTCAGCTCCAGATAACACCCACACCAAGGACTAACTCTGTATCAGCATGTGAGCATGAAGATGTTACACAAGTTGTACAAGATTTTCACAGAAGCTACATTCTACTGGCTCAATTCCAGATAACACCCACACCAAGGACTAACTCTGTATCAGCATGTGAGCATGAAGTTGTTCCACAAGTTGTACAAGATTTTCACAGAGGCTACATTCTACTGGCTCAACTCCAGATAACACCCACACCAAGGACTAACTCTGTATCAGCATGTGAGCATGAAGATGTTCCACAAGTTGTACAAGATTTTCACAGAAGCTACATTCTACTGGCTCAGCTCCAGATAACACTCACACCAAGGACTAACTCTGTATCAGCATGTGAGCATGAAGATGTTCCACAAGTTGTACAAGATTTTCACAGAAGCTACATTCTACTGGCTCAGCTCCAGATAACACTCACACCAAGGACTAACTCTGTATCAGCATGTGAGCATGAAGATGCACAAGTTGTACAAGATTTTCACAGAGGCTACATTCTACTGGCTCAACTCCAGATAACACTCACACCGAGGACTAACTCTGTATCAGCATGTGAGCATGAAGATGCGCAAGTTGTACAAGATTTTCACAGAAGCTACATTCTACTGGCTCAGCTCCAGATAACACTCACACCAAGGACTAACTCTGTATCAGCATGTGAGCATGAAGATGTTCCACAAGTTGTACAAGATTTTACAGAAGCTACATTCTACTGGCTCAGCTCCAGATAACACTCACACCAAGGACTAACTCTGTATCAGCATGTGAGCATGAAGATGTTCCACAAGTTGTACAAGATTTTCACAGAAGCTACATTCTACTGGCTCAGCTCCAGATAACACTCACACCAAGGACTAACTCTGTATCAGCATGTGAGCATGAAGATGCACAAGTTGTACAAGATTTTCACAGAGGCTACATTCTACTGGCTCAACTCCAGATAACACTCACACCGAGGACTAACTCTGTATCAGCATGTGAGCATGAAGATGCGCAAGTTGTACAAGATTTTCACAGAAGCTACATTCTACTGGCTCAGCTCCAGATAACACTCACACCAAGGACTAACTCTGTATCAGCATGTGAGCATGAAGATGCGCAAGTTGTACAAGATTTTCACAGAAGCTACATTCTACTGGCTCAGCTCCAGATAACACTCACACCAAGGACTAACTCTGTATCAGCATGTGAGCATGAAGATGTTCCACAAGTTGTACAAGATTTTCACAGAAGCTACATTCTACTGGCTCAGCTCCAGATAACACACACACCAAGGACTAACTCTGTATCAGCATGTGAGCATGAAGATGTTCCACAAGTTGTACAAGATTTTCACAGAAGCTACATTCTACTGGCTCAGCTCCAGATAACACTCACACCAAGGACTAACTCTGTATCAGCATGTGAGCATGAAGATGTTCCACAAGTTGTACAAGATTTTCACAGAAGCTACATTCTACTGGCCCAACTCCAGATAACACTCACACCGAGGACTAACTCTGTATCAGCATGTGAGCATGAAGATGCACAAGTTGTACAAGATTTTCACAGAAGCTACATTCTACTGGCTCAGCTCCAGATAACACACACACCGAGGACTAACTCTGTATCAGCATGTGAGCATGAAGATGTTCCACAAGTTGTACAAGATTTTCACAGAAGCTACATTCTACTGGCTCAACTCCAGATAACACTCACACCGAGGACTAACTCTGTATCAGCATGTGAGCATGAAGATGTTCCACAAGTTGTACAAGATTTTCACAGAAGCTACATTCTACTGGCTCAGCTCCAGATAACACTCACACCAAGGACTAACTCTGTATCAGCATGTGAGCATGAAGATGTTCCACAAGTTGTACAAGATTTTCACAGAAGCTACATTCTACTGGCTCAGCTCCAGATAACACTCACACCAAGGACTAACTCTGTATCAGCATGTGAGCATGAAGATGTTCCACAAGTTGTACAAGATTTTCACAGAGGCTACATTCTACTGGCTCAGCTCCAGATAACACTCACACCCAGGACTAACTCTGTATCAGCATGTGAGCATGAAGATGTTCCACAAGTTGTACAAGATTTTCACAGAAGCTACATTCTACTGGCTCAGCTCCAGATAACACTCATACCGACGACTAACTCTGTGTCAGCATGTGAGCATGAAGATGTTCCACAAGTTGTACAAGATTTTCACAGAAGCTACATTCTACTGGCCCAACTCCAGATAACACTCACACCGAGGACTAACTCTGTGTCAGCATGTGAGCAGGAACATGACACTTTATAATGTGCTATTGTAACAATGCTAAATATTACTATGTAATTTCAACAGCAAGTGTCATTTGGTCCTGAGACTGAAGTAATGTCTGATCACTCAGCCAAGAATATAAACCAGATTTTATAAATCTACTCACTAGTTTTGTTAATGACCTCCTGTAGAGACTAACAACTTTATTGGCAGTGAATACTTTATACTCCATATCAAGAGCACACTCTTCAATATCCCGTTGTGTAAGTTCATTTGCCGGGGGATCCACAACATTTGCTTTCTCATAATTCTTCCTTAGGTTCTCTGCTATTAGGCTGAAGTACATTTCTCGAACCTACAATGATACAAAAACGTGCATGTCATTAAATTCCAAAGTGGCTTTATATGCAAAATACACTTAAAGTGTAGTACATATAAATAGTCACCAACAAGAGTTGCAAAGACAACGTAAATTGCCTGAGCTTACTTTTATCACTGCTATTTAAAGAAAGTCAATATGGACAGAGTAATGAACATAAAAACACAATGATGCATCAAACACTTACAGTAGACAAATAGTGAGTGAGTGAGTGAGTGAGTGATTAGGGTTTAAGGGCCCGTCGACAGCTAGGTCATTAGAGCCCCTATAGTAGACAAATATGCAGCTACTTTTAAATAATATAAGCTAAAGCACATTGTGTAACTCTGGCTATTTTCTAGATGAATCAATCTATTGTTTTCTATCTTTTACTATTTTATAGGAATGAATCTTAAATATTATTTATTTATGCCAACAAACTTACTGTTGGTGTTTTTAAACACACAAGCCGTGTGTGGGCAAAGTTTAAGAAGTAGAACCGGAACTTAAAAATTCAAATCCCAGTTGTGGCATTGAATTTTTAAGTTCCGGTTCTACCTCTTATGAATCTTAAATGTTATTGTCTTTTTAATTCCTTGTTTCTTAGGTTTATTTTGTTGTACGACTTTCACATTCGTATCTGTGTCACTGAAAAAAATGATGAAGTAGGGTCTTTATTCTTTGATCTTTCAAAAGCTTTTGATTGCGTTGATCATGCGATACTATTACAAAAACTGGAGGCATATGGAGTAAGAGGCTTGGCAAGAGATTTGATCACATCATATTTGGTAGACAGAAGACAATCAACACTATTGTACAATAAACGGGGCAAATCAGTAAAAAAAGTGCAATCAAAATTAAACGTGTTATGCATGGTGTACCACAAGGATCAGTGTTGGGACCACTATTATTTATTTTATACGTAAATGACATACCAGTCTCAAAAAATACAAATATAATAGCTTATGCAGATGATACAACTGCTGTATGTCAAGGGGCAAATGTTGATATATTAAAGGAGAACTTACTGCAATCCATTGACTCAGTTATTAACTACTTCAAACATAATCACCTCACATGCAACATGACAAAAACAACCTTAATTCATTTCTCACAGAGTAATATAAACACCACAAATTTCTCCTTACCAGTAAATAATAACAGTATTCATGACGTAAGCGAACATAAATTTCTAGGAATAATACTTGATAGAAAATTAACATGGGCTGGACATATAAATCATATTTGTGACAAAATTAGTAAATCTGTGTATCTCCTACGTCATTTTAAAAATATCTTAGATGAAAAGGGGCTCAAAATGATTTATTATGGAGTTATATAGCCATATTTACTGTATGCGATAGAAATTTGGGGCTGTGCTGCTGCAACTCATATGGAAAGGTTATTTAGATTGCAAAAACGGGCAGTCAGATTGATTTTTAATATGAACTCTCGTGAATCATGTAGGGGAATATTTAAGGATAAGCAGATATTAACATTGTATTCTCTGTATGTCTATAAAGTTGTAACCTATGCAGTTCAGAAACAAAACCTAAAAAATAGCAATATCCATAGTCACTACACCCGACACAATGATGATTATTTTCAGCAGAGATTTAGTAAAAATATTTCAAAAAAGGATCCAAATGTCATGGGTTTAATGTTTCATGCAAAACTACCTGCATATTTAAAATGTTCTAAAGGTAAACAATTTGAGAGTGGTCTGAAGAAGTATTTGATAACAAAGACATTGTACAGTATCAATGAACTATAATAATGTTGTTGTTTTCTAGTGCCTTGCATCTGGCAATGAAGCCATTAGCATTCGTGCTTTCCAATACTTTTGAACTGTAGTTTCTTCTGATCTTAATGCTTCACAGGTCTTCAAGTGTTCTTCATTCATTTCTGCTGGATCGTTACACAGGACAGCTCCATATGTACTATAATAATGTCCATATTGAAATTACAGACCCTCTGTGTAAATCACAAATGATAGGTAGCTATAGTTATATGTGTAACCATTAGGTTGTCCATCTCTGTAATACAAATTATAAATATAAATGTGTGACAATGTCAGAAACTGTATTGCAGTCTATTGACAATAAAGAATTTAATTTAAAAATGTATGTTTACTGTAAGAAATTAAGAACAAATGAGGTTTAAGGTGCAAGTAATATAATGTGTGCTTTATACATACACACCTTATAATAGTTTTCATTAGGGTGCACAAATTTACGGATATAATAGTGCGTTTGCTCTGGCACAAGAAATTTGCTGCACACAGCTATGCTAGGTCCGTCTCTGTCTTCTGCATGAGGAGCTGCCAAGTTAAGTGTCGGTCAGTATAGTAAAATCTGCTCACTGTTCACCACATTTACATCTCTTGGATTATTTTCTGTTGCCAAAGTTGAAAAAAATGCCTCTGTGGTAAAGCATTTGCCAACAATGAAGAAGTGATGGATATTCTGGGGCAGTTCTCACTATAATTTAAACAAGGTACCTAAGCTACTGAACTTCACTGGTAGGTGTATCAAGCACCATGTCAACAAGTAAACATACTTTTTATTGTTAAGTTGGCTACTTCTCATACATATTTTAACTTTTTACTAATATATGAAATATGAACATCAGTTTACATGCAATGAGAATATTAGAGTGTGAGTGACTGTACCAAGCCTCACAATATCTATGTCTGCAATGAAACATGTGTTACACTCACATGACTTTCTCTACTCATTTACTCCTCTATCTACTTCATGTTAATACAAATAAGCATTTCTACAGACTGTCTTATTACACATTTCCTTATATATACAATGTGATATTAGAACATTAGAAAATTTAAACAAATAAAGAGGAATGTCTTGGAAATAAATCACTCCGCAAAAAAAAAATATACTTGACATAAATTGAGTTTTAACGAGATCTAGGTTTTTTAGCCCTTGGGAAGTATAGGAGGCAAAGCACAACAAATGTATGTACCTATGTATCATGCATAAAACTTCTTTGTTCAAACATGAATTTTTCAGTGGACAATGTGACACAGGCACCTCAACGATGATCAAGGTCAAGTTACCTTACACCGACAAGCATCTCACAGCAGAACTGAAGTTCAACAAAACAAAGTTCATGGCATGTTATTCTCACCTCTATAAGTGAATATGGCAGCAAGAGTGTGTGTGTCTGTGTGTGTCTGGGTGTGTGTGTGTGTGTGTGTGTGTGTGTGTGTGTGTCTGGGTGTGTGTGTGTGTGTCTGGGTGTGTGTGGGTGTGGGTGTGTGTGTGTGTGTGTGCGTGCATGCGTGCGTGTGTGTGTGTGCGTGTGTGTCTGGGTGTGTGTGTGTGTCTGGGTGTGTGTGTGTGTGTGTGTGTCTGGGTGTGTGTGGGTGTGGGTGTGGGTGTGTGTGTGTGTGCGTGCATGCGTGCGTGTGTGTGTGTGCGTGTGTGTCTGGGTGTGTGTGTGTGTGTGTGTGCGCGTGCGTGTGTGTGTGTGTCCACGCGCGAAGACAGTTTTGGACATTTAATCATCGCATCCGAGTTGTTTGGAGTGTGAATCATCCCAACTGTTTGTGTCAACAGTCGACCAGTATTAGCGTTTTGTGTCAAGGTCATGAGGACAGGACAGAACAGCTCTAAGTTGCAAGGTTGTCATTAGTTTGAAATTGTGTTAAGAATAAAACAAAGAGAACTGGTTTATGATTCAGTTTTAAAAGAAAAATAAAGTGACAAGAGAAGCAGCTGGATTACCATGTAACCATGGTGTCAGGACTGGGATTTCTCAGAATAAGAGTACACACATCACAAATACTATAATACAGACTAGAGTTTGTTCATTACACATCTCAAAAGTTAAGAGCCATATTATTGCTATAACTGATAGCTGAGTGTGTCATTCACTGCTAGTAGAAATGATGCAATGTTACTTACAGATACAGTGAGACCATTAACTTTAACCCCAGTACTTGCAGCAGCTCGAACACGCGAGCGCTTAGCTGCCTCTGAATCGTTATCCTCTTGACTTGAACTGCGTCTCAGTGCTAGCTGCTTTTGTATGAAACCATGCAGTTCCTTTTTTGCCTGTTTCTCGCGGCTACGGACACTGTTTCCTTCATTTTCCTCTTCATCCCTAATTTAAAACAAACTTGAATGAAACAACTCTATTCTTATCTATCACACAACTGGACTGCGATTAGCAATAGTGATCCAAGTGCCAAGACAATTACCTCACTGGTTCCACACAAATGAGTCATCGCTGAGACCAGCAGAGCATTACAGTCACGCCACCAAGGATGTTCGACACAGTTTCAAACAAAACATCTGGAAGGACATTTTCCACATCTGGATCATCATTTTCTATTTAATAGCACCGGCAGTGAAAGCTTATACAACTATTCTAGGTTATCATACTATAACAGCAGTTTTAAAGATAGCTATTACACAGGGAGAAGGTTTACTACCCGAGTTTCTCACTTTGGAACTTGAATCAGTATTGCTAATAAAAGAAGCACACTTTGCTATTACTGTGCTTCTTACAAAAGGTCTTAAAGGAGGACCATGGCCCCAAGCCCAGATAATCATTTTCTATATGATGACACCAACCAAGAAAGCCTACGCAGTTTAATGGATGAAAGTTACCAGCACAAATATACTATGCCTTCATACATTCACATTTGAGTTGTGGGATTATTTTATGGGGAAAAACATCTCTTAAAAACATATAGATTACAAAAAAAAGCACTAAGAATTGTAAAAAGATTACAAAAAAGAAGTACCTGCAAAACTGCTTTTAAAAAAGCTCAATATAGTCACATTACCAAGTCTATGCGAGGTGTGATCCAAAACTAACAGGAATATTTAAATTTGCAGGCTTTATACATCCAATTTTCAAAACTTTTTTTTGTTTTGTTGGTATACATGTTCCTGATGTATGTTTGCATTTTCAGCTGTTTTGAATGTTTAGTACAGGCAGCCTCAACTCGATGCACTGTGACGTCATATCTTATAGCCCGATGCCCGAGCGTGTGGAAGCGGGCAGAAATGAAGGTCAACGGAGATAGAAAAACAGTCAGTGGCGGAATAACTAAGATTTGCAACATCGGAAGCTTTGAACGTTTATTGAGTGTTGACTGAGTATACAAAGAGAAATAAACATATATTTACCTAGATGCTTAATAGAGCAAATTTAACATACCATTTCATAGCTTATATCTGTCACTTATATTATATTTAATACTTCCAAGTGAGTTCAATTTTGATTCAGACGTCGAGTTTTTTTGTATCCTTTTCCCCCTTATTATCTGTGAAATATTTGGTGTAATTGTCTTTGTAGTACAAAGACGAAGACTGCATTTCAAGTTGCTGTCAGATAAATGGCTTCTGTGACTCGGTTTACAGTGTTTCATTAGTGAAAAGAATTGTTCACAGAGGTAAGAAGAGCCAAATATGCTTAATATGTGAGCTGCTTGTCTGTGTAGTCGTGGAAATCTGGACTGAGGAAAGTTTATATAACAATCGATCAAGTTTCTTTTATGAACAAAGGAATCCTTCATTTCCCGATCATATTGCAGGTCAATAAGTTCTAATTGAAACTCTGTAGGAACGTTCTCGACGTCTACGGCGAAAGGAGTGACAAATAATGGAAAACATGTAGATTCCATAGTTTGTATAATTATTCTATTATAGCTAAGACGTACAGCCGATTCACTTATTTTATGGTCCGTATCATTGTCAGTAGCCATAGTGTCTTTGAGTTTCTGTATCATCATGTCACGTTCCACTCCATTATAGCCATCGCATTCACTGCTATGAGCAGCGTAATGTCGTTGTAGGTTATACTTTTTAATTGTTTGAACAATCTTACCACACACTAAACATTTCGCGGCATCCCCTAGGTCTATGAACAGATACTGTTGTTCCCAAACAGAGGAAAAAGTATATGGGGAAGATGGGCGAGGATTAGATGAGGTAGCCACACTTAGAGATGTTGCCATTTCTGTACTTCATGAACCGCCACTGCACACTAGTTACACACGTCCATTGCTGGTGCACTCAGATAAACAACTGTAACACAATGCCCGCTTGCACGCACAGATATGCTGACTTTGCCCGCTGCCCGTATTTACGTGAGTTGAGGCTGCCTGGTTTAGTATATTGTTGACGGTCAAGATAGTCATGTGTTTATGAATGTTCAGCAAATTTTGGCAAATTTTTGCCTTCAAAAAAGATGGATCAGAGAATTTTCATTAAATTTTGCTTTAAAAATGGAATACAGTGCAGCACCGCATCCAAAATGTTGACTGTTAGTTTTGGGGAATCTACTATGAGTAAAATAAGAGTTTACGAGTGGTATAAACGCTTCAAAGAAGGTTGAGATGTTGAAGATGGCTGCCCTGGACACCCTAGCACATCTATTACTGATGACAGTGTGGAAAAAGTAAATAAAATGGTTCTGGAAAATTGCAGAATCACCATCAGAAAGGTTTCTGATGATGTTGGCTTATCCTTTGACTCATGCCAAACAATTTTTTTTTAGATATTTTGGGCATGAAATGTGTGGCAGCAAAGTTTGTTCTGAAATTCTTGAATTTTGACCAAAAACAATGTCACAAGAATTGCTGAATGAAGTGAACAATGACCCAGAAGTTCTAAAGATGGTTAAAAAGGTGATGAAACACAAGTGTACGGGTATGGCATCGAAACATGGAAACTGCCTCAAGTTGTTGACAAGTTCAATCATATGCCAACATTCTCCTATTTTCTTCCATTTCAATGAGATATGCCTTGAGGTTGTATGGCCAATAAGGAATACTACCTAGAAATTATGTGCCATTTGCGTGAAGCAATCCGGAAAAAACCAACCCAATTGTTGCGAAACCACTCGTGGAAATTGTACCACTGGACATGGTCCTCTGCGGCTTCTTTCTATTCCCGAGGCTGAAGAGAACCATGAAAGCACATTGTTTTGCCACCACTGAGGAGATAACAGAAACGCTGAAGGTGCTGAACACCATAACAAAAAGAGAGCTCCAGAAGTGCTCCCAAGACTGGAAAAAACATTGGCACAAGTGTATTATATCTGCATGGGATAAACTTGATGCTGATGAATAAATAAAGATTCCTTAAGAAAAATAAAAATTCCTTTTACGTTTTGATTGCACCTTGTGCATATATGAGTGGCTTAAATATGTTACAAAAGCCATAAAGAAGGCCAAAATACAGATATTCATAGAACTCATGAAACTCATTTCTAAGAAAGTCTTGTTGTTAGCTAATGCTAGATTTCTGACAATGAAGTCATTAATCCTCTTGTTTTCCAATATGGGGCACTAGAAGTGACTGAGCATTAACAAAGTCTACAAATCATTATTTATTCTTAAACTGTACACAAACTTAAAGACTCATTCTCTTTCACTTTAATTTTTGCTATACTTTTATTAATTACAAACAAAATTCCAAACACAAATTTGGTGCTAGAAGGCCGAAATTTCTATTGTACATACATTCTAAATAGTATGGGGTCTTGAATTAACATAGTAACTTTTTAGATAAAAAATAAAAAGGGAGTAGTTATACCAAAAAACTTTAATTTTGAAATTTTTACTGTACAATTCATATCTTTTATAATTTCCTTTAAAGCTAAGATAATACAACAACTATGCATTAAATTTTCCTAAATGAGTTATGATAAAAAAAATTAAACTTTTTTTTTTTAAAAAATGAGGAGTCTATTTAATTTTGCCCCCTCAGAGGTCCCTGTCTAGGGGATATGTGGATAATGACCACAAGGTACCCAAGCTGAGCAGAACATTACTTCCACTTACTGGTGTCTAGGGGATATGTGGATAGTGACCACAAGGTACCCAAGCTGAGCAGAACATTACTTCCACTTACTGGTGTCTAGGGGATATGTGGATAGTGACCACAAGGTACCCAAGCTGAGCAGAACATTACTTCCACTTACTGGTGTCTAGGGGATATGTGGATAGTGACCACAAGGTACCCAAGCTGAGCAGAACATTAGTTCCACTTACTGGTGTCTAGGGGATATGTGGATAGTGACCACAAGGTACCCAAGCTGAGCAGAACATTACTTCCACTTACTGGTGTCTAGGGGATATGTGGATAGTGACCACAAGGTACCCAAGCTGAGCAGAACATTACTTCCACTTACTGGTGTCTAGGGGATATGTGGATAATGACCACAAGGTACCCAAGCTGAGCAGAACATTACTTCCACTTACTGTTGTCTAGGGGATATGTGGATAGTGACCACAAGGTACCCAAGCTGAGCAGAACATTACTTCCACTTACTGGTGTCTAGGGGATATGTGGATAGTGACCACAAGGTACCCAAGCTAAGCAGAACTTTACTTCCACTTACTGGTGTCTAGGGGATATGTGGATAGTGACCACAAGGTACCCAAGCTAAGCAGAACTTTACTTCCACTTACTGGTGTCTAGGGGATATGTGGATAGTGACCACAAGGTACCCAAGCTGAGCAGAACATTACTTCCACTTACTGGTGTCTAGGGGATATGTGGATAGTGACCACAAGGTACCCAAGCTAAGCAGAACTTTACTTCCACTTACTGGTGTCTAGGGGATATGTGGATAGTGACCACAAGGTACCCAAGCTGAGCAGAACATTAGTTCCACTTACTGGTGTCTAGGGGATATGTGGATAGTGACCACAAGGTACCCAAGCTAAGCAGAACATTACTTCCACTTACTGGTGTCTAGGGGATATGTGAATAGTGACCACAAGGTACCCAAGCTGAGCAGAACATTACTTCCACTTACTGTTGTCTAGGGGATATGTGGATAGTGACCACAAGGTACCCAAGCTGAGCAGAACATTACTTCCACTTACTGGTGTCTAGGGGATATGTGGATAGTGACCACAAGGTACCCAAGCTAAGCAGAACTTTACTTCCACTTACTGGTGTCTAGGGGATATGTGGATAGTGACCACAAGGTACCCAAGCTAAGCAGAACTTTACTTCCACTTACTGGTGTCTAGGGGATATGTGGATAGTGACCACAAGGTACCCAAGCTGAGCAGAACATTACTTCCACTTACTGGTGTCTAGGGGATATGTGGATAGTGACCACAAGGTACCCAAGCTGAGCAGAACATTACTTCCACTTACTGGTGTCTAGGGGATATGTGGATAGTGACCACAAGGTACCCAAGCTGAGCAGAACATTACTTCCACTTACTGGTGTCTAGGGGATATGTGGATAGTGACCACAAGGTACCCAAGCTGAGCAGAACATTACTTCCACTTACTGGTGTTTAGGGGATATGTGGATAGTGACGACAAGGTGCCCAAGCTGAGCAGAACATTACTTCCACTTACTGCAGTCTAGGGGATATGTGGATAGTGACCACAAGGTACTCAAGCTGAGCAGAACATTACTTCCACTTACTGGTGTTTAGGGGATATGTGGATAGTGACGACAAGGTGCCCAAGCTGAGCAGAACATTACTTCCACTTACTGGTGTCTAGGGGATATGTGGATAGTGACCACAAGGCACCCAAGCTGAGCAGAACATTACTTCCACTTACTGGTGTTTAGGGGATATGTGGATAGTGACGACAAGGTGCCCAAGCTGAGCAGAACATTACTTCCACTTACTGCAGTCTAGGGGATATGTGGATAGCGACCACAAGGTGCCCAAGCTGAGCAGAACATTACTTCCACTTACTGGTGTCAAGGGGATATGTGGATAGTGACCACAAGGTACCCAAGCTGAGCAGAACATTACTTCCACTTACTGGTGTCTAGGGGATATGTGGATAGTCACCACAAGGTACCCAAGCTGAGCAGAACATTACTTCCACTTACTGGTGTCTAGGGGATATGTGGATAATGACCACAAGGTACCCAAGCTGAGCAGAACATTACTTCCACTTACTGGTGTCTAGGGGATATGTGGATAGCGACCACAAGGTACCCAAGCTGAGCAGAACATTACTTCCACTTACTGGTGTCTAGGGGATATGTGGATAGTGAGCACAAGGTACCCAAGCTGAGCAGACCATTACTTCCACTTACTGGTGTTTTGCTCCTCACTGTAGCTTTTCTATTTGACCTTATGACCTTACCTTGGTCATCTCTTGTTCCTTTCTAATCCTGATGCTATTAGGTTACCTGTGGGCTAGGGAGTCTTTTATTTTTCCAACCTCTCCGTTTCTCTAATTTTTCTATAACCTCTTAACCCCTAACATGCTGACCTGTCATGGCATGTAATATTTCCTCTGATTGGTAATCAGAGGATATGACTGGTGAATTTAGTCTGATAATTCTCCTGGTTAGGTCAGTGAGACCATTAATCCAATGATAGTTGTGGTCCTCCAGACATTCTGGGGGGTTATGAGAGCGTGATGTAACCGCCAAAACATAAAAACATTGTGCTCTCTAAAAAGCAGTAAAATGTTTCAGAGTTAAAATAGTCCCCCATTCGTATCTCCTGGCAGGGACTACTTCTCGAGAATCAAAACATTATATTAATAGAAGATCTAACATTAAAATTCTTCAATGGAGCACAGATGGTCTCACACAAACAAAAAGAATAGCATTATTGCATCTAGTAAAAAGAATAGAGCTCAATAAAATATTGTTTCACAATAACATAGATTTATTTTTCATACAAGAAGCAAATCTAACAAATGATGAACTTCAATTTTACTGGTAATTTACTAAACCTACTGCCCAAAAATAGACAGATGTTAAAGAAATGGATAACACAGATAAAGCTGAATTAATAAAGCTTAATTTTTGGGATAACAAAACACATCTACATGTCTACAGTATTTATAATCCTCCCAGGAATGAACCAGATCTCTCACTTGTTGACCAATTAAATAAAACAATCATAATTGGGGATTTCAATTTCCATTCCAAAATATGAGGCTATGAAAAAGTGGGTTCTACAGGGAAGATAGTGGAAGAATTTTTGAATACCACAACCTTTGAACTGATTTATAATAAAGAAGATCCTACAACCTTCATACATTACTCTAGAGCAGGCAGTAACCCAGACCTCTTGTTAGCTACAAAAGATATTCTTTCAAAAATTAAAAAACAAGTTATAGAAGACCCAAGTTCTGATCACAGAGCAGTAATACTGATATAAAACTAGATAGTATAAATGTCAGTCAACATCACACGAATCTGTATTGGAACTTCCAAAAAGCAGATTGGAATAAATATAAAACAACTGAAAAATAAATTGAAAGCACAAACACTACCTGCATGATCAACCAGATCTTATGAACAAAAATTCCTGTAAAGATATCCTAGAAACTGTAAAAAAAACATGTTCCTTGTGGAAAAATAAAAAATTGCAAACCCTTTTGGAACCCCCAGTTAGAAGAACTGAAAAACAAAAGGATATAGCTAGAAATACAGCTGAACAAACAAAAAACATATCAGATACACAAATATGGCGAAAGAAATGTGCATCACTAAAACAAGAAATTAATACAGCTAAAAAGAATCACTTTAATAATTTCTTAGAAAAAATGGATTATAGGACAGATGGTAACAAGGCCCGTAAGTTTATAAAAAATGTCAAGGACAGGAAAGAAAACAATAGCACACCTATCATACACAACAATAAAATATTAACAAATGATGCAGCCATAGCCGAAATATTCAATAAATATTATGCTAATACACAAAAAGTAACAAGAAATAATAAAAACGAACATAAACAATTAAAGATTTGAAACAAGAGAATGTAATCCTAACACTCAATACAATATCCTTTTTTCAAAATTTTAGTATGCAAGATCTGAGTACTAAGCTAGCAGTGGTAGAGAGAAGACGTGTGTGGAGGTAGCTCCTGGAGTGAAAGGAAAAAGGGCTCAAGAAACAATGGGTGTTTGTATTCAAGTGTACAGGGGAAGAATAGGAACATTCAACAAGTTAAAATGGAACGAGTTTAAAACAAGTAGCAACTTGGAAGAAATGGTAAACATGTTTCTTCTTACATGTGCCTTAGGTATATTATTGGTGATTGGTGGTGTTGAAATTAACCCGGGGCCAAATGGAAGTCAAAATGTTATGGAAGAAATTTTGGAGAAAATAAAGAACATGGATGAGAAATTAGGAAACAAACTCAATGGAGTGGAAAAGGAACTAATAGATATTAAGGGAGAGATTAGAAAGGAAATGCAAGATATAAGCAAGGAGGTACAGTACGTCAAAAGAAGAGTGGAGCTGATGGAAGAGAGGCACCGGAGATACAATCTAGTTATATCAGGAGTAAAAGAAAGGAATGGAGTATGGCCTATGCAAGAGGTCAGAGAGATCATAGAAGGGAAGCTTGGAATGGTACTACAGGGCTGGGAGATAAGGGAGGCTTTCAGAGTGGGCAGATCAAGAGGAGCCAGAATGATTATTGCAAGATTTACGTCAGTGCAGTTTGTTTATGAAGTGTTAAAGAAAACAAAGCAACTAAAAGGGTCAGATATTTTTATAAATAGGGATTTAACGGTGGAACAACGAGCCTTAAAGAGAAACTTATTACAACAAATGAAGATGGCAAGATTGGAAGGAAGATCGGCTTTCATAAAGAATTTACAATTGTGGGTCGACGGACGCATAGTGGATGGGTACAAAACGGGCATAAGAAGATACAGAACTCACGAGCAGGAAATGACTCAGCTTAATACATCCACAACTAGAGTGATGGAAAGCAGATCGAAAAGAAGTTCAATGGACGATCGGAGACCACAGGAAAAGGATAGTCATAAAGAACTTACATTACCGGCACGTGGGGCTGGCAGGCAGATGATTGCGTCAGAAGCAAGAAGAGATGACGTAGCGAGTACGTCAGAACAGAGTGCAATGACGTCAGCGGAGGGACCTGTGGCAGAGCCGGCAGGAGGAGGAGCGAGTGGGGAGACGTCACACAGGAAAATAGTGTCACCGAGTAAGGGGGAAGTAATAGCTGCACGCAAATTGGTGGTGGAAGGAAGGAAGGCGTGGCATCCGAGTAGTGGGGAAAATACAGAAGGGGAAGGGGAAGATGACAGCATCGTATCATCTGAACATGGCAGTATTTTAGTTTTAGACAGAAATAAACCATCCACCTCGAAACAAGGAATACGACTAAGGAGTAAAAAAACACTAGAATCATTCAGATTTGGATCAGGATCGCAATAGGGAACAGGGTCTATAAGGAGGCTTGGATTCTGGAATTGTGAGGGAATAAAAAATAAAATAGATAAAGGGAGTCTAAATCAGTTATTGACAAAACTTGATTACCTTGCGGTAGTCGAAACATGGTTAAAAGAGGAACAAATTTGTGTAAAGGGTTTTGAGTACGTAGGATTAAAAGGTCATACCCTAGCAAGGAAGGGAAGGGTTTCAGGAGGCATAGGATTTCTTGTAAGGAAGACGTTAAATAAAGGATTTAAAAAATCATGGTCAAGGAGGAAAGAGATATTATGGGTGGTATTAGAGGACGAACAAATAGACGAAAAAGTGATTTGTATAGGAATAATATACAATCCTCCTCTTTCCTCGCGATTTCATAATCCGGAACTCCTTAAGGATCTAGAGCTAGATATTCAAACTTTAAAGGAGGAATATATAAATTCGGAGGTTATACTATTGGGAGACTTTAATACTAGGATTGGGGAAAATGATGTTAATGGAGGGAATGGTTGGATGAGTTGTGATGTATTAGAAAAATCAGAAAGAATTAGACAGAGTAAAGATAAGATAGTAGATAAAGGATATGAAAAATTTATAGAATTTTGTGAATTGAATTCTTTTGATATTTTGAATGGGAAATTCGGAGAAGATGTGAATGGGGAATATACTTTTGTAAGCAGTAATGGGCAAAGTGTGATCGATTATGTTCTGTGGCCAATTAACATGGGATACATTTTAAGTAATTTTAAGGTATTAAATTTAAGCTCTAGTAGTGGTCATTTTCCACTGATAGTGGATATAAAAATACACTCTGAACAAATGATTGACAATTTAAGAGAGGATGGATGTATGGTAGAAAAGTATAGCAGATACAAATGGAAGGAGGAGTATGGCATTAAATTTAAGCAGGTGTTAAGCTCTAACTATGGCCAGATATGTCAGTGTGGAATAAATTGTATGATAAAAGAACAAAAAATTGAAAATGCGATGGATATTCTAAATAATATGATGGTAAGAGCTGGGGACGAAATGAAAGTAAATAAGAGGGTTTACAAAAGAGACGAGGGTTGGTTTGATGAAGAATGCAGAGTAATAAAAAGACAAGTTAAACAGATGCTTATAAAATGGAGGGAAATAGGTGGTAAAACACAATTTTTGGAAACTGGCAAGAAAAAGATTTGACGATATAGAAATACAAAACATATTTAGTGAGATAGCTGAAAAGAGATCCTTAATTTTTTATGTACAAATGAAAAACTCTTGGGGTAGGGAGAAGTATATAGACGTGACAGATAAAGAGGAGCGAGAAGGCATTGCATGGATGAAAGCAGGAGTATGGAGATTAAAGGGTCTAAGGAAGGGCATTCCTCAAAACCAATGTCCTATATGTGGTGGAAATGAAGACATAGAACATATAATATTTAAATGTATTGGGACTGAAGGTTGGAGAAAAGAATATATTAATAAGAAATGGTCGAATATGAATAGAAATAGATCTATAGTTGAAATGCTTCATAAAGACAGTAAGAGGGTAGGAAGATTTTTACATAAGGTGAAAAATAAATGGATCTGGACAGTAAATAGAGTTGAACAATAAGATATAAGTGATAGAATAAGTTAGAATTAAGGAATTATTGTAGAATAAGAATATGACTGGCAATGAGCCAGGGCTGAACACCGGTCATATTCACATGTATATAGCTTAGTAAATAAATAAATAAATAAATAAATAAATGCAAGATCTGAATATTGCAATTAATAATCTAAAAAACAAAAAGTCTCCTGGACTGATCACATACATCCAGAGTTCATAAAAAAAAAAACCTTGGAAAAACAGCAAAACAACAACTACTAAAACTCTACAATCTATCCTGGAAAACCACTGTACCTGCTGAACGGCGAAAAGCAATAATTGTCCCACTCTTGAATAAAGACAAAGCAGCATCAGAAATAAAAAATTATAGACCAATAGCTCTTACTAGCATAATAGCAAAAGTGATGGAAAGAATGGTGTCAAACAGGTTAAATTGGTTCCTAGAATCACAAAATTTAATTTCCCCATGTCAAGCTGGATTCAGAGAGTTCCACTCTACAAATGAACAAGTCTTACTTCTCAGTCAAGAAATCAAAGACTCCTTCAATAGAAAAGAAGATAATTTATCAGTTTTTATTGATTTCCAAAGTGCATATGATTCTATATGCAGAACAAAACTACTAAAGAAAGTAAAAAAAATAGGGATACAAGGTCCAATGTTTTCATGGCTATGTCATTTCCTAACACAACGCTTTATTGCAACCAGATATGGAAGAAATATATCTAAATATAAACAAGTACACCATGGCTTACCACAAGGTGCAGTGCTCAGCACAACACTTTTTAATATATTTATTAACGATCTGCCACAACAAATACAAGAATCAGGCGTGAAGTGTGCACTATTTGCTGATGACTTAGTAATGTGGACTTCAAAACCAAAAAGCAAACGTACAGAACTAGAAAAAACCAAGCAACAATCCTTAACCAACTTACAGAGGTGGACCAAAGAAAATTTAATGACTGTTAATACAACAAAATCAAACTACCAAATCTTTTCACTAAGAAAAAAACCACTAAAAATAAAACTAAATTTTGAGGGTCAACAATTACCAGAAACAAAGGAAGCAAAGTATTTAGGAGTTACATTTGATACCAAACTTACATGGACCAAACAAATAGAAAATGTAATACAAAGAGCAGAGAGGCGCCTTTCACTGTTAAAACGTCTAACAGGAATGAAGTGGGGATGTTCCAGAGCAATGCTTAACACAACATATAATGTATATATAAAGCCATTATTTACTTACTGCAGCGAAGTTCTTGTAACAGCAAACACAAAAAAAATTCAAATCTTTCAAAACCAAAGTCTGAGATTAATTACAGGTGCTATCAAAACCACACCAATAGCAGCTATGGAAATACTAACCAAGCAATACCCCATTGAATATGAAATAGAAAAAGCAGCTCTTATTCAACACGAAAAGTTGATCAGACTCCCATTCAATACATGGCACAAGAGAAATTTTACACATACACTAAAGACTCAGGAGAGCTTTCTTTGCAAAATTCAAGACATCAAGAAGGATGTACACCTTCCTAATTCAAAGGAAAACTTCATATCTAAAGTCAATCCAACACATACATTAGACATCACATATTATTTACACCTGACAGAAGAAGCTAAAAAAAGTGATACTCCAACTAGTGCTCTAAAATTATTGGCATTAGAGACAATCCATACTAGATTTCCAGAACATGAGTGACTCCATATTTATACTGATGGATCTTTGATATCAAACCAAGATGGAGCAGGTGCTGGAGTCACATGTCACCTCTTTTCCTATTACAAATCTTTAAGTTATGGAACTACTAACTTTGATAGAGAAATTGAAGCAATTCGAATGGCCCTACAAAATCTTTTGTACAGAATTTCACATTTTCAGCAAGCAGTTATTCTTTCAGATTCCAGGGCAGCAATTATAGCAATTACTTCCAAGTTGTCACCAAAAAACCAAACTATTATAGAATGTTGGAAGATGCTTAGCCATCTAACAGCACTTCAAAAACACCTAGTCTTCCAATGGATACCGGCTCACTGTGGACTGAGTGGTAATGAGAAAGCTGATTTTCTTGCGAAAAAGGGTACCAGCAGTGTACAGAAATCTATAGTTAATCTACCATTTTATGCAGCTAAAAGATTAGTCAACTCTGAATTCAAAAAAATTATTGCAAAATATTACTATAAAAAATCAAAGAATAAAAGATAGGAACTACCAAACATTCAAACAGTGATTCCTGAGTATCCTCGAAAAACAGCAGTTGCAACCTTCAGGTTGATTACAGGACATGATTGTCTGGCAAAACATTTAAACAGAATTGGAATATATTCTTCACCACTCTGTCCTCTATGTGATCTGCAAGAGGAAATGGATCGAGACCACCTTCAAATATGCCTGGCCACTTCTAGTGCCCCATCCATCAGTGAAAAATATTGGAGAGCAAGAGGATTAATGACTTCATTGTCAGAAATCCAGCATTAGCTAACAACAACATAAAGTCATTATTTACTTACTGCAGCAAAGTTCTTGCAATAGCAAATACAAAAAAAATTCAAATCTTTCAAAACCGAAGTCTGAGAATAATTACAGGTGCTATAAAAACCACACCAATACCAGCTATGGAAATAGTAACCAACCAACACCCCACTGAATATGAAATAGAAAGAGCAGCTCTTATTCAACAAGAAAAGTTGATCAGACTCCCATTCAATACATGGCACAAGAGAAATTTTACACATACACCAAATACTCAGGAGAGCTTTCTTTCCAGAATTCAAGACATCAAGAAGAATGTATACCTTCCTAATTCAAAGGAAAACTTCATATCTAAAGTCAATCCGACACATACATTAGACATCTCATATTATTTACACATGACAGAAGAAGTTAAGAAAAGTGATACTCCATCTAGTGTTCTAAAATTATTGGCATTAGAGACAATCCATACTAGATTTCCAGAACACGAATTGCTCCATATTTATACTGATGGACCATTGATATCAAACCGAGATGGAGCAGGTGCTGGAGTCACATGTCACCTCTTTTCCTATTACAAATCTTTAAGTTATGGAACTACAAACTTTGATGGAGAAATTGAAGCAATTTGAATGGCCCTACAAAATCTTTTGTATAGAATTTCACATTTTCATCAAGCAGTTCTTCTCTCAGATTCCAGGGCAGCAATTATAGCAATTACTTACAAGTTGTCAAAAAAAACCAAACAATTATAGAATGTTGGAAAATCCTTACCCATCTAACAGCACTTCAGAAACACCTAGTCTTCCAATGGATACCAGCTCACTGTGGACTGAGTGGTAATGAGAAAGCTGATTTTCTTGCTAAAAAGGGTACCAGCAGTGTACAGAAACCTATAGTTAATCTACCATTTTATGGAGCAGCTAAAACATTAGTCAACTCTGAATTTAAAAAAATTATTGCAAAATATTACTATGAAAAATCAAAAAATAAAAGATGGGAACTACCAAACATTCAAACAGTAATTTCTGAGTATCCTCGAAAAACAGCAGTTGCAACCTTCAGGTTGATTACAGGACATGATTGTCTGGCAAAACATTTAAACAGAATTGGGATATATTCTTCACCACTCTGTCCTATATGTGATCTGCAAGAGGAAATGGATCGAGACCACCTTCAAATATGTCCGGCCACTTCTAGTGCCCTTCCCATCCATCAGAGAGCAAGAGGACTAATGATTTCACTGTCAGAAATACAGCATTAGCTAACAACAACAACAACAATGTTTAGTTTTGTAATTTACAAATGTTTTAAACATATTTTTGAATAATTCAATAACTAAATGACATACAAAAATGATATCTGCCAAATAGTTTCATGTAACATTCCAAATGTGTGCAAAAGTTGAAGTGTGTAGCTTTATAATTGTGCAAAATAGAAATTTGAGCCATGAGTCCCTTGCATGTGAAGAATGTGCTGGATACAGCTGCAGTCATCTCCACTATCTACACCACATACCATGCACTGTGTTTCAAACATCTGGTTACACCACCACCTGGTGGAGCACCTGAGGGAAGCCAGGCAGTCAAAGAGTGTGTGCATGTGTGGTAGGCACCATCCTTGTGAAAGATATGGCGCATTGAAGAAAATAAGTTGTAATGAGTGTTGCGTGATTGTATCACGGGTTAAAGAATGAGAGACAAAGAAAGTGAAAGGAGTGAGTCAAGGTTACAATAAGAAAACAGTGTGAGTTGTAATATAGGAGTGTTAGGGGAGGGGAATGTTAGTAGAGTATGGAAGGCCATAAAATCATCATATAGGAAATATGTAGACCAGAGCAGCCGAATATTGACCCAGAAGGGTGGATAGTGTAGTTTAGAACCCTTTATGGGGTGTACGGGGGAAATAGAATGACGGTAGACCTATCAACAATAAACATGTGGAAATTCTGGACAGTCCAATTAGGGAAGAGGAAGTAATGAGACAAGTTAGAATAATGATAAGAAATAAAGCTACTGGCCTATATGGGATCCCCACAGAATTTCTCAAAGAATGGTGCAATGACATAGAAAGAGTTGGTGCTGTTTTTGCTATTACTATCGTCGCTGTGTCTTTTAAGCTAATGAGATCTTCTTGATCTCAGGGCTTGGTAATGGATGGAATGAACATACACTCGGGTTTAACTTTAGTCAAACATTTTATTTGCAGCTTCTTGTTCACAATTTTTAAATCATATCACAGTAGAAAGTCTTATTTTAGCGGATCAACTTCCCTAACATCGCCAAAATTTAATTAAAGGTCTCTAAACACTTAGTAAATTCACTTTTACTATTTCATGACGCATACACATAAAAATACGTCCATCCACCTCGGAGATACACACGCTAGTGAACTGTTTTTTGGCGTCGTTTTGACGCGACACACCGCCTTTTTCATATTCATCCGCGCAAATAGTTCTTTCTCGTCAGGGAAGCGATCCCAATCATCGTCTCCTACTTTTATTATGGAACACAAACAATTCTAATATTTATACACATATATTAAAATCAAATATGGAAAGATTTATGACGTCTTTGTGCAAACTTAGTTGTTCGTAACAATGAACCTTATCAACATGCTTTCGTCATTTAATTATCTCATACCAACACCAAAAAACGAATTACACTTTTAACAAACATTTACATGAACGATTTTCTTTTGGGGTCTTCTAATATTCTGTCTCAGAGCCAAGAAATTAACAGGGCTGGTTAATTCAATAAAAGAAAAGAGATATGTTCCAGGGAATTGGAGAAAAGCAATTATACACCCAATCTATAAAGCGAAAGGTAGTACATCCAAACCAAATAGTTATTGTGGGATTGCACTGCTATCTAATGTAGGAAAGATCTTTACTGGAATTTTGGCAAACAGAATACAGAAGTGGGTAGAAGAAAACAATATCTTATCGGAATTTCAAATGGGTTTCAGATGTGGGAGGAGAGCTGTGGATAATCTTTGTAATAAAAATACTAATGGATAAATACCTTAAAGAAAAAAGAGGTAAACTATACATGACCTTTATAGACCTAGAGAAAGTGTATGATAAGGTGGATCTACAATTACTATGGTACAAATTGCAATGCAAAGTATTGAGTCAACAGATGGTAAAGACCTTGATGGCATTGTACAAGGATAACGCCTTCTGTATCTATTTAGGAGTAAAATTAGATGGGAGTGGGGGGCAGGAAAAACAAAAGAAATTAGATCTGACAAAGGGAAAGGAGCTATGTCAGCAATAACAAGTTGTAAGTACAGAGTACCGAATATTGGGGTTAAATGGTTAGAAAAAATTTATAATATGGTGGTGGAACCAAAAATGCTCTATAGTATAGAAATATGGGGACCGAATGACGGGGAGGAAACCATAGATACAATTCATAGGATGTTTTGCAGGGAAGTGTTGGGTCTTCCAAGTGCATGGCAACAGAAGTAGTGCAAATGGAGATGGGAAGGGTGTCGAGGAAAGGTATGATTATAGAAAGAGCTCTGAAATTTTGGAATAGAATTTTCAATTTAGATAAAAATAATTTGTAAGGCAGGAAAAGAGTCTTAGAGAATCTGGATGGACGAGTAGTATTCAAAAGAACATAGACATAAATGGGATGGGGGATTACTGGAGGAGACAGGAGAAAAATCATGACAAATTCTGGAAAATAATAAGAAAGAGGTTTGAAGACATAGAAATCCAAAAACTGTTTGGTGGTACAATGGAAAACAAGGTCTCTGGTAGATTACAAACCAATGAAGGAAGCATGGGAAAGGGAGACATGTTGATAAGGTAAACAAAGAACAAAGGGAGGCAACAGCACGTTCTTGAGTACCAAGGAGCCACTAACATGGCTAGGAACTGGTGTTTGGAGGTTGAGAGGACTAAGAAAGGGCATCATCCCTCAGAGTGAGTGTCCTATTTGCAGGGGGACGGAACATCTGGAGTATGTAGTCCTTGAGTACCAAGGAGCCAATAACATGGCTAGGAACTGGTGTTTGGAGGTTGAGAGGACTAAGAAAGGGCATCATCCCTCAGAGTGAGTGTCCTATTTGCAGGGGGAAGGAACATCTGGAGTATGTAGTCCTTGAGTACCAAGGAGCCAATAACATGGCTAGGAACTGGTGTTTGGAGGTTGAGAGGACTAAGAAAGGGCATCATCCCTCAGAGTGAGTGTCCTATTTGCAGGGGGAAGGAACATCTGGAGTATGTAGTCCTTGAATACCAAGGAGCCAATAACATGGCTAGGAACTGGTGTTTGGAGGTTGAGAGGACTAAGAAAGGGCATCATCCCTCAGAGTGAGTGTCCTATTTGCAGGGGGAAGGAACATCTGGAGTATGTAGTCCTTGAGTACCAAGGAGCCAATAACATGGCTAGGAACTGGTGTTTGGAGGTTGAGAGGACTAAGAAAGGGCATCATCCCTCAGAGTGAGTGTCCTATTTGCAGGGGGAAGGAACATCTGGAGTATGTAGTCCTTGAATACCAAGGAGCCAATAACATGGCTAGGAACTGGTGTTTGGAGGCTGAGAGGACTAAGAAAGGGCATCATCCCTCAGAGTGAGTGTCCTATTTGCAGGGGGAAGGAACATCTGGAGTATGTAGTCCTTGAATACCAAGGAGCCAATAACATGGCTAGGAACTGGTGTTTGGAGGTTGAGAGGACTAAGAAAGGGCATCATCCCTCAGAGTGAGTGTCCTATTTGCAGGGGGAAGGAACATCTGGAGTATGTAGTCCTTGAGTACCAAGGAGCCAATAACATGGCTAGGAACTGGTGTTTGGAGGTTGAGAGGACTAAGAAAGGGCATCATCCCTCAGAGTCAGTGTCCTATTTGCAGGGGGAAGGAACATCTGGAGTATGTAGTCCTTGAATACCAAGGAGCCAATAACATGGCTAGGAACTGGTGTTTGGAGGTTGAGAGGACTAAGAAAGGGCATCATCCCTCAGAGTGAGTGTCCTATTTGCAGGGGGAAGGAACATCTGGAGCATGTAGTCCTTGAGTACCAAGGAGCCAATAACATGGCTAGGAACTGGTGTTTGGAGGTTGAGAGGACTAAGAAAGGGCATCATCCCTCAGAGTCAGTGTCCTATTTGCAGGGGGAAGGAACATCTGGAGTATGTAGTACTTGAGTACCAAGGAGCCAATAACATGGCTAGGAACTGGTGTTTGGAGGTTGAGAGGACTAAGAAAGGGCATCATCCCTCAGAGTGAGTGTCCTATTTGCAGGGGGAAGGAACATCTGGAGCATGTAGTCCTTGAATACCAAGGAGCCAATAACATGGCTAGGAACTGGTGTTTGGAGGTTGAGAGGACTAAGAAAGGGCATCATCCCTCAGAGTGAGTGTCCTATTTGCAGGGGGAAGGAACATCTGGAGTATGTAGTCCTTGAGTACCAAGGAGCCAATAACATGGCTAGGAACTGGTGTTTGGAGGTTGAGAGGACTAAGAAAGGGCATCATCCCTCAGAGTGAGTGTCCTATTTGCAGGGAGAAGGAACATCTGGAGCATGTAGTCCTTGAGTACCAAGGAGCCAATAACATGGCTAGGAACTGGTGTTTGGAGGTTGAGAGGACTAAGAAAGGGCATCATCCCTCAGAGTGAGTGTCCTATTTGCAGGGGGAAGGAACATCTGGAGTATGTAGTCCTTGAATACCAAGGAGCCAATAACATGGCTAGGAACTGGTGTTTGGAGGTTGAGAGGACTAAGAAAGGGCATCATCCCTCAGAGTGAGTGTCCTATTTGCAGGGGGAAGGAACATCTGGAGCATGTAGTCCTTGAATACCAAGGAGCCAATAACATGGCTAGGAACTGGTGTTTGGAGGTTGAGAGGACTAAGAAAGGGCATCATCCCTCAGAGTCAGTGTCCTATTTGCAGGGGGAAGGAACATCTGGAGCATGTAGTCCTTGAGTACCAAGGAGCCAATAACATGGCTAGGAACTGGTGTTTGGAGGTTGAGAGGACTAAGAAAGGGCATCATCCCTCAGAGTGAGTGTCCTATTTGCAGGGGGAAGGAACATCTGGAGTATGTAGTCCTTGAGTAGCAAGGAGCCAATAACATGGCTAGGAACTGGTGTTTGGAGCTTGAGAGGACTAAGAAAGGGCATCATCCCTCAGAGTGAGTGTCCTATTTGCAGGGGGAAGGAACATCTGGAGCATGTAGTCCTTGAGTACCAAGGAGCCAATAACATGGCTAGGAACTGGTGTTTGGAGGTTGAGAGGACTAAGAAAGGGCATCATCCCTCAGAGTGAGTGTCCTATTTGCAGGGAGAAGGAACATCTGGAGCATGTAGTCCTTGAGTACCAAGGAGCCAATAACATGGCTAGGAACTGGTGTTTGGAGGTTGAGAGGACTAAGAAAGGGCCAGTATCCCTCAGAGTCAGTGTCCTATTTGCAGGGAGAAGGAACATCTGGAGCATGTAGTCCTTGAGTACCAAGGAGCCAATAACATGGCTAGGAACTGGTGTTTGGAGGTTGAGAGGACTAAGAAAGGGCATCATCCCTCAGAGTGAGTGTCCTATTTGCAGGGGGAAGGAACATCTGGAGTATGTAGTCCTTGAGTACCAAGGAGCAAATAACATGGCTAGGAACTGGTGTTTGGAGGTTGAGAGGACTAAGAAAGGGCATCATCCCTCAGAGCCAGTGTCCTATTTGCAGGGGGAAGGAACATCTGGAGCATGTAGTCCTTGAGTACCAAGGAGCCAATAACATGGCTAGGAACTGGTGTTTGGAGGTTGAGAGGACTAAGAAAGGGCATCATCCCTCAGAGTGAGTGTCCTATTTGCAGGGGGAAGGAACATCTGGAGCATGTAGTCCTTGAGTACCAAGGAGCCAATAACATGGCTAGGAACTGGTGTTTGGAGGTTGAGAGGACTAAGAAAGGGCATCATCCCTCAGAGTGAGTGTCCTATTTGCAGGGGGAAGGAACATCTGGAGCATGTAGTCCTTGAGTACCAAGGAGCCAATAACATGGCTAGGAACTGGTGTTTGGAGGTTGAGAGGACTAAGAAAGGGCATCATCCCTCAGAGTCAGTGTCCTATTTGCAGGGGGAAGGAACATCTGGAGCATGTAGTCCTTGAGTACCAAGGAGCCAATAACATGGCTAGGAACTGGTGTTTGGAGGTTGAGAGGACTAAGAAAGGGCATCATCCCTCAGAGTGAGTGTCCTATTTGCAGGGAGAAGGAACATCTGGAGTATGTAGTCCTTGAGTACCAAGGAGCCAATAACATGGCTAGGAACTGGTGTTTGGAGGTTGAGAGGACTAAGAAAGGGCATCATCCCTCAGAGTGAGTGTCCTATTTGCAGGGGGAAGGAACATCTGGAGTATGTAGTCCTTGAGTACCAAGGAGCCAATAACATGGCTAGGAACTGGTGTTTGGAGGTTGAGAGGACTAAGAAAGGGCATCATCCCTCAGAGTGAGTGTCCTATTTGCAGGGGGAAGGAACATCTGGAGCATGTAGTCCTTGAGTACCAAGGAGCCAATAACATGGCTAGGAACTGGTGTTTGGAGGTTGAGAGGACTAAGAAAGGGCATCATCCCTCAGAGTGAGTGTCCTATTTGCAGGGGGAAGGAACATCTGGAGCATGTAGTCCTTGAGTAGCAAGGAGCCAATAACATGCCTAGGAACTGGTGTTTGGAGGTTGAGAGGACTAAGAAAGGGCATCATCCCTCAGAGTGAGTGTCCTATTTGCAGGGGGAAGGAACATCTGGAGCATGTAGTCCTTGAGTACCAAGGAGCCAATAACATGGCTAGGAACTGGTGTTTGGAGGTTGAGAGGACTAAGAAAGGGCATCATCCCTCAGAGTCAGTGTCCTATTTGCAGGGGGAAGGAACATCTGGAGCATGTAGTCCTTGAGTACCAAGGAGCCAATAACATGGCTAGGAACTGGTGTTTGGAGGTTGAGAGGACTAAGAAAGGGCATCATCCCTCAGAGTGAGTGTCCTATTTGCAGGGGGAAGGAACATCTGGAGCATGTAGTCCTTGAATACCAAGGAGCCAATAACATGGCTAGGAACTGGTGTTTGGAGGTTGAGAGGACTAAGAAAGGGCCAGTATCCCTCAGAGTGAGTGTCCTATTTGCAGGGGGAAGGAACATCTGGAGCATGTAGTCCTTGAGTAGCAAGGAGCCAATAACATGGCTAGGAACTGGTGTTTGGAGGTTGAGAGGACTAAGAAAGGGCATCATCCCTCAGAGTGAGTGTCCTATTTGCAGGGGGAAGGAACATCTGGAGCATGTAGTCCTTGAGTACCAAGGAGCCAATAACATGGCTAGGAACTGGTGTTTGGAGGTTGAGAGGACTAAGAAAGGGCATCATCCCTCAGAGTGAGTGTCCTATTTGCAGGGGGAAGGAACATCTGGAGCATGTAGTCCTTGAGTACCAAGGAGCCAATAACATGGCTAGGAACTGGTGTTTGGAGGTTGAGAGGACTAAGAAAGGGCATCATCCCTCAGAGTGAGTGTCCTATTTGCAGGGGGAAGGAACATCTGGAGCATGTAGTCCTTGAGTACCAAGGAGCCAATAACATGGCTAGGAACTGGTGTTTGGAGGTTGAGAGGACTAAGAAAGGGCCAGTATCCCTCAGAGTAGTGTCCTATTTGCAGGGGGAAGGAACATCTGGAGTATGTAGTCCTTGAGTACCAAGGAGCCAATAACATGGCTAGGAACTGGTGTTTGGAGGTTGAGAGGACTAAGAAAGGGCATCATCCCTCAGAGTGAGTGTCCTATTTGCAGGGGGAAGGAACATCTGGAGTATGTAGTCCTTGAGTACCAAGGAGCCAATAACATGGCTAGGAACTGGTGTTTGGAGGTTGAGAGGACTAAGAAAGGGCATCATCCCTCAGAGTGAGTGTCCTATTTGCAGGGAGAAGGAACATCTGGAGCATGTAGTCCTTGAGTACCAAGGAGCCAATAACATGGCTAGGAACTGGTGTTTGGAGGTTGAGAGGACTAAGAAAGGGCATCATCCCTCAGAGTGAGTGTCCTATTTGCAGGGGGAAGGAACATCTGGAGCATGTAGTCCTTGAGTACCAAGGAGCCAATAACATGGCTAGGAACTGGTGTTTGGAGGTTGAGAGGACTAAGAAAGGGCATCATCCCTCAGAGTGAGTGTCCTATTTGCAGGGAGAAGGAACATCTGGAGCATGTAGTCCTTGAGTACCAAGGAGCCAATAACATGGCTAGGAACTGGTGTTTGGAGGATGAGAGGACTAAGAAAGGGCATCATCCCTCAGAGTCAGTGTCCTATTTGCAGGGGGAAGGAACATCTGGAGTATGTAGTCCTTGAGTACCAAGGAGCCAATAACATGGCTAGGAACTGGTGTTTGGAGGTTGAGAGGACTAAGAAAGGGCATCATCCCTCAGAGTGAGTGTCCTATTTGCAGGGGGAAGGAACATCTGGAGTATGTAGTCCTTGAATACCAAGGAGCCAATAACATGGCTAGGAACTGGTGTTTGGAGGTTGAGAGGACTAAGAAAGGGCATCATCCCTCAGAGTCAGTGTCCTATTTGCAGGGGGAAGGAACATCTGGAGTATGTAGTCCTTGAATACCAAGGAGCCAATAACATGGCTAGGAACTGGTGTTTGGAGGTTGAGAGGACTAAGAAAGGGCATCATCCCTCAGAGTGAGTGTCCTATTTGCAGGGGGAAGGAACATCTGGAGCATGTAGTCCTTGAATACCAAGGAGCCAATAACATGGCTAGGAACTGGTGTTTGGAGGTTGAGAGGACTAAGAAAGGGCATCATCCCTCAGAGTCAGTGTCCTATTTGCAGGGGGAAGGAACATCTGGAGCATGTAGTCCTTGAATACCAAGGAGCCAATAACATGGCTAGGAACTGGTGTTTGGAGGTTGAGAGGACTAAGAAAGGGCATCATCCCTCAGAGTGAGTGTCCTATTTGCAGGGGGAAGGAACATCTGGAGTATGTAGTCCTTGAGTACCAAGGAGCCAATAACATGGCTAGGAACTGGTGTTTGGAGGTTGAGAGGACTAAGAAAGGGCATCATCCCTCAGAGTCAGTGTCCTATTTGCAGGGGGAAGGAACATCTGGAGTATGTAGTCCTTGAGTACCAAGGAGCCAATAACATGGCTAGGAACTGGTGTTTGGAGGTTGAGAGGACTAAGAAAGGGCATCATCCCTCAGAGTGAGTGTCCTATTTGCAGGGGGAAGGAACATCTGGAGTATGTAGTCCTTGAGTACCAAGGAGCCAATAACATGGCTAGGAACTGGTGTTTGGAGGTTGAGAGGACTAAGAAAGGGCATCATCCCTCAGAGTCAGTGTCCTATTTGCAGGGGGAAGGAACATCTGGAGCATGTAGTCCTTGAGTACCAAGGAGCCAATAACATGGCTAGGAACTGGTGTTTGGAGGTTGATAGGACTAAGAAAGGGCATCATCCCTCAGAGTCAGTGTCCTATTTGCAGGGGGAAGGAACATCTGGAGTATGTAGTCCTTGAGTACCAAGGAGCCAATAACATGGCTAGGAACTGGTGTTTGGAGGTTGAGAGGACTAAGAAAGGGCATCATCCCTCAGAGTCAGTGTCCTATTTGCAGGGGGAAGGAACATCTGGAGCATGTAGTCCTTGAGTACCAAGGAGCCAATAACATGGCTAGGAACTGGTGTTTGGAGGTTGAGAGGACTAAGAAAGGGCATCATCCCTCAGAGTGAGTGTCCTATTTGCAGGGGGAAGGAACATCTGGAGTATGTAGTCCTTGAGTACCAAGGAGCCAATAACATGGCTAGGAACTGGTGTTTGGAGGTTGAGAGGACTAAGAAAGGGCATCATCCCTCAGAGTGAGTGTCCTATTTGCAGGGGGAAGGAACATCTGGAGCATGTAGTCCTTGAGTACCAAGGAGCCAATAACATGGCTAGGAACTGGTGTTTGGAGGTTGAGAGGACTAAGAAAGGGCATCATCCCTCAGAGTGAGTGTCCTATTTGCAGGGGGAAGGAACATCTGGAGCATGTAGTCCTTGAGTACCAAGGAGCCAATAACATGGCTAGGAACTGGTGTTTGGAGGTTGAGAGGACTAAGAAAGGGCATCATCCCTCAGAGTGAGTGTCCTATTTGCAGGGGGAAGGAACATCTGGAGCATGTAGTCCTTGAGTACCAAGGAGCCAATAACATGGCTAGGAACTGGTGTTTGGAGGTTGAGAGGACTAAGAAAGGGCATCATCCCTCAGAGTGAGTGTCCTATTTGCAGGGGGAAGGAACATCTGGAGTATGTAGTCCTTGAGTACCAAGGAGCCAATAACATGGCTAGGAACTGGTGTTTGGAGGTTGAGAGGACTAAGAAAGGGCATCATCCCTCAGAGTGAGTGTCCTATTTGCAGGGGGAAGGAACATCTGGAGCATGTAGTCCTTGAGTACCAAGGAGCCAATAACATGGCTAGGAACTGGTGTTTGGAGGTTGAGAGGACTAAGAAAGGGCATCATCCCTCAGAGTGAGTGTCCTATTTGCAGGGGGAAGGAACATCTGGAGTATGTAGTCCTTGAGTACCAAGGAGCCAATAACATGGCTAGGAACTGGTGTTTGGAGGTTGAGAGGACTAAGAAAGGGCATCATCCCTCAGAGTGAGTGTCCTATTTGCAGGGGGAAGGAACATCTGGAGCATGTAGTCCTTGAGTACCAAGGAGCCAATAACATGGCTAGGAACTGGTGTTTGGAGGTTGAGAGGACTAAGAAAGGGCATCATCCCTCAGAGTGAGTGTCCTATTTGCAGGGGGAAGGAACATCTGGAGTATGTAGTCCTTGAGTACCAAGGAGCCAATAACATGGCTAGGAACTGGTGTTTGGAGGTTGAGAGGACTAAGAAAGGGCATCATCCCTCAGAGTCAGTGTCCTATTTGCAGGGGGAAGGAACATCTGGAGCATGTAGTCCTTGAGTACCAAGGAGCCAATAACATGGCTAGGAACTGGTGTTTGGAGGTTGAGAGGACTAAGAAAGGGCATCATCCCTCAGAGTGAGTGTCCTATTTGCAGGGGGAAGGAACATCTGGAGTATGTAGTCCTTGAGTACCAAGGAGCCAATAACATGGCTAGGAACTGGTGTTTGGAGGTTGAGAGGACTAAGAAAGGGCCAGTATCCCTCAGAGTCAGTGTCCTATTTGCAGGGAGAAGGAACATCTGGAGCATGTAGTCCTTGAGTACCAAGGAGCCAATAACATGGCTAGGAACTGGTGTTTGGAGGTTGAGAGGACTAAGAAAGGGCATCATCCCTCAGAGTGAGTGTCCTATTTGCAGGGGGAAGGAACATCTGGAGTATGTAGTCCTTGAGTACCAAGGAGCCAATAACATGGCTAGGAACTGGTGTTTGGAGGTTGAGAGGACTAAGAAAGGGCCAGTATCCCTCAGAGTCAGTGTCCTATTTGCAGGGAGAAGGAACATCTGGAGCATGTAGTCCTTGAATACCAAGGAACGGATGTATGGAGGAGAGATTTTCTGGGGCAGAAAAGGGAGCAGGGAGATAGGACAACAGCATTTAAGAGGAGTTTTAGAAAGGAGGTCAGAAACTTCGGTCAGTTTTTAAGTAGAGTTAAGAAAAAATGGAATTGGTCTGTATAAAAAGAACATAATTAAAAATTTGGTGTTATAATTTGTTAAATAGCTATAGAGAAGCAAGATGTATGTATAAGGAATTATGTTGGGTCGGTATGACAGACTAAGAGCCTGGGCGGAATGTCTGTTATATTCAAGTATATATTAATTTAAAGTAAATAAATACTAAAATATCATGAAAGACTGTAGACTGTGTTAACATCAGCAAAAGAGAACTGTGTATTTGTGTAATTAGTGTATGAGAGACAGAGAAAGTGAAGAAAGAAAGGAGTGAGTCAAGGTTATGAGAAGTAAACAGTTGTGAGTTGTAATATCATGAAAGACTGTAGACTGTGTTAACATCAGTAAAAGAAAACTGTATTTTACAACTTTATCAAACACACCTTTAGTAGAGAGGTAGAACTGGAACTTAAAAATTCAATGCCACAACTGGGATTTGAACCACAGACCTTCCGCTTACCGGGCGGATGCTCTACCACTGAGCTATTGTGACAAACTGCCAGAATGGCATTAAATTCTCAAACCAGTTCGTATTTCTCCTGGTAAACCACAAAGGCAGTCTCACATCAGAGACAAATTACCCCAATGGTGCCTTACTATTTTAAGTACTTTATATCCCAGGATTAAATAACCTTCAGATGGTAATTATTATTTATTTATGCCAACAAACTTACTGTTGGTGTTTTTAAACACACAAGCCGTGTGTGGGCAAAGTTTGAGAGGTAGAACTGGAACTTAAAAATTCAGTTAATAACACTAAACAACACATTTATAATTTGTTTAGTGTTATTAATTGACTCACCTTTTAAATTAAATTGATTATAAAAACACTGTTTTGAAACTTCTAAGAAAGGAAGATAGGTTTAACCCTGTCTCTGGTTTGCATTAAACTGTTTACAGAGATACAGATGTGTGGATACCTTTTTGCTCGTCTCCCTCCTTCATAAAGATCAGAGTTATCTTCAACAATAGAGAAGGTTGTTTTGTTATTTCTAACACATGACTGATAGAACAGGTCTATTGCCTTCTCTACAGCTCTAGAGTTGGTGCACACGTCACACTGTTTGTCATCCTTGCATGGCGGCGTCTTATCCCCAAAGTAGGCTGCAAATATTGAATGTCTGCACCTGAAATATGAGTATCACAATAAGGCAAATGTTGACTGTGCTGGTCCGTTATTGTCTACCATTTCACTTGACTCTACTTCCATTTGCAGTCTAAGTGTTCCATTTTATATTGGACGTGAAAGACTGGTTCAGCTTGCTCAGAGGTTTGTATTACACTTAGGTTCTTTCTTGAACTGTAAATCCACAAGGAATCAACAAAATTTACTTCCTTATGAAACTTAAGCATTTTTACATCCAAGAAAATCCATTGCTCTCTACCAGATTTGAACCTGTGACCTTGAGTCAGGCATGTTGCCCCTGCTAGACTTAGGGGCTGTGCAGTATCACACCTACAATTGTTTACATTTTCTGTATTCCTGTATTCCTATTGTATCTACAGGGAAATGTGTAAGAAATCCATTTCTGCAAACGTGAATCTCTATTAACATGATGTAGATATGACAAGAAAGCAAACTGAGCAAAATACACTGTTTAGGAGCATCTCTTGTACAGTGTAATGTAGACAGGACTAGAGGTGTGGCACTGTAATGAGCAGAAGGAAAGTCTGGCCTCGTACAAATACACTGTTTAGGAGCATCTCTTGTACAGTGTAATGTTGACAGGACTAGAGGTGTGGCACTGTAATGAGCAGAAGGAAAGTCTGGCCTCGTACAAATACACTGTTTAGGAGCATCTCTTGTACAGTGTAATGTAGCCAGGACTAGAGGTGTGGCACTGTAATGAGCAGAAGGAAAGCCTGGCCTGTTACAAATACACTGTTTAGGAGCATCTCTTGTACAGTGTAATGTTGACAGGACTAGAGGTGTGGCACTGTAATGAGCAGAAGGAAAGTCTCGCCTCGTACAAATACACTGTTTAGGAGCATCTCTTGTACAGTGTAATGTTGACAGGACTAGAGGTGTGGCACTGTAATGAGCAGAAGGAAAGCCTGGCCTGTTACAAATACACTGTTTAGGAGCATCTCTTGTACAGTGTAATGTTGACAGGACTAGAGGTGTGGCACTGTAATGAGCAGAAGGAAAGTATGGCCTGTTACAAATACACTGTTTAGGAGCATCTCTTGTACAGTGTAATGTAGCCAGGACTAGAGGTGTGGCACTGTAATGAGCAGAAGGTAAGTCTGGCCTGTTACAAATACACTGTTTAGGAGCATCTCTTGTACAGTGTAATGTAGCCAGGACTAGAGGTGTGGCACTGTAATGAGCAGAAGGTAAGTCTGGCCTGTTACAAATACACTGTTTAGGAGCATCTCTTGTACAGTGTAATGTTGACAGGACTAGAGGTGTGGCACTGTAATGAGCAGAAGGAAAGTCTGGCCTGTTACAAATACACTGTTTAGGAGCATCTCTTGTACAGTGTAATGTAGCCAGGACTAGAGGTGTGGCACTGTAATGAGCAGAAGGTAAGTCTGGCCTGTTACAAATACACTATTTAGGAGCATCTCTTGTACAGTGTAATGTAGCCAGGACTAGAGGTGTGGCTCTGTAATGAGCAGAAGGTAAGTCTGGCCTGTTACAAATACACTGTTTAGGAGCATCTCTTGTACAGTGTAATGTTGACAGGACTAGAGGTGTGGCACTGCAATGAGCAGAAGGAAAGTCTGGCCTGTTACAAATACACTGTTTAGGAGCATATCTTGTACAGTGTAATGTTGACAGGACTAGAGGTGTGGCACTGTAATGAGCAGAAGGAAAGCCTGGCCTGTTACAAATACACTGTTTAGGAGCATCTCTTGTACAGTGTAATGTTGACAGGACTAGAGGTGTGGCACTGTAATGAGCAGAAGGAAAGCCTGGCCTGTTACAAATACACTGTTTAGGAGCTTCTCTTGTACAGTGTAATGTAGCCAGGACTAGAGGTGTGGCACTGTAATGAGCAGAAGGAAAGTCTGGCCTCGTACAAATACACTGTTTAGGAGCATCTCTTGTACAGTGTAATGTTGGCAGGACTAGAGGTGTGGCACTGTAATGAGCAGAAGGAAAGCCTGGCCTGTTACAAATACACTGTTTAGGAGCATCTCTTGTACAGTGTAATGTTGACAGGACTAGAGGTGTGGCACTGTAATGAGCAGAAGGAAAGTCTGGCCTGTTACAAATACACTGTTTAGGAGCATCTCTTGTACAGTGTAATGTTGACAGGACTAGAGGTGTGGCACTGTAATGAGCAGAAGGAAAGTCTGGCCTGTTACAAATACACTGTTTAGGAGCATATCTTGTACAGTATAATGCAGCTGTGTGGTGGGGGGGAAGCAAGCATCAACTGCACTGCCGGGACTATGTCAGCCAGTAGCATCAATACCAGACAGAGGGAAACAATATCATCATACCCTTGAATTTTATTAATTTGGCTTGGCTTTCTATACAAAAGAACCGGAACTTACTGTTGATGTTTTTAAACACAGAAGCCACGTGTGGGCAATGCTTGAGAGGTAGAACTGGAACTTACTACTGGTGTTTTTAAACACACAAGCCATGTGTGGACAATGTTTGAGAGGTAGAACTGCAACTTACTGTTGGTGTTTTTAAACACACAAGTTATGTGTGGACAATGTGTGAGAGGTAGAACTGGAACTTACTGTTGGTGCTTTTATACACACAAGCCATGTGTGGACAATGTTTGAGAGGTAGAACTGGAACTTACTGTTGGTGTTTTTAAACACACAAGTCATGTGTGGACAATGTGTGAGAGGTAGAACTGGAACTTACTGTTGGTGTTTTTATACACACAAGCCGTGTGTGGACAATGTTTGAGAGGTAGAACTGCAACTTACTGTTGGTGTTTTTAAACACACAAGTTATGTGTGGACAATGTGTGAGAGGTAGAACTGGAACTTACTGTTGGTGCTTTTATACACACAAGCCGTGTGTGGGCAATGTTTGAGAGGTAGAACTAGAACTTACTGTTGGTGTTTTTAAACACACAAGCCGTGTGTGGGCAATGTTTGAGAGGTAGAACTAGAACTTACTATTGGTGTTTTTAAACACACAAGCCGTGTGTGGACAATGTTTGAGAGGTAGAACTGCAAGTTACTGTTGGTGTTTTTAAACACACAAGCCGTGTGTGGGCAATGTTTGAGAGGTAGAACTGCAAGTTACTGTTGGTGTTTTTAAACACACAAGCCGTGTGTGGACAATGTTTGAGAGGTAGAACTGCAAGTTACTGTTGGTGTTTTTAAACACACAAGCCGTGTGTGGGCAATGTTTGAGAGGTAGAACTGCAAGTTACTGTTGATGTTTTTAAACACACAAGGCGTGTGTGGGCAATGTTTGAGAGGTAGAACTGGAAGATACTGTTGATGTTTTTAAACACACAAGGCGTGTGTGGGCAATGTTTGAGAGGTAGAACTGCAACTTACTGTTGGTGTTTTTAAACACACAAGCCGTGTGTGGACAATGTTTGAGAGGTAGAACTGGAAGATACTGTTGATGTTTTTAAACACACAAGTCGTGTGTGGGCAATGTTTGAGAGGTAGAACTGGAAGATACTGTTGATGTTTTTAAACACACAAGGCGTGTGTGGGCAATGTTTGAGAGGTAGAACTGGAAGATACTGTTGATGTTTTTAAACACACAAGGCGTGTGTGGGCAATGTTTGAGAGGTAGAACTGCAAGTTACTGTTGATGTTTTTAAACACACAAGGCGTGTGTGGACAATGTTTGAGAGGTAGAACTGGAAGATACTGTTGATGTTTTTAAACACACAAGGCGTGTGTGGGCAATGTTTGAGAGGTAGAACTGCAAGTTACTGTTGATGTTTTTAAACACACAAGGCGTGTGTGGGCAATGTTTGAGAGGTAGAACTGCAAGTTACTGTTGGTGTTTTTAAACACACAAGGCGTGTGTGGGCAATGTTTGAGAGGTAGAACTGCAACTTACTGTTGGTGTTTTTAAACACACAAGCCGTGTGTGGGCAATGTTTGAGAGGTAGAACTGGAACTTACTGTTGGTGTTTTTAAACACACAAGCCGTGTGTGGGCAATGTTTGAGAGGTAGAACTGCAACTTACTGTTGGTGTTTTTAAACACACAAGCCGTGTGTGGGCAATGTTTGAGAGGTAGAACTGCAACTTACTGTTGGTGTTTTTAAACACACAAGCCGTGTGTGGACAATGTTTGAGAGATAGAACTGCAACTTACTGTTGGTGTTTTTAAACACACAAGCCGTGTGTGGACAATGTTTGAGAGATAGAACTGCAACTTACTGTTGGTGTTTTTAAACACACAGTATGGACAATGTTTGAGAGGTAGAACTGCAACTTACTGTTGGTGCTTTTAAACACACAAGCCGTGTGTGGGCAATGTTTGAGAGGTAGAACTAGAACTTACTGTTGGTGTTTTTAAACACACAAGCCATGTGTGGGCAATGTTTGAGAGGTAGAACTGGAAGTTACTGTTGGTGTTTTTAAACACACAAGCCGTGTGTGGGCAATGTTTGAGAGGTAGAACTGCAACTTACTGTTGGTGTTTTTAAACACACAAGCCGTGTGTGGGCAATGTTTGAGAGGTAGAACTGCAACTTACTGTTGGTGTTTTTAAACACACAAGCCGTGTGTGGACAATGTTTGAGAGGTAGAACTGCAACTTACTGTTGGTGTTTTTAAACACACAGTATGGACAATGTTTGAGAGGTAGAACTGCAACTTACTGTTGGTGCTTTTAAACACACAAGCCGTGTGTGGGCAATGTTTGAGAGGTAGAACTGCAACTTACTGTTGGTGTTTTTAAACACACAAGCCGTGTGTGGACAATGTTTGAGAGATAGAACTGCAAGTTACTGTTGATGTTTTTAAACACACAAGCCGTGTGTGGACAATGTTTGAGAGGTAGAACTGGAACTTACTGCTGATGTTTTTAAACACACAAGCCGTGTGTGAACAATATTTTAGAGGTAGAACTGCAACTTACTGTTGGTATTTTTAAACACATAGCCATGTGTGGGCAATGCTTGAGAGGTAGAATCGGAACTGAAAAATTCAATGGCACAGCTGGGATTTGAACCACAGACGCTCCACTTACCATGCAGGTGCTCTGACCATTAGGCTACTGTAACAACCTGCCAGAATGACACTGAATTCTCCAACCAATTCATATTTTTCACCCAGTAAACCACAAATGCAGTCTCACATCAGAGACAATTACCCCAATGGTGATTTATTATCGTAAGTACTTTATGTCCCAGGATTAAATAAGCTTCAGATGGTTAGTGGAGGGTCTGTGGTTCAAATCCTAGCTATGGCATTGAAATTTTTCTTTCCAATTCTACCTTTCAAACACCTACTATATTTGTCTACAATGCAAATAAGTAAATAGGTTAAATAATGGGTCCCTTTAAATGTAATGAGGAATTGAAGTAATGAAAAGATGTGCAATACTTGGCTTGTGTATCATGTAAATATGTTACCCCAGCACTACAGCCCATGAAGGGCCAAGGCTTGCTGCCCAGCTGCTGCATCGCCCAAATCTGCTCACTACAGGCGTCATTGGTGCAGTGCAGTACCGAGCCCTCCTGGCCAGTTATACGGGTCGCTACTTCTCCATCAAGTAGCTCCTCAATTGGTTCCCCCCTGGGACCTAACAAGGCTGAGTGCACCCTGTGCCAGACCTCCCAGCGGAGGAAAAATCCCCATGCTGGTACCAGGGATCGAACCCGGGTCTTTCGCACCAACTACATTACGGAGGCGGATATAAATAGGTTAGGTCACTTTAAATGAAATATGCAACTCACCTGGCTTTCTCACAATATTCCACCATCTTCTCAAAGCTTTTATATGCATTTGTAGCCTGTTCCTTCTGTCCTGTGGTCTTTGCTTTTCCAACTTCCTGTTTGAGCAGGTAGTTAACAGCATCTCGTTCCTGCCTTGAGTAATATATTCGACAACGTGAAGGTCTTCCATCTCTACCTGCACGTCCAGATTCTTGATAATATCCTGCCACGTTCTGGGGAACACCCCAATGTGCAACAAATCTACAACAGTGACTCACATTGTTAATCATGTTGCAAGGCATGTTTTTAAACTAAGTATGATAATTTGTTAAACAATAACACAACTTCATTAACACTCATTGCCTTACACTTTTCTCCACACAATTAAGTGTCAGACACTACTCTTAATACCAAACCAGTTTTTCAATGTCTTTATCAAACAATGATGAATTTTTTGTCCATCACTACCACCAAGCAAGTCAACTTGTCTTTGAGCACCCAATAACAATCTTTCTGTTACATATATTTAACCACTTCACCTATTATCCTAACAATACTCATAATTCTAAAACTGCCTAAGAGGTTTCTAACCCGTTTTATCATATACTGTGTTTCAATCTTAATTTTTTGCGGTTTTATGCATTTTTTGTCCATCACTACCACCAAGCAAGTCAGCTTGTCTTTGAGCACCCAATAACAATCTTTCTTTTACATATATTTAACCACTTCACCTATTATCCTAACAATACTCATAATTCTAAAACTGCCTAAGAGGTATCTAACCCGTTTTATCATATACTGTGTTTCAATCTTAATTCTTTGTGGTTTTATCCCAGGTATTTTGATTTAACTGACATCACTAGACGGAAGGACTTGTGAGGACAGCACATTTTGAGGAAATAGAAGGTATGACAACTTTCCTGCTAAATCCACCATTTTGTATTTTTCCGAGTCTTACCATGGACAATCCACACCTTCAACAACCAGATAGCACTCCTGCTACGGATGAATAAGATAACATCTTCCTGCCACAATTCAAACATGCTTTCTTCCTCGCAGTACTATTCAAACCTATTCACCTATTCGTTTGTTTTAAGTCTGATAATCCTTGAGATAATATAAAGGCATTCAAACTGAGTCAACTTCTGGTAACGTTGCCGAATACGGGTTTCTTGATGTACAATGTCGCCAAACCATACCAACTGTACATGAACTGTTCTACGTGAAAGGGAGGTAAGCAACTACTTATCAGAGAGGAACATGGGTAATAGAACAGAAGTGCCATTTCAAACTGAAACAATGGAATACAAGCGCAAACTAAATAGTGGAATAATGTAAATAAAGGAGACATAAGATTAGCACAAAGTGTTACGAAGTGAAGATTACCTTTTCCCTCATTCCCTTTATCTGTTATTATTAATGGAAATCTGCATTTCAAATAAAGTTGAAATCAACAGTAATTTGCAAGAATTGTTTCCAGTAAAAGCCAATGTTTAAAGCACTCCGTTTGTCAGTCATCTACCACGTCTAACTCTTATAAAAGTTTGCATTTATTTCATAAACGTACATTATACGTATTCATATTGAAACAAATGAGAAACAACAGTTACTACTAATCACACTTTATTGCCTTCTAGTCAGTTAGCATAGGCTAACATTATACTTAGATCACTTTTGTACAAACTCAGAGTAACACAACAACAGTCAAATCGAATCACAATAAAGAACTGTCAGATTATCACTCGCACTGAACTGCACAGATGCTGTCCACTGAGCGCTTCATAAACATTTAACTGACTCCCACAGACCACTACAAGGACAATTAGTACAACTCCAACTCTGGGCACAAAAACAAGTCCCTTATGTAGTGTCTAGTACAATGAGGGAGTTCTGGAAGTGGAATGCTCTGGAGCAAATAAGGAGGAACAGTCTCAACGGCAAATGGCACACAATAGCCATTATTTCCACATGGCCCATTGTCCTGCCAGAGAATGGATCATTAAGGGAGGTAAGCACTTCTGGCCCGCTCTTGCCGTCGGCAGAGCACAAACTCTCACTATCAACACTGACAATACTGTACGGTTATGCACAACTGCATGAGATTATGATTTCACAGTTATTTCAGGTTATATAACTTATACCTCCAAAATGCAACTTTATATTTCCTTTACAAATGTAGATTTACAAGTATATATTCACATTTAAGGTTCTCTGCCTGGTGCACAACTGTGTAAACTTATTATTTCATAAATAAGCAAGTAATGAAGCTATTAACAGTGAAGCAACAAGAATCTTAAGAACAAAATTAGAAACTAAAAGCTTCACTTATCTTAGTAATCTTGCAAGTTCTTTGGTGCTACGCTGACACTGTTTCGAGTTGACTCCATTGTCAGCACAGCACCACAGAACTTGCAATATTACTAAGATAAGTGAAGCTTTTAGTTTCTAATTTTGTTCTTACTTTAGATTATTATTTAATAGTTATTGCAGGATATGTGATTCATAAATTAATTTGTTCAATTGTAATATGAAGGGAACCTCATTTATTCTGTAATTGTGGTGCTGAGTGTTGCATTTAGGACATACTTTGGGTTGAATTGAGGAATGTATGCCTAAGTTCCCCACCTTCTAGTTACCAATATTCATCATTCCAAACAAGACTACATATTCTCGCCTTCTTAGTATCCATGTCACCTATTTACACGCATTGACAAAAGTTATCTTCATTGTCAACTTTACGCATTGCCATTTGCACCACTCCAACATCATTCAAATTATTTGTGACTTGCCACTTTCATTTCTCATACACTAGACCATAAGCCTGCATTCGGCAACATTAGCCAACTCTGTAAAACAGAGATATTGAGAGGTCAGTCTTCACATGTTTTATAAACAGCTATGGCTAAGATATACATTGCATAAGAAATTTGAAATAATGTATGTTGACGTTTACGTATAAAGGCTCTCTAAAGAAAAAGACTTGTCACAAATAATTTAAAACCAGAAATTATTAATAAATTTCACATCCACAACCCTCTGAACAACAAATAGGAATAAGTCTTACAACAACTGTAGATACATATATCTCTCTGAACAACAAATAGGAAGAAGTCTTACAACAACTGTAGATATATATATATATATATCTCTGAACAACAAATAGGAAGAAGTCTTACAACTGTAGATACATATATCTCTCTGAACAACAAATAGGAAGAAGTCTTACAACTGTAGATATATATATCTCTCTGAACAACAAATAGGAAGAAGTCTTACAACTGTAGATATATATATCTCTCTGAACAACAAATAGGAAGAAGTCTTACAACAACTGTAGATACATATATCTCTCTGTACAACAAATAGGAAGAAGTCCTACAACTGTAGATACATATATCTCTCTGAACAACAAATAGGAAGAAGTCTTACAACTGTAGATATATATATCTCTCTGTACAACAAATAGGAAGAAGTCTTACAACAACTGTAGATATATATATATATATATATATATATATATATATATATATATATCTGTACAACAAATAGGAAGAAGTCTTACAACAACTGTAGATACATATATCTCTCTGAACAACAAATAGGAAGAAGTCTTACAACAACTGTAGATATATATATCTCTCTGTACAACAAATAGGAAGAAGTCTTACAACAACTGTAAATACATATACCTCTCTGAACAACAAATAGGAAGAAGTCTTACAACAACTGTAGATACATATATCTCTCTGAACAACAAATAGGAAGAAGTCTTACAACAACTGTAAATACATATATCTCTCTGTACAACAAATAGGAAGAAGTCTCACAACAACTGTAGATACATATATCTCTCTGTACAACAAATAGGAAGAAGTCTTACAACAACTGTAGATACATATATCTCTCTGTACAACAAATAGGAAGAAGTCTTACAACTGTAGATACATATATCTCTCTGAACAACAAATAGGAAGAAGTCTTACAACTGTAGATACATATATCTCTCTGAACAACAAATAGGAAGAAATCTTACAACTGTAGATACATATATCTCTCTGTACAACAAATAGGAAGAAGTCTTACAACAACTGTAGATACATATATCTCTCTGTACAACAAATAGGAAGAAGTCTTACAACAACTGTAGATACATATATCTCTCTGAACAACAAATAGGAAGAAGTCTTACAACAACTGTAGATACATATATCTCTCTGTACAACAAATAGGAAGAAGTCTTACAACAACTGTAGATACATATATCTCTCTGTACAACAAATAGGAAGAAGTCTTACAACAACTGTAGATATATATATCTCTCTGAACAACAAATAGGAAGAAGTCTTACAACTGTAGATACATATATCTCTCTGAACAACAAATAGGAAGAAGTCTTACAACAACTGTAGATACATATATCTCTCTGTACAACAAATAGGAAGAAGTCTTACAACAACTGTAGATACATATATCTCTCTGAACAACAAATAGGAAGAAGTCTTACAACGACTGTAAATACATATATCTCTCTGAACAACAAATAGGAAGAAGTCTTACAACTGTAGATACATATATCTCTCTGAACAACAAATAGGAAGAAGTCTTACAACTGTAGATACATATATCTCTCTGAACAACAAATAGGAAGAAGTCTTACAACTGTAGATACATATATCTCTCTGAACAACAAATAGGAAGAAGTCTTACAACAACTGTAAATACATATCTCTCTCTGAACAACAAATAGGAAGAAGTCTTACAACTGTAGATACATATATCTCTCTGAACAACAAATAGGAAGAAGTCTTACAACTGTAGATATATATATATATCTCTCTGTACAACAAATAGGAAGAAGTCTTACAACTGTAGATATATATATCTCTCTGAACAACAAATAGGAAGAAGTCTTACAACTGTAGATACATATATCTCTCTGTACAACAAATAGGAAGAAGTCTTACAACAACTGTAGATACATATATCTCTCTGAACAACAAATAGGAAGAAGTCTTACAACTGTAGATACATATATCTCTCTGTACAACAAATAGGAAGAAGTCTTACAACTGTAGATACATATATCTCTCTGAACAACAAATAGGAAGAAGTCTTACAACTGTAGATACATATATCTCTCTGAACAACAAATAGGAAGAAGTCTTACAACAACTGTAGATACATATATCTCTTGGAAAATTGCTACAAGTTGCAATCTGTGCTGGATTAGATGAAATAAGAAGAAAGTAAAGAATCACAAAAAACATACATTTAAAAATTCTACAATTATGAGCCTGCTACAAAACTAATTGTTACTTTTACACATTGGTCTCTTAATTATCACAAATAAGACCTAAGTGATGATACCTTACAGAGCCCTTATCCACGCCCATACCAAAACTTATGGTCGCAGAGATGACTGGATATTTGCCATCCATCCATTCTTCTTGAACTTGATTCCTCATCTTTGGTTTCAGACCTACAGTGATTAATAAAAGCAGTGAAAAAAAGGGCAAAGTTCGACATGCTGCATTAGGTTCACAATGTGTTGTCATGTAGTACCTGCATGATAAGCTACTGTGTGGACACCTTTCCTACTTAGCGACTGCGCTACTTCCTCTGTAGCTTCACGAGTACGACAGTAGATTATTCCACAGCCTCTCTTACTCTGAAATCACATAATAAATCATTAACCTCAACACTACAATCACCCTAGTCTTGTACAACACTTATTCCTCTATCTACTACATGTTAATACAGATAAACATTATTTTATTTATGACTGTTGCTTGGGCTAACAGTCAGATCACATTTGGGTAACTGCCCAAGCTTTCAGTGACTAAATCTTCTGCCATCCTCAGGGGAACTGAAGCTGGGCTACTGATGTCGCAATATTTATTCTTAGCCAGCAGTGGATAAGATCTGCCTACTTTCTTCCCATTGGTTGAGCTCTGGCCAAAGGAGACACAAGTGTGGAACCAACCAGGTGACTGCTGATGCTTCTTTCTGTTCCTGAATGACTGACCTCCATGCTTTGCTGATTTGAAGGCCTTTATCCCTGTTAAAGTTGTTTCTATTAGCTCTAATGTATCGAGCTTCTTTAATCAACCTGTCGTAGTACTTAGAGGACTTTTCTAGCACTTTTGTAAGCTCAAGTTGATTTTGTGATCTGTATTATATGTGGGCTCAGCCACTGCCGATTTTTCTGGGTAACCTAGTCCTACAGCGCTGATGCAATCTTCTACAGTTCTGCCTATATGTCCTATATAAACTTTGTGGTGACTGCACGGAATTTCTCAAATGCCTGGTGTGCGTAGACCCAAATCATCTTTAGCACAACCTAAACACAGTTTTATTTAGGTCAAAACTCGGTCACCAGAATGAAAGTTTTTAGGTTCTGCTAAAGAACATTTGGGTCTACGTGCATCAGACATTTATGAAATCCCATCTAAGGTTCTAAGGTTTATTATTTGATATTATTTTGTCCTGTTGCAGGTACAACGGACCCGGCTTACAGGAATAACAATTTACATATGTACATTTTTTTGGGCTTTTAATACATATTGTCTTTCTGGGTTTGCCCAAACCCATACAGGAGCCCACTGTGGGTTCTCAAGAACAGTTGCACTATTTACAGTTTCCACCATTTGGCTGAGTAGGCAGCAGCCCCTGTGTTATGTGGCATGGACTTGAGCCAGTGCTTGTGGGTGCACTAGGCAGTGGCTTCCCTGCAGTGTGGTTCGCCGCTGCCAATGTTGGATATGAGGGGGTTTTGGTGCCCATGTCGTGGTGAGGGAGAGGGTAAGGAGTCCCTGGTGGATGGTAGCAGTTGAGGCGAGGAGTGGACATTGAAGTATTTTCCTGAGGAATAGGTTTTGGTTGGTTTGGATTTTTTGAAGGACGAACTCTGAAGCATTTGCCCCAGGCCACATACACATAATAGAAGTGTGAGGAGGATGACTGCTTTGTACAGAGTTAATTTGGAGCAGGTCTTTGTTTCTCTGCTACTAAAGGCAGGAGCGCATATCTTTAAATGCTGCCAACCTTTGTTGGTGGTATTTATGAGATGGGCATTCCAACAGATTCGTTTGTCCAAGGTGACATCCAAGCATTTTATTTGCTGACGGCAGTGCAATATTTGACCACCAACTGTGAAGTACATTTCTGGAAGTTGCAACTTTTTTGAAAAGTTAATAAGCTGGCACTTGTTTGCATTAATTTCTATTTTCCATCATGAAGCCATGAGAGAAAGCAGTTTGTGTACCACTGCATTTTGAGAAGGCCAAAACAAGGATTTCTATGGTGGTTGTAGATTGCAGTGCTGTCAGTGTACATGGCAACCTTGCATCTTTCCACAGGAAAGTTGTTAGTGAAAAGTATATACAAAAAGGGGGACAGATTACTCCTTGTGGTACGTCAGCCTGCATCTCGCTCATGTGAGGAGGAATGGTCCACTTGAATGTAGAAGTGCCTGTTTTTTACAAAGCTGTGAATTAAAAATAGTTTCTGAGGCCAGGAAAGTTTCGGTGCAATTTGTATACCAGGCCATCATGCCAGCACCGATCAAATGCAGCTTCTATGTGCAAAAATAACACCAATGTGGATGCACATTGTTAAATTGTTTGGTGACATCATCAGCAAGTCTTAGTAGCTGTGGAGTCACCTTTTCTAAATCCAAATTGTGCATCATCGTAGGGTTCTTCCATCTCCGAGATTTATTTTTCGAGTAAAAAAAGTATAAGTCTTTCAAACAATTTTCCAATGTTGGATAGGAGATGATGGGACGGTAATTTTGAGGGTGCCTGATATTCTTCCCTTGCTTTGGCTTGTTTCCAAGTGTGGGGGAAGTAACACATTTAAGGCTGCATTAAACAGTAGTTTTGTTAGTTGCACCAGAGCTCTTCTCGGGATGGGTTTGAGGTACTTGTTAGTTAACCTGTCCAAGCCGGCAACTTTCCCATGAGGTAGTTTTCTAATGTGTTTATAAACTTCCTAAGGTGTAATTAGTGTTAGTGGTTGCACCAGCCAGACTTGTACCAGTGTTTCATGTCTTCTTGGACAGGATTGGTGTTGGGATTGTTGGAGAACCTCTCCGTCAGACAATCTGCAAACACCTCGGCTTTCTCCTCTGAAGAGAAGTGCACCCCGAGTTGAGTGTGAAGCGCATCAGTGCCACTGTTAATGCTCGAGGAGATCTTAAATGCCTTTAATAATTTCCAAAAAGAGCTGTCCAAATGGTTGTTACTCAGCATTTTGTTTTCCCACTGTTCAATTTTGTTAATTCTAACTTCACATCGAACGATTTTGCATAGCCATTGTGCAGGCATTTTGTATTCGGGCTGGTGGTTTTGCCTCCAAGTCTCATCAGGCATCTTCGCCTTGCAATGAGAAGCTCCACCTCGGGATGCGTGCAGAAGCTGGGTGGACTCCTGGTGTATGTGGTAGCACTTCATTTGGCTGTGTGCAATGAGGTGGTAAAGTTTTCTATGGCCGCGTCCATTTCCATCTTGCTGGAGTATGATAACCTGGGCTGAGCCATCTTGTGCATTTCCAGCTTGTATTGTTCCCATTAGATTTCTGTCCACTTCTCGGTTTGGGACGCATGTGCTATGATGGTACCCCGAATCTCGAAGTGAACTGGAAGATAGTCGGAACCCAGGCTATGATACACATTAAAGTTTTGTGAAATGGCTGCATTTTTTGTAATAACGAAGTCCAAGATTTTGGGGTCAAAATACCCTGAATGTTGCCCAAAGGTGGGGTTGAGGGGTGTGTTTGTTTGTTTGTAGTGTTTAACGCCCGCTTTTACTACTACGGCACCGCTGGCGGTGACACTGATGATACATGGAATGAAGATGGAGCACCGGTGGAATGAGATGGCGGCGGAAACTGGAGTACCCGGAGAAAACCCGCCCTAACGCCGCTTCGTCCACCACGAATACCACATGCGGGTCCCTGGGATCGAACCCGGACCGCCTAGGTGGTAGGCGAGAGCGCTAACCGCTCGGCCACGGCGCCGCCCGAGGGGTGTGTGTACCTCTACATTGTCATGTTCAGTAACAAATTTGGCTAGGAGATTTCCGGCCACATTTGCCACCATGAGCGCCTGGCATTGAAATCTCCTGCAATAATAACATGCTCCCCTAAATCAAGAATTTTTTTTCAGGTCTTTCAGGAAAAAGGGGAAGTTTGTGGGCCGGTAAAGTGCTTCCAATACAACAGCTTGTTGATTGAGGTTTTGAGTACTGTACACTTCCAGTGTTGGAAGCACAACAGAAGTGTGAGCAACTGTGTTTTTCAATAACTCATCCTCCCTCTCTTTCCCCTACACCTCAATCCTCCCCCTCTGTCTCAGCCATCCTCCCTCTCCTTCCCCCTACACCTCAATCCTCCCCCTCTGTCTCAGTCATCCTCCCTCTCTTTCCCCTACACCTCAATCCTCCCCCTCTGTCTCAGCCATCCTCCCTCTCTTTCCCCTACACCTCATTCCTCCCCCTCTGTCTCAGTCATCCTCCCTCTCTTTCCCCTACACCTCATTCCTCCCTCTCTGTCTCAGCCATCCTCCCTCTCCTTCCCCCTACACCTCAATCCTCCCCCTCTGTCTCAGCCATCCTCCCTCTCTTTCCCCTACACATCAATCCTCCCCCTCTGTCTCAGTCATCCTCCCTCTTTCCCCCTACACATCATTCCTCCCCCTCTGTCTCAGCCATCCTCCATCTTTCCCCCTACACCTCATTCCTCCCTCTCTGTCTCAGCCATCCTCCCTCTTTCCCCCTACACATCATTCCTCCCCCTCTGTCTCAGCCATCCTCCATCTTTCCCCCTACACCTCATTCCTTCCCCTCTGTCTCAGTCATCCTCCCTCTTTCCCCCTACACATCATTCCTCCCCCTCTGTCTCAGTCATCCTCCCTCTTTCCCCCTACACATCATTCCTCCCCCTCTGTCTCAGCCATCCTCCATCTTTCCCCCTACACCTCATTCCTCCCTCTCTGTCTCAGCCATCCTCCCTCTTTCCCCCTACACATCATTCCTCCCCCTCTGTCTCAGCCATCCTCCATCTTTCCCCCTACACCTCATTCCTCCCCCTCTGTCTCAGTCATCCTCCCTCTTTCCCCCTACACATCATTCCTCCCCCTCTGTCTCAGCCATCCTCCATCTTTCCCCCTACACCTCAATCCTCCCTCTCTGTCTCAGTCATCCTCCCTCTTTCCCCCTACACATCATTCCTCCCCCTCTGTCTCAGTCATCCTCCCTCTTTCCCCCTACACATCATTCCTCCCCCTCTGTCTCAGCCATCCTCCATCTTTCCCCCTACACCTCATTCCTCCCCCTCTGTCTCAGCCATCCTCCATCTTTCCCCCTACACATCATTCCTCCCTCTCTGTCTCAGCCATCCTCCATCTTTCCCCCTACACCTCATTCCTCCCCCTCTGTCTCAGCCATCCTCCATCTTTCCCCCTACACCTCATTCCTCCCCCTCTGTCTCAGCCATCCTCCCTCTCTTTCCCCTACACCTCAATCCTCCCCCTCTGTCTCAGCCATCCTCCCTCTCTTTCCCCTACACCTCAATCCTCCCCCTCTGTCTCAGCCATCCTCCATCTCTTTCCCCTACACCTCATTCCTCCCCCTCTGTCTCAGCCTTCCTCCCTCTTTCCCCTACACCTCATTCCTCCCCCTCTTTCCCCTACACCTCATTCCTCCCCTTCTGTCTCAGCCTTCCTCCCTCTTTCCCCTACACCTCATTGCTCCCTCTCTTTCCCCTACACCTCAATCCTGCCCCTCTGTCTCAGCCATCCTCCCTCTCTTTCCCCCTACACCTCAATCCTCCCCCTCTGTCTCAGCCTTCCTCTCTCTTTCCCCCTACACCTCAATCCTCCCCCTCTGTCTCAGCCATCCTCCCTCTCTTTCCCCCTACACCTCAATCCTCCCCCTCTGTCTCAGCCTTCCTCTCTCTTTCCCCCTACACCTCAATCCTGCCCCTCTGTCTCAGCCATCCTCCCTCTCTTTCCCCCTACACCTCAATCCTCCCCCTCTGTCTCAGCCTTCCTCTCTCTTTCCCCCTACACCTCAATCCTCCCCCTCTGTCTCAGCCATCCTCCCTCTTTTTCCCCCTACACCTCAATCCTCCCCCTCTGTCTCAGCCTTCCTCTCTCTTTCCCCCTACACCTCAATCCTCCCCCTCTGTCTCAGCCATCCTCCCTCTCTTTCCCCCTACACCTCAATCCTCCCCCTCTGTCTCAGCCATCCTCCCTCTCTTTCCCCCTACACCTCAATCCTCCCCCTCTGTCTCAGCCATCCTCCCTCTCTTTCCCCTACACCTCAATCCTCCCCCTCTGTCTCAGCCATCCTCCCTCTCTTTCCCCCTACACCTCAATCCTCCCCCTCTGTCTCAGCCATCCTCCCTCTCTTTCCCCTACACCTCAATCCTCCCCCTCTGTCTCAGCCATCCTCCCTCTCTTTCCCCTACACCTCAATCCTCCCCCTCTGTCTCAGCCATCCTCCCTCTCTTTCCCCCTACACCTCAATCCTCCCCCTCTGTCTCAGCCTTCCTCTCTCTTTCCCCCTACACCTCAATCCTCCCCCTCTGTCTCAGCCATCCTCCCTCTCTTTCCCCCTACACCTCAATCCTCCCCCTCTGTCTCAGCCATCCTCCCTCTCTTTCCCCTACACCTCAATCCTCCCCCTCTGTCTCAGCCATCCTCCCTCTCTTTCCCCCTACACCTCAATCCTCCCCCTCTGTCTCAGCCATCCTCCCTCTCTTTCCCCTACACCTCAATCCTCCCCCTCTGTCTCAGCCATCCTCCCTCTCTTTCCCCCTACACATCAATCCTCCCCCTCTGTCTCAGCCTTCCTCCATCTCTTTCCCCTACACCTCAATCCTCCCCCTCTGTCTCAGCCATCCTCCATCTCTTTCCCCTACACCTCATTGCTCCCTCTCCTTCCCCTACACATCAATCCTCCCCCTCTGTCTCAGCCATCCTCCCTCTCTTTCCCCCTACACCTCAATCCTCCCCCTCTGTCTCAGCCTTCCTCTCTCTTTCCCCCTACACCTCAATCCTCCCCCTCTGTCTCAGCCATCCTCCCTCTCTTTCCCCCTACACCTCAATCCTCCCCCTCTGTCTCAGCCATCCTCCCTCTCTTTCCCCCTACACCTCAATCCTCCCCCTCTGTCTCAGCCATCCTCCCTCTCTTTCCCCTACACCTCAATCCTCCCCCTCTGTCTCAGCCATCCTCCCTCTCTTTCCCCCTACACCTCAATCCTCCCCCTCTGTCTCAGCCATCCTCCATCTCTTTCCCCCTACACCTCAATCCTCCCCCTCTGTCTCAGCCATCCTCCATCTCTTTCCCCTACACCTCATTGCTCCCTCTCTTTCCCCTACACATCAATCCTCCCCCTCTGTCTCAGCCTTCCTCCATCTCTTTCCCCCTACACATCAATCCTCCCCCTCTGTCTCAGCCATCCTCCATCTCTTTCCCCTACACCTCATTCCTCCCCCTCTTTCCCCTACACCTCAATCCTCCCCCTCTGTCTCAGCCTTCCTCCCTCTTTCCCCTACACCTCATTGCTCCCTCTCTTTCCCCTACACATCAATCCTCCCCCTCTGTCTCAGCCATCCTCCCTCTCTTTCCCCCTACACCTCAATCCTCCCCCTCTGCCTCAGCCATCCTCCCTCTCTTTCCCCATCCAACCTTCCTCCTCCACCCTCTATCCTTTTCTATAAATGCTTTCTTTGGACTTAGGGACTTTCAAAAGATGTATTTCTGATTAAATATTGATATTAAATTTTTGGGTAGAATACAATACTAACTACACCTTTACTATGGCTGTTACAGAATTTGATGGTGGCTGGCTTGATAGTAAATTCAATTATAGGTTTGCCATACCTTGCAGTCTTGTATAGTTAAAACATATTGTGCATTCACGCTGTAAAACTGGTGTATCGTTTATATCCACAAAATTTATTTGCACAATGGGAAAAAGAATGCTCATGGCCTGCTACGAGCCGCCATTAAATGTTGCGGCTACCATAGCGCTATGTGTTCCTATGCAAACATCTCTAAAACAACTGAACCACTAAAATCTATAAAAATCTTGTGGACTAGTTTTGGAGAGGTTTCGAGGATTTGTAAAATGTGTGAAGTAAAAGTGTTCTTGAATGTTGACAAACTTAAGTTTTATAGACATGCTCCAGACTAATTTTCATCATAAGTTTTATAAACTCCACCACTTTTGATAATTCCTTCACTATTAAAAAGCCCAATTTGTTCAAGCAGACATGCGAGTATAAAAATCATTTACAAATTCTGTGTTTGAATACAGACAGTAGTTTCTTGCACTGTTTTCACTTTTGTACATCGTTTTCTATTTTATATATCATGTAAGTGTGCCAAAATTGATTGACAAATGGATCAAAAGAAAGTTATGATAAAACTTACCGCAGGAATTTGATTATCCTGAGTGTTTAGGCAGCAAGTTACAAAATCCTTAAGATCTTCATAAGGATCTGGCATTGAATTTTGAAAGACAACATCATAAAACAGGTTTGCTCTATAACATGGAGTTTTGAACCGTCCAATAGGCTTATGTAATTTCAGTTGTGAAATTATGTCTTTTTCCACCTACAACAAACGGAAAACTCACATTATGGTTATGTTGTGTTTCAATTCAATCACTTTAAAAGAAACAAACAAGTACTGTTTTAGGTAAAAATCGGCAGTGGTCCTTTGTATCCATAACATAGACAACACACAAACCATGTAAACTTACTTGCCCTTAAGCCAAAGCTAGTAATGAGGTCTCCCATCACCCAACAACTACCCATTTTAGCATTAAACAACCCTAAAGTTATAGATTACAACATTCAATTTGTTCATATTTTATATGACCATAAAAGAATACTACAATATATCTTAGTTCAGTGTACTGCAGAGTTTTTGTGTGCGCTAGTCAACAACAATGTCCCAATCTTATGTTTTATCTACAAATACAAAAGGTAATATATTTTTGGCCTTTGCCTGTAATTTTGAAGATCCTCTGTGCTGAATTTAATTCTTCTGACTCCGTCAATTTTTTAAAAATTCTGAAATTTCAACCCCCTTTTACCTCTCTTAAAGGCTGAATTTAAAAAAAAATCCCCCTTCTATGACTGTCTACTTTGTTGAAGGATTATACTTCTATAATCTAGGTCTACTTCTAGACCTAGTTCCAATTATTAGCATTACATTAGTTACATTTCTTTGAATATCAACCCCCCAAAAATGCTGGGTGGTGGAGAAATTCTGCTGTTAACTTATATACGATGACTATATACATCTGGTGTGTTGCACACACATGACTTTCTCTACTCTTGTACTAACCATTCTTACAAAATCTTATTCCTATATCTTCTTCGTGTTAGATGAGATAAACATTTGTGCAAATTATCTTATTGCGTTGTTGTTTGTAGTGTTTAACGCCCGCTTTTACTACTATGGCACCGCAGGCGGTGACACTGATGATACATGGAATGAAGATGGAGCACCGGTGGAATGAGATGGCGGGGGAAACCGGAGTACCCGGAGAAAACCCACCCTGACGCCACTTTGTCCACCACGAATACCACAGGCGGGTCCCTGGGATCGAACCCGGGCTGCCTAGGTGGTAGGCGAGCATGCTAACAGCTCGGCCACGGCGCCGCCTTATCTTATTGCTTATTTCCTTGTAGGTACAAGGGGAATATTGGAATACAGTAGACTTTGAGCAATAGTCAAATCTTTTAAAGCTTTCGAATTCCGTTCTCTTTGCACACTTAACATATAACATAATGAACAACAATGTTCCATGGTAATTATTATTTATTTATGCCAACAAACTTACTGTTGGTGTTTTTAAACACACAAGCAGTGTGTGGGCAAAGTTTAAGAGGTAGAACTGGAACTTAAAAATTCAATGCCACAACTGGGATTTGAACCACAGAATTGAGAACTTAATGCCATTCTGGCAGTTTGTCACAATAGCTCAGTGGTTAGAGCGTCCGCCCGGCAAGCGGAAGGTCTGTGGTTCAAATCCCAGTTGTGGCATTGAATTTTTAAGTTCCAGTTCTACCTCTTAAACAATGTTCCATTTCACATAAGTTTCAAGTTTTCCGAATCTGACACAAATAATCAGGAATATCTCCAAAATGTTTCAGCCTACAAAAAGCTTTATTCAGACATAAATTGTGTTTTAGTGAAATCTACAGTTTTTGTACAGTAAGATTTTGTCTATCTCTTATGGTTTACCAGTTATGCAAAAGTCATCCAGAGTAAACAGGACTACATAGGCTATAGCCAGAAAATTCAAAATATACATTTCATTTGCCATACAAATATTATAAACATATGACATTTTAACCAAAATCATTCAAGCAATTTTCGAGGAAATGATAATTTTTTTAGATATCTTCCACGTAAAGGGTAGTTTAGGGTGTAGCTATTTGCTTCAAAATATTTGTGCTGCATCCTTGAAAGATATTCAACCTACATACATACCAACTTTGGTTTTTAACCAACTTTTTCTTTCTGAGTTATGCTCTTCACAAACACACTTGGATTTTTTCTAAAAATACATTTTTTTAATTCCGGAGGCCTCAAAACATATATTTCTGGTGAAAACTCGACTTCTCCTACTTACTATGCATAGTAGAGAAAGTAAAAAGGAGTTAAAAGGACAATGGACTTTAAACTTAACTGTACTGCATTACCAATTTATACACAATCAATTTAATATCCATTTGAGGCTTTAAAATTGATATGAAAAAATCAAATTCTATCATTAAAATAAAAGTTCTAACTATAATAAAAGTTTAAAAATTAAACCAATGAAACTTTTCACAGATGATACCTTCGTGCACATCCACCTGCTTGGTTGTGGAGTCATGTAGAGAACAAGTTACTTACCACTGCACTTGCTGTGGCTGTTAGTGCTATCCATGGGACTTTTGGGTACTTCGTGCGTAAATATCCCAGTTTGAGAAAATCAGGGCGAAAATCATGACCCCACTGACTAACACAATGGGCTTCATCCACTACAATGTACGACAATTTATTGTACTGATGTAGGTAATCCAGCAACGTCTAAAAAACAATTGCATTTCAGCACTATATATATATTTATTTCACAAACAAAAATTGTGACATCTGGCTGACATTTCAGGTGACCATAAAGATCCAGAATACAAAGATACATTAGGTTTATACTCCTACAGTAAGAAATAGCAAAGATTAAAATTTTCTTAAATATTTACAAAAGTATTTTTGAATGTGAATAAATCAAATTTAACAAAATATAATGATTAAAATTAAGATACAAAATATCCAATATACATAATAATAATATACATTAACTTTTTCATACATAGAGGCATTCAATTATGACATACAAATTATCACCTGGTCATTCTTTCATGCAAGGATACTTTTATCAATAAAAACATATTTGCCATTTGTTCTCTGTATGTTTATAGGACTATATTATATGTAAATAGATAAGCAAAACTTAACAAGAAATAATCAAATACATGATCATACCACACCAAACAACTCTGATTTCCACAGACAAAATGTTAATAAGGGCATCACAGAGAAAGAGGTTAGCATAAGAGGAATAAAGATATTCAACAAGTTACCAACACAATTAAAATCTGTTGTCAGCTCAAAAAGACCATTTAAATGTAAACTAAAAGAATAATTAATAGACAAAGCCTTGTATGATTTAAATGAACTGTAACTGTACTATCTGTATGAATTTGTAACCTTGTATATATAATTGTATAATAATAGACATGTGCAAAGTCAATGTAAAATTGATAAACTGGCACATTAAATTAAATTAAATTTAGTCAGTGTCACCAACTGTATTCTATAAATCACTGAAAAACAATTTATTACACATTACAATCAAAATTATCACTACATTTCAATTTGACAACTGTATTTTTAACAGTTGTTCTTTTAATAATTAATGTATTTTTCCAAATAAAAGGATATTTTTTAATGTTAAAAATAAAGTGAAATTTATTCTATTTCTCTTTACAGAAGTAATTGAAGCATTAGAAAAGAAGGGAAGAAAAATTGTAAGGAAAATCTTGATCCAAGTTAAACTGAAAAAGGAGAGTTTAGACTCTGGAAAAATGAACACACATATAAAAGTAAAGAATGTGAGAAGATTTCAGGAAAAGAAGTATGCGATTGTTTGATCACTTAACGAGGATGAGTAATAATAGACTTGCAAGACAAATTTTCAACCATAGCTATATACGAAAGTAAGAATGGTAAACAATGCATGCACAGGATAAGGAACAACTTAAATAAAGTGGGATTAACAACAGAAATAATACAGGATACAGCAAAGTTAACAAAGTGGATACAGCACTTCAAAAGTTTCCAGTTGAAAAAAAAGAAGAAAACAACTAAACTTTCGGCAGAAGAAAGAAGAAAAACTTACAGTGTCGGAGTGAAGAAATATTGGAAAGATAGAAAGGAAAACAAGTGAATATAAATGCAGTGGGTTGCTGTAGATGGCTTCAAATGATTATAAAAAAAAGTGAGATTTATTTGAGATTATAAACTAGTTTTGTGTTATTACAAGAATAAATCAAAATAGTATAACTCTTTGAGAGGTAGAACTGGAACTTAAAAATTCAATGCCACAACTGGGATTTGAACCACAGACCTTCCACTTGCCAGGCGGACGCTCTAACCATTGAGCTATTGTGACAAACTGCCAGAATGGCATTAAATTCTCAAACCAGTTCTTATTTCTCCTGGTAAACCACAAAGGCAGTCTCACATCAGACACAAATTACCCCAATGGTGACTTACTATTGTAAGTACTTTATATCCCAGGATTAAATAACCTTCACATGGTAATTATTATTTATTTATGCCAACAAACTTACTGTTGGTGTTTTTAAACACACAAGCAGTGTGTGGGCAAAGTTTGAGAGGTAGAACTGGAACTTAAAGATTCAATGCCACAACTGGGATTTGAACCACAGGCCTTCCGCTTACCGGGCGGAATTTGAAATTTGGGAATTTAATGCCATTCTGGCAGTTTGTCACAATAGCTCAGTGGTAGAGCAGCCGCCCGGTAAGCGGAAGGTCTGTGGTTCAAATCCCTGTTGTGGCATTGAATTTTTAAGTTCCAGTTCTACCTCTCAAACTTTGCCCACACACGGCTTGTGTGTTTAAAAACACCAACAGTAAGTTTGTTGACATAAATAAATAATAATTACACAGTAATATTTTATATTTTAAGGTCATATTTATTTAAGTTTTAGGTAATAAATGCTTTCATATTTCACTGCTATTTAGGACATTAAAAACTGAGCCATGACCATTGTCTTGGTTTTTTAAAACGTGCATTTTCTCCCAAACACCTAATTCTGTTGCAGATATTGCAAGTGTTATGTTATGTACTAATGGCTTTAGTACACAACTGAATGACAAGAAAATGAAAAGTTCAAAAGATAAATCCAGTTTCAAGAGATTCAAATATCATCTAAAACTACATTACAAATGCCAAAAAAATGTTTATAGAATACAAATTCATAAAGTAACTTCAGTATGCATAAAATGCGTCATGCCAATCTGAAAGATCCCATAGATTCTGTAACACAAAAATCTGACATTTACATGCTCAGGCTGCAACGAGCTATACATAGGAAAAAGTACAAGAAATCTGGAAACAAGACAGAAGGAACATCTAAGAGCAGAGAGATCCATTGTTCATCAAATCTGCAACATAGGTATTAGACAATGCCCATATACGAGAAGCATTCAATAAGTAAAGCAACACATTCCTTTTACCTGCCAACTTTGATTGAAAAAACTTGCAATTTTGTTTGGGACATCTTTAAATATTCCCGCTTCATCTCATATAGTTTCACTAATTTCAGGTAGGTGGCAGAGCTATAACTAGCCTTTAAAATGGCATCTGCAACTAAGGTGCATTCCAAACAGAGAGCAGTTATTGAGTTTGGCAGAAAACCAGAGCATCACAGACACTTGCAGAATATCTATGAGACCTGGCAGTGGACAAAATCACAGTGAGGCATCTGTCATCTCACAACAAGGTTGAGCGAACCTGTCTGATCTTCTGCATGCCAGCCAGGACTCTGTTCAATGTTTTCTATTATGGTGAAATAATCAACTCTGAAGTGTATTGTATCGGTCTGTGTGGCTCTGCTGATTAGATGCTGCCCTACTGATCCTAAGGTCGTGAGTCCAAATCTGGCATGCTTAAAAACGACAGCTCCATGTCAGTAAATTTACTGGCAGGTAAAAACTCCTGTGGGACAAAATTCCAGCACACCAGTGACGCTAATATGATCCTGACAGTTGACAATGTCGTTAACCAACAAAATAATTATCTAGTGTATTGTGATACTCTAAGGAAATTTGAACAAATGACTTCAGTGTATTCATGCAAATGAACTTATCTTTCTCCATGATAATTCACAACCTCATACAAGTGTGCGTCCCTAGGAGTGGACTGTTCTTCCTCATCCACCATACAGCCCATATCTCACACTTTCTTACTTCTGTCTGCTTGGCGATGGTACCATGCGGACACAAAGGCCTCCTAGCTCGGAGGTTACGACAGCAATGATGGAGCAGACGGCAAAGAGTTGCAGTTTTGCAGAAACAGTTACGGCCAAGGAATAGTGGACCTGGGTGCAGTGGAAGGAGGAGCCGACTATTTTGCAAATTCGTAACATTATAGGTCCGGGAGCTGGTGTAATTGCCCCAAATGAGCGAGTGTAGAGGGACTTTTCCCTCCCCATTTATAATTTATAAATAAAATTGGAGAATGGTAAAGTGGTTTATAATAATAAACGTAATAAATATAATGAGATTTTATATGTGTGATTGGGAGTTTGTTTGGATTTGGTGAGAGGAGATTGTGATTTGGTGATTTAGAGGAGGGTTTTGTAAATTTTTAGTTTATGTGAATGTGAATGTTTTGATGTGGTGTATTAGTGATTTTGTTTAGGTGTTTGAGAGAATGGGTTTTTTATCCTTTAGATAAAAAGTGGATTGGTGAAGTGGAGGTATTTTATGTGATGTGAAAGGATGTAAAAGATATATGATTTATATCGAGCGAAGAATATTATATATGTATGTGTGAGAAGTAGAACTGGAACTTAAAAATTCAATGCTACAACTGGTGGCAGAACTGGTTTGAGAATTTAATGCCATTCTGGCAGTTTGTCACAATAGCTCAGTGGTAGAGCAGCCACCCGGTAAGCGGAAGGTCTGTGGTTCAAATCCCAGTTGTGGCATTTAATTTTTAAGTTTCAGTTCTACCTCTCAAACTTTGCCCACACACGGCTTGTGGGTTTAAAAACACCAACAGTAAGCTTGTTGGCATAAATAAATAATAATGTATGTGTGTGTTTAATTTTGTTGCAATTTTTGGTCATTTGTTGTAAATGTTATTTCTTTTTAAAGAGGATTAACTGGATATCAGTATTATTTGTATACTTATTCTGTATTTGAATTGGTAGCTTATTTTATTATTTTTATTTCATTTTATATTATATTTTATTTTTTTTATATATTTTATTTTAATTTTTTTATCTGAAAAGTTGTTTTGTAGATTTGTATTTTTTATAGTTTATTAATAAATGTACGGAATTTGGAAGCTACATCCTGGTGTAAGGAATTAGGTACCAGGATGGAAGTTTTCAGATTTTATTTATTTTTCTATTTAATATTGAAAAATAGGGTTTTGTAGTTAAAACTGGGGATAACAGCAACCTTCTTTTACTTATTGAATGCCTGTCATACAATAAGTGGTGCACTCACAGGATGCTTACACTTCTTGGACATCCCTATGGCTATACAAGCGAGTCAGTGAAACTGCCAGTGTGGGCTTGCAGCGAGTTTCAACTGTTCACAAGAGAAGGCAACATTTTGTTCAACAAAGTGAATGCCACATGGACTAACCTTGAAAGTGTGAGTGTTTGCCTGTTCTGGAGTTACATACAGAAGCTTTGTGCTGACATTTTTACATTTAAGGTCGTTTAACACACAGTTCCTCTCCTTCGCCGTCTGCTTCGAGTTGATTGTATTAGCAATTATTTTCATTTTCTGTAGATGGTCAATCTGATCCTGAAATATTACAATAACACTCTAAGTGCACATAGAACATTTTGGATATACAACATTAAGATATTAATATTTTCAATCACAAGTACAGAGGCTTGTTTCCAATCTCTGATAAGAAGTTTGATTTTGTTGCTACCTTATAGAAAGCCATGTCTCGGCATCAATCACGCTCTATTTGTTGTTTCTTCATCCAAGCAATTGCTCAGTTTCCACTGGAGAAGGTTCTTGTGAGTACAGTCATGTCCATAAGTTCCCCCTTCATCCAAGCAATTGCTCAGTTTCCACTGGAGAAGGTTCTTGTGAGTACAGTCATGTCCACAATTTCCGACTCCTCTTTACAGGGTTTCCAAAGACCATCAATTGTTTGAGAGCGCCTACTTCTCAATGGTCTTTTCAAGAGTTCAAAGGCGAAACATTCATCAGATAGGCATCAGGAGATTTTACTGGGATGTTGCTGAATGGAATAGTGGGTGTTCCAAGTTCCTGCTCCACTCTTTGCAAGAATGTGAGAGTTGGAACAGAAGTGTGACTGGTCTCTCCCATAGAGTCTGGATTTCAGCCCAGTAAATTGGGATGAGAGCTTCATCCTGATAATACTTTGAATTCATCTTGGCCTTTTTAGCAACTCCACAAGTCATCTTTTCCATTGTGGTAGATTATCAGTTTCCTATTGTTTCCCATCGCAGTAACCAGCGATGACCATAAATTCCTTTGACAAACTTTCTCTGTATTCTATATGAAAATGTTTTCCACCCCTTGGTTGGTAGTAAACTGCGTGGGGTTTGTTGCAGTCACTAAGATACACACATGACTCATCTAATGTGACCACAAATTTCCAGGTGCTTCTCATACAGCTGTTCTGAGATGTTATAACGTTTCTCCATATTTAAATGTTTGTTTATACTGGTGTGTAGTGTGGCTGGATTCGAGGGCCTTCTGACGAGCATCTGTAGCCAGCCCAGCCACATACACATATCCCACTGCATTCACCCTGCTGCAACTTATCAGGGATTGGAAACAACCCTAAAATAGGTGACATGTGTTGCAATCACTCTTGCACAAATTACAAAGCTTATTCATGTTAATTGAAATAAACCTTTTCCTACATTTCGTTGTAGGTAGCGCAGCAGCTTTTGATTAAGTTTATATCTGCAGGGTCTTAACAGTTTGACAAAAGGGCTTAACTTAGCAAATGAGAACTCCAAATAAAGAATAACTTATTTAATTATCAAAACACATTTATAATTAGTTAACGTGCCAACTTATATAACTATTTTGATTTTCTATTTTATATAAAGCATATTTTAAATCTTCTTGATATAAATTGTGTCTACGAGTCTTCCAGAAGCTCAGAAAATGTTCTCTAACTATACATAGAGAAACAAAAAGCTATTTGTAACTCTGGAAAGTACTAGGCTATATATAAACATTGTTATTAACACTTTAGTAACTATTCTTTAAACACTTCAACTCTCTCAACATACAAATATACTGTACCTCCACTGGGAGCATAGTACCTGATAATCAACCTTTTACACCTGGTTGTTAATTTGAGAACATCTGATGTGCTACACTCACATGACTTTCTCTACTCTTGTACCAACCATATTCCTTTGTCTTCTTTGTGTTGGTAGAGATCAACATTTGTACAAGTATCTTATTGCTTATTTCCTTGTAGGTACAAGGGGAATATGGGAACACAGTAGACCTTGAGCAATAGTTGAATAAATGATTTATTTATGCTCAAAACAATACAATTAAACCAAATTACAACACAATAAATACAACAAAAACATACCTGCAATACCCTTACTTTTAATTGTACAATATTTTCCCTACCTTGTGAGTGCTAATTTTATTCTTTGGCCCACCATACATTTTAACTCTGTGGTTATTTATATATGAGGAGTATCGTTTCAAAACACGAAAAGTCCACAAATAACAATTTTACAGGAAAGCCGAAAATGTAATAACTCCTAAAGTGAACAATACTTCTAAAATATAATTATGTCGTTGTGATCTAAAAAATGAGCGTATAACATGGCGATGAGTGTCAAAAATCACAGCCTTAATGCAAAGCTGTAATGGCGGGTTAAAATATGAAAAATGCTGGACTTATCTTGTTTTGCACCGAATAGATGGACATAAAGCTTTTTGAACCGTTCTTCCATATAAACAATGTTAATTTCAGTAAATTGCTTTATTGCAGATTTTTAACTCTTACATGCCATTGTAATTTACAACACATCTTTTCTGTTCATAATGTGTTGTCTAGGACACTGTAACTCTTTCGAATGTTTGAAACAATACAATTTTGAAAACCAATTCAATGTAATAGTTATGCATATTAGAAGCAGACATGCAGAAAATCCTGAGTAATGATCATGTGTTCTGAATAGTAATGTGTTATAACACCACTATATTTGAGCAAACGTAAAGGAAAAATTTATTCCATTCTATGAATGCTCTTAGAAATTCTAACACTTATGATTGGTAGTTATCAGGGTGAAACAAAACTAGTTTAATGATAAACTTTGAGACAGTTCTCAAATGGAATTAAAACCTTGTTCTTCTTCCAAACAATCACAGTCTTCATTCTCACTTCCCTCCTCCATTTCTTGTGCATCATCTTCGTGCTGAATTAACCTTGCATAAAATTTTAGCTCATTATTACTGTACCATTCTTCACCAAAACGTTGTTTTAAAAGCTTGTACAAATCATTCTTTTTTTCTAATTTGATGGGCTGTTCCAAAGGCAGAACTGGGGGCTCTACTAGTTGTTCGACTGCTATTCCTCGTTTAAGCATGGAGACGAATTTCTTGGATTCGTCATTCAGTCTATACGACATTTCCATTTTCAGAGAAAAGTAAAATTTATTCCCCTTAAGCTTCTTTTTTAACATGACCCTTTTCATTTCCCTTATACCATCTGGCTTTTTTAAGTAATTGCAAAGCGTCTTAAAGTCATGCACATGCCAATCCTTGCCCAGTTGGCGAACAGTACCAACCTTACAATACGTTTCAACATACTTCTCTGGAGTTAATATTTCAGACTGTTTTCTAAGATCCTTTTCCAAAACTCCAAACATGCGGTCCGCAGGTAAAAAAGAATGGCTTCTCACAGGAAATGTCATGCATATTTCCTTAAGATAATCTGGAGACTTTTTCAAAAGCCACCAATATAGTGCATGGACCACGTGGGCATTTCTATTTTGGCCAGCACAGCCATCAGAGAAAAGCCTTAATTTGGATACACCATCCTCAAATTGCTGTTTGCTTAGAAAATTTGTTAACGCAGAAGCAACTTCAATAGCTCCACGGCCTGCTTGATTTTCAGTCCAGCAATAAAATGCTGGTGATTTATTCTCTATATCTGTGATGCACAGAGCGTAGAATGATAGTTGGCGAGCATAATAGGCTTCACCTATAGCAAGCTTAGGCAATGCTTGCACCTGCTGCAAATCGAAGCATAAGGACATGGTAGCTGAGTCCTTTTCTCTCATCATTTTGTGGAATGTCTTTTGCGCAGTGAGTTCAGCTTGTAACTCGTTCTTTCTATGGGAATTTTCCATGACTTGCAGTTCATGTTTTGTCCTACTGCAATAACTGCAAACATCTACAGCTGGTTCACCAAAACCCAAGTTAAATTTATTAGAAAAAATAGTGTGGAAGAACCACTTCTTTACTTTTAGTGATTCAGCCACACTGGCATTGTACATTTGGAATAACTTGTTCACACTTAACTCTGAAGGAAGGTAGAGCCGCTTGCTTTTTTGTCTTGAGTAATGACTCTCTCTAGCTTTTAGCTTGGATAAAAAACTAATTACCGATTCCTTCTTTTGGGCATATTGTTAGGCTTTTCGGTCACCTCCCCTTCTTTCCATTATTGGTTTACCTTCTATTACAGAAGCTGCTATGTTGTTTACTCTTGTTGTGCCAATGCTAAAAAGAGCTCGAAAGAACTTAGAACAAAGTGGAATAGTTTCATTGTTTACTCTAACAAGATATTTTATAACGACTGTGTTAATCTGTTCTGATTTTCTTGATCTGTGCCTTTTGGGAGATGATACAGACATCATTGTTGCCAGAAGCCTGTCTTGTTGTGATTTGTTTGTGTAGTTATACACTAATTTTCTTGCTCTGATGAGATGATAGGCAGGAATGGTACAGCATTTAAATCTATCCTCTGTGTGTGCACATGGAGACTCGAACTCCAGCATGTTAGGATCTTTGTCAGAATACCTGAAACACACCAACGAATGATGTGGTAACAACTATACTAACCACAACGTGGTTCTGAACACATTCCTGTATAACTAGTTTCGCTATATAATACCGATAATTATTCTTCTAATAGTATTTACCTTTCTTCTTGTTCCCTTTTCCTTTTTGTCATACTCTTTTGCCTCGTTCTGGAACCTGCAGAACGCTCACCTACAACTACGCTTTCTTCCATGCTCATAGATACAACTACACGAACTGCTTACGAAACTCACAATAACAGCAAGACTCTGTAGACAGTGCAATCTGATCAAACAATGAGGTAGAATGAGAAACAGATGTTTTTCTGATGCCTTGACAAAACAGGCGGAAATTCCTACGCGCGAGTCCGACAATGTGCGTAAGAAAGTGGACTCTTCGCGCTTTGATCCGGTCAAGCCATTGGACATAACGCATTTTGCACCGAACCCACATTTTCGTTCTCGATTTTAAGGGGTTTAAAACGTGCTTTGAAGCAAACAGGAACATAAGTCCGATGCAGGGCATGCTAAAGTGTTGAAATTCGCTTCAAACTAATTTTCGATCGCGAGTGGACTTTTCGCGTTTTGAAACGATACTCCTCATATGCTTGGGACCACCCTGTCCCACATTATTTTTATTCAGTTACCTATATCATTTTTCCCTTCATCTTGCCATAAATTCCCCTAATACTTTATATCACCTTCCTATCTTAATGTTATTAACATCTTTATTATTCCTCCCCCATTTCTTTGGCAAAAATTGTTCCCTCCACAACCTTGTTTCTTCGCATTCTAATACATAGTGAAAATCATTCTCCTGTTCCCCACACAGTGGACATATGTCCAAGCTTACACCTTTCCTTAGTCCTATTAATCTATGTACCTTCCATGCCCATCACTTCCACATACTTTTGTCTACCCCACTCCTCCTTTAGCTATTATGCTAATTCCTGTCTCCCTATATCCTCCACCCTCCTGTCACTCTTTGCATTGTTAGGAGGTGGTGGCTTGGATCTATTGTGTATAACTCTTCTATGGGTCTCCTTGATATCGTGGTCTGCGTAGTCATTCTGTTTTAGGGTGTTTTGCAAAAATTCTATTTCTTGATTTAAATGTTTCTCATCCATTATTTCAAAAACCCGGTGAAATAAAAAGTGGCAAATTAAGGCCTTCATACCCTTTTGTGGCACCACAACGAACAAGATTTCACACATCCTCTTCAGGCACAATATTGAAACATTCTTTACAGCCCCCAAGAAAATTTGACAATATTTAAGACCAGTTAAAGACCCCGCAGGACTCAAGGTTCCGGGAGTCTATAGTATACCATGTGAATGTGGAAAGGTATACGTTGGCCAAACTGGACGGACCATTCAGGAGAGACACGAGGAGCATAAATGAAGCATCAGACTCCTGCAACCTGAAAAATCTGCTCTGGCACAACACGGTATTGATAATGTACACAGAATAAAGTTTGATGACACTAAAGTTCTTGACCACTCCAACAAATACTTTGATTGACTTATCAAGGAATCCACAGAAATCAAATTACATCCATTGAATTTTAAGAGACTCTGGAGGCAAACTAAGCATGGCTTGGGCACCAGCCATCAAACATACCATCATAGACAATTCAAGCAGATCAGAACGGCAGAAAAACCCTATCCAAGGAGGCCCACCCCACCTTGAGCAAGCGGCCAATCACTGGTCTCTCCACACTCATTGCCCAAGACCTACCTGACTCCACACACCTTGTTTATATATACCAGCATGATTTTTACCCTGGCATTTGTTCCTGACGAAGACCATGGAGAATCAAATGGTCAAAAGCCCAAATTTTATAAATTTGACGCAGCTGATCACCCAAGAAGCAATTATTTATAAACTGTGTGTTTTAGCGAGATCTACATTTTTGAATAGTATGATTAGGTCCATCTCTTACGGTTTACAGTCATTCAAAAGTCACCCAGAGTAAACAGGACTACAGGGGCTATAGCCAGAAAATTCAAAATATACATTTCATTTGTCATACAAATATCTTGAGCACATGGCACTTCAAAATCATTAGAGCTATTTCTGAGAAAATCAAAGTTTTCAAAATATTGTCCATTGAAAAGGATAGTTTAGGGTGGAGGAATTTTCTTCAAAATCTTTGTGTTGCATCCTTAAAAGGCACTAAACTTAAATACTAACTTTGGTTTTTAACTGACTTCTCGTTTTTGAGTTATGCTGCCCACAGATAGAAAGAGACACATACACACAGACACACACTGACCTTTTTCTAAAAATGATCTTGTATTCAGGGGACCTCAAAACATATATTTCTGGTGAAATCTCAACATTGAATTTTTGGGTGGAATGCAATACTTCCCTACTTACTATACGTAATAGAAAAAGTAAAAAGTAGCAATACTTTAAAATGCAAACCAATCACAATGAATACCTCTGAAATTTGTGTTTGTATTTTTTCACTTTTGACTACACGCCCTGCAAACTATATGCTGATAAATTTAGGTCATTTTTGTGGTTTTGTTACCAAGTTGCTCTAATGGCAGCTTTTGTTTAATTTTGTTTGCATAGAAATCTAAGACTTTCTTCATATATACTAACCCCTATTTATTTATAACCTAAGTTATGTTATCTTAAGTTAGGTCACCTAGGTTCATCACACTGACATAGTTAATGAATATTTGGTTATGCTCTTAAATTAGTTTTTGCTTTGTGAATGTCCGCTTTCCAGTTTTCATCAGCTTTTCATGCTTCAACTCAAGTCTTTCTCTGTCAACTGTGTGTTCCACTTACACAAGGGTTGTACTTGCATGTCCAATTAAGGAAATTGCAACCTTTCCTGTTTTGTCACTCAGTTTCTTCATCAAGCTTTCACATAATGTCACTCTGGTAGTGCCTTGACAATCCAGTTGGAGTGATTCTGCATCAGTGGATGGCTGCTGTAGTTGGAGTTGTTCGGCTTTGACAATTGCATACTGCTCTGCTTCATTGTTACAACATCTACTATGTAATTTATCTTGTAGTTGGTGGACTAGTACTTGGTCTATGAATATAGCAATTCCCGAATCTGAAAATGACTACTTTACAGGTTTGATGACTCGGTTTCTCTTTGATCTTGATCATTTCTGCTAGATGAGGCCATGTTGCATAATGCTTGGCTGTGTCAATCGTAATTCCCTCCTGGTTTCGTTTCTTGCTTTCATAAGGTCTTGCTATCTTCTGGGAGTGTTCTTTGACAGGATGCATAGTGCTTCAGATGACGTGCTATGTTTATGAGTCTTTGTAGTTTGAGACAGTTCATTGTTTTGCTGATTGCTTCTGCCCATACATCACAATAAGTAATATACCCCCTCTATATATAATTCTCATCACATCACATCACTATTTACCCCCCAGTTTATTTTGGCAGCTTTAGACAGCACATAAGTTTTACACTTTTTTGGCCAACGTATTCTATATGCTGAGTGAAGTTAAGTCTTTGGTCAATAAAATTAGGCCCAAATATTTTAAGCTTTCTGTTTGCAGTAACTGCTTATTATTTAGGTATATCTTAGGTATATCTTAGTAGTGAAGGTGAGTGTAAATAAGTGACTCAAAATAACCTCAAACATGAAGAATACTTCACTGTCAATAGTGCTTCTATTTTTAATATTCATATCTAGAGCACTAGCTCATATAATGGTCGTCTTCTTCTTCTTCTTCATATTGCTAGCGCTGTAGACTTCTGCTCATCTGTGGCCCACCTCCATACTTCCTGCAACTCAATGTTGGCTACATTACATTGTCTGCAAATGTGATGACCTTTACTCACTACATAGGCTTCGGCGGCCAGTGTCCTTCCGGGGAAGACCATACCGAGCTTTCAACACTGTCAGTGAAACCTAATTCAGGTCAAATATCCATAACATCAGAAGGCTTACAAAACAGACAGGAGCTTTATTAATGTAGGCGATTTAGTTAATACTGTCTTCACCTGTCTGTTCTTGTTCTCTCATCTTGCTCAAGACACACACCACAACACCCGGCCCCTGGTCAGATGCCATCACATTGAGCAGTCTTTTGTTGTCGAGACGCAGATTTCCCAGAACAACAAAGGTAAATCTCATAAATCCTAAGGTTTTCACGGCCGGCATTCCTAATTCCATTATGCATTCTTTCCGGGCTTGTAGGCCGTGGTCCAGTAGTTGTATTCTCCAACGTTTTGTCGAAAACTTTGTTTGGCATCTTCATTATTCATGTTCTTCATAAGTTCATTGGCAACACACCATCCTACATTAGAGACTCCAAACATTTTGTAGAAAAACTGGACACCATACAACTAGAGGCAGAAGACCACTTAGTCAGTTTTGACATCTTGCTATTTACAAAGGTGCCTACTGCAGAGGCACTGCAGCACATTGCCAAACTTTTCCCACCTGACATCACCAGTCTATTTCACCACAGCCTAACAACGAGCTATTTCCAGTACAACACCTTTTATGAGCAAATAGACGGCGTCGCCATGGGTAGCCCTTTAAGCCCTGTGGTTGTCAACTTCTTCATGGAGAAGTGGGAAGATCAGTCACTAAAGAGCTACATGTAAGCCAAAAGTGCGGCTAAGGTACGTTGACGATACCTTCATCATCTGGAGCCATGGGGATGAGAAACTGGAAGAATTCCTAAACCATTTAAACAGCCAGAACCGCAATATACAATTCACCATGGAGAAAGAAAAAGACAATAGCCTGTCCTTTCTGGATGTTCTGGTAACAAGAAAAGTTGGATTTCTGGATCACACTGTTTACCGGAAACCGACACATACTGACTGATACTTACACAAAACCTCAAACCACCATCCACGACAAAAATTAGGAATAATTAGGACTCTAACTGAACGAGCTACAAAGATCTGTGAGCCAGGTCAACTGGATAAAGAAATCCGACATCTGAAAAGGGCCCTCAGTAGCAATGGCTACACGCACAAAGAGATTAAAAGAGCTTGTCATCCGAGATACTTGTCAGCTCAAAAATGCAGGGGCGAACAAACGATTGCCACCGTATATCTGCCCTATATCCATAAAGTTACAGACCATATTGGCAAACTTCTACAGTCACAACACATAAAGACAGTTTATAGACCAACAAGGAAAATAAAGGATTTGCTAAACTCCGCCAAAGACAAACGCCATCTGCACAGCACAGCTGGTGTGTACAAAATTCCTTGCAGTTGAGGTCAAGTATACATAGGTACCACCATGCGGAGCATCAACACGTGACTCAAAGAACATGAAGGACACAGCCGGTTAGGACAGACAGAAAAGTCAGCAGTGGCAGAACATTCCCTACTCTTTGGCCACAACATCAGCTACAAGGACACTGTTGTACTCGCAAGGATGGCTCACTATCAGGCTAGATTGCCACGGGAAGCTATTGAAATATTTAAACATGACAACGCCTTCAACCGTAAGGAAGAGAGGCAGCAGATAAATAAATCTTGGATCCCGGCCCTGAGAAGCATCAATTCAAAACCACATCGAAGGGGAGTTTCCCCTCTTATACCAGAATCGGAGCCAATACACCGACCGATGACAATGCCCCACCCCCAATAAGCCACGCCCTCCTCCCTCGCATGGCAATAAATAGAACGCTACTGGACAGAACGATCCAGTCTTGTTTTGGATGCCGGAGTCTGTTTTACACGACTTCCCTGAAGATGCCGAATGAAGTTTTTGGCGAAACACTGGAGAATACAACTACTGGACCACGGCCTACAAGACCAGAAAGAATGCATAATGGAAAGGTAAATCTGTGTATGTTGTACGACTCTGGCCTGGGTTTTTGGCCACCTGGACCTGCTGGCTAGTCCACCAACCCAGAAATAACTTATTCTTCAGCCTAAATGGCAGCCAAACCCTCCCTGAACCTCTACGAGCATACACTCCCCTATGAGAGGTCCATTGTAGTATGTTCCAGAAACAAGAACCTTCTGGACATCATTTGCTGATTCTCCTGTTTATGGATGTGATGTTTGCTGAGAAAGTTGTGCTTCTCTCTCTAAAATAGCTTTTGGAGAGATCACAGAGGTTCTTTGAGAAATGAAGTACGGATGATGGGCGTCAAATGCACGTTTAACATCTAAGCCTACAAGGAATCACCACAAGGGACTGCACGGTACAAGATAATGAAATGAGATGCATTAATTACAATAAATATAACAAACAGTCTGCATCAGATAGGAACTATCCATGGCTGCAGGGAAATACAAAACATTCACTACTAGAATGGCTTACACACGAACCAATACCAATAAAAAGAGAAAACAGTCTTACAGAAGGTTAACTTGAAACACAGTGAAGCAGCAGAATGACAGAGCTAGTCTTTATACAACAGCCATAAGTAATAAATAATCAGGTAATAGGAATATCCCAAAATGTGTGTGTGTGCATAAAAAGTCAGAGAAACTAGTAAGCCAAAAGGTATACGAAATGATATTTTTATTCAGGATTTTAATGAAACAGAACTGGATTTAGCAATAGAACAATTACAGAACAAAAAATCTCCAGGACCTGACAAGATCCACCCAGAGTTTATTAAACACCTTGGCAGGAAAGGAAAAGAAATCCTACTTAAACTGTATAACACGTGTTGGAGAATGACTGTACCTTCCGACTGGAAAAAAGCCATTATCATCCCGATTTTAAAGAAAAACAAACCCTCAAACAATATTAATAGTTTCAGACCAATATCTTTGACCAGTGTTATTGCAAAAGTGATGGAAAGAATGGTGGCATCTAGACTTAACTGGTTTCTAGAATATTACAACTTAATTAATAGTTCACAGACCGGCTTCAGACAGAATCATAGTACAAGTGAAAATGTACTCCTACTAAGCCAAGACATCAAGCAAGCTTTCAATAGAAAGGAGGATACCTTGGCAGTATTCATTGATTTTAAATCAGCATATGACTCAGTCTGGAGAAATAAATTAGTTGAGAAGTTGCAATCAATAGGTGTGAAAAGTAACATGCTTAAGTGGATATAGGTCGCGCGTTACTTCTTGACGAATGAAAATTTTATATGAAAGGTTGAATGCGAGTCTCTACTCAGCTTTTGCGGGAACGAGTCTGCAGTGAGATGACGCGCATGCTTCTGAGCTGAAGTAGTACAACACTACAAATCAATTTATGACACTTGCAGTAATATCAGCCACACGTATTATATACTATACCTCTATAACTGTTTCCACTTAACTTTCTTGCATTTATTCTATTCCCGACATCTCTCCCTCGTCTGAATTGCTATTTTCGTTGCATGCATACATACATCCGTACCGCACAAAACTTCTGCAGTCGACTGTATACACATCCGCGACAGAGGAAAACAGAGGTGTCTGTTATCGTAGCATAAACATTTGCTGACCTGTTTATTAAGGGTAGGCTCACTCATTGGATTTCTGCTCAAGGTCATTCGTCAAGAACGAACGCGCAACCTATAACTCAGTTTGTTTCACAAAGATTTTGTGCCTCAAAATATAATACATACATTTCCAAATATATTACTATGAAAAATCAAAGAATAAAAGATGGGAACTACCATACATTCAAACAGTGATTCCTGAGTATCCTCGAAAAACAGCAGTTGCAACCTTCAGGTTGATTACAGGACATGATTGTCTGGCAAAACATTTAAACAGAATTGGGATATATTCTTCACCACTCTGTCCTCTATGTGATCTGCAAGAGGAAATGGATCGAGACCACCTTCAAATATGCCCGGCCACTTCTAGTGCCCCATCCATCAGTGAAAAATATTGGAGAGCAAGAGGATTAATGACTTCATTGTCAGAAATCCAGCATTAGCTAACAACAACATTTCCAAATATAAACAAACACACCGAGGACTTCCACAAGGTGCTGTTCTGAGCACAACACTCTTTAACATATATATAAATGACCTTCCATCAATAATAAAAACTTTAGAAACCAAAATTGCTTTATTTGCTGACAATGTAGTCATTTGGACTTCAGGCTCTTCAAAAAAACCTGAATTAATTAAAGACAGAATAGAAACAGCCCTAAACAAAGTACATGAATGGAGCTCCAAAAACCTCATGACTATCAATGTGGAAAAAAAAAATTATGAATTATTTACACTAAAATACAAACCAGTTAATATTAGCATAAATTATAATGGTAAACCACTCAAAGCAGTTGATGATGCCAAATACTTAGGCATCACTTTCGACAGAAAGCTAAGTTGGAAAAAACATATAACAAACATCTCAGAAAAGGTTGAAAAGAAATTGCAAATCCTGAAAAGGTTAGCTGGTGCTAAATGGGGCTGCTCAAGGAGAGTCCTTAACACAACATACAAAATGTATATTAAACCAAACTTCTTGTACTCTTCTGAAGCTTTAATAACAGCAGCAAATGCTAACATCAATAAACTTGAACAAATACAAAATCAGGCTCTTCGCCTAATCACTGGAGCAGTTAAATCCACACCTATTGATGCCATGCTTGCCTTAACACGGACCCCATCAATAACAACAAAAATAGAAGAACAAGCATTGCTCCAACACGAGAAAATGTTACGACTGCCAAACTCTAAATGGAAAGAAGAGAACCTCCCCCATTCAATCCTTAAAACTCATAGTACTTTCCTAGAAAAGGTAACACAGATTAAATCCAAATTGAACATTCCTAACACCAGAGAAAATCTACTTATAAGAGAAAATCCATTGGAATTATTGCAACCTACCTTCAATTTGGAATTAATAGAGAAAATAAGTAAATCAGACACACCAAAAGAAATACAAAAACTTCTAGCTCTGGAAACAATCAATACTAGGTATCCCACAGAAGAATGGCTGCACATATATACTGATGGATCCTCCAAGGAAAACCTTACTGGAGCTGGAGTTACGTGTTCACATTTTTCCTTTTATCATTCTGTTGGCAGAGACACAACAAATTATGATGGAGAAATAGAGGCTATACACATTGCTCTCCAACAATTATTAAATCTTCCCTTAAATAAATTTAACAAGGCAGTAATTCTTTCAGATTCTAAAGCTGCAATTCAGGGAATATGTTCAAATACTACAAAGAAGTCAACAAAAATTAGAGAATGCTACAAAATGTTAACACAACTCCAAAAAGTTAATAAGACTGTTCATCTCCAATGGATTCCAGCACACTGTGGAGTCATGGGGAACGAAGCTGCAGACTCACTTGCAAAGAAAGGCACAACAATAAAACAAAATTCTAAATTCAATTTCTCATATTCCTCAATAAAACGCTTGATCATAAAAAATTTTTGTCATTCATATCTACAAGAAATAGAAACAAATGTCAAAGATAAAAAATGGATTACACTACTTTCCAACCCAGATATAATCCCCCAGAGACCAAGGAAAACAGCTGTTGCAGCCTTCCGACTATTGACAAATCATGACTGCTTGGCAAGTCATCTCTACAGAATAGGTATCTCAGCCTCACCAATATGTGTCCTGTGTAACGATCCAGCAGAAATGAACAAAGACCACTTGAAGACCTGTGAAGCATTAAGATCAGAAGAAACTACAGTTCAAAAGTATTGGAAAGCACGAATGCTAATGGCTTCATTGCCAGATGCAAGGCACTAGAAAACAACATTTTCTCAAAACTGGCTAACAACTTATATTAAGATAGCATATTTTTAAGATATTTTCATGACAAATTAAATGTATATGTTGAACGTTCTGTGATTATTCTCTGAAATTCTCTTCATTCTGAGTAACTTTTGTACCGAAAGAGAAAAAAATGTTTGAACGGGCTGCACAGTATTTTGTCTATCCACGTCCTCAGCACTCATTGCTATCTGCCACTATCATACAAAGGCACAGATTAAACCATACAACATTTTTAGAACTACTTTTAAAGGTTTTACTGACCAGCTTATGAAACTGGCCACTGTTGTTGCCCACACATTTTTGACAGCTCTTTAGGAAACTATCCATCACTCGCCGTAGTTCACGTTGAGCACTGTGTGGGTTTGTTTTGTTTTAAGTTACCACAGAGATAGAAATTGTTTACTAGAGCTTTGAGAACCTTTCTCCACTAATGGTGCACCATAGTTAAATTCTTTTGTCATGAAGGGCTTCTTCTGAGTTATAGAGCCAATTTTTTTTGAGTCAACAGTTGACACCTGTGCATACATAAATACAATTTTGCCCCTATTTTTTAGAGAATTAACAGAGAGAGAATGATTTTGCTCTTTTTCAACAAGACTGTGCAACAGCTCATATGGCCAATCTTTCAATCAGAGCAATTGAAAGAGTGTTTCAGGACACAATTATTGGCAGAGATTTTTGCTCCACGACTTGTATCTCTGGGATAACAAACCCACACACCCTGCAAGAATTCAAACAGGAAATTGTCAACATTTCTCAGTGTGATGGATAGATTCCTAAAGAGGTTTCAACACTTCAGTCCTCCTCACAGAGATGTGATGGCACTGGCTTTGTAATCTTTCATGTTACCTACAATTTTCTTCTTTAATAACTGTTCAACAAGCTTTCACAAGTTGAATACAAAATAATAAACACTCTGATGAAAGTAAACAACAAGTAATACACTACATTTTTGTTCAATTGGCTTTTCCCTCCCTCTCCCATTAGCACTTACCTTCATGAGGGCCAGCAGTGGTGAAAACACGATAGCAACTTTATTTTGTTGGAGCACTGCAGGAAACTGGAAGCACAGAGATTTGCCAGATCCTGTTGGCATTGATATAAACACATCCTGGTTTCCTGTTGTGCACACACAATTCATATAAACTTAATGGCAATTACAAGAGACAACAATTTATTGAATAGCACCTCTTTTCCTACAAATTTACAATTCACTGAATAACTATCAAATCAGCTATAACACCAAAATGCAAATGAAGCTGTTTACGAGTTTATTTCGTCTTATTTTACAAAACATGAGTATCTCTGATGATGATGATGATGATGATGATGATTCACTGTTGCCAAATCTCTCACCACCAAACTATTTCTTCAAGTTTAGAGAAACAAAATAATCAGAGGGGGTTAAATCTGGCAATTAGGATGCATTATTTTTATTAAACAATTTCTGGGATGGTTGACTGTGATGTTTGTCTTAGCAGTTCATACGCCCTTGCTCAAATTGTGCCATCCAAACTGTTAGTGTTGTAAATAAATGAGCAGACTCCTTCAAAATAGAATCCAGTTCACCTTTAATAAAGGAGGACTAACACCATCCAGTTTTATCCATGTTTACAAATTCGCTATACAAAAGTAACATCATCAAACCTCAAACTTAAGCATTATAATGTTGGTACTTTCTACCAGTCATTTGTTTCAAACAACTGCAATACAGAAATCCAGGCTATGCGGGAAACGTCACATGTTTGGGTATGTAGTGTTGTAACATTGTGGCAAGCTTTACCAACTCTTTCCATATTATAACGCTCTGGAGATGTTGCTTCCATTTTCACTAATAATACAGTACACAAATGTGAAAGAACAATCATCAGTTAACACAACTACTTGGTTCTGAACAAGATGTGCCAACCATGTGCTCCATATGCAGTTGCCACCTTGTGGTTTAGCACACCAAAACCAATTCAAAATTTAGTGAAAATGGAAAAAATAAGCAAAGCATTTGTTTCTGGTGTTATATATAGAACTGTTTGTACACTTAGTCATTTCATTTCATGAAGATTGGTTGAAAATTTAAAAGAAACAACTCAAACCTAAACTTTGATGGGCAAACCTGGCAATGATGTGACATGCTTCCCCTTGGCCTACTTGCAACTTGCAGTAGCCTGAGCTTGTGTATATTGCGCAGCATATGGAGCTCAAGTTTGTCAGCTCTATGTAAATATCGCAGGTGATTTAAGGAGTTCCTACTGGAACTTTATTTGCTCCCAATTATAACCTCACTTAGCACAAATTATCACATTCTTTTTGTACAAGTTTCACAAACTAGCCTGCAAAAGTCTATCTCTGTTACTAACCAAGGAGTGAAGTCTGAAGCCATGTCACAATACAACCTGATTCACGATATGTCAAGGGGAAGACGGTAGATCACTTCTAACTTACAGATGACATTTTGCTTAAAGAAAAACCAATACAGTCCACCTACATGTGTAAAATAAAACATTATTTTAAATTTGGTCCTGCTTTAAAGTAATCAGTTAATTCGACTTGTTTCACTTTTCTTGCATTAAGTGCACACACCTCATTTTGTTACTAATGACTGTACATAGTGTGGTGTAAGCAATTTCTAAATCTGGTTTCGTGTGGAGTAAGTTCCTCCTCTCATATGAATTTTTCTTTCTGATCTAATGCACATTTCCTGTGTTTGTTCTCCATGGCTGATTAAAAGCAACTGAGGACTGAAAAACAAAACCATAATTAATCAATAAATACCAGATAAATATTTTTACCTTTACTTCTTATTTGTTGCTACAACATTGTCACACATAACGCCACCGGCTCTACCAGCAAATGTCTTTGTCTTTTGTTTCGAGCCGAAAGCCACCCGCTCAGCTTGCGTCTTTATCAACAGAGATAAAGAAAATACACCTCGGCTTCTTTTAAGATGTGTATGCCATATGCTCATTATAATTACATAAAACTCAGTTGTATTTTATGGATATTTAATATGTATAACAGCAAATTACATATAAATAACGTTCTACTAACACATTTCTGAATTATATTTTATTAGCAACCACAAAAAGTTATGTATAAATAGAAATTACTTAAGAGCTGGATCCTGACTCATTGTGGCATTATTGGAAATGAAAAAACTGTCTTCTTCCTGCCCAAGAAAGGAACAAATATAAAACAAATGAATTCAACTAAAATTTCTTACAACACATCAAAATTATATATAAATCCAGAAATCCATACACATTGGCAAAATAATTATCAGGAAAAGGTAGAAACAAATGATGGGAAATACTAACGCCATAGCGGTGGCCCTTTCTCGCTTCATGACTGTCTGGCTGCCCACCTGTTCAACATCAATTCTCCAAGATGAATGACCCACACACCACCTACTCCAATGTATTGCAATCTCAGGGTTCCAGTTCAACTATGCAACTATTATTGGGAAGTCAGTGGAAAATCCAGATAGGAGAGCATTGGCAACAACAACTGCGTTACCTACTATACAGGTAACAGGGAACACTTGCATTATGGCTGTCATAAAATTTAATGGTGGGTGACTCATGGGAGGCTTGACATGCCCTGTGGCGTTGTGCAGTTAAACACTGTGAAATAAATCATGCTGAAAAGTCAGTGATATAACCCCAGAAAGAGAACATTGTCGGGTATCAGATGCTATGTAGTGAGTTAGTTATGCAGGAGGTTCTTGGCTTAGAGTGCACAGGAATATTTCATATGCATGTGCATATCTTATGCTACAAAGGGCTATCCTGTATAATATAACAGCTCCTTATACAGAGAGACCCAAAAAGATGAGAACCGCTGCAGTGTTTTTCCACTGTGCAAACGGAAACACGATAACATCAGCTGATGTACGCAGCTCTGCTCTGAAAGTGCAGTATTGAGCTGACGCTGCTTTATTATTTTGTCCTGTACTTAGTCACAAAGTGTGTTATGGTTCACCTACTGCTCAGCCAGCTCATCAGGTGCAAGTGCGATTTGCAGAAACACTTCCAGGTGTAAAAGCTCTACATTGTACAACAATGAATAAATTTACAATAAATTTCAGGCCATAGGAAGTGTTCAGGCTATAAAATCTAAAAGATGGCATACGGTTCTTACCAGAAAAACATTAGATGACATTGGTCATTGTTTGGAGAATTCTCCTCCAAAAAATCGCATGGCATCTTTCAAAACAGACAGGCATTTCTTATGGCTCTTGCAAAGAGCTACTGAATTACATAAGTTAAAACCATTTAAAATAACTGTGGCACACACTCTTCAACCAGGTGATCCTGTAATTAGGCACACATTTTGTGAGTGGATTCTCAATAGTGTATAAAATGGCAAAATTGACCCACATTTAGCATTTTTCATGGACGAGGCTTGGTTCCACCTTAATGGATATGTGCACACAAAATAATCATTACTAGAGCTCAGAGAAACCTAATATTGTTCATGAAATACCCCTTCATGACAAAATAGTGCCATTAGCAGAGAAAGAGTTACAGGCCCAATTTTTTTGACTCAACAGTTGACGCCTGCACACACATAAATACAATTGTGCCCCCTTTTTTAAAAGAATCAATCTTTTACAGGCAATCTTTCAACGAGAACAATTGAAAGTGTGTTTCAGGACAGAATTATTAGTAGAGATTTGTGACCCCCTCAGTCCCCTGACCTAACCCCTGCAATTTCCATCTCCGGGGTAACTTAAAGCATACAATGTACAAGATAAACCCACACACCCTGTAAAACAAAATATCCGCCAGGAAATTGCCAACATTTCTTAACGTGAACTACAGCGAGTGAGTTTCCTAAAGAGGTGCCAAAAATGTATGGACAATGACGGTGGCCAGTTTCAGCATCTACTTTAATAACATCGGTCATTGTAAGTAAAGCCTTTAAAAGTAGTTTTAAAACTATATGGTTTCATGCGTGCTGTCCTATGACAGGAGCAGATGCTGTAGAGTGCCAAGGATGCATACAGATCAAACACAGCACAGTCTGTTCTAAGTCTTTTGGATAACCCATTATTATCCCATAAAATCCACCACTTCATCAGGACTGACCTAGAAGTGACTGCAGTGTCAGCTGGAGTTTCTACAACTTACTGTTAGGGATATATTATTTCCAGAGACAGATCTATAGCTGTGAGTTTTGCTTTTTATCATATTTGCTATTTTTTCATTCTTCTTTGAAGAGATCTGTAAGTAATAATCTGCAAATCAAAATATTTTTTCAGGCTGCTATTATATAGGATAACTATCTATATCAACAAAGACTTAACTATGCACATAGGGCACAAATGAAGGGGTTAATTGATCATCGAAGACAAGCAAGAAACAAAGGCAAAAGGGTACACAGCTGACCAGGCAGCAGAGAGGAAAAACGGACCAAAGGACAAGCATAGGTAGGAATCACTGTCAGTGAACCAAGTATCAGCAGGAAATGTGTCGCACAGCAGTGAAGAGATGACTACGTGCCGATTCAGTAACAGTGTCGTCAAGGGCAAGTGCATGGTGGGGAAATTGTACAAAAGAAAGAGGGGAAAGAGTCAATGATAACAATGAACAGTTGGGAAGAAACAAACAAAACTGTGAATTCTAGAATAACTACAGAAAAAATAACAAATGAAGTAATTAATGCATCAAAGAGGGTGATGGGGAAAGGGAGAACTAAGCAGGAGAGAAAGAGGGCGAGAGAGAGAGACAAAGAAAGAAAGAGACAAAACAAAGAAACAAACAAAGAAAGGGATATTTCCATGAGAGCATCAAGGTTAAGAAAATGGTTGGGTAATACGTACATAAATGAGGGAGTAGAGTTTTAATATCAGTGAAAGTGAGGTTATAGTGAAATGTTGAAATTGACACAATGAAGATTAGTGAAGTGTACAATGTAAACCGATAAATAAAAGTTACAAGGGTGGGGCTGAGTGGAGGGAAAGTGAATAAGGTTGGGTGGTGAAACAAGGCTGGAAATAAAAATTATAGGGTGGAAGCAGGATAAGACTAGTGAACAGATAGAAAGCAAACATTCACAAATTAAACATGTGTAATGTGTATGTAAAAGGTAATTATACCGAAGGGCTATCCTAATAGCAAGAGGGCCAGGGCCCAGCTCTGATGTAGCCCAGGTGTGTAAGATTTCGTACTCATTAAAGCATTATTCATATAGGATAATAGGAGCTTAGACCACTATTATACAGGAACCCCTTTTGGTCTCTACTCCAACTCTTATCATTCATCTTCTAGCAAACGATATCTAGGATATATTATCAACACTACAAACATAAAAGACTAATGTAAATGAATGTACACGATAACAAGTTAGAGGGTTTGTAAAAATAACCAAGCAAAACTAAATCTGCAACTCCAAAAATATTGTAAACATATATGGTAAAGGGAATTCCATAAGATTGTATGTGATTTGCTAACAGTACTATAGTAATAGCAATGAATATACAAACACAGGGAATATTACTTACGTTTTAAAACTGCTTCTACTGCTTGTCTTTGTAGATCACTTTTAAATGTCTTATGTGAAAAATACTTTTCGAGCTGTGACAACAACGTAGGTCTGCTAGTTTCTTTTTCATCCTTTACTGACATTCTGGAACAACGCCGTAAGCTTTCATATCACAGTAGTATTCCCTTGAAGTAAATGACAGTACTACTGCATTAGAAACTTCACTTGCACATTCAACGATATCCACCATTTTTAGTACCGCTCTTATTGGCAGTGTTCCCAACTCACGTAAGAAAAATTAGTTAAAACGGTAGGTTAAAAAACACCCAAAAACCGCTAAAAAATCAATTTTAACTTTCATTGTTTCATACCCTCTGATGATCAGTTTAGCCAACTCACAACATTACAAGTATTTATAGATGGTGTTCTGTGGTACTAAACCACTGAGTTTAAAAAAATTAATAAACAAAGCTCTGTAAACTTTATACCCTAATAATGAAACTCTCGTAAGTACTGATGAAAAGCACCTCTTCCCAAATAGTTTACTATGTATTACAACTTGACGCGTTGGTCTCAAAAGGGGGCAATAAAAGAGATAACTGCACAAAGCAAATTTTGGCCGATACCACGTTTCAATCAAATTGTTTCATAAACTTTTAGCAAAAAGCTTTACCCTCATATTTATTTTCTCCTTGTAATCGCTACAAGGATTTTACATGTTTATACCATAAAATGAGTGCGGCAATAGGGAGAAATTTAGCTGCATTTATAAAGCGGCTGATGTTATTTATTTTAATTTCTCAGACATTAATCCCCAAACTCTTCACTTATTCTAAACAACATTTGTTCTGCAAAACCGTTGTCACATATTATACTGATTGAGATTCTTGTTCACTTTCAGCTTTATACACTTTTAATATTGTTGCCTCGGCCGCTCGCAAAGGAGGACCAAGAGAGCAGTATGCTGGCTGTTAACAATGGTCAGTCAGAACAAGCGTGGTTGCACTGAGCTACAAAATCTATCCACGTGCAGAGGCTTGATTACGATACAAGCTTCGAGGAATTCGTTTTCCGGAAAAATCGTCGATCCACCGAGTAGAGCCACTGAGGGTTTGTCTGCCCCTAGTGGAAGACACCCTCAACTGTTGCCATGCCGGGACCAAGTCCCCTACTGGCATAGGGATGGTGGGATAAGGGAATGGCGGTGGTTTTCAGGGTGGCGAATAAGGTTAGGCATATTCTTTTAACTTGAGTATGGGAAATAAGATTTAAGGGTGGATAGGATGTTTGGGATGGAGATAAATGTTGTACAATGATATTTTTTATGGTTAAGATAAAATTGTTGTTCTTGATGATGATGATGATGATGACGACGACATAATCGGTGTTTTTAGTTTTACTTTTGCTGGCCTAGTACAAGTCTTAGTCGCTTGTAGCGTTCCCCGGGGTCGGTATCATATTCCCCGAGGCCACGGATGAGGTGGTTGAAGCTAAAGAGTCTAGCACAGTGGCGGCTATTCAAGTGAAGCAGGTGAAGAGGTTTTCACCTGAATATAGCAGTATTCTATTTTTGTTAATGATGGCATTGTTACTGCCATTCTAACAGTTTAGTCACAAATTTCAACTGCTAGCAGCCGTAGCAGGATCAGTGACCAACCCTTCTTTCGTTTGGAACTTGCAGCCTGGCAGCCAGCAGGGAAAATTGGTGGGAACGCACCCTCAGGTTGGTTGCAAGACCAAGTGAAGCAGTTAGAATTACGGAAGAAACTGCTGCACTAAACAGCTTGGTTGCCATGGCAACATGACGTCACGTAACGATGTACTACAGGGAAATAACATGCGTATGCACATATTTCAGGTAAACAAGACATGATGAAGACAAGAAGGATGTTTTAAACTTTGGGCGGCCCACTGATATCATTGATATAGCCCTTAAAAGAGAGGATGAGAAAATAGGGAAGACTTATAACATTAAATTCAAAAGCTCTTGGCTCGATAACTACTCTTGGTTATGCAGTAGCCGTAGTTTGCAATCGCTATTCTGTTGGCCTTGTTTACCTTTAGCAACAAAAGCAACGTGTGGGACAAAGAGAGATTCACAGATTTTATTATTATAACCCGTTCCCTTCACTAGCACAATGATTCGGCGGAACATTAAAAATGTTAAAAAAAAAAAAAGAAAAGAAAGGAAAAGAAAAAAAAATACAATAGCTGGCGCTATTCAAGAAAACGCAGACTTTTTCATATGCGTTTCAATGAAAAAGTGACTTTAAATAGGCTTTTCCTGCAGTTGATCATTAAAACAATATTGTGTTTAGGTAAACAAGAGCTTGCATTCAGAGGTCATGATGAGAGTGCGCTTTTGCTAAATCGGGAAATTTTCAAGGAGCTTGTGTACTGAACGTCCATTAGAAATCCAACACCACTATAATAAAATTAAAACCAGATTCAGCGGTGATTCTAAATCTATACAAAATGAGGTGATCGGATGTATTTCGGAATACTTAAGATCTGAAATTAATGTCTCAGTTTTTTGTCTGTTGAAGTTGACGATACTACAGATATTTGTCAACAGTCTCAGTGCTCTATCATTGTAAGATACGTGAATACAGAGATCACATTGGTTGAACGATTTTTCGGATTTCATGATGTGAGTGACGACAGGTCGGCAGAAACATTGTTCCTTTTGCTGCATGGTGTTCTTAAAGAATTTAATTGTGAACGTAAATTAGTTGCAGAATGTTACGACGGAGCAAGTGTTATGTCAGGAGATTTGTGGACTTCAAAAAAGAATCAAGAATAATGCTCCCCAGGCAGTTTTTGTACATTGTTTGGCTCACCGTTTAAATTTGATTTTAAAACAAAGCTGTATATATGTATATTTGTATCCGCCATGTTTATTTCTCTCGCTTACTACGCGAACTGTCAATTGTATTGGACCAAAATGAATCATAGTGTGACAGACACGGTTTCTTTTGTGGACAGCTCCATTGGATACAAAAAGTTTGGTAAAAAATGTTGGCACGTGGTACACCGGCTTTGCATTGTATTTTCAGTATGCTTAAGTGAACTTTTTCATCTATTTTGTACGGCACGAGCATAGCCTTAACCTATGGGATAGGTTAAGGACATGTTCTGTTAAGGTAGGGAAGGAAAGGTCGGCATGAATGTTGACATTAGGAATGTACCGTTTGGTGGCTGTAGCTGTCCGAATGTAGCGGTTTTGGAGCACTTGGTTTTGGGAGCAGCTTCCGACACTTGGTACGCGTAGATAAGTGCAGACCGTCGAACTTGTTTGTACAACAAGAGCTCGTGGGCAATTTCTTATTACAAACAGGGTGGAGCATGGACATCCCTCTATTAAACTTGGAGGTGATATGAGCCTTCCAGGTTGGACTGAGGAGCACTCCCTCAGTGGACAAGGGTATCAACTCTCCTACCAGGCCAAGATGGTCTACATCCTGGAGCTGCCGTCTGGTGAAGGTAACGGCTTGAGACTTGGTGGCACCGCCACGCGGTCAACATGTTGGCGTAGTGCTGGAGTCGTTACGCTGCGATGGTATGATGCGACGATGCCGAGTAATGGCAACATCGTCAGCGAACAAGTAAATGTTGCAGCCCTGGAGAGGATGGAGACTGTTGATGTAGGTAAGGAATAGCAGGGGGCCCAAAACACTGCCTTGGTGTACCCTTGCATTGATGGCTTAAGGTTGGGAGTGAATGCTGTCCCTGGCAACAACATAGGAACGGTTTGAAAGGAAGCTATGTATGAGATGGAATAGGTAGGATGGGGTGTCGTAACTAAAGCCACAATTCTTAGTCACCTTATCGTGTGCATGGGGCTGTTTCGTTCAGTGCTGATGGCTGGCCTCTCGGTCTGGGCGAACACACCCACGGCATAACTCACACCACTACATACGGTGCGGTACTAAAACTTGTGGCTTTAGTCATAACTGATAAGATGCTATAGGAGTCCTAGGTGCCACACTGTATCGAAAGCTCGAGAGATATCAAGGAACAGGGCTGCCTGTTGTTTAAACCGTGTATCACATCGTCCACTAGGCGTAGGAGTTGGTGGCGAAAGCCAACTGCTCAGGACAGAGCACATTGTGTCTATCAAGCATGCGCTGGATGCGTGTGTGGATCACCGTTTCAAACAGCTTGCTGATGGGGTACTCCATACCGCAAGCGCGGGGTCTTATTCTTCTTCGAAGCTTGCTATCGCAGAGTTCGACACTTGGGTTACCCTACTGCGCTTTCGCGGGGACTTATTTACTATCGAGGTGAGCGATAGCTGAGTTCGGTTCCTGGGTAACTGTACTGCGCATGAGCGGGAACCTTTTTCTTATTCGAGGCTTGCTATCGTCAAGTTCGGCACTTGGGTGTCCCTACTGCACATGAAAGACGACTTATTTATCTTCGAGACTCTCAATCGCAGATTTCGGTACCTGCATGTCCCTACAGCGCATGTGCGGGGACTTATTCTTTATCGAGACAAGCGACCCTGAGTTAGATTCCCGGGTGACCCTACTGCGCATGCACGGGGACCTATTCTTTATCGAGGCGAGCGACCCTGAGTTCGATTCCCGGGTGACCCTACTGCGCATGCACGGGGACCTATTCTTTATCGAGGCGAGCGACCCTGAATTCGATTCCCGGGTGACCCTACTGCGCATGCACGGGGACCTATTCTTTATCGAGGCGAGCGACCCTGAGTTCGATTCCCGGGTGACCCTACTGCGCATGCACGGGGACCTATTCTTTATCGAGACAAGCGACCCTGAGTTCGATTCCCGGGTGACCCTACTGCGCATGCACGGGGACCTATTCTTTATCGAGGCGAGCGACTCTGAGTTCGATTCCCGGGTGACCCTACTGCGCATGCACGGGGACTTATTTGTTATCGAGTCACGCGAATGTCGTGTTCGCTTCCTGGTGACCCTACTGTGAATGCGGAAGGACTTATTTTTCTTGGAGGCTCGCTGTCGCAGAGTTCGGAACTTGGGTGACCCTATAGCGCATGCGCGGGTAATTTTTTTCTTCGAGGCTTGTTGTTGCACAGTACGGCACTTGGGTGTGGGGACTTACTTCTTATCGAGGCGACCGATCGCCGAGTTCGGCTCCAGGGAGACTCTACTGCGCATACGCGGGGACTTATTTTTCTTCGAGGCTTGCTATCGCAGAGTTCGGCAGTTGGGTTGCCCTACTGCGCATGCGCAGTGACTTATTTGTTATCGAGGCGAGCGATCGCCGAGTTCGGTTCCTGGGTGAACCTACTGCGCATGCCAGGGGACTTATTGTTCTTGAAGGCTTACTATCGCAGGATTCAATCCTGGGTGACCCTACTGCGCATGCGCAAGGACTCATTTTTCTTCGGGGCTTGCTATCGCAGAGTTCGGCACTTGTGTGAACTTACTGCCTGCCGGCCGGCTCTATACTCCGTGAGGGGTTTTAGTGCGAAATCCATCAAGTTAACCGTGCACTTACAGCAGGAAGTGGAAGCGCTGGCTGACCGGTGACCTTGCAGAGTGGAAGACAGTACAGTCCTCACGCTACCTGCCAGCCGGCTCTATACTCCGTGCTGTTAATCTTATTCCTGTTTACTTACTAAAACCCCGCTCCCTGGTGATAAGTATATAGTGTTAAGGCACTACCTTATTTGTGCTTAATTTGTCTCTTTTATTAGCACATTTTTTTATCTGCAAAAAGAATATGTGAGTGTTTAATGGCAAATTATTTACATACAATAAAAGTAACAATGGACCAAGAATAGTCTTGTCTCGTTTCCCTTTCTTTTGATTTACATCTAGACATCTTATTTTTTTCAAAACCTAATTCTATTTGTCACATCTTTGTTCTGCCCTATACAAGGGTACCCTTTATGTCAGACCACTGCATTCTGCAGCTGTATCCAAGGCCATGGAGGATTGCAGGATTGGGATGGTACCGCCATAAGGCGATTACTTGAGCTTTTAGGGGTGCCACATTTCTATCAGGATAGCTATATTAAGATAGCATCACGAGACTGGGTGCACCCCACACCAGAGCCAGGCATACACCACCTCGGATCTACCGGTGCAAATCCCGGTCATGGCATTCAATTTTTCACTCTCACTCTACCCTTTCCAATCATGTCTTACACACGGCTATTGTGTGAAAAAACATTACAATAATTTTCGCCTTTTCTCAAACATTATTTCTGCTAAGCTTGATGGAAATCAGTGCAATGGTTTAGAGCGACTCTCATTATGAGAAATTTTACTTTATTTCCTCTTAATGACAATTCGTGACCTTTAATTCACAGCTGTAACCTTGATACAAGAGTTTCTTGGGTTACCAGAGATGAGATGTTGCACGCTTCCTCTATGGCTTCTTCAGGAAGGGATGAGTATTTTTTTTTGAAAGAGGAAGATAGTATAAAAGTTGAAGAAGGAAGACTAGCTTATCTCGCCAGGATAGGAAGTGGGAAGAGGATAGTGTTTATAGTTTATTTTATATGTTTTTTGTTTTGTTTGTGCAGTCCCACATAAGCACCTACATTTTATGCGCTACATGAAGTGGTGTACTGAGCTGCAACCATGTCCAAGACCCTGAGTACAGCACCAGAGGAACTTAGTTATTTGCATCTGTAGGTTCCATAATCTGTGTATTCTGTGAGTTGGTCTGGTGGAATGTAGCCTGTCTGCGGCTCCCATTGGGTGTCCAGTAGGGCCTGCCTAGCGGGAGCTCATCGAAGCACATGGCAAGGTTGTGTAGAGTAGAAACTGCAGTGTCCAGCTGTGGAGATGTGGGCAATGATGTTTAGTACCTCCAAGTGGAGGTTCTGTATGGCATCCCATAAGTTCTGACCTACTGCTGTGGAGTGTGGAGTGTCGTCGCAGATACTGTAGACATTGCTCCCGACGCGTGTGGTGGCCAAAACCACAACAGCGGTGACAGGGCACTTTGCGAACCACTGGACTCGATGCACAGGCACCACCCTAACAAGGGCAGACCCATACTCAAGGCAGCTTCGTTGTCGTGGAGGTCAACTAGCTCAAGTCATCCCAGTGTTGACGGGCCTCTATGTGTGCTGATCCTTGTAGCCTTCATTACTGAGGACCACTTCTGTTGCGCTGCGGCCAGTACATGTCATGTTGGTAGGTCCCTTCGTACCACACAGATGATAACTGTGCCTCCGAAAAGTTATGGCAGGTGTAGACGGCAAACTTCTTGATGCTTCATCTTGCGGTGGTGTGCTGACACTTGGCTGCCTCTGCGTATGAGCAATTGGTTGGTGTGATGTAGAAATCTGCTTGGCTATAACTGGCGATGGAAGCTGCCGGAGCAGCTTTGCTCCTTTCTTCTTACCTGTCCGGCGATCTCTCGTCATTCCTGCTGTGGCTCAGTCCTGGCCAAGCAATGGCTTTCCCCTGACTGGACGGTATATATCGGCTGCAAGGGAAGTTATTACCAGAGACTGGAACTTAGGCAAAATGCCTTTTTAAATGTGTGAAATCTATCTTCAATTTGAAAGTGAATCAGTATGAATTATACCTTTGACATTGAAATTCCAAAGTTTTATGTTCCCTTTTTAAATATAAATGCCTATTTTATGAAATAAATGCTTTCTGTTGCCTTTATTTCAGTATTTATCTATTATTTATTAATTATTAAACACTTCCTTCAGGTACAACAGTCAGAGGTAATGAAAGTTGCTTCGCCGAATGTATATTATTGTCTAGTTGTAGACTACATAGGCGTCCTCCATTCAGTTCATTATTCTCTTTGCAACAATGAGTGCTGCCACGCAAATGTATAAATAACAAAGTATTTGAATTACTGCTTGTGTTTATTTTAAAAGGCAACAATGAGTGCGGGTCTAACTTTGTTTTCCTTTCAGTTTTCATTGTGATATTGTTGTAGCTAGCAGCAAGATGCCAAAATTCGGAGTTCCTTTATGCAGTAAACTACAAAATTACGTTAATACTTTTGGATCCGACATATTTTGTACCGACAGTAAATTACTCACATGCAAAATATGTGAGCAGTCAGTGAACTACGAAAGGAAGTATTTTAATCACAACATATTGGCACAATCAAATGCAGAAGTGTACTGTTCAAGGCTACTAGGAAGAAGATTCCTTTGCTTCCAACAGTAATTGCAACATCACGTCGAAAATCACAGTTTGCATTTGACTTATGCAAAGGTTTCCTTGCGCTTGAGTCTCTTTGTGGAAATTACAGAATCCCACATTATCACAGTTTTTGGAGAAGTATACTAACCAATCTGTACCTAGCGAGTCAAATTTGTGAAAATGTTACTTAACTGAATGTTACGATGACACAATGTAGATCATTAAAGATAAAATGTAAAATACGAATGTCAACACCAAGATGCAACCTTTTCTGGCTGCCGAAGCCTACACTTCTGATTACCCTCCCTGTACATATGTAGCACCCTAGTGTAGATTAAAGCAGGTATGAGAGTGAGCAACATGAATGACTGGAAAGGTGGGTGCTGGAGCAACTGGTGGAATGACTGGTGGGGGAAATCGGAAAACTCGGAGAAAACCCACCCTGATGCTGCTTTGTCCACCACAAATGCCACATGCAGGTCCCTGGGATTAAACCTGGGCCTTCTAGGTGGTAAGTGAACAGTAATATATTAAATGATTAACCTATTATCAGTGAGTAGTAAAGTACAAATGGGTGGAGAGGTTCAGAAGGCCTATATTTCTAGCTAACTGTCTAAATCAAATCTTTTAATGGAATACAATACTCCTAACTATGTAATAGAATGAAAATGTTTTTCTTTGGTGCAGGGCAAGGGTCAAGGTTCTCCAACTCTCAGCATCAATACTTGCAGCATATAACAGTACGAATGAGAAAGGAATCCTGAACCAAAAGAATTGAAATACTTTTGTGAGAAAAATCATATTATATTAATGTTGATGGAGCTTGTTTTACTGCACATTGTAATGATTACAAATAAAACACACACATTTTACACAATATTTGTTTCTTCTCATGCAGATGCAGTGTTTGGAATGCAGTATCCCCTTATTCTTCAAGGAAGAAGTATTGTCCAGCCTTCTTCTGTTCTGTATCCTGAAAATTGATATATTCAAGTTCAATAACAGTAAAATATCATTCACTGGAGCATGTACCTGGCTCTTGTTCACACCTGACAGTGGAGTGGTCAAATCTAACAAATTGGTTGTCCAGATTGAAAGCAAATTTATATAGGAAAAACTAAGAGTAGTGAAACAGCATATGAGATACAAACAGATGTATAAATCGCATCATGCTGCATGCTACACGGTTGGATATTGCCACCACCAAACCCATCACTCCACTACCAGATGTCAAACATCTCTTGGAACAAATACGTTTAAGTGTTTCAACAGACTCAATTTTAAAATAATTTACATTCACATCACTGTTTACTAGCTTATTCAAATGTACACAAATGTTTGAGAAACTTAAAGTGATTTGTTTTAATCATCTCTGTGTTTCTAATTACCGTATTTGCCAGCATATAAGACACTTTTTTTTCGTTGAAAATACGCCCAAAACCAGAATGTGTCTTATACGCTGGTAGCAAGTTAAGGTAGCTTCATTTCTTTGTTTCAGCTTGAAGCAATTCATAATTAGCATCCTTACAAATTTCAGCATTCCAGTTGTTAATGCTTCTTATATTGTTCATTCAAGCTTAATTTAGTGTTTTGTGGGGAAATCTAGTTGTGTTGTACCCATATTGCTATAAGCTGCAAGTGATTGTAGATACTGAAAAGCATGAAAACAGGACTGTAGAGAGGCATTTTGAGAAATGATCAAAACTTGCACAATCACAAAGATGTTTTAAAGAAAGCACATGGCTGTAAAGATAATGTGAGAAGCAGAACTGCTAAATGGTCAGACCTTGAAGTACAACTCAATAAGTGAATTTTAGAGATCACACAAGCTGGAATTTCAGTTTCTATCAAAATGGTCATTCATCAAGCAAAAATAGATATCCAGTTACAAAGGGATCAGCGAGTAGTGGATCAACATTCATGAAGAGGTATTCACTTTATATGTAGTGGACAAAGACAAAAATATCACACAAAATACAGGCAAGTATGAAGAAAACAAACTTGAATTTCATTGATCGTCATTAATGCAAGGAAAAGAGAGGATGAATTTTGTGGATTTGAGAATGAAAATTAAAAAGTTGAGCACTTTTTCTTACTTACATTGCCTAGATATTTGATGTACCTGGACATAAATAATTATCATTGTTCTGTAGTAGATGTATAAGGTAGATGTTTTTCTCTTAAAAAAGCTTTAAAAAGTGGGGTGCAACTTTTAAGCTGGCAAATGCTGTAATTGCCATTAACTTGGGTATTTCAAAGATATTATTCAATATTTTCCCCCACAGAAATCATACAAATAACTTCAATGGCTTCAACAATGGGTATTCATTCTTGGGAATTCTCATAAAACATAATACAACAGGGTGTCAAAAAATAACCAGAACTCTTTTACTTTCTCTATATGTAGAGTAAATACTGTATTTGACCCAAAAATGTAATGTCAAGATTTCACTGGAAATATATGTTTACAGCAATCCAAAGAAAAGTACATACTATTAGAAAAAAGATGTGCAAGTGTGTGCTTGATACTTTGAGTACCACATCTTTCAAAACTGTGACAAATATTTTCAACAAAATCATTCACCAAACTACTCTATGCAAGGAATGTTCTTTTTCAAAATTTTGATTTTCTCAAAAAAAGTAACAATGTTCACTAAAATGCCATATAATGAGAAATTGAATTCTATTTTGGGAGAGACCAAACTCAAAACATATACAGCAAGATGATAGCTTGGTCCTCCCTCACTTTGTTAGGTTATCTTATTTTCAGGGTTGGGTAGTAATCAAGTAAAGATACTATGATTACTGTAATGATTACTTTTTGTAATAACAATAAGAATAAACTGAATTTTGGTATTTATAGAAAATCTACTCACACTAATAATAACAGAAAAATAAAAGTTTTAATTCTTTTGCACATAAATTTGCTATTTTCGATAGTTTAATTTATAGGTTAATAAATATACCCCTTAATAAGGAAGAATTTGACTCAGAATATAAACACATTATTAACACAGCAGTAATTAATGGTTTTAATACAGATTTTATACATAAAAAGATAGAACAATTTAAGTACCAAAAAGCTGTTAAAGAGGTTTCTACCCTCAAAGAAATAAAAGATAATTGTATTTTTAAAGTTTATTTACCATCCATGGGCCAATAAAACATTTACAAAATTTTTTAAAGATTATGGAATAAATTTGGTGCCTCAAAATAAATTTAATATACAAAATTTACTAAATTTTTCTAAAAAGGATAAAATTCCAAATTGTAAAAAAATCTGGCATTTACCAATTTAGCTGTTTGGATTGTGATAGGGTTTATATTGGTAAAACTAAACATCATTTAGAAACCAGAATAAAAGAGCATTTTAGAAATATTAAATATATGTTGTTAGCTAATGCTGGATTTCTGACAATGAAGTCATTAATCCTCTTGCTCTCCAATATTTAATATATTGATAGAGCAATAGCAGTATAGTAACCGCTTTTTAGAGAGCACCATATTTTTATGTTTTGGCGGTCACATCGCTCTCTCACAACCCCCAGAATGTCTGGAGGACCACACCTGTCGTTGGTTTACGGGTCTCACCGACCTGACCAGGAGAGTTATCAAAATAAATTCACCGACCACATCCTCTGATCACCAATCACAGCACGTATTACATGCCATGACAGGTCAGCATGTTAGGGGTTAAGGTTTTATAGAAAAATTAGAGAAATGGAGAGGTTGGAAAAATAAAGACTCCCTAGCCCTCAGGAACCCTAATAGCATCGGGGTCGGAAGAGAACAAGAGATGACCAAGGTAAGGTCAGATAGAAAAGCTACAGTGAGGAGCAAAACACCAGTAAGTGGAAGTAATGTTCTGCTCAGCTTGGGTACCTTGTGGTCGCCATTCACATATCCCCTAGACGGAGACCCCTGAGTAGTAGGAATGAATTGTGAATGTTATAAAATATGCTGAATTACCCAATTAAAAATTAGAGTTCATATTAGTGATAAATCAGCTGCTGTGGCAGATCATTTTTGGTCATTTAATCATGAAATTAATCCAAAGGTTAAATTATTAAAACAATTAAGTGGACCTATAGATTTAATGGTCTGGGAAAAGATATGTATTTATTTTAAAAAACAGGAACTGTATTATGAATTTTGAAATACCTCCAATAGATTGTATTTATAGGTTTTTGTTTTCAGAGACTGGTGATTAAAATGATCATCAGTAGCTACGGTAATTTTGTTTGTATAGCTTTGAGAATGAGTTGGAGTCATCTTGAAACATGTCAGCTGCACAAAATCTTGCAATACTACTAAGATAAGTGAAGCTTTTAGTTTCTAATTTGTTCTTACTTTAGATATGTACTACAGGCTACTTACTGCCCAGTGTAAAATGTCTATTGCACAGGCTCCAATTGTGGCAGCTGGTTTAATTCCAGGGAAAGGAAGAAAAGGAAACCATTTCCATGCTTAAGCAGCAAGCAGTTTCTACCCATGGCTAGAATGGCTGGGGCTTCTGCACAAGTGGAAGAGACCTGAGTGACGATGAGGTGGTTTCTTACCTCTCCCGTTACTTCAGCAAGTACAAAGATATACTGTTTGTCAAGAGGGCAACACTTAGGCATCAACTCTTTTGTAAAGTGAATAGTAAACCTAATTCTTACGATGAAGAGGTAGGTTAAAGTTGGTGCATCACCCGCTTCCTGGGTATGAGGGATGTAAATAGGGCAAAGTAATGGATCTCCTTAGCTTCCTAGGTTAATGATACCAACTGGGTTTTCCATGCATTTTATCAGTTGTGGCATTGAATTTTTAATTTCCAGTTCTACCTCTCAAATATGGTACAAAGTTCACTCTGGCATAACACTCGCCATATAAGCCTGTAACTTGTATTCTTTCCACAATACTCTTACTACCGCAAAATGTTATAATCGTTTCTAGCTTCCTGCATTTTGCAAAGTAATTCTTCAATGTTATTAATTGACTCACCTTTTAAATTAAATTGTAATTTTACTGATTACTTTCTTAAAAAAGTCATTTGTAATTTACTTAAGATTTTTGCTAGGTAATTGTAATTGAGTCCAGTTCCTTTTTTTGCTTGTACTTTTCCCATAACTATCATTAGCTCATTCAAGCACACCACAGTTATTTGCAAATAATATACAGAACCATCTTCCTATTAATATTAATAAGCACATAGCATAGCAGTTAACAAATCATTGACAAGAAAATTCTACAATTCAAAAAACAGAAAAACTTATAAGAGATCACTAAACTCTCTCAACAAAAAAACAGTATGATTTTCAAAAAATTAAGTTACCATCCAAGTAAACACTACAAATTGCACATCTTCAAAAAATACAACATTAACTTGGCCCCACAAAATAATTTCACATAGAGAAATTACTGTCTAACAAGTCAAAGGACCAGATACCACAGAACAAAAAAGCAGCAATCCTTCAAATCAGTTGCCCAGATTGTGTTGTTGTTGTTGTTAGCTAATGCTGGATTTCTGACAATGAAGTCATTAATCCTCTTGCTCTCCAATATTTTTCACTGATGGATGGGGCGCTAGAAGTGGCCGGGCATATTTGAAAGTGGTCTCGATCCATTTCCTCTTGCAGATCACATAGAGGACAGAGTGGTGAAGATTGAAGAGACAGCAGTAAATGTAACCGCTTTTTAGAGAGCACCATACTTTTATGTTTTGGCGGTCACATCACTCTCTCACAATCCCCAGAATGTCTGGAGGACCACACCTGTCGTTGGTTTACGGGTCTCACCGACCTGACCGGGAGAATTATCAAAATAAATTCACCGACCATATCCTAACATGCTGACCTGTCATGGCATGTTAAGGGTTAATATTTTAGAGAAATGGAGAGGTTGGAAAAATAAAGACTCCCTAGCGCTCGGGAGCATCAGGGTCGGAAGAGAACAAGAGATGACCAAGGTAAGGTCAGATAGAAAAGCTACAGTGAGGAGCAAAACACCAGTAAGCGGAAGTAATGATCTGCTCAGCTTGGGTACCTTGTGGTCACTATCCACATATCCCCTAGACACCAGTAAGTGGAAGTAATGATCTGCTCAGCTTGGGCACCTTGTGGTCACTATCCACATATCCCCTAGACACCAGTAAGTGGAAGTAATGATCTGCTCAGCTTGGGCACCTTGTGGTCACTATCCACATATCCCCTAGACACCAGTAAGTGGAAGTAATGTTCTGCTCAGCTTGGGTACCTTGTGGTCACTATCCACATATACCCTAGACACCAGTAAGTGGAAGTAATGTTCTGCTCAGCTTGGGTACCTTGTGGTCACTATCCACATATCCCCTAGACACCAGTAAGTGGAAGTAATGTTCTGCTCAGCTTGGGCACCTTGTGGTCACTATCCACATATCCCCTAGACACCAGTAAGTGGAAGTAATGTTCTGCTCAGCTTGGGTACCTTGTGGTCACTATCCACATATCCCCTAGACACCAGTAAGTGGAAGTAATGTTCTGCTCAGCTTGGGTACCTTGTGGTCACTATCCACATATCCCCAAGACACCAGTAAGTGGAAGTAATGTTCTGCTCAGCTTGGGTACCCTGTGGTCACTATCCACATATCCCCTAGACACCAGTAAGTGGAAGTAATGTTCTGCTCAGCTTGGGTACCTTGTGGTCGCTATTCACATATCCCCTAGACACCAGTAAGTGGAAGTAATGTTCTGCTCAGCTTGGGTATCTTGTGGTCACTATCCACATATCCCCTAGACACCAGTAAGTGGAAGTAATGTTCTGCTCAGCTTGGGTACCTTGTGGTCACTATCCACATATCCCCTAGACACCAGTAAGTGGAAGTAATGTTCTGCTCAGCTTGGGTACCTTGTGGTCGCTATCCACATATCCCCTAGACAGGGACCCCTGAGTAAAATTAATTAATTTTAATAAATTTAATAAAGTAAAATAAACTAACTCAAAATTGTACATATACATCTAAGCTTTAAGCTTTTATTATGTACATTGGCATACTGCTTTTTGGCATAATTTCATCTGCAGTTTAGTGTAATGTCAGCCATACTGAATTCTTGGGAAATGCCAATAAGCTGTTTCCCCTATAGAGTGAAGCACAATCTATTGCAAATGTTACATAACTTCTTTAAATTTAATTCACTGGTGCACAGTCACAATAATAGACACAGAGATGATTTGCATGGGACAAGTAACTCCTTGTACCTTAATCAAAAAGATCCCTGCTACTCCGCCATACAAGTATATAATGGTCTTCCCTTGAAATTACTGTGTAATCCAAAAGACTACATAACATTTAAAAAGGAATTGAGAAAGTTCAGCTCATGCATACTATTTACAACATAGAGGAGTACTATAATATAGCTTCCTTATTCCCTTAGTGTTAACTTTCCTCTATTATGATTGTGCTTAGGTGGTGGTTAAAGTGAAGAAAGAAAAAGAGAGAATCACAGACAAGGAAAATGACCTCACCTCACAAATATGGAAGCTATAAATCTCCTCAATCATTGGTTAAAGCAGTGCACTGCCACAGAGCCAAAGGAGAGAAACAGTAATGGTGAAGAAACTGATCAATGATGTATTTCTACCTGGCCAGAGAGAAAGTAAATCTAACGGTCTTCTGAAAATGATATTCTAGAAGTGTCACAATTTTACAGTCATGATGAATGATGTAAGCCATTAAGCATCTGGCATATGCTGGGATTATGACTTGGGCTATCACTAGGCCTACCATGGCTAAGTGGTTAGACCATTCACTTCTCACCAAAGCCATGGGCCATGTGGGATTTGTGATGGGCAAAACCGTGCAGGGGCAGGTTTCCTCTGCCATCTCCACCAGTGCCCCATCTTCATTCCATGTATCATCAGTGTCACTGCCTGCAGTGCCATATGTAGTAAAAGTGAGTGTTAAACACTACAAAAAAATCTAGGCCTGCCAGATCTGGACAATAAGGGGTTGTTGATTAAATTTTAACTTCATGAACAGTGCATTTAAATAACTTTTTCTTGAAACAAGCTAAACAACATTTATAAAAGTAAAAGGAACAGTTTTACCATACTAGGTCCTTTTATATAACACACTCACATTCAAAATTGGAGTTATTTAAATACATTAATTGGTGAAAATAACAAGCAATTTCACCAGAAAAATAATAACAGCTTATGAACCCACTGGTTATTAACATAAACGTATGGGATCAGGAGTATCGAGCAATGATAGATACAGGTTGCAGTACTAGCGTTGTGAACAAAAATCTATTTCTAAAAATAGAAGTCAGGAAAGGCCAATTATTTACCAGTTTGTGGCATTTACTGTAGTGTAGCCATTGGTAAAAAGAAAGAATATGACACCAAGTCATGTTAAAATTAAACGTTGGAGTGTGGGAATATGAATTGATTACTTTGGTGGTACCCAAATTAACAACAGACTTTATTGGTAGTGATATACTATATCATTGGAAAAGCATAAGTTTGATAGGCGCAATTTAAAAATTTAAAGTGAAAACGAAATGATTAATGTTCCTGTATTGGAAGAGTTATGATATTAATGATAATAGAAGTGACGAAGAAAAGGAGATTAATAATGAAAGTTTTTTTGTGGAAAATTTAATAATAAATTATTTTAATGGAATTGTTAAAATTGATTTAGAAGACGAAGGGGAAAGTCGTACATATGACTTACGCAGCGCCTGTGGTAACATCCATTGTATCAATTGTGAAGACAAGTTGCCCAGATTGTGAACAGATTTACATAGAGAAAACCAAGAGGAATTTAGAAACCAGGCTACAAGAACACATGAGATGCATCAAATACAAACAGATGGATAAATCTACGGTTGTGCGCCAATTTTGAACATCCAACCACAACATTACCCCCAACAGAAAACTTTTAAAAGCTACAAAGCACACTGCAGATTTGGATACTGGGAGAAAATTCACATCTTAAAAAACAAACTCTGAGTAATAAACTTTGATATGCCTCCACCAAACCCTTTATGGAAGTTTATCAGTCCACCGCTAGATGTCAGCTCAACCAACCACACATCAACAAGAACCAGTCGGGCAATTCTGATGATGGAAGCAAGTTGGGCTGTTGAAACCAGTCAAAACTAATTACATGTAAATTATGTTAAGTGTTTCAATATGACTCAATTTTCATTATAATAAAGATTTGTAAGTTTCAAGAAATCATCTACTAATTCTTCATGTACTTCTGAAGAATTTAACCATTTTTTTAAGAACATCAAAAGCTTTTCCCTAGGAATGCTAGGAAATAAAGCAGTTATGTCAAAAGCCAATGAGTTTATCATTATCAAACAATACCATATTGCTAATCTTTTCTACCAATTCAAAAGAATTTTTAATACCTAAACTTTCAAATTGATCAAAAGTACTAGATTTTTTGTTCAATTTGCTAAATTGTAAGTAACTGCAGTAATTACTGAGATAAGTGAAGCTTTTAGTCTCTAAGTTTGTTTTTATTTTAGATTTTTATCTGATTCCAATATTATGTTAAGTTTTGCCATGTTATCTTTACCTTTACAGAATTATTTTTGTTGATACGAGGACGATAGTTGTTGGGATCTCGCCTGAATGTTATTCCTAGGAGCTCCAGGAAACGATTCATTCCTGCCAGAAGGTTTTGAGGTGAGTGTGCTGTTGTGTCTATTGATGGAGAACCTTCAAACACTATCACTCTGTCAGCAAGGTATGTTGCCATGATAAAGTCGTGCTCGACTACAAAACCTGTCTTCTTGGCATGTAGAATGAACCTGAAAAAAAAGGTACCATTAATATTAGACAGGAAGGTAGGACAAGGGAGAGAGGAAGGAAGGAAGGAAGGAAGGAAGGATGCATTGTGAAAAAATAAACAAAAATCAATCCAGACAAATTGGGATTTTACCGTTTTATAACTTTAGCTGCAACCAGACGCTGCTCAGAGTCGAGGTAAGCTGAAGGTTCATCTATTAGGTAAACATCTGCTGGCTTGCCTAGACACAGTGCTAGTGCCACTCGCTGCAGTTCTCCCCCTGATAAGTTTTGTACTTCCTGGTCCATGATGTCGTCCATCCTCAAGGGCTTCATCACGTCCGTTACAAACTAAAATAACAACCATACTGCTGCAAATGACCTATCTCATATGCCACAAAAACATACATTTGCAATAAACATATCTACATTCTTTGGGTGCTATGTTTTCAACTATCACTTAATATTTACTAACAATACAAAATTTTACAAAGTTTCAGCGATTCCTTACTTTATATCCTACAACCTTGCAACATCAGTTGCGATATTGCATCTTATAGGAAGTCACAAACATGATTCAAACACCTGAAATAGAAAGCTAAGACCAAAGTACAAATGTGCCAAGTCATCTGTGTTGCCAACTCAATGCACCATACTCAAGTTAAAAAGTGAAAGTGTTCACTGATGTGAAGTTTAAGTATTGTCTAAACTAACCTAACATTTTATTTACATATTGAGACAGAATATATGGTTAGACCCAGAAAAGAGGGCATTTATGTAAATATTTGTTGTAAATATGGTTTATTTTTCATGTTGGTAAGGATTTGTTGAGTACTGAAAATGTATTGCCATTGACTTAATCGTTAAAAAAGTAATTGTTTAAAAATGTCATAAATGTTAAGCAACATGTTCAAATTTAACATGTATAAATATAAGAACCATGTATATGTAATGTTAAAAGTGTAGGGAGGATAGATAAAGATCACTTCCCTAACATTACAGGAACTATTTAGCATATAGGAGGGTTTCAAAGTGTACTTCATGGGAAAATGAGCGCATACGCATATGAATACAAAAGCATTATGTAAAGAGGTGCCAACGTTTTTCTTAATAGTGTCTTGGAGTCTGGAAAGGAAAGACACGTTTTGTGACACGCTTAGATATGGATGCTAAAACCAGTCTAAAATAACTGATAATATGAAAAGACTACCAAGGAAAAATAATCAGGTGCAACGAAAGTTAATTTAATTGTAACGAGTGTAATATTTGACGAAAAAAGTGCAAATAAAAGTGATATAGTAAAGTTACATCCTGTGTTTGTTCATTTCACCTGTACCACGACCTGGGGTAGAAAAAAAAATCTCATATTATTTATTTATACCAACAAACTTACGGTTGGTGTTTTTAAACACACAAGCCGTGTGTGGGCAAAGTTTGAGAGGTAGAACTGGACCTTAAAAATTCAATGCCACAACTAGGATTTGAACCACAGACCTTCCGCTTACCAGCCGGCTGCTCTAACCATTGAGCTATTGTGACAAACTGCCAGAATGGCATTAGATTCTCAAACCAGTTCGTATTTCTCCTGGTAAACCACAAAGGCAGTCTCACATCAGAGACAAATTACCCCAATGGTGACTTAATATTGTAAGAGCAGCCACCTGGCAAGCGGAAGGTCTGTGGTTCAAATCCCAGTTGTGGCATTGAATTTTTAGGTTCCAGTTCTACCTCTAAAACTTTGCCAACACATGGCTTGTGTGTTTAAAAACACCAACAGTAAGTTTGCTGGCATAAATAAATAATAATTACCATCTGAAGGTTATTTAATACAGTCTGGGACAGAGGTTGGCAGTGGGTGTTAGGTTACCTGCACTGCAATTTCACATTTACTTACTGGATAACAGGGATCCAAATAAACAGTGCAGTTAGATATACAGTTTTAATACAGTCTGGGACAGAGGTTGGCAGTGGGTGTTAGGTTACCTGCACTGCAATTTCACATTTACTTACTGGATAACAGGGATCCAAATAAACAGTGCAGTTAGATATACCTACAGTCTGGGACAGAGGTTGGCAGTGGGTGTTAGGTTACCTGCACTGCAATTTCACATTTACTTACTGGATAACAGGGATCCAAATAAACAGTGCAGTTAGATATACCTACAGTCTGGGACAGAGGTTGGCAGTGGGTGTTAGGTTACCTGCACTGCAATTTCACATTTACTTACTGGATAACAGGGATCCAAATAAACAGTGCAGTTAGATATACCTACAGTCTGGGACAGAGGTTGGCAGTGGGTGTTAGGTTACCTGCACTGCAATTTCACATTTACTTACTGGATAACAGGGATCCAAATAAACAGTGCAGTTAGATATACCTACAGTCTGGGACAGAGGTTGGCAGTGGGTGTTAGGTTACCTGCACTGCAATTTCACATTTACTTACTGGATAACAGGGATCCAAATAAACAGTGCAGTTAGATATACCTACAGTCTGGGACAGAGGTTGGCAGTGGGTGTTAGGTTACCTGCACTGCAATTTCACATTTACTTACTGGATAACAGGGATCCAAATAAACAGTGCAGTTAGATATACCTACAGTCTGGGACAGAGGTTGGCAGTGGGTGTTAGGTTACCTGCACTGCAATTTCACATTTACTTACTGGATAACAGGGATCCAAATAAACAGTGCAGTTAGATATACAGTCTGGGACAGAGGTTGGCAGTGGGTGTTAGGTTACCTGCACTGCAATTTCACATTTACTTACTGGATAACAGGGATCCAAATAAACAGTGCAGTTAGATATACAGTTTTAATACAGACTGGGACAGAGGTTGGTAGTGGGTGTTAGGTTACCTGCACTGCAATTTCACATTTACTTACTGGATAACAGGGATCCAAATAAACAGTGCAGTTAGATATACAGTTTTAATACAGACTGGGACAGAGGTTGGCAGTGGGTGTTCGGTTACCTGCACTGCAATTTCACGTCTGGTGTTGACTTTGAACTTACGCCACACATCAAGTAAACAATATCTGGCTCTTGTTTAGTTTAGCTCACTTTCCACTTGCCAACCAGATTCTAAGTCCGAAATATCTTACTGCGCATGCGCCTATAGTAGTTTCAAAATAGCCCACTAGATTTCACTGCATGACTAGCAGACGATTTTCACATCTGCCAACATTGCTTTTTACACTACATTAGTTTTCGTTGCCAACACATTAAACACAAATGCACTCACTCGCCACAGACATACACCGCTATCACCTAGCGCAACTCCATACTATTGTTGTGGATTCTGAACATTATTATTTTGCTCATTGTGTACATTATTTTGCTCTTGCTCACACAGATGTATTGCTAGTGTGAATTATTGTGTACATTATCTTTATTGCCTTGTTACTGGGTCCACGATACGCTGGCTTGTTCTTTATTAATATATTATTTTATTATATTATTTTTTAAAATTTATTTATTTATTAGGAGGAAACTAAAAAACAAATCATGAAGTTTACATTGAATTTAAACATTAACTTATTAAAAATGTTTTTTGGTGCAAAATGACGTTTTTTATGGAAAATTGTTTATAGAAGAGTCAGCAGAGATAGAGATGTGAATGTGCTACCTAAAAGTGAGTAGAGAAAACGCTGTGAATGTAATATGCATGTATACAAAAATTTAATCAAACCTTTATAGCCGTTTCTGAAATACCGTGAGTATATGCAAGAATTGTTCTTTAGAAGTGGGAATAAAAAATGTTATTTTTTATGTAAAATCACGTTTTTTTGGGAATTACACCTATATAGCTGAACTTAAAATGCAAAACCCTATCTGAATACAAAATTTGATCGAAATCGTTAGAGCCGTTTCCAAGCTGCGCGGAATAAAGAAATATATATACACAAGAATTGCTCGTTTAAATATATAAGATATATTATATTTATTATATTATTATATTTCTATTATTTTTATTATTTATCGTTCTTTTTTATTTATTTTATATTATATTATTTTATTGTATTATTATTTAATATTATTATATTATATTTATATTATTTTTATTAATTATCGTTCTTTTTTATTTATTTTATTATTTTTTTTTTTAATTTTCGAGTGGTGTAGCACGGCATCACATTCCCTGCATAGCATTCGTCGTACAGGAGCTGCATGCATGCCTCTTCATTTAAGCACAGAGGCGCCAAATGCAATATAATGATAAACCTAGCCATTGCACTAGTTGCTTCTAAGAAGGTCAAGAGCATACTGCCGACTCCCGCAAAAACATTCAAACTTACTATTGGCAACAAACTCCTAGGAACATTCTGCTGTTGGCAGCGCTGCATTAACACAGCAACTTCGGCAAATTTCGTGACCATTCGTACACACTGCCGAGTGGGACTTTGCGGAAATTCTGACCAAGTCATCGCGTAAGCTAAACTAAACAATATCCCAATATCCTTTAGAATTGAGACGGAATATTGACTAATAGAAAATTGTTCATGTAAATATTTTTGTAAGAGTGTGTAAATTTTTAATTCTTTTAATTTGGGTGTATCAGGGACCTATTTCTTTTTGATATTCAAGATCCAATGTCTTCTCGTCACTTTGAGTTCAACCAATGAGAACTGTTGCGCGGATGAATACATAAGAATGGCGGTGTTGCGTCATAGGACGCCAAGCACTCTTTTATCATTAGCGTCTGTGAACTCAAAGTGGAAGGACGTATAATTGCTGATGGCGTGTGAACATGTAAATTACACCCAAACTTTTAACCAGCGTAGACGCTATCGAATTTTAAAAGTTGTTAACTAGCTGAAATTGTGATAAAAGAACGTTGGCTTTTGCATTCCATTCTTCGACCGTCGACCCTGCAGATAAGAGTAGCGTCTGCTATAACAAACTTTCCACCTTTTAGTAAAAACATTACTCCTGCTGCTATATTCCCGCTGCTACGTAATTAATCAAATAAATCCCCGTAACAAATGGCTTGCCCAACGTGGAGCGCGAATTTAGAATGGAATGCAAAATTACGAAGTGCTAACATCAAAAGGACGCTATCTCATCGTGCAGGAGAAAGACGCCATTAGACCATCGACTGATATCAACAAAACATCGATACACGGAGAATCAACGTGGGAAAAACACCGGAGATCATCTAGCGAAGCCAACTACCCAGGAGACGTAAATAACTGGACGGAGAACCAGCAGAAAAGAAAGTAGGATCCAAAATTTTTGTCTTTATTTTATTTCCATTTATTAATGCTACTTAGAAGTGGCAAAGTAGCAGGACTTTCAACATTAAGTGAATTGGATAAAGGAATTAAAATGTCGCGAAAAGAGATAGAAACAGGAGTGGGGGAAGGGGCAGATAGGCCTAGTTATCAGATAGAATTAGAAGGTGAACAGGCGGAAATAAGCAAAGATCAAAGGTTAATGATGATGATGTTTGAAAGACTAGAACAGAAACTGGAACAAAACAAGGTAGAATTAGGTCAGAAAATGGAACAAAATAACATAGAATTGAGACAGGACATAGAACAAAGTTTAAGTCAGAGTATAGGTCAGAAACTGGAACAGAATAAAAAAGAAATAGAACAGAAAATGGAGGAAGTGAGAAAAGACTTAGAACAGCAAATGGAATTAGGTAGACAGAACTTAGAACAGCAAATGGAATTAGGTAGACAGAACCTAGAACAGAAAATAGAATTAGGAAGACAGGAGTGTAAAGAAAATATGAAAGTAATGGAAACTAATTTAAAATTAGTACATAAAAACTTAAATGAAACAAAGGAAGCCTTAGAAGCCAGGATAGAAATTGTAGGAGATAGGATGGGAAAGATAGAATCAGAGATGAGAGAGAATAAAATTGTGTTAGAAGGAGAAATTGCTAGATGTAGGGATGAAATAACAGAATGTAATACAAGTGTAGACTGTAAGATTACAAATGTAAAAGCAGAAATAACTGAGGAATTAAGGAAAGAGATTGAGGTAGTAAAGAAAGACATTATTAATGAAACTGTAGAACAAATTGTAATTCCTAAAATTAAGACAATGAATGATGTGATGCTTTCACAACAGGATGCTATAAATGATATGAAACAAAGCCACTTAGAAATAAAGAATGATTTAAAATCAATTTGTGAAGAAATGAAAAAAGGGAAAGAAAATTTGGCTAATGTAAATGATGTTGTGAAGGCATTACAAAGACAAGATGATTTAGATGTAAGTAATGTACAAGATGAGAGTTACTTGAGTAATGTACAAAATGTTGACTCACCATACAGAGAAAGAGGTTCACAACCAAACAATGACACAACACATAACACATGTTACACCAACAGCATATTACATGAAATTACACCACCTACATTTGACGAGGAGAAGGGAGACGATCCAAAACTCTTTGTTAAGGAGATGGAGGAATATTTTAAAGTGAAAAGGATACCAAACGAGCTTAGGATGATGATAGTTAAGAAAAGCTTAAAAAACAAGGCATTAGAATGGCTCAGGTTAACACTAGCTGGTCATGAGTCGTATAGCTCATTCAGAAATTTATTCCTATCAAGGTATTAGGGCCCAGCTAAACAAAACCAAACTAGAGTAGAGCTAGCGACAGGTAGATACGATCCAACCAAAGGGTTGTCGTTAGTCGATTATTTTATGAAAGTAGCCAACAAAGGAAAGCTATTAGACCCCAACTTGTCGGAGGCAGAACTAATTGCCAATATAACGAGACATTTCCCAGACACGGTGAGAACAGGGTTAATTGTTGCGAGGCCAGTAGATTTTGCAGATATGATAGAATTGCTAACAGCCTTCGAAACACAAAATGGTCGGCCTAATGAGCATAGACATAGGAACGGTCACCCAAACTCACCCATCCTAAACCGGAACACGACTACGAACAACCAGAGTGAGGGAGAACATAGAAATACTAGGAGTACCCATGAAAGGGGGAGAGGGGCACACCATTTCCCACAACCACATAATCATGGCGAGAGGATGGAGAACACAAGACAGCGATACCACGACACGATACCGAGGGGTGAATCGAGATACAGAACGCATAGATATGATCGTGGAAGACCAGGAGACCGTACCCATCAAGTGAATCATATACGATTCTGTAGGGAACACTTGAACAATCACAGACCGTCATATGACAGAGGTTCACGCCAAAGGGGCAGAGACCAATGGTACACTGATAACACAAGACAGCAGGAAGTAGATGAAAATGTGCCGGATAGGACAGATACTACACAGAATACAGAAACAACAACCACCACCAACACTCAGGGAAATTACAACAACTAAGTTCGTCCCAACTGGCTGAATGACGAACAACAATATCTCAGCAACTTACAATTGACATCGACACCATGATGACTACACGAAGAGAGAGATGGACCACTGGTCATAACGAAACAGCTGGGTGACCACACGTATGAGCTACAGAATACAAATGGCAAGTTGGTAGGAAGATACCATAAAAATAAATTGAAGCCATACAAAGAAAGGACCAAATAGTCTTTGTCAACAAATGTGTAAGGCAGGAGTAGTAGAGATGAAAGAAGATAACAATTTTAAATGGGTTACTTATAGAAAATTATGTTCAGATTAGGAATTACAACAAGGAAGAAAGTCAACATAGTCATTGGCTATATCTACCACAAAGAGCATTGTCAACAAAGACAGATGAGGACACTGATTGTCATTAAATAAATGAATCATAGCGACGGAAGATAATATGTTTTTGACATAAGGATGTCAGGGACAAAAATAAAAATGAATCAATTATGATGAAAAAGATATAATATTTCGACACAAAGATGTCGAGGGTAAATTGAGAAGAAAAATAATACAATTACAGAATAATTGTAAGTATAGAAGTTTTCTCTTATAAAAATAAGAGACAAAGAAATGACAATTAGTGAAGTGAGGAAAACCATAATCAGAAAAACAATGCCCATGAATTAAGATGAATATAGCCAATGCTAAGCTCGAAGAAATGTTGAACCAAACAACAATGAATAATAACCCAATCAAGAAAATTAGTACCATTAGTAACATCAGAGTTTAAGAACTGACTCAACAACCTGCCTATACATAAGTTTATAAGACAAAGAAGGCAAAGAACTGAATAAAGTATTGCCATAAACATGACCATAACCATTAGTTCAAAATTTGTATCCTGTTTTTCTCTCCTCATAGCAATGAATACAAGTCAAAAACCACATGAAACACTTAAATTATATTTGTGTCAATGTCAAATGCACAATAACTGAGTATGTGTTGTATAAGAACTGAATGTGTGTTGTACAATAACTGAATATGTATTGTATGATAACTGGATATATTGTGTAACAACTGAATATGTTGAGTAATAACTAAATGCATTATGCAAAAACTGAATATGTATTGTGTAATAACTGAATATGTATTGCATAATAACAGAACATATATGATATGATAACTGGGTATATTGTACAATGACTGAATATGTATTGTGTAATAATTGGACATATTGTGTAATAACTAAATGTGTTGTACAATAACTGGATATGTATTGTATAATAACCGAATACATTGTGTAGTAATCGAATATGTAAAACTTATAAAGACATGCTGTATTATGTCAAAGCGAAGGACAAAGACAAACAGTGAAGAAGACTGAAAAAAAAATATTGTACAAAGTGATTGAATCATAGGAGTAGGGAGAAGTATTGTATTGTGTTTCAAGATTGTAAATAAGGTGACAACTTGAAAAACAAAACAAGGGGCATATGAGACGGAATATTGACTAATAGAAAATTGTTCATGTAAATATTTTTGTAAGAGTGTGTAAATTTTTAATTCTTTTAATTTGGGTGTATCAGGGACCTATTTCTTTTTGATATTCAAGATCCAATGTCTTCTCGTCACTTTGAGTTCAACCAATGAGAACTGTTGCGCGGATGAATACATAAGAATGGTGGTGTTGCGTCATAGGACGCCAAGCACTCTTTTATCATTAGCGTCTGTGAACTCAAAGTGGAAGGACGTATAATTGCTGATGGCGTGTGAACATGTAAATTACACCCAAACTTTTAACCAGCGTAGACGCTATCGAATTTTAAAAGTTGTTAACTAGCTGAAATTGTGATAAAAAGTGTAAATAACGAATAAATGTGTTTGTGATAAAAGAACGTTGGCTTTTGCATTCCATTCTTCGACCGTCGACCCTGCAGATAAGAGTAGCGTCTGCTATAACAAACTTTCCACCTTTTAGTAAAAACATTACTCCTGCTGCTATATTCCCGCTGCTACGTAATTATTTAATAAAACCCCGTAACAGAATAAAGAACACTTCCAAAGCTACTCCCACAAAATGTAACTTACCTGTCACAACTACTAAAACTACAATCTATCCTGGAAAACTCTGTATTGGAAAGCAATAATTGTCCCACTCTTGAAGAAAGATAAAACAGCATCAGAAATAAAAAATTATAGACCAATAGCTCTTACTAGCATAATAGCAAAAGTGATGGAAAGAATGGTGTCAAACAGGTTAAATTGGTTCCTAGAATCACAAAATTTAATATCCCCATGTCAAGCTGGATTCAGAGAGTTCCACTCTACAAATGAACAAGTCTTACTTCTCAGTCAAGAAATCAAAGACTCCTTCAATAGAAAAGAAGATAATTTATCAGTTTTTATTGATTTCCAAAGTGCATATGATTCTATATGCAGAACAAAACTACTAAAGAAAGTAAAAAAATAGGGATACAAGGTCCAATGTTTTCATGGCTATGTCATTTCCTAACACAACGCTTTATTGCAACCAGATATGGAAGAAATATATCTAAATATAAACAAATACACCGTGGCTTGCCACAAGGTGCAGTGCTCAGCACAACACTTTTTAATATATTTATTAATGATCTACCACAACAAATACAAGAATCAGGCGTGAAGTGTGCACTATTTGCTGATGAATTAGTAATGTGGACTTCAAAACCAAAAAGCAAAAGTACAGAACTAGAAAAAAACCATGCCACAATCCTTAAACAACCTACAAAAGTGGACCAAAGAAAATGAAATGACTGTTAATACAACAAAATCAAACTACCAAGTCCTTTCCTAAGAAAAAAACCACTAAAAATAAAACTAAATTTTGAGGGTCAACAATTACCAGAAACAAAGGAAGCAAAGTATTTAGAAGTTACATTTGATACCAAACTTACATGGACCAAACAAATAGAAAATGTAATACAAAGAGCAGAGAGGCACCTTTCACTGTTAAAACGTCTAACAGGAATGAAGTGGGGATGTTCCAGAACAACTCTTAACACAACATATAATGTATATATAAAGCCATTATTTACTTACTACAGTGTAGTTCTTGTAACAGCAAATACAAAAAAAAAAATTCAAATCTTTCAAAACCAAAGTCTGAGATTAATTACAGGTGCTATCAAAATCACACCAATAGCAGCTATGGAAATAGTAACCAACCAATACCCCATTGAATATGAAATAGAAAAAGCAGCTCTTATTCAACACGAAAAGTTGATCAGACTCCCATTCAATACATGGCACAAGAGAAATTTTACACATACACTAAAGACTCAGGAGAGCTTTCTTTCCAAAATTCAAGACATCAAGAAAAATGTATACCTTCCTAATTCAAAGGAAAACTTCATATCTAAAGTCAATCCGACACATACATTAGACATCTCATATTATTTACACATGACAGAAGAAGTTAAGAAAAGTGATACACCAACTAGTGTTCTAAAATTATTGGCATTAGAGACAATCCATACTAGATTTCCAGAACACGAGTGGCTCCATATTTATACTGATGGATCACTGATATCAAACCAAGATGGAGCACATGCTGGAGTCACATGTCACCTCTTTTCCTATTACAAATCTTTAAGTTATGGAACTACTAACTTTGATGGAGAAATTGAAGCAATTCGAATGGCCCTACAAAATCTTTTGTATCTTTTGTACAGAATTTCACATTTTCAGCAAGCAGTTATTCTCTCAGATTCCAGGGCAGCAATTATAGCAATTACTTACAAGTTGTCACCAAAAAACCAAACAATTATAGAATGTTGGAAAATCCTTACCCATCTAACAGCACTTCAGAAACACCTAGTCTTCCAATGGATACCAGCTCACTGTGGACTGAGTGGTAATGACAAAACTGATTTTCTTGCAAAAAAGGGTACTGGCAATGTGCAGAGATCTAGTTATATTACTATGAAAAATCAAAAAATAAAAGATGGGAACTACCAAACATTCAAACAGTAATTCCTGAGTATCCTCGAAAAATGGCAGTTGCAACCTTCAGGTTGATTACAGGACATGATTGTCTGGCAAAACATTTAAACAGAAATGGGATCTGACGCTTCCAAGATTTCTGTTAGTGTTGTGTTTGTGCCAGTGAAAATGTCAAACGACAGAAAAGACAAGTTAACATGACAATGGAAATTAAATTTGTTGTGTTAAAGAGACTGGATAGGGGAACTTACTAATATGTAATACATTTTAGAATATGTTATACTTTTGTTTCCTATATTGTGCTAACATTTATGTAATTTACAGTGTTATGTTACGAGTTGTGAATAACAGATCCCTTATACAGTAAAACTTGACATTTTGGTAACTCGACAACCTCTCAGAGTTATCAAGATTCTACTGTATTATTATTATTATTATTATTATTATTATTATTATTATTATTATTATTATTATTTGTTATTATTTGTTATTTATCATCATCATTGGTCGATTCAGGGAGATTGACATTTCTGCGTGCAATGCAATACTATGTGTATTAGAAACAGGGGTTGTAACTTCATCTTACCTGGGGATGAACATAAGCATCTCTAATTTTTTCGTGCAGCAACTGGCGCACAATGCCTTGGGATTTTGGACTTATTTTTTGTGGTTTATAACTGATATGCAGCTGTGGAATGTTTCCTGAAACAGAACAAATCTTCATTATTCAAAGCTGTGAAGCCTACAGTTTGTGCATCTTAAAGCTGTATTGTGCATGGTTCATGATGTCTTGTTAGTCCGCTGAAACGCTTCAACTAATAATTATGATACTCTGGTGGTGTTCAAAGTTTCATTCTATGTGATGGGTTCAAGTCCTGTAGGAGTCAATTCTAGTATCTTTCTTGGTAGTACTGCAAGGCTGGCATGGGGATTTTCTCCCACAAGGAGACTTGGTGGCGGCACCATGGCCAAGTAGTTAGACCATTCGCCTATCACCAAGGCAGCCTGGGTTTGATCCCACAGACGCCACATGTGGTATTAATGGTGGGTGAAGCAGCCTCTGGGTGGGTGTTCCTTGGGTTCTCCAGTTTCTCCCACCACTCATTCCACCAACTGCTCCATCATCACCTACATTTCATATCATCCTCTCATACTGACCACTTCACTGTCTGGTGCATAAGTTTGTCTGTTTCCCCCACCACTCATTCCACCAACTGCTCCATCATCCTCTTCCTCATTCTCATACTGAACACTTCACTCTTTAATTTATAGTTAATAAGGAAGAATTTGACACAATATAAACACACTATTAACACTGTGGTAACTAATGGTTTTAATACATATTTTATACATAAAAAGATAGAAAAATTGAAATATCAAAAGGCTGCTAAAGAGGTTTCTACCCTTAAGAAATTAGAAGATGATTGTAGTTTTAAAAAGTTTACTTACCATCCTTGGACTTATAAAAAATTAACTTTTTTAAACAACATGGAATAACTTTGGTCCCTCAAAATAAATTTAGTATACAAAAGGATAAAATTCCGAATTATAAAAAATCTGGTATTTATCAATTTAGCTGTTTGGATTATGACAGGGTTTACATTGGTAAAACTGAATGTCAGTTAGAAATAAGAAAGAAGAAGCATTTTAGGAACATTAAATATAGGTAAACAGATTGATAAATTAGCTGCGACAACTCATTTTTGCTCATTTAATCATGAAATAAATCCAGAAGTTAAATTATTAAATCAATTAAATGCACATATAGATTTAATGGTTTGGGAAAAGATATTCATGTTATAAATGGGAACTGCATAATTTATTTTGAAATACCACTGATAGTATCTAAATTAAGAACAATTTAGAAACTAAAAGCTCCACCTATCTTAATATTATTATTCCTTAATTACCACTGATTGCATTTATAGGTTTATTTTGTTTTCAGAAGTTGGCAACACAGAAATATTAAATAATTAAATGTTTGTAGCTATGGTTACTGTTTTAAATAGACCATTGAAAATGTGAACTCATCACAAAATAATTGATTGGAATTTTCAAGAACTTACAGCATGAGACAAGGAAGCTTTTAGTCTCTAAGTTTGTTTTTATTTTAGCTATCAGTAAGTGTTTTATTAATAGCATATAATATCTATTTTATTAACCGATTGGATGTTATACACAATATGTAAATTCTAATTTTGAAAAAACTGAAATACTGGCACTTTATTTAAATGTTCTTCCACAAAACTGACATACATAAACCCTTTTACTCTTCTGATTGTTTCAGAATCAAATTGCCAAACCTTTAAATATAATTTTTGTAACATTTTATCATCAGTAACCAAATTAATACTGTCATATCTTAAACAATTTTAAAGTTTATAAAAAACCATATATGCCACTAAATCAAGGAAAATTGAAGCTATTAACAGTGAAGCAACAGAATCTAAATTAAGAAAAAAGTTTCAAGATAATACAACTTTAAACTAGTCAGTGTTTGAAAAACTTGCAATATTACTAAGGTAAGTGAAGCTTTTAGATTCTATAATCTTCGCGAAAGTTAAAGGCATATGGAGGCGGGCCGTACTACAGACTCCAGCGAATCCTAAGCTTGCCCCTGCTACCAGTGCTGCCGAATGTGGTACATGCATCTCACATGCTCTTATGTATAGAACCTCTGCCGGTACAGACTATGCTTGGCAACAGTGCTCTGCTTGAGCATTGGCCAGCTTTTTACATGCTTTTTGTGAGCAGTATAATTTGTTCTTATATTAGATACATATACATCTAAGAGGCGGAATCAGGACTGAAAAATTCAATGCCATAGCCGGGATTTGAACCATGGATCTTCCGCTTATCAAGCAGCTACTTTAACCACTAAGCTACCATGGACAACTTGCCAGTACAACATTAAATTCCCCGGCTTGTGCGTTTAAAAACAACAGCAGTAAGCTTGTTGGCATAAATAAATAATAATTACATACACATCACATATTTTTTTTTATTAACATCCTCCAACTTAGTGTCATACTGGATGGTGAATGAATGAAATGTGTGAAATGACGCTCAAAGGAACCAGAGATCCATACAGTTTTAAGTTACCCGGCATTTATCTTCTCAGGATAAGAGAAAACCTTATCTAGATAACTAAGTGAGATTCGAACTCACTACCTCTTGAACATGAGGCAGACATGCTACCACCATGCTACAGAGGTGGGCACATTGACTCACCTTTTAGATTAAACACTTTTTTAAGTTTATTCTCTCCAAGTTTCTGCTGAAAATTTGCTTAAGAACTATTATAATTTTTTATTATATAAAATATTTGAATATAGAGATGTGGAAGAAAAATCAAAGTCGAGGTAAAGGCATTGAAAGTGAATCCTGGCCAGTGCTAAAGCAGCAATATAACTCAAGCTATTCAGCTATCCACAATTAAGAAACGTTTTAGGTAAGGTTACTTACCAGCACCCTCGTCTGGCTCTAGCTTGCCAGCTAACATACGAATAAACGTCGTCTTTCCAGTGCCATTCTCTCCCAACAGCACCAGAATCTCAGAGTCCGAGAATTGTCCCTTTAGAACTGTGAGATGGAAGCTTCCCATCGTTTTTGACATCTTAGGGTATTCATAGTGATTCATTCGCTTCACTTCTTCTTCTGTTGCTGATTCTGCCACTTTGAATACCAATGATTCATCTCGGAAGCGCAAATTCTCCGTTGGAACAAAACCATCCAGAAAAATATTGATTCCTGACAAAACAAACAGTTCATGAACACTTTATCTGGAATATGATAATACTAATATACAATGTAGAGTACACTGACAATACTTATGTTTTACCGCATTTCTAACATGCTAATGCAAGATAGACTAAGTCATTTTGTTGCCAGTAGAGTCTGGTCTGCACTAGCTTGGGTCTGGCCTGGTTCAAGTCTAATGTGAAAAATGTTTTTGTCAGGCTCAGGCTTCAAAATTAACAGGTGCAAGATAATTTATTTTATTTTTTGGTCACCCATGTTGAAATTCCAAGAGTAGCACACTTATCATAGTATTACTTCACTAGGAATTGTATATGATTCATGTAATAATAATTATAATAGTAATAGTAATACTATTACACCCTATACTGCCAGACATTCTGCCTTTGACCACTGTCTTTTGCCTCTTTATACCCATGTATATAAAATCTTTCTCTGCAAGATTTGCTTATAAAACACCCTATACTGCCAGTCATTCTCCCTTTGCCTCTTTATACCCATGTATATAAAATCTTTCACTGCAAGATTTGCTTATAAAACACCCTATACTGCCAGACATTCTCCCTTTGCCTCTTTATACCCATGTATATAAAATCTTTCACTGCAAGATCCCAACTGTGGCATTGAATTTCTCAGTTCTGATTCTACCTCTCAAATTCTAGTTAGTTTTTGAAACCCCCTTGTGAACATAGCTAGTGAGAAATGGCGAGATTAGTGATGGGTACTTGACAATACAATGGTGAGAAATTAGTATCAAATGCAACTGAGAAGGTTGTTATCCTATGTTGGCTTTGTACGGACCTGACTTGGTTCTCTGTGGAGCACTGCCAACTCCAGCAATCAGATCACAAACATTCTCTGTGCGTGGTTAAGCTCCCCATACCACTCACACAAGTATCACATGGCAGTAACAATAGCACGCTATGGGGCTTGTTCCTAGTATCTTCCAGAGGATTTGGGAAACATCTGGGGCAAGTGTGAGTGCACTCTCTTCAAAGCTTGGCATGAAGTCAACAACAGTAAAGAAAGGACCCGAGACAGCAGATTTTGGTCAGTCTTCCATTAGTTAGTTGAGTGATTTTAGTAAGTGTACACTTAGTTTTTAGTTAAAGGAATGAATTGGTCAGCCTGTCAGCGAGTGCATAGGTGTCAGCGTGACATTGCACCATCATAGTTAAGGTATAAGAGGCAGTGAAAGTGACAAAAGACATTGAATGACTGAGGAAGGTTAACAGAAGAACTATTGTGACAGCAGAAATGACCATAAACTGCCTGAACTACGAGAAGAAAACTTCACTTTTCTAGTACATTTTAGAGGACTATAAAGTCATAGAAAAGTCACCAGACTTTTGATTTTTGCTAGTTGTGTTACAAAACAATTCATTATATAAATTTACAATATGTCGATGTTGACTTACCTTCCCGGACAGAGAAGGGCATAGTCACAACCCCATAAGCACCAGGTACACCATATAAACAGCATATGAAGTCAGATAAATAATCCAATACTGACAGGTCATGTTCCACAACTATGATAAATCTGAAAATACAGATATATTTATGTTCCATACCATCTTTTATTTGTTAATGAATATACAGGTGTCTCAAAAAATGTACAAACACTTTAAATGACTATAAAATCATTATGAACATAGAGACAAATTTAAAGGTTTGAATTACAGAAGAAAATTTAGTTAACGAACCATGTTTGTAAATGTCTCTGTCTAAGGGATATGTAAATGGCAACCACAAGGTACTCAAGCTGAGCAGAACATTACCTCCACTTACTGGTGTCTAGGGGACATGTGGATAGTGACCACAAGGTACCCAAGCTGAGCGGAACATTACTTCCACTTACTGGTGTCTAGGGGATATGTGGATAGTGACCACAAGGTACCCAAGCTGAGCAGAACATTACCTCCACTTACTGGTGTCTAGGGGATATGTGGATAGTGACCACAAGGTACCCAAGCTGAGCGGAACATTACTTCCACTTACTGGTGTCTAGGGGACATGTGGATAGTGACCACAAGGTACCCAAGCTGAGCAGAACATTACTTCCACTTGCTGGTGTCTAGGGGATATGTGGATAGTGACCACAAGGTACCCAAGCTGAGCAGAACATTACTTCCACTTACTGGTGTCTAGGGGATATGTGGATAGTGACCACAAGGTACCCAAGCTGAGCAGAACATTACTTCCACTTACTGGTGTCTAGGGGATATGTGGATAGCACCACAAGGTACCCAAGCTGAGCAGAACATTACTTCCACTTACTGGTGTCTAGGGGATATGTGGATAGTGACCACAAGGTACCCAAGCTGAGCAGAACATTACTTCCACTTACTGGTGTCTAGGGGATATGTGGATAGCACCACAAGGTACCCAAGCTGAGTAGAACATTACTTCCACTTACTGGTGTCTAGAGGATATGTGGATAGTGACCACAAGGTACCCAAGCTGAACAGAACATTACCTCCACTTACTGGTGTCTAGGGGATATGTGGATAGTGACCACAAGGTACCCAAGCTGAGCAGAACATTACTTCCACTTACTGGTGTCTAGGGGATATGTGGATAGTGACCACAAGGTACCCAAGCTGAACAGAACATTACTTCCACTTACTGGTGTCTAGGGGATATGTGGATAGTGACCACAAGGTACCCAAGCTGAGCAGAACATTACTTCCACTTACTGGTGTCTAGGGGATATGTGGATAGTGACCACAAGGTACCCAAGCTGAGCAGAACATTACCTCCACTTACTGGTGTCTAGGGGATATGTGGATAGTGACCACAAGGTACCCAAGCTGAACAGAACATTACTTCCACTTACTGGTGTCTAGGGGATATGTGGATAGTGACCACAAGGTACCCAAGCTGAGCAGAACATTACTTCCACTTACTGGTGTCTAGGGGATATGTGGATAGCACCACAAGGTACCCAAGCTGAGCAGAACATTACTTCCACTTACTGGTGTCTAGGGGATATGTGGATAGTGACCACAAGGTACCCAAGCTGAGCAGAACATTACTTCCACTTACTGGTGTCTAGGGGATATGTGGATAGCACCACAAGGTACCCAAGCTGAGTAGAACATTACTTCCACTTACTGGTGTCTAGAGGATATGTGGATAGTGACCACAAGGTACCCAAGCTGAACAGAACATTACCTCCACTTACTGGTGTCTAGGGGATATGTGGATAGCGACCACAAGGTACCCAAGCTGAACAGAACATTACTTCCACTTACTGGTGTCTAGGGGATATGTGGATAGTGACCACAAGGCACCCAAGCTGAGCAGAACATTACTTCCACTTACTGGTGTCATGGGGATATGTGGATAGTAACAACAAGGTACCCAAGCTGAGCAGAACATTACTTCCACTTACTGGTGTCATGGGGATATGTGGATAGTGACAACAAGGTACCCAAGCTGAGCAGAACATTACTTCCACTTACTGGTGTCTAGGGGATATGTGGATAGTGACCACAAGGTACCCAAGCTGAGCAGAACATTACTTCCACTTACTGGTGTCTAGGGGATATGTGGATAGTGACCACAAGGTACCCAAGCTGAGCAGAACATTACTTCCACTTACTGGTGTCTAGGGGATATGTGAATAGTGACCACAAGGTGCCCAAGCTGAGCAGAACATTACTTCCACTTACTGGTGTCTAGGGGATATGTGAATAGTGACCACAAGGTACCCAAGCTGAGCAGAACATTACTTCCACTTACTGGTGTCTAGGGTATATGTGGATAGTGACCACAAGGTGCCCAAGCTGAGCAGAACATTACTTCCACTTACTGGTGTCTAGGGGATATGTGGATAGCACCACAAGGTACCTAAGCTGAGCAGAACATTACTTCCACTTACTGGTGTCTAGGGTATATGTGGATAGCACCACAAGGTGCCCAAGCTGAGCAGAACATTACTTCCACTTACTGGTGTCTAGGGGATATGTGGATAGCACCACAAGGTACCCAAGCTGAGCAGAACATTACTTCCACTTACTGGTGTCTAGGGGATATGTGGATAGTGACCACAAGGTGCCCAAGCTGAGCAGAACATTACTTCCACTTACTGGTGTCTAGGGGATATGTGGATAGCACCACAAGGTACCTAAGCTGAGCAGAACATTACTTCCACCTACTGGTGTCTAGGGGATATGTGGATAGTGACCACAAGGTACCCAAGCTGAGCAGAACATTACTTCCACTTACTGGTGTCTAGGGTATATGTGGATAGTGACCACAAGGTACCCAAGCTGAGCAGAACATTACTTCCACTTACTGGTGTCTAGGGTATATGTGGATAGTGACCACAAGGTACCCAAGCTGAGCAGAACATTACTTCCACTTACTGGTGTCTAGGGGATATGTGAATAGTGACCACAAGGTACCCAAGCTGAGCAGAACATTACTTCCACTTACTGGTGTCTAGGGTATATGTGGATAGTGACCACAAGGTACCCAAGCTGGACAGAACATTACTTCCACTTACTGGTGTCTAGGGGATATGTGAATAGTGACCACAAGGTACCCAAGCTGAGCAGAACATTACTTCCACTTACTGGTGTCTAGGGGATATGTGAATAGTGACCACAAGGTACCCAAGCTGAGCAGAACATTACTTCCACTTACTGGTGTCTAGGGGATATGTGGATAGTGACCACAAGGTACCCAAGGTGAGCAGAACATTACTTCCACTTACTGGTGTCTAGGGGATATGTGAATAGTGACCACAAGGTACCCAAGGTGAGCAGAACATTACTTCCACTTACTGGTGTTTTGCTCCTCACCGTAACTTTTCTATCTGACCTTATGAGCTTACCTTGGTCATCTCTTGTTCTCTTCCGACCCCGATGCTATTAGGGTTCCTGAGGACCGGGGAGTCTTTATTTTTCCAACCTCTCCATTTCTCTAAAATATTAACCCCTAACATGCTGACCTGTCATTATAATAAAATCAAATATAATGTGCAAAATATGATGTCATCAGACATCTTAAGAAAGTATTGTTAAGATACAATACCAGCGGATGAATTTTTCAGTAAGCTTAAGTCGATGGGTCCGAGGGAAAGTTCACAGCATTGTTTCAAGAAATTGGAAATAGCATAGTTTCTATTTTCAGATAGAAGCACTCACATAAGAAAGATGCTATTCTCGACGATACTTCGAGAAATTGGAGTAAATATCATACTAGATGATGCAACACTCTTTGACCGACTAGATCAAGGAAGTTAAGATGCCATTCTTAGCAATATTGCGCAAAATCATACAATATAATTTCAGGCGTGCCAAACCTTACTAAGCAGTATAAAAGAGAAGTATTCAGATTGTGAAACGATTCAATAACTGTTATATTTTATGAAGGTGCAAATAAATATCTTAAGTTTAAAATGGAGTTCAATAATATGCCTTGTTCTGTATCATGCCCTGAAAATGCATAAGTCTTCAAGGCCACGACTCAACAAAGCAATTCTTCAAAAAATTGCACCAGTTATTCATTCTAAGTTCTATGGTGTAGTGTAAAGTTAAGCAATGGACCCATGTTATTGGTGACGCTGGACACATGTAACGAAGAGTGAATGAACTGTTTTTAATTACATTTTTCTTCTGTAAGTCAAGCTTAAACTTGTCTCTATGTTCACAAATAATGATTTTGTTGTCTTTCAGTGTTAGTACATTTTTTGAGACAGCCTGTACTTATCTATTTTAATTTACGCATGTTCAGTACAATGAGGAAAATATTAAAATAACACAAATGCCAGACTTAACTGGATAACCATAACAAAAACTGTCAAAAGGAAAACCTGTAGCTTTTGTCTAGTGAGTGAGTAAGGTTTAAGGGCATGTCGGCAGCTAGGGCATTTGGACCCAACTACATAATGCACAGGTGTCACATACATGCATATCAATCAAATGTAATTTTCTTTAATTATAATAAATACAAGGATCATACTGAAAGTAGCCAGCAACTATTTTTACTTGTGTCACACTGGATAAAATACTATCGTTTACACCGCACATAGACAAATTTGTATTAAAAATAAGTAAAAATCTATTTTTTCTTATGTGTCTAAAGAATTATGTCCAATCAGCAACTAATAGGATAATTTATTTCTCTCTCATTCAGTCACACATGTCATATGGTATAGAAATATGGGGCAATACTCCAAAATTAAACCAAAATAGAACATTTACTTTACAGAAAAGAGCAATCAGATATATTTCAAACTTAAAAACGCGAGACTCATGTAGAGAAGCTTTCCATCAGCATAAAATAATGACGCTACCAAGCCTGTATATTTATAAAACTATACTATACATGGTAAAATACAAATTTCCGATGCAAACAAATTCAGATATACACGACCACAACACAAGAAATAAGAATGATTTGGCTATTACAATGCACAGACTTAGCCAGTTTGAAAAGCTGTCTAGTTACGCTGGTGCAAAATTCTACAATAGACTGCCAGCAGAAATTAAAATGCGTGAAAACTACACTAAATTCAAATCTGCTTTACAAACTTATTTAGTTAATAATGTGTTCTATTCACTAGAGGAATTTTTAAAATAGGTTAAAAGTTCAGTAATCAAAACGTCAATGTTATGTATGTATTTTGTAATCTGTTAATAGTTCACTGTGCATAGTCTCTACTACTTGGTTAATCAGTTCTTTGTATATTATTATAATTATTATTATTATCATAATTATTATCATCACTATCACTCTTTTTCTTTTTCTTCTTCTTCTTCTTCTTCTTCTTCTTCTTCTTCTTCTTCTTCTTCTTCTTATTATTATTATTATTATTATTATTATTATTATTATTAATGTTTTGTTATTTTGTCTTTTGCTACTTATATGTACTTGTTTACCATTGACTGGATTCAACTGTGTATTATACCATATTGAATTGCAATAAAATTTTAAAAAATCTTTCCTTTATTTTGTGGATAAATCAGACACATCATAGTAATCTATAGACTTTTCTCTCACTTTTCAACAGTTTCCCTTTCTTTGTACACATTTTCCCCATCGTTCTGCAAGTTTGAAAATATCCTTCCAATAGAACAGCTGCATGAAGATACTGTCTTGTAGTGTTGGCCTTGCATCTGTTCCTGAACACAACTGAAAACATGGTAGTTGGAGCTGTAGGGGGGATGTGGAACATGTCCTCATCTACTCCAGTGTGACGATGTGCATTATCCTGTTGCAGGAGCTCTTCTTTCCAGGGTGCTTATCACTAGAGCCCGGATTTTTATGCAATATCAAGGTGCGAAATATGTACATATTTATGTAATAAAAACATCAAAATATGCTGTTGTTGTTTTCTAGTGCCTTGCATCTGGCAATGAAGCCATTAGCATTCGTGCTTTCCAATACTTTTGAACTGTAGTTTCTTCTGATCTTAATGCTTCACAGGTCTTCAAGTGGTCTTCGTTCATTTCTGCTGGATCGTTACACAGGACACATATTGGTGAAGCTGAGATACCTATTCTGTAGAGATGACTTGCCAAGCAGTCATGATTTGTCAATAGTCAGAAGGCTGCAACAGCTGTTTTCCGTGGTCTCTGGGGGATTATATCTGGATTGGAAAGTAGTGTAATCCATTTTTTATCTTTGGCATTTGTTTCTATTTCTTGTAGGTATGAATGAGAAAAATTTTTTATGATCAAGCGTTTTATTGAGGAATATGAGAAATTGAATTTAGACTTTTGTTTTATTGTTGTGCCTTTCTTTGCAAGTGAGTCTGCAGCTTCGTTCCCCATGACTCCACAGTGTGCTGGAATCCATTGGAGATGAACAGTCTTATTAACTTTTTGGAGTTGTGTTAACATTTTGTAGCATTCTCTAATTTTTGTTGACTTCTTTGTAGTATTTGAACATATTCCCTGAATTGCAGCTTTAGAATCTGAAAGAATTACTGCCTTGTTAAATTTATTTAAGGGAAGATTTAATAATTGTCGGAGAGCAATGTATATAGCCTCTATTTCTCCATCATAATTTGTTGTGTCCCTGCCAACAGAATGATAAAAGGAAAAATGTGAACATGTAACTCCAGCTCCAGTAAGGTTTTCCTTGGAGGATCCATCAGTATATATGTGCAGCCATTCTTCTGTGGGATACCTAGTATTGATTGTTTCCAGAGCTAGAATCACATCAAAATATGTAATATCAACAAAATATGTAAAATTATGTAAGAATCTAAATGCTAAGATGGCCACCTCACATGTAAATGCAGACTGCAAATTACCCAGAATTTTGTAATTTTATGGGTCTCTAAGTACGTAAATTAATTACAATGACTGAAAATTTACTAAATATAGAATTAATTATAGGGAAAATGTTTTGTTTTATGCAGAATTTACCTGAAATTTATTTTCAAGTAGGTAATTACGAAATAAAAAATGTGTTTTGGATTATATTTATTAAAATTACTCATTCCATATAATTATTTTACTTAAATTTTAGATGGTAAAACAATGTTAAAATACTGAACCAATTTACCAATGAGTGAAACAATGAGCTTAATGAGGATGCATTTTCAGTTTTCTATCTCTTGACATACAATGAACAACCAGGCAGTTCCATTTCCAGCCTTTTGCTTCTTTCAACGTACCTATAGTGAATGACCATGTAGGTACTTTTCCATATTTACAGGGGTCATTGCTTGTCTCCTATCGGATAAAACGTTCTTATAAGCAGAGACTTGCTTTTTAGAAGACTGTAGGTGTTTGTTGTGTATGTGAAAAGCACTTATGATATGTTGTTCCAATTGAGATTTCATGGAACAGCCAATTCTTTTACTGCATGCTTGACAGACTGTAAAGGTACTATCTAATTTCACCCATGAATTCAATTTGCAGGACAGTGAGGATGCAACTGGTGCCATTTTACTTAGACTTGCAAGAAACTAACTGCAGTATTATTGCCTTGCTATATTGATGGTTGTCCAGCGGCTCACTTAGTTTCCTTGCAGCTACTATATTACTACCGCCACAATGGTAACAATCAATTTCTCCAGTTTTTGTAAATACCCAAAGCGCTAAGACAAATGTAACACTGGGGGTCAACATTGTCGAGCGACACCTGCTTTGACATAAACAGACAACAATCAGAACAAGGCGTGGCGGTTATTATCACATTCTTAATTTAACTTGCATCCTATTTCGCAGATTGATTTTTGTTGCTTTCAGCAAAACTTGTGAAATAGTAGTTTATAATGTGACAATATTATTTAAAAAATAATAAAATTGTAACGAAACCCAGAAAATATGTACGTTTTATGTAACATTGTTAAAATATGTAGAAATGTGCAAAATATGTAAAAAAAAATGTAAAATAAAAATTTGTAAGGGAGTCCCAAATGACGTAATTCACCAACATTTTTACTTCTCATTGAAATATTATGCAGGATTTAAAATATGTAATTACATAAAAATCCGGACTCTAGTTATTACACAATGCATGACAGAGCTTGTATATAGTGGGTAGCATTTATGGTTTGTTCAAGAAATACAACCAGAATGCAACTCTGTGCATCCCAGAGGACGATACCCATAACCTGCCCAGCAGATGGCACTATCTTCTCTTTCTTCTTCAATGGCGTATCCAAATGGTGTCATTCAATACTCAGGTGTTTTATTTCAGGCTCGTAATAATGGAACTAGCTTTTGTCTGTTGCAATACTATCAACTTCATTTTTATATCTATGAAGAGGGTAATTATTCTTTATTTATGCCAACAAACTTACTGTTGGCGTTTTTAAACACAAGCTGTGTTTGGGCAACGTTTGAGAGGTAGAACTGGAACTGAAAAATTCAAGCCACAGCTGTGATTTGAACCACAGACCCTCCACTTACTAGACAGGTGCTCTAACCATTAAACTACTGTGACAACCTGCAAAAATGACACTGAATTCTCCAACTAATTCATATTTCTCCTGGTAAACCACAAAGGCAGTCTCACATCAGAGACAATTGGTTAGAGCACCCGCCTAGTAAGCGGAGAGCCTGTGGTTCAAATCCCAGCTGTGGCATTGAATTTTTCAGTTCCACTTCTACCTCCCTGAAAAGGGTTTTGGGTGATGGTTCTTCTGTGAAGTTTGTGGTCTATTTCTTGCAGTGTATTATGCGAGACACCTATCTGCTGTAATGATGTCATCAATTCTTCCCTTGTTGCGACCACTACGATACTCTGCAAATGTCTCCATAAGCACATACAAGTCAGCACAATTCATGTACGCTGTTCTGGAAATGCTGCCTATGGTCACAATGGGTGGTATAAATAAAAGCAAGCACTAGCTTTTTCTCACTAATTCGGAGCAAGAGGTTGGTTTCGTATAAATAAAAACCTTCTCCTCCATCTCCTTGCAAGCTAAAGCTTCCCGACCTTGACCGCGGAGCTATTGCTCGCGAAATGGTATAAATAAAAACCTGGCTTCCTCACTCCGATGGAGCTTTTGCTGGCTTTTTCTGAGGTAGCTATGTAGGTACCTCAGCTTGCTCAATCAGTTAGTACCATGGCCAGGATTTCCTGCTCCCACAACTAGCTTATTGCCAATTAGTTTCAAATCACTTCTTGACTTCATTCTTGTTTTTAAGTTGCTTTTTTTTAGTATTTGCATCTTGCTGATGGATATTGTAAGCTCTTCCTCCAATTGCTGCTTTACTGTAGCTACTGCTAAACTTTTGTGCTTGCTTTCTGACAACTGTGCTTTTAATAGAATGTCCTGATTTTCCTTTAACAGATGAACAAAGTGCCTCATAAATACACTGTTTTCTTCAACCATGGTGACTTAAATACATACGTGTTGTAAAATATAATAAACTCTACTCTTGGAGATAAGTTAAATTATTAAAGCAATTAAGTAATCCTATAGATTTAATGGTTTGGTAAAAAATTTTTATTTTAAAAAACAGCAACCATGTCATGAACTTCGAATTACCATCTATAGATTGTATTTATAAATTTTTGTTTTCAGAGATTGGTAAATAAAAATTGAATAAGAGTATTTGTTTTTCAGGAAAAAATAAAAGATTGTAGCTTGGTAACGAATTTGTTTATATGGCTTTGAGAATGAGCTGGACACAGCTTGAAACCCAGGGTCAGCAAATAATACTAAGATAAGTGAAGTTTTTAGTTTCTAATTTTTTCTTACTTTAGAATCTTGTTGCTTCACTGTTAATAGCTTCAATTTTTCCTTATATACGATCATGCTTATATAAACATGCAGCACGTATGAAGAGCACAATGCTCGTACAAATCAAGGTCGAATTATATCTATAAAATAAGCCTATATGAAACTCTTTCATAAAGTAGCTATAGCTTTAATTCAGAGAACACTTTTAAAATCTTTGAATTGCCTATTTTGATGTTCCATGAATTGTAATTGCCCAGTTCTAGAGCAGATCAACAAAACACCAGTAAACGTAATCTTTCAGTATATCACTTGTAACAGACGCAGGTCATCAAATTATGGGAATCTGGGTTTAAATTTATAAAAGGATAATCGCCATGTGTTGGAAGTTCGGATAAATCCCAATTACTGTTTCATTTATCCCTGCCCCCCCCCCCCCCCAAAAAAAAAAGAAATTGACGTCAACTATGTGCTTTAATTAGATTCACATTTTTTGTGTAGTGTGACTTTGTCTATCTCCTACAGTTTATCAGTTATACAAATGTGATTCAGAATGAAAAGGTCTTCACAGGCTATTCCCCCGAAATTTTAGATGGAGGGTTTCCATAAAGTCGCACTCTTGGAGGTTACTGAACTTCAATACGAAATTTGGTTTTTAAAAGTGCCTGCTTGGGTTTTGATGTTCACACTTACACACATACAGGCATGCACACCTAGGGCTCTCTCTCTCTCTCTCTCTCTCTCTCTCTCTCTCTCTCTCTCTCTCTCTCTCTCTCTCTCTCTCTCCATTCAGAAAGGCTCAGAAGCTGTATTTCTGCTTAAATCTCGATATCGAATTATTGGGCAGAATGCAATAATTCCTCCACTACGTTTAGTGGTTGAGGAACTAAAAAACTACTCAATATGTAGGGACTTGGATGCAGATATAAATAATTATAATCACTATTTATTTATGCCAACAAACTTACGTTGGTGTTTTTAAACACACAAGCCGTGTGTGGCCAAAGTTTGAGAGGTAGAACTGGAACTTAAAAATTCGGAAGGTCTGTGGTTCAAATCCGAGTTGTGGCATTGAATTTTTAAGTTCCAGTTCTACCTCTGAAATTATAATCACATTTAAAGAGAAAATGTAAACTTGCTTCCAGAGGGAAATGAAACACGAAGGGGGCCTTTTAACAATCTGTATACATCCTAAGGTGTTGTTATCCTGCCTGCGTATGATAACGCTAAACATAATGTGAATGAGGTAATAGTGTTCCACTCTCATTACCGATGATAATGTAATCAAAGCGATACATAGAGTAGAATATTGTGCAAATCAAAACCGGGTTATAACTGAAGACTTTCATATAAAACCGACCCTAAATTTAAATTTCCACGAAATGAAACTTCTTCCTCCGGTATAGCTTTAATTTATGATGAAGTGTTATATAATCTTAGAATTAGTCCCCACACACTCACTCTTGGAATTAGTTATTGATAGCTTATATGTATAGATGTAAAGGATATCAGTATAACGGTGCAAACACACGAGTACAAATTATCTACTTCCATATATCAGTTGATACATACTATAAAACTAAGAAAATCACTGATGGAATTTAGAAAGTGTATGAACGTTATCGGTGGAATGCCAGGCGAATCTTAATTTCTATTTAATTTGCCAAATCTTTACTTACATTTTCGTTCTTTAAAATCAGTATCTCTATCAGATTTATTACATGAGGATACGTTTAACATGAATAAGTATATGGATATTTAAATACAGCAAATATTTAAATCGCCTCCAGACATGAAAAAGGTGTGTTTGTTTACATCGCGTGGTGAAGGCCACGAAGCTAAAGCTTTGTGTTGAAAGCAAGAGCTGGCGGAAGAGGGGAAGTTTTTATTTATACCAAATCACGACCACCTGCTTTTTCTCAACTTGCTTACCAGCTTCAGCTCACAAGCACTTGCTAGTTTTTATTTATACCACCCAATATGGCAACATTGGTGTAAAGTCTGTACATTATAATTCTGCAGTTCTTTTTGTTGCATTATTTGATTGGTCATTACTTTCAGTATGAGCCTCATATTTGTAACAAACTTCACTTATAGTTACACATAATTTCTCCATGGAATTGAATACTTTTGTTGTTACGGTTAATACTGCTAGCTGATAGACTGGTTTTTACTGTGTTCACAAATACTGGAAGTAAAACAAATTTGTTGACAGAATCAATTGCCAGTATTTCAAAATTTATTATATGATCTTTATTCTTCAAAATAAATATATTTTCCATACTATATCCATGAATGCATTTAAATGCTTTAATAGTTTAATCTCTGGTCTTATTTCCCCTTGCTCTTAAAAATGAAAGATAAAATGTCTGCAAACTCTTACTTGTCTGGGTGTATGAGGGAACGAATAGTAACTGCAGCGTTGAGTCTTTGTTTCACATCCAGATAACTTGATGGTTCATCAAACATGAAAATGTCACCATCCTGGATACACACCATGGCGCAGGCAAACCGCTGAAGTTCTCCACCAGAAAGAGCTTCCACAGAACGATTCCTTATGTTCTCCAGATCTAAAATCAAACACACTATGTCTCATTTTCTATTCACATATTTATATTCTCTCAACAAGCTATATACAACACAAAGTTTTATTCCCCAACAACTATCCTTCATTGTGACTCCAGTAAACAGAGCAACAACAGCTATTCAACAATGGCTACAGAATATAATATATGCAACTTTTTACATACAAAATGGAAAATCATTGCATACATACTGATTTGACTATCACTTAAAGACTACCATATTCCCTTGCAGCTACAAGGAACTGAAGCTTCTGCAAACATTTATCAAGATAAACATGGGGTAGATGGACGAATAAGTGTTTGAATAGTTTTAAAAGAGTGGAACAAGTCATGTCAGTGTAACACATCACATTTTTTTCTCTATCTACTTCATTTTAATAGAGATAAATCATTCCAGAAGTAGCTACTGTGACAATGGCCCCCAAACAAAAGTGTGCACAGTTGAGCTTTCCCACGTAACTCACATGAGCAAGTGCGTCTCTCAGAAGTGTGTATAGTTAAGCTTTACCACACAACTCACATGAGCAACATGACTTTTGCATACCTGGTAAATTGTAAGAAATACACCAAATCTTAATATACAAAAAATGCAGACCTTGTTAAAACATACAATTTATGTGCAAATAAATTTTTTCTGTAGAGCGCATCATTTCAGAGACATTCCTTGTTATTCGTGTGAGTTTTGAAGAACTTAATTTTCTCAAATGGAACATAGTTATTCATTGGGGGTTCTTTTTTTATTTATTCAGGGAACTTAAAACCTGTACCATCACCTACTTTAATGACTTGCTCTCATTTCCTATTTTTGTTTCCGAGATATCTGTGGTGTAACTTTTCATCCCTCTATATCTTTCTATTTTGAACCTTATGTTTTGCAAAATTGTGAGTTGAGAATTTAAAATTTGCAAACCTTTCTCACACTAAGAGCTGAAAATACTTACCGAGCAACTGACAGATTTCGTCTTGGTTTTTACGTTCATCTTTCTTGTCCAGAAGCTGCTGTACTGTTCCTTTGACAGCTTTGGGAATCTGGTCTACGTACTGTGGTTTGATCAACGCTTTAAGATCATCCTCAAGAATTTTAGTAAAGTAATTCTGCAGCTCTGAACCACGGAAATGATTTAAAATCTCCGTCCAGTCAGGAGGATCCTAGATAAACAGAACCACACATTCAGTACATCTACAGTCATTATTGTAATAGAGAGCAAATGGGCTAACAAATTTTAACAAAATTTTGCATTTCATTGCATAATCGTTGCACTTTTTATACTTTCTTCTTCCGATTATCCCCCCCATATGGAGAACTTACACCTCCCAGGGTCAGATGCCTATTAGGGAGCAGACAAACATGTACTAGTGTAGTGGTCAGTATGAGAGTGAGGAAGAGGATGATATGAAATGTAGGTGATGATGGAGCAGTTGGTGGAATGAGTGGTGGGGGAAACAGACGAACCTATGTACCAGACAGAGTGAAGTGGTCAGTATGAGAGTGAGGAAGAGGATGATATGAAATGTAGGTGATGATGGAGCAGTTGGTGGAATGAGTGGTGAGGGAAACAGAACATATGTACCAGACAGAGTGAAGTGGTCAGTATGAGAGTGAGGAAGAGGATGATATGAAATGTAGGTGATGATGGAGCAGTTGGTGGAATGAGTGGTGGGGGAAACAGACGAACCTATGTACCAGACAGAGTGAAGTGGTCAGTATGAGAGTGAGCAAGAGGATGATATGAAATGTAGGTGATGATGGAGCAGTTGGTGGAATGAGTGGTGGGGGAAACACACAATGAGGGAGAGACAGCAGACAATATGGTCCATTGTCCTGGAGAACAGCAGCATCTCCCTTGGGCACACAGTAGGCTACACCATTCAACACAATTCCTGGCATCGCTGTTGGGTAGTGTCCCTTAGTCTTGTTCTCGCCAGTTTTGATAACTCCTCGCCTGGTGTCTTGATGGGCCGTCCTCCGCAGCCACCTTGCTCCTGGCCCAGTAACAACCTCCAATACATCTGGTTGAATCACAGTTACTGCTGCACTCGTGTTAACTAGTACCGGCATAGCTTCATCCTGTATCCTGTCATCCTCCATTCTCCTGTTCACGACACTGCATGTCACCTGATTCGATGGCTCCAAGAGTTCCTCCATGTCCCTTGCTTGCTTGTGCACTTCCCTGCTGGTATCCTCCAGGGGATCCTCGACGATGTCCCTGAGGTGGTTCTTTGTCTTCCTCGTGATGTGCAATTCCATTCTACGAGTCGACCTCAATGTTGCCTTGGCCACTAGGAGGCCTCCAGTTCCTTGATGCTTCCATCAACTTTTCCTTCCAGGGTGCCAACACGTTCCCCATCATCCTCCATGATAACCACACACTGGCCGAGTTCTTCCACATCTTCCTTCACGCCAAGCACCTCTCCATCAATTCACTCATTCATTTTTATTTATCCTTTTAAAACATATACATGTTTTTAGACACCTCAAGTTACATAAAATACAATCTTTGCCGATAACTCCATCTATGTCTTTGATGTTTTACTTTTACCTTTTCAGCTCAAATTTCCATATTGTTACTTTGCTTCCAAAATTCCTGATTCTAAATTTCTAGTTCCTCATTTCTATCTTCACTTCTTCTACACCAGCCAGTAGTTTCTTGAGCATTGCTCTTCTCCATCATGTGTCAAATGGCACTTCTAAGAATCCCACTCCTGACATCAGTGTAGCAAATGAGGAAACACCAGTTACTGCTAATCACACTTAATTAGCTTCCAGTCAGTTAGCACAGTGCTACAGTCACTTTTCTACAAGCTCAGAGCAACAGAACAACCGTTGAATCAAATCAGAATAAAGACCCGTCAGGTTAAACCTACACTGAACTGCACTTGGCACAACTCACAGGTGCTGTCCACTTAACTCTTCATAAACAGTTAACCAACTCCTAATATAGGTCTTTACACAATGGAAAACTTCTGCAAGTAGAATGGTTGACAGTGAATGAGAAGGAACAGTCTAGATGAGAAAACAGGACACAATGTCTATTGTTTCTGTATGCTGTATTGTCTGGTTGGCGGACAGGTCCCTTCCCTAGTGGAGGTAATCAGCAGCAATTACATATCACTCTAAGAAAAACCTTCTTGTTATAATTGGTTACCTTTCTGCAAGTCAGTGGGTAGTTACAAGTATACAATACTGAATTACTAGCAGGAAACAACCCACAATAACAGAACATTTACTTACTGCATAGCGACCAAGATTCGGTTTCTGTTTCCCTGCTAAAATTTTCAGAGCCGTGGATTTTCCTATTCCATTTGTTCCTACTAAACCCAACACCTCTCCAGGTCTTGGAATAGGTAGACGATGCAATTTGAAAGAATTCTGAGAGTAACGGTGCGTTGTGTCCTTTTCTAGATTGCTTGGCAGGTTAATGATTGTTATAGCCTCAAACGGACATTTCTGAAACAAATAAATTAATCCATTGTTATTTCTGTACGCCAACCAACTTACTGCTGATATTTTTAAACATACACGCCATGTGTGGGCATTGTTTGAGAGGTGGAATCAAGACTGAAAAATTCACTAAGCACTAGTGGTTAGAGCAGCCACACGTGAAACGTAAGATCCACAGTTCAAATCCCAGCTACGACATTAAATTGCTCAGTCCTGATTCCATCTCTGAAAGCAATAGGTAGATATCATGCACTGAATCATCCATCTCTCCAAACGTCTGGCAGCAGATTTGGTACATATCCCTTTCAAGTACCATCTGCATTGGCTCAAGTTGTTCTCAATGGAAATGTGCTTCACAGACTGAACATACAATATAACCTAAATACATGGCTCAAGCAAATTCAAATGTATTTACAGAGTATCTGGTAATGGAGGAATTCCTTGGCAAATCATTTTAAGGACACATTGTAGTGACACAGGGCTCAAAACATCAATTTTTGGTTTTATGCATAATATGAATCTACGTAATTTGTAGAATTACAAGGTTTATGTGTGTTTGCAGCATTTAAAGGGCATTAAATGGGGATTTAAATATAGCTGCCATCATTCCTGGGTACCTTCTTTGACACTTACCAAAACTTGTTTTTTTTTAAAAACAATTTTCAAAAAATACTTTTAATAGACAGAGCTGTGATTGTTTTTGTGCATGTGCAAAATATATTTCTCTATACAGCTGGTCGAAGCTTTTATATTGCCTTCATATGAAATCTCTCTAAAACAAATTTTAAATACCTAAAAAGAATTGAAACAATGAGGCATACATATAATTATATATTTTTAAAATTGCTATTTTTGGTTAAAATGCCAATCTTTTACCAGCTATGTCAAATATCATGTGTTTAAAATGAGTACAAAATCTGAAGTGTCTCACTTTAATTGTTTAGGAGAAAAATGTTCTTGCTTATTGAATTATCAACAAGTTAGCAATTTAATCAATGAAAAATAGAACCTATTAACTGTGAAGCAGCAGAAACTGAAACTTAGATACTAAAAGCTTCACTTATCTTAGTAATTGCTGCGAGTTCTTAAATGGTGCTTCTACCACATTTTCAAAGCTTTATTTCAAATCAGTTACCATAGCTACAGATGCTCAACTACTTAAAAGATCTGTGTCACAATCTTCTGAACACAAAAACTTATAAAGAGAATCTATTGGTGGTATTTATTGTTCTGATTCTGCCTCTCAAACATTGCCCACACACGGCTTGTGTGCTTAAAAACACCAAAAGTAAATAAACAATTACAGATGAAGCTGTATGCCTTACCTTGACACATATACCACAACCTATACACAGTTCTTCTGATATACTTGCTATCTTGTCATTTGGAGTTACTTCAATACACAGTTTCCCCATGCGAACTACAGGACACGACTTCTTGCACTCCTGACGACATCGTTTAGGTTTACACTTATCTGCATTTACAATTGCTATCCTGGTCAGCTTGTCTGTCTCTTCTGTTGCTTTGCTTCGAGGCATCCTGTCAACACCAAGGCACACACTAGGTCAACAACACCAAACTTCAAATACAAATTCTGCAAAAAAACAGCAGAGGCCTTAAGTCCTCCTGGCTTTGGCAAACTACATTGTTGACTTGGACAGACCGGGGCTCAGTGCAAGATTCAAGACCATGCCAACTACTATATACATACATAATGGAACATCTTTATCATTTCACAAACAATTACGAGGTCCTCAATTTCATTGGGACATACCAGACTGACAAACAAGCTCAAGGTCTGGCTGCCTTGCATAACTGTTTGTACATTGCTGGAACCTCTGACAGGTACCCAGCGATCATGAGAAAGGTCCAGGTTACATCATCATTACTATATAAGGAGACAAGGAAACAGCAGACATGAGTCAGTCAGTGTATCAGTGAGTGTGAGACAGCTGTGTGTGTGGTACTGTCATCATGAAAGTTACATCATATTAAACTAAAGAAGACTTAATGAGAATCAAGTGACAGTATTGTCTCAGTTAGTGTATGAGAGAGAGAGAACATATAGAAAAACAGTGAAATGACAGTGTCAAGGTTATGAGAAGAAAACAGTTGTGAGTTGTATAATGAAAGACTATAGAGTGGTTTTCTTTGCAGTGTTTAATGACCGCTTTTACAACTACGGCACCGTAGGCAGTGACAATGATGATACATGGAACGAAGATGGAGCACTGGTGGAATGAGATGGTGGGGGGAAACTGGAGAATCCAGAGGAAACCTGCTGCAGCACCACTTCGTCCACCACAAATCCCACATGCAGTTGCCTGGGATCGAACCCATGCCGCTTTGATGAGACTGCAGAGTGTGTTAACATTAGTCAAAGAGAACTGTGTTTGTAATTAGTGTATGAGAGACAGAGAATGTGAAAAAGACAGTGAAAGGACAGAGTCAAGGTTATAAGAATAAAACAGTTGTTTGTTGTAATATTGTGAAAGACTGTAGACTGTCTATTAGAAAGGTTAGTTCTTCTGGGCTTATAGGCCATGGTCTAGAAGGCATTGTAGATTCCAACATTTTGCCAAGTACTGCACTTGGCATCATCAGGGTAACACGATCCGCTGTCTGCACTGCTCAGAGTTTGAATGTGGAAGCAGAGAAAGAGTGGAAACGAAGACCATTAACGTCCGTTACGGTTATTATATGGTGGGGGTGGCCGGGACATTGTTGCGCTGGCTATGGTAGTGATTGGCTAGTTGTAGGCGGGGTTTTATTACAACTGTTGTGTGTGTCTGAAAGTTTATCTTCCTCGTACGGCCACGAGCTCCAACAGTTGTAAGACGGCGACCATCAGTGAAAAAGCATTTGTTGCTCTCGAGTTTCATACGTGACAACCATGCGACAAAACTTAGAACAAAGTATTAGAAAGACCCACCCACTGTCAACTCTGTACGTAAATGGTATCAACAGTTGATAACCATGGGATGCCTATGTAGGGCAAATCAATGTGTCAGCTGAGAATTCCTGAAGAAACAGTCGACCATCTGCAAGCTTTGCATGTAGCCCACAAAAATCAACTCGAGCCAGTAGAGAATTGAACATCCTCATTCGACCGTTTGGAAAGTGTTAAAGAAAAGATTGAAGGTGCAACCTTACCGTTTGCAACTGTTACAAGCATTATCACCTGAGGACAAAGTGTAATGTTTTAAATGTTGTAGCAGTTTCCAGGAGGGTATGTAAGATGAGTTTTGGGATAAGATTGTTTTCAGTGACGAAGCAGCATTCTTTCTGAGTAGAAAGTGAACAGGCATAATGAAAGGATTTGGAGAACTGAAAAGCCCCATTCTGTCATGCAGTATGTTCATGATTTGCCTAAACTGAATGTTTTCCGTGCAGTATCACAATCTAAAATTTACGGTCCCTTCTTCAGTGAAAAGTCCATTACAGGGCGCATCTACCTGGATATGCTGGAGAATTGGCTTCTGCCAGAGTTGGAGACCGATACTGTCATCTACCAACAGGATGGTGCTCCACGCCATTACCACCGTGATGTGACTTCCTGAACATCAGACATCAAGATTGATGGATAGGTTGTACTGGGAATGAAGATAACACACTCTCCCGACCTCACCCCTTGCGACTTTTACGTATGGGGTTATGTGAAGGATGCAGTTCACATGCCACCATTACCTGCTGATTGAGGTAAGGTGTACAAAATTGAGGAGTCAACATGTTTCAGGGAGCGTTTCTTTCTTGCTCATCCCTTCCCTCTCGACGAATATTAAAAAACCTATAAGGCATTTATTTCAACATCAAAGTTTATGAAACTGAGTCTTGGCTGTGTCGTAATACTTATAAAGGGTTTTGTTGATCTATTCTCAAAATAAAAATGAGTTTGGAATTACTGCAGTTCTGGACATTTAGATAACATGTATAAGGTACCATAAAACACAACTATTCCTGAAATCACATAATATACAAAAAACAAAAATGTTTAGTATAACTCCAAGAATAGAATTTTCATTGAATAATCAGTGTAAGCTCTCAGTTGAACAGCAGGCCAAACTTCGACAGAACAACCACGTCAAAAATTAACAAAATGACATTGAAACAGTATAAAAGTTACTCTAGTGTTCCCCATAGTCGAAAAGCTCCCCAATATTGCATCAGAGAAAGATATTTACTGTCCACTTTGGTCACCTGCAGTAGAAAATTGTTTATGTTACAGCTGGTAATGTTTGGGAGTGCCATGTTAGCGTAGCTTTGGTTAAGCTAGGTGCAGCTTAGTTTTTTAAGTTCAGGGGTCAAATTGAGAAAATTGAGCGACAAGGAGAGTATAGAGGAGGCGAGAAGAGGCAAAGTGTACACAAACTGTGTTTCAATGTCTTTTTTTTTTTTTTGTGAGCATTCTCTCTAAAATTTTCTGTTTTTTGCGGAACTTTGGAAATTTTTTGTGCCGGTTTGAGGCATTTTTGGAAGCTAGAATTTTGGATATGTATTTATACGTGCCTAACGGATATTTTGGGATAAAATTATCTTTTTTTACGGCATTGGTCTGTGCAAGTTTGCCCCAACAGCAAACAATGAAGTGGAAAAGAACAAAGGTTTGTTTTCTCATTTTGCACGGGCTGTATGTTTTGTAGGAAAATTGGCGCCTGCTTTTCATGGTCACAACGAGAATGAAGGACCTTTAAACAAAGACAATTATGTCGAATATTTAAATAAATTCATAATATATGACGCCTCTCTCCACTTGGAAAAATCTGTTTCATGCAAATTCAGCTGATGTTCAGAATGACTTAATTTCAAGTGTGAGTGACATCATGCCATAAGGAATTAAGAAGGAAATTTCTAATGCCTTCTTTGTTTCATTATCATTAGATGAAACTTCTGACATTAATAGTAAAGAACAACTCTCTACCGTTCATAACATAAATGTTTAAAGAAATGTTGAAGAGAGTTTTATTTGCTTTGCATATGTAAGCTCTAACAGAAAAACAGATTTTTCTTTGAATCATGCTCTCAATATTGTCAAACATTTCTTTCAGACAATAATAAAAGAAGAAAACTCTGAAGCGCAATCTGCTTAGGTTGGGTAATATTTTAACGAATTTTCCAATATTTGTTGGATTACATACCAAGTATGATAGTCGGAATACACTACTGGACATAACCTACAACATTTACATGTTTAAATGGATGAGTTGTACAGTAAACAGAATGAAACACTGAAAAAGGGAAGGATAGGAAGATGGAAATAAATATGGCATGTGGCAAGAGATAGAGGAAGAAGAGCAGAAAAGGGTTAGACAAACATAAAAACTGTGAAAACGAGAGGAGCAGAAAAGTATAGAATTTCATTTCAATCAATAATGCCAGGACGCTGTACACTTTTCTAGATAGATATAAGAGCAGAGATCTACAGTAAAAATTGAACTTCCATTTTAAAATTCTTGCCCTGAACTATGTTTGGGCACACTACCAAAATGCTCATTTTTAAAAATGTTTTCCCCAAAAATTCATTATAGCGATGACAGAAACGAGATAACCTGCCCTCATTTCAGTTACTTGATTTCGTTATCTCTACACGACTTCCAGTAACGATATAGGTTCCGACCGCTACACATTCCTAGAAAACGGGCTGTTGTCGTGCATTACACAGAATGAGGAAACCATTTAATCAGTTTTGCCGTCTCTAACCTTGCTGCTTTTCTAAGGTTATGCAACCTTTCAATAGGTTGTAATAAAAAAGATTTAAGTGCTGTAACCACCAAGTCATCGTTCATCAATAATGTAATATTCTTCCACTTTCTGTTCTTTGATAGTTGTTCTTTTTTAATCAGAATTGGTTCCCAGTCCAAATAACCATAATAAACATAAATCGTAACACTTAACCATGAGGTAACATCTGTGTCCTTATATCTCCACTTAAAAATTTACACACACATTATACACAAATAAATCGTGTATACCAGGAACTAATACTTTGTAAAGATGACAAAAATATACCGAAAAAGCTTTCCACTAACCTGATATTAAATTTAAGGAGTGTAAGTATTACACTCTGCCTCCGTTATGAAGCACGTCGAGCCTCTAAAAGGATGGCCATGGCTACAGCAAACTTTAGCGATCAAACTAACATCATACTAAATGTTGTCTGTTTTCAATTGAAATACACGTAAGTATCGGCGGCTAAAATGTAATGACTTTATCATTTTAAGTAATTTACAGTTGCAGTTTGGAGAAAAAATGCAATTGACATGACATACTCAACTTACTTAAATAATGTGGTACATAACTTTCCCATAGCTAACTTGATGTTCATCTGTTTTCCAACCATCTGGGAAAAATTTCGTATCTGGTAAATTTCCAGTTTAATTTGAATCTTAATATTTGAACTGTTGAAATTCACTGTGTTTGTGATATGAAATAAGAATTAGGAAAGCTTTATTGTTGAAATTTATCTCTCTTCTCATAAAACCATGACCTTAAAACAATAAGAAATTCAAAATGTCAGAACTTATTGGCATTTTCAAGTTAACATGTTGGCAGCATATTCTTTTTTTTTTTTTTCTCCTTGTAAAACCCTGGATGTACAAACCTACTGGATCGTTCACCGTTAATATGAAGTGCAAGCCATCGTCTGCTAGCTCTACTGTCATACTGGACCACAACTGGACTTACATATATACGTACTTCCTGAGGGAATGCCCCTGATCACTCCAGAAGCAATAGCGACAATTCAAGCGTTCGAGAGAAGATACCTACGAACTGCATCCAAGCTAAAAAAAGATTATAAGTCCAACCTGCTCGACAACTATACAAATACAAAACCAATAGACCACCACATCGCCAACCTTATGATTAATTACATTCACAATACCCACACGAGAATCTACAGGAGAAAGCTGATAAGAACCGCACAACACATGAAAATCCTCCCCCTGGCCAAGCAGAAAAAAATCCACCCCTCATCACATTAATAAAAAGTTATGACAAACACCAGGAGGATGAACAAAATAAAGTACACCACCACATACAAACATTGAATGCACTGCTCAACATAGAATGACCACACCCCCACAGACCAAAACTAACCACAGTTAAAAGAAGTGCGAGGCGAGGTGCAGCAGCAGCAGCAAATAAAAGACACTACAATGACAAATCAAAGCTCTTCTTGGCAGAAGATTGTAGAGACGGCGGCGAATGGTTGTGGGACCTGGAACCATGTTATCCGCCTTCATCATACCCAGATGTGTATAAAATAACTAATTATATATATATGTATATATAATAAATAAATAAATAAATAAATAAATAAATAAATAAATAAATAAATAAATAAATAAATAAATAAATAAATAAATAAATAAATAAATAAATAAATAAATAAATAAATAAATAAATAAATAAATAAATAAATAAATAAATAAATAAATAAATAAATAAATAAATAAATAAATAAATAAATAAATAAATAAATAAATAAATAAATAAATAAATAAATAAATAAATAAATAAATAAATAAATAAATAAAAAATAAATAATTATAAAAAGGAAAAAATATACAGGATGTTAGGGGTATGAGTGCGCAGACTTCGCGTGCTGGGAGATCCAAATATGACTAATAATAAAGTCCAATAACAACTCCATCTATCTTGAAAGTTAAAGGAGATAATCGAACATTATTGAATACATTATCTGCACAGTGTGTGCGGCCAGGCATGCGCTCACACCTGCAACGGGTGAAGGCCTAAACTAGGCTAGCGCTCGAAATCCGGTTCGCCACGTGCCTGTGTGTTTCTTGTCAGCTAATGCCAGTAACGAGGGATGGGGTGGTTTGCTTTTAAGCTATTCAATTGTATTTACGAGAACTAAACTAAAAGCTGCGTAAGAGGCTACGCATAAGGTGTAGTCGGATGATCAAAGATAGCAACTTCTAATGTTAAGTATGGAAATACCTCATTCGTGTAATTTGTAATTAAAACAGCCACTGTTTGCTAAGCAGGAAAACCTATTATGAAGAACACAACTTTGGAGCCGGAACAGCCTAGATGGCCTAAGACGTGAAGAAGAAGAAGAAGAAGAAGAAGAAGAAGAAGAAGAAGAAGAAGAAGAAGAAGAAGAATTAATGGTCAATAACTGCAAACTCAAGAAGATGTGTTTTATAGTAGATGTTCAAGACGGCCTGCATTTCTCCTTAGAGTAGAAAGCCGAGGTCTTCGCTGACTGTCTCCAAGACAGATTCACCGAAAACCCAGTGACCAACCGTCACCTAGAACGGGAGGTCCAGACATGGGTACAAACCTGGGTGGTGCAGAAGTAAGAGCAACAAGTATCCCTTATAACGTCGCAGGAAGTTTACAAGCTCATTAGGAAATTGCCTAATGGGAAAGCTGCCGGCACAGACAAAGTGACTAATGAGGAACTTAAGCATTTCCCAAGAAAAGCTTTGGTGCAACTTACAAAGATATTTAACGCCTGTTTGCAGCACAGCTATTTCCCCTCTACTTGGAAGCGAGTCAAGGTTATTGTGCTCCCAAAGCAAGGAAAAAGTACCAGGCAGTCGCAAAATTACCGCCGCACTAGTCTCTTGTCTACTATTGGTAAATTGCTCGAAAAACGTATACTTTCTCTACTTCAAAAAAGTTTTCGGAAACACATGAACTCTCAAATTCACAGTTTGACTTTATAAAAGGATATTCCACACAATTATAGCTCCTCAGACTAACTGATGACTGAACAAAGCAATTTAACAATGGGGGTTTAACTTTGGCATTATTTCTGGACGTAGAAGCCGCGTTCGACCGGTGCTGGCACAATAGCCTCATTTAAAAACTGCAACACAATTTCCCGGCACTTCAAAATTATCTGCACTTGCTGCACAACTTCTTAGAAAATCGATACTTCTACGTCCAAGTGGGCCGCCCCTCCTCTCAGGAGCGAGTGATGCGAGCTGGCGTCCCACAAGTGGCAATGTTGTCATCATTCTTGTATATACATATTGTTTACAAATGATTTCCCAGTGCCCGCCAGATGCAAGGTTGCCATGTATGCAGACGACACTGCAATATAGAACCAGCACAAAAATCCTTGTTTCGGCCTTGCAGAAATGGTTACACAAACAACTTCCTGTAATGGCTCCATGATTGGAAAATCAAAATTAACCCCAATAAATGCTAGCTAATACATGTTTCAAAACGGCATCACACTTTGGCAATGGACCTAACGGTCGGTGGTCAAGTGTGTGCTGGTCCACTCACATAAAAAAACCGCCACCAACGGCAGATAGAGGTTAAAGTTATGCGCCCCTATCTTCCGCAGCAAACAGTTGCAACTTAAATCCAAGCTGATTTTATATAGGTAATTTATATTTTCGGTGGTCCTATACGCATGTGTGGCCTGGGCAAACGCCTCCAAAACGTCTTCCTTAGAAAACTCCTCTCTGTTACACTCCTTACCACTAACTAAACTGTTCACCTCGAAACCCAGATCCCATCCATCCCAGAGGCAATAGCATAAAGAGCTAAGGCAATATAGACGCGCATTAGAAACCACGAGAACTACATGATCGCCAACATTGACAAAGGCCAGCCGAAGCACCGCAAGCATACTAGAATAAAAAATGCTCTAGACGCGGTACGGCTCGCCGACTAATGCACACCCATGCAACCCAGGCCCCAGGCCGCACACACAATACGGCAAAGGTCCGCGCCTTGGGAATCACCCAAGGGCTGCAACCTGTCCGCGCAGGAAAACAGCGGAAAACTGTACATAGTGTAAAAAGTGAAGTGGAGTGTAATTCCCAGTGTAGATGCCTGTAAGTCCGGCCTAATGTCGGCAATCTCCAGGAAAATGACATGGTCTTCACCGGAAGCCAAATGCACACAGGGCGTGGAAGTCTACGCACTCATTCAAGATACTGGTTTAGTTTATTTTTAAAACATATTTTGGTACAGGACTTAATTTCAACAGGTAATTTATTGGACAATATACCGCCTACAATATATGGATCAGCGTTTTTCTTTTTATTCACTGTTATTCTATGAAAGTGCATGTTTTGTTGTGTATTATGTGGATGTATTTCGCTATTAATCTGGATACCATTTGTGCTATTTACAGTTAGATTGGTTTTATACACCTATAGTGATAAAATAGAATATTTTCCTTAATAAACGCATTTCTGCAGGTTTCTAGTTTACGAATATTGAACATAATTCTTATACACTTCTGTAAAATTAAAATTCTATTAATATGTACTTGTGCAGCTCCTCCCCAAACTTCTAAACAATAACTGAGATGCGGAAAAATAAGACCATAGCATGTTCATTCACATATCTGTTCACTCGTCTAAAGAAGTAGAAGTAGACACTGTTAATGTGTTCAGACCAGGTTAGTTTACTGTCAATTTTAACCCTAATAAGGGAAGAGATACAATTAACGGGGGAGACGGTTACACTCATTTCATTTCGCAGCACTGTCTCTCCACTTCAGTGCCACATCTCTTGGTTTGTTCGTCCATTCTCTCCACATGCTCCCTCCAATGTCTTCTATATTCTTCAATCTCGTCTAGTAAATTAAATATTCCAAGTCCTTTTCTTACGTCTTCAATCTCTCAAAGCGTGTCCCGCTACAGATCTGAGAAATCTCACCTCAGCTGCCGTCACACTTTAAACTTTCACTGGGCTTTTCCTGCCACCTCCCATTATTTAGTTATACAATGGCATCCCTTGTCAGTTGTTCAATATATATAGGTTTAAGGAGCTATCGAGTAGGCATCAAATATAATTAATAGTGATTTGTCACTAGAACAGCTAGAAACTACTTACAAAGCTACATAAACATTAACAAAATAACTTGTCATTCAGACAATGTTGTACAAAATTAAATTATTTTGAGCATACGTGGGGATTATTATGCCACTTGCTCCGACTATGATAATACACAATAATTGTTTACAATACACTGGTTGTGTATGTGCTGACACTTGTTGTCCAATCAGTTCTGCTAATTTATCCTCTCTCACCAGGAGAAACTGCAATTACGATGGAAGAGATTACAATGCACAAATGCACAACATACATAAATCATCAACTGAACGAAATTAGTCCAGTACTAAGGAATCACATACATTTGCAGAATAATTCTTCTTGCCCTTTACACACCCGTATGGATGACTGACACTTCCTAGGATCAGGTACTGCCTCTTGGAGAGCAGATGAACCTATGGACCGGACAGAGTAAAGGCCTAGAAACAAATGCTCAGGTATGAAATGCAAGCGAAATGGATGAATGGAAAGGTAATGCAGTTGTTGCAGGGGAAACAGGAGAACCCGGAAAAAATGACTTGGTGTAGCAGGGGAGGCTATCAAGAGCTTCTGAAATATATTTAGGAATGTTGTATTCCCTTCTTGCATTTGGTATTTGGTACATGCAGTGAAAATACCGCTAATGTAGTGATGCTCAGGAGTTGATTGCTTAGAAAGGAAGTAAGAAGGAATTATCTTGCGTGTTGATGGTTTCATAGCAATAAGTTTAAAGGAAGAATAGAGTAACCTTTCAGCAGCTTTCTTGATGCCAAATGGTTCCAGTGTCATTTCCATGTAACGGCTATCTTTTTAGTACAGTAGCTTACTGCATAATTGCAGGGTAGTACAAAAGCGCTATAAGAAATATAGCATTAAAGGTCAATATTTGTAATCAATAGATTCTTTACGCACTTTCACCTTAAACACGCATTATTAAAAATGTACATAACAGAGTATGACGTATATAAAATGAAAGAATGATGTTCTTAAAACAGCATGAATTAATGTCCTGATTACATGGGATGAGGTTAAAAAAATCGATGTCATTGTCACTATCTGAAAAAAGCTCATCGACATTTACCTCACCCCGATTATTTATATTCAAACAACTTTTCGTCATAAAAGCCCCGCGAGAACTGCTTGCCATTTTTCACATGAAATTCACCGCATACACAGACTGAAGTGTTACTTAGTGCTATTTTCTATTTCACCCATGAGGTGGTTTGATAACCTGAAATGTACTTTTTCCTTGTCTGAGCCCGTACTGACAATCTGTGATATATTTTATTTGTTCTCTGAGTCTATCAATATTCTTGCAAAGATTAAACAATTTTGTACATGAAATATTGTATTGCAATTCCTTTGTAAGAAGGTGGATTGATCATGTCACCTTTTCTTTTGTATAAAATATTTATCTTTGTAGTCCTCCAAATATCAAGATATCTTAAAAGTCATTGAAGTAGAAGTAGATCGTTGAGTAACAATCCCAAAGAATTACATCATTTAAATAAACGGAGTCCAACAGAGGACCCAACGAGTTTCTTGCTATTAATGTACACGAGTAGCGTAATCGAGATATTAAAGAATCCTCCAGTATGTGGATGATACGGCGCTGGGAGGCCAGTACTACAAAGGTTATAGAAACGGGTTACAGAGAAACAAATTATATAGAAATGCAGAAAAAAACACGCAGACGACATTTAGAAAAGGGGCAAGACCAGCAATCGGAAACACCTAAAAATATCTTACACACCTAAACGAGACAAATTGTTAAATATCTAGGTTTAGCCATACAGACAACGTCACAGCATGCATTTATAAGGAAGAACAGCGACAGCCACTAGAGCGATATACAACATCAAGAGCCTAACTGGGTTGTCAGTATATATGTACCTACAGCACTGCCGTTACTTGACACCACAATATAACCTATAAGCATTTACGGAATAAACATAATATGGGAGAAACTCGCTTCCTAAAATGGGTAATGAGAATAGGAAAATAGTACCTGCAAGTTTGGCCTAAGAGAGACCTACCATTTGGAAGACCTAAGGACAGTGGCGAAGTGTGAAGTAACAGGGTAGACAGATTCATCTTGGCCTCATCCTTCACCATCGACTCGCTTCGGGATAAACTAGCTTTTTCTTTCCGATAATATGACTGCTCACCCCTAATTTAAGTTGACAAATGAGACACCTGTGCTGTCATATAGGGGGTTGTAAGGTTGTGCATACATAACGGTACACCGCTTATGTGCAAGTAGAATTATCGTCTAAAGAACGGAAAACGTTTACGTCTCTTGGCATAGTTAACAGCTGTATACGTCGTTCAGCAATTTACAAACACGCTCAAATGAAAATGAAATGCCTTGTAATTCATGTTTCATAATAAATGTATTTATAACATTTATCAATAATAAATACTTTTATTATTTATTTATGCCAACTAACTTAATGCTCGTGCATGAGTGTCGGCAGACTTTTTTTCCAGGGGGGCCACATGTTGGAAATTTACAATCATATAATATTAAAGCATTATTTTAGTGTCAAAATTTATAATATTTGTTGCAGATAACCGTATTAATTTGTGCTAAATAAAAATTGTTCTTTACATGAAAATTAAAATAATAGTGGAATAGTTAGTAACTGGCTGCACATTAAGTTCACCAACTTCCAAGGGGGGGGGGGGCCCGCGCCCCACCCCCCTCCTTGCCCCCGTTTCGCGACGCCCATGTGCTGGTGTTTTTAAACATACAGCTCGTATGTGGGTAATGTTTAAGAGGTGGAACCAGGAATCACAAATTCAATGCCATAGCTGGGATTTTAACCACGGATCTTCCGCTTATCGAGTTTATAAATGTGTACTGGAGAGTTGGCCATGGTGGCCTAGTGGTTAGAGCAGCCCTTATAGAAGTGCCCTTAAAACAGTTTCCCATTCTAAATGATCTCTCATGACAGACTCTTCTGAAGCCAGTAAACCAAGAATGGCCAAGTAATTTCCTTTACTAACAGAATCTTGGCTTTCTCGATGACCCCTAAATGATAATTCCTGGATCCACAAATGGCAAACATCCCCTACAATTTGCCTGCTTTTTGACACAGTTTCATTGTGCCTAATGGCTTGTAGCCTACGTCCCTCCAAAACAGCATTATCTATGCGGCATCACCCTAGCATATGAAATTTTTCTGCAGGAGTTAATATGTCTCTGAGATGCCGAGTGCCTCTTGGACTTCTATTCAAAATTTTCACTGTATTTACACCAGTTTTGTGCCAAGAATCTTCACCCTTACCGCCAAACATCAAGCAAAAATAACATAAAAGCCTTTGATCTTTTCATTTGCCAATTCCACACAACCACTCGTATTTGTCTCACCAGCAGTTTTGGAATTTACGCACAAATTTACCGTCCAGCTGCGATAAAGTTAAATCAGGTCGTTTCAGCAAATCTTTTACCCTTAACTGTTGCTCTAATGTGAGTGATGAGATATCGTTAAGTACATATTCAACTGCATCGAAGTCAGGACAGTTAGGCATAAATTCACAAGACATTGTCATGGGAGGCACAACACAGACACACACACGCGCGCGTGCACTGTATAATTTTGCATCACACTTTTAATAGTCACTCCTGATTTTTACTGGTACTGATCACCGAATGCCACAAATGCACAGAGCATGACCTTTCTCATAGGAAGACCTTCCCCTTCTTAGTGCCCATTGCCTAACCTGGTGCCAAAACACGTGTTTGCTTTTAGATATATTAACAGATTATTATACTATTTAGAGCTGTTAAATAATTACTATTTATACAGGAGTGTATTGTTAATTGGAAATTTCTCTTCATATATCTCAATTCAATTCAAATTAATTCCTAAAAATGCTCCTGAAAGGTAACCAATAAGAGTGCTTGTCTCTTGGCTCCAAAATATTCCATTACAACAGCCAATCACAGCCAAAAGAGACGGAGGCTCGACCGTCTACTGGGCGGAGAAATCTGGCTATACGGAAACAGGACCCACAACATCCCCACACCACCCAAACCAACACAAGTGACTGACTGGCCCCAAACAAACTACCCAAAGATCCCTGAATCAAAAACACACATGACAGAACACGAAACTGTAAACACATTCCAAGAAGTAATCACACAGTCAGAGCAACAAATCAAATCCCTACAAGACCAACTTAAAAACATACAGCAAAACATTACAAAGTACATACGCGACATCACAAACACGACAATCACACAAATACTGAGCACACTAATACCACCAATATATGACATCACACCACCTGCACACAGAGCACGTTTCCTTCAAAACCTGACACAGACAGCACAAAAGACGCTCAAAAAAGCGGTCAACACGACAAGAGTCGGCAACCAGCTGGCCATCTTCATTGAGAAAACACTTAACAAAAGCACACCATTACACAAACATAGATATACAACACAGACAAAAGCTACACATATGAGCTGTTGCAGCAACACACACACAAAACTACACAATTGAACAAAGTTACAATTTTCTCAGAGGGTAGAAGCCACCGCCACACATACAAGGATGAACACACATACCAATCCACACAGCCACAACAGGAATACATAAAAGGCACTCGTGAAAGACCCCTCCGCCCCGTAACAAAACAAAAATTTAAAAACGCGGCTGAAGAGGGATTGTCCCTATAACAGCCAGGGCATGTTGCACAACATGCCCAAATAACCTTTTTACTTTACTTTACTTTACTGGATTCTGACGGAAACATTGTAGTTCACAGATCGCTGTCAGATGGCGCGCATGTTTCCCCCATACTCTTCTGTGCTCTAAGCATGGCAAAATACACAGATCGGCGAACGTCTACGGCAGGCAATGCGGTCCCGTATCTCAGTAGCGGAGCCGCGCAAATGCTGGAATGGAGACCGAAGCTTCCTAGACAGTAAATACAAATACCTGCTTAATGCAAAAGTTAAATAAGCTTTCTTTCCCAGAATTTCTAGGGTAGACGCTGTCTACCCTGTCTCCCCTGAGGCTTCGCCCCTGCATAAGGACAACGAACCGTCTTCCATATAAGGTCCGTACAATAAATAATAAAGGTTGGTGTTCTGCGAATAAAGCATTGGAGGAAAGAGGACACAGCAAACAGTCCTCGAGGACACAGCATACATCGAAGAGTTCTATGCAACTGGTGCAAAGATTGATAGAGACAGGACTAAAGACAACTAAGACCTAAGACATGTCATAAAATTCGCCAAACATAGATTTAATCATAAAATATGTCAAAGTAAGAAATTCCATGATCCGGATCAAAAATGAGCATCTGTGCGGAAGTCTTCTGATTGTTAACCATTCATCCAAGTGCTCCATAGGATCAATATTAATGTCTATCTTTAGCAACGATTGCAAGAAACCCACTCGGGCGTACCTTGGTACTGCGCATGCTCTGATGATTGAGAAGTGAATTTACTTATTTTTAGCTGCTCCAGGCTCCAGTATACTTATCCGCGTTGCCAAATAGCTACCATTACTAATTTCTGTTGGCAACACTGTTTAGATCGCTGGAATCGCCAATTATAATGAACTTCGGTTCGTAGTTCTGTATATAAAAAGGAGTGACATGTTTGAAGTTGTCTGAGAATTAACCACGCAATGTAGACAGTATATGTCCTAAACCAATTAAGTTTACGTAAGTACTGCTACTATACATGTTTTCGAGACTGTTAAAAAGCTACATGAGAAATTACTTGCGGTAATCATTAATGTGATTCTTTTGTCTGATTTGAATTATACGAACAAGAAACTTCAGGTGTAATGAATCACGGATGATTTAATAGTGTTTATATTCGTCGGGTTATAGTTTGCGATCGTTTTTCAATTGAGTTTCGAATATTACCCTTGAGACCGCGAATATCAACACATCACAGCTGATCTCAAGGCTTTTTGCTGTTGTTTATTTCTGTATGACTAATAAGGGCGCAACACTTCAAAAGTACAACGTTTTAGAAGTAAATTCGTATTAAATGCATTTATAGAAGAACCTGTGCGTAAACAGTTTCTCAATGGAGTCGCCGGCACCCGGGATATACCTACCACTTACATAGGTAGAGTATTATATTTCCCTCAAAAATTCAATACCGAGATTTATCACGCGTTTGAACCCAAAATAAGCTATTTCTAGGTTATGAGTGTCTGTAAGCAGCACAACTCAAACACGAAAAGACAGCTTAATACCAAACTTGTGTATAAGTTCAGCATCTTCCAAAGATGGAACACATAAATTAAAATAAAAAAATTTTAAAAAAATCTCACCTCAAACTCCCATCCATGAAATATTTAATTTAGTAATTGTTTACAAAATCGGCCATCCGAGAAAACGAATGAAACAGTACAATGGATACAGTTTTCATTGCTGATTACGATTTAGGAAGTTTTATTTACGTCAAGCTTCGTTTTTGTTTTGCCTGTGTTAGGTTAGGTTTAGTGTGTATGTATGAGTGTGGTAACAGGGTCCTGTGTTATCGAAATTTTGCCCGTGTTAGGTTAGGTTTAGTTAATTATTTTGTTGTTTAACGACGCTGTCAATTGCCAGGATCACTTCAGCGTTGCCGGTGTGCCGGAATTTCGTCCCGCAGGAATTCTTTTACATGCCAGTAAATCTGCTAACGTGGAGCTGTTGTTTTTAAGCACGCGGATTTGAACCCGCGACCTTGGGATCAGTAAGCCAGCGTCTAACCAACTGAGCTACCCAGACCGACGTTAGGTTTAGTGAGTGGTAACAGAGTCCTGTGTTAGGTTAGGTTAATGTATGTGTACGAGTGTGGTAACAGGGACCTGTGTTAGGTTAGGTTAATGTATGTATACGAGTGTGGTAACAGGGACCTGTGTTAGGTTAGGTTAATGTATGTATACGAGTGCGGTAACAGGGACCTGTGTTAGGTTAGGTTAATGTATGTATACAAGTGTGGTAACAGGGACCTGTGTTTAAATATCAAAATTGCTAAAGCATTCAGGACCACATCTACTGAAGCACTATCCATTATAACGGGACTTACACCTATTACAATTAAACTTCAGGAAATCGCCAATGAATATACAATATTGAAACAAAACTCTGAGAACAAATTAGACAAACCTGTAGAATATAGGAAATGGTGTCATCCAGCCGACATACCAATAATAAAAGAAATAAATCAGAATAAAACGTATGCACTGGAAATTTATACAGATGGCAGTAAAACAGAAGAAGGAGTTGGTTCTGGAGTAGCAATTTATCATCAGAACAAACTGAAATATCAGCTACAATATAAGTTAGATAAACAGTGCTCCAATAACCAAGCTGAACAATTTGCAGTGTTGAAAGCATTAGAAACTGTTGAAAATATTTACTTAACTGAAGAAGATAACAAAACTGCAGCGATATACATGGACAGTAGAGTCACATTACAATCATTGCATAACTACAAAATTCACAGTTACCTAACGGAAGCAATTAGAACAATGTTAAAAATTTTAGAAAAACAAAAATGGAATATAGAAATTGGGTGGGTCAAAGCACACATAGGGATACAGGGCAATGAAATTGCAGACCGACTAGCAAAGAGAGCAATTACAAACAAAGAGCAATGCAGCTATAATAGACTTCCAAGGAGTTTTGTTAGAAGAACGCTAAGACAAGAAAGTCTAAAACATTGGGAAAGTCAATGGCAAGAAAAAACTAAAGGTCAGGAAACAAAGCAATACTTTCCTACTGTAGCAGACAGACTGAAGTTAAGGAGAAATCTAACGGCAAATCTTACAACACTACTGACAGGACACGGAAGACTTAAAGCATACTACTATAGGTTCCACATCACAGACAACCCAAGTTGTTCCTGTAATGGAGGAGAGCAAACAACAGACCATATATAATATGACTGCAGAAATCTAGAGGGAAAAAGAAGAACATTCAGAAGGAAAATAATTCAAAGAAGAGGAAAATGGCCACCAACTAAAGTCGAAATTGCTAAAAGTTATTTTAAAGATTATGTTCAGTATGCCAATGCAATTGATCTGACAAATGCAGAAATCTAGAGGAAAAAACAAGAACATTCAGAGGGAAAATAATTCAAAGAAGAGGAAAATGGCCACCAACTAAAGTCCAAATTGCTAAAAGTTATTTTAAAGAATATGTTCAGTATGCCAATGCAATTGATCTGACAAATGCAGAAATCTAGAGGAAAAAACAAGAACATTCAGAAGGAAAATAATTCAAAGAAGAGGAAAATGGCCACCAACTAAAGTCCAAATTGCTAAAAGTTATTTTAAAGAATATGTTCAGTATGCCAATGCAATTGATCTGACAAAAAATAATTGAACTGTATAAATCTAAATAATTATTCATGTTAATATATGATTATCAGTTTACTTTGTAAGCAAACCCAACATGTAGTATTACATATTGTAATGGAACATGTAGAACAATAAAGAGTCTTAAAAAAAAAACAAAGAAAAAAAAAAGGGACCTGTGTTAGGTTAGGTTAATGTATGTATACGAGTGTGGTAACAGGGACCTGTGTTAGGTTAATGTATGTATACGAGTGTGGTGACAGGGACCTGTGTTAGGTTAATGTATGTATACGAGTGTGGTATCAGGGACCTGTGTTAGGTTAATGTATGTATATGAGTGTGGTGACAGGGACCTGTGTTAGGTTAATGTATGTATACGAGTGTGGTATCAGGGACCTGTGTTAGGTTAATGTATGTATACGAGTGTGGTATCAGGGACCTGTGTTAGGTTAGGTTAATGTATGTATACGAGTGTGGTGACAGGGACCTGTGTTAGGTTAGGTTAATGTATGTATACGAGTGTGGTGACAGGGACCTGTGTTAGGTTAATGTATGTGTACGAGTGTGGTGACAGGGACCTGTGTTAGGTTAATGTATGTATACGAGTGTGGTGACAGGGACCTGTGTTAGGTTAATGTATGTATACGAGTGTGGTGACAGGGACCTGTGTTAGGTTAATGTATGTATACGAGTGTGGTGACAGGGACCTGTGTTAGGTTAATGTATGTATACGAGTGTGGTGACAGGGACCTGTGTTAGGTTAATGTATGTATACGAGTGTGGTGACAGGGACCTGTGTTAGGTTAATGTATGTATACGAGTGTGGTATCAGGGACCTGTGTTAGGTTAATGTATGTATACAAGTGTGGTATCAGGGACCTGTGTTAGGTTAATGTATGTATACGAGTGTGGTGACAGGGACCTGTGTTAGGTTAATGTATGTATACGAGTGTGGTATCAGGGACCTGTGTTAGGTTAGGTTAATGTATGTATACGAGTGTGGTGACAGGGTCCTGTGTTAGGTTAATGTATGTATACGAGTGTGGTGACAGGGACCTGTGTTAGGTTAATGTATGTATACGAGTGTGGTATCAGGGACCTGTGTTAGGTTAGGTTAATGTATGTATACGAGTGTGGTGACAGGGTCCTGTGTTAGGTTAATGTATGTATACGAGTGTGGTGACAGGGACCTGTGTTAGGTTAATGTATGTATACGAGTGTGGTATCAGGGACCTGTGTTAGGTTAGGTTAATGTATGTATACGAGTGTGGTGACAGGGACCTGTGTTAGGTTAATGTATGTATACGAGTGTGGTATCAGGGACCTGTGTTAGGTTAGGTTAATGTATGTATACGAGTGTGGTGACAGGGTCCTGTGTTAGGTTAATGTATGTATACGAGTGTGGTGACAGGGACCTGTGTTAGGTTAATGTATGTATACGAGTGTGGTGACAGGGACCTGTGTTAGGTTAATGTATGTATACGAGTGTGGTGACAGGGACCTGTGTTAGGTTAATGTATGTATACGAGTGTGGTGACAGGGACCTGTGTTAGGTTAATGTATGTATACGAGTGTGGTGACAGGGTCCTGTGTTAGGTTAATGTATGTATACGAGTGTGGTGACAGGGACCTGTGTTAGGTTAATGTATGTATACGAGTGTGGTGACAGGGTCCTGTGTTAGGTTAATGTATGTATATGAGTGTGGTGACAGGGTCCTGTGTTAGAGTTAAAGTATGTATACGAGTGTGGTGACAGGGACCTGTGTTAGGTTAATGTATGTATACGAGTGTGGTGACAGGGACCTGTGTTAGGTTAATGTATGTATACGAGTGTGGTGACAGGGACCTGTGTTAGGTTAATGTATGTATACGAGTGTGGTGACAGGGACCTGTGTTAGGTTAATGTATGTATACGAGTGTGGTGACAGGGTCCTGTGTTAGGTTAGGTTAATGTATGTATACGAGTGTGGTGACAGGGTCCTGTGTTAGGTTAATGTATGTATACGAGTGTGGTGACAGGGACCTGTGTTAGGTTAATGTATGTATACGAGTGTGGTGACAGGGACCTGTGTTAGGTTAATGTATGTATACGAGTGTGGTGACAGGGACCTGTGTTAGGTTAGGTTAATGTATGTATACGAGTGTGGTGACAGGGTCCTGTGTTAGGTTAATGTATGTATACGAGTGTGGTGACAGGGACCTGTGTTAGGTTAATGTATGTATACGAGTGTGGTGACAGGGTCCTGTGTTAGGTTAATGTATGTATATGAGTGTGGTGACAGGGTCCTGTGTTAGGTTAATGTATGTATACGAGTGTGGTGACAGGGACCTGTGTTAGGTTAATGTATGTATACGAGTGTGGTGACAGGGACCTGTGTTAGGTTAATGTATGTATATGAGTGTGGTGACAGGGTCCTGTGTTAGGTTAATGTATGTATACGAGTGTGGTGACAGGGACCTGTGTTAGGTTAATGTATGTATACGAGTGTGGTGACAGGGTCCTGTGTTAGGTTAATGTATGTATACGAGTGTGGTGACAGGGACCTGTGTTAGGTTAATGTATGTATACGAGTGTGGTGACAGGGACCTGTGTTAGGTTAATGTATGTATACGAGTGTGGTGACAGGGTCCTGTGTTAGGTTAATGTGTGTATACGAGTGTGGTGACAGGGACCTGTGTTAGGTTAATGTATGTATACGAGTGTGGTGACAGGGACCTGTGTTAGGTTAATGTATGTATACGAGTGTGGTGACAGGGACCTGTGTTAGGTTAATGTATGTATACGAGTGTGGTGACAGGGACCTGTGTTAGGTTAATGTATGTATACGAGTGTGGTGACAGGGTCCTGTGTTAGGTTAATGTATGTATACGAGTGTGGTGACAGGGACCTGTGTTAGGTTAATGTATGTATACGAGTGTGGTAACAGGGACCTGTGTTAGGTTAATGTATGTATACGAGTGTGGTGACAGGGACCTGTGTTAGGTTAATGTATGTATACGAGTGTGGTATCAGGGACCTGTGTTAGGTTAATGTATGTATATGAGTGTGGTGACAGGATCCTGTGTTAGGTTAATGTATGTATACGAGTGTGGTGACAGGGACCTGTGTTAGGTTAATGTATGTATACGAGTGTGGTGACAGGGACCTGTGTTAGGTTAGGTTAATGTATGTATACGAGTGTGGTGACAGGGACCTGTGTTAGGTTAGGTTAATGTATGTATATGAGTGTGGTGACAGGATCCTGTGTTAGGTTAATGTATGTATACGAGTGTGGTGACAGGGACCTGTGTTAGGTTAATGTATGTATACGAGTGTGGTGACAGGGACCTGTGTTAGGTTAGGTTAATGTATGTATACGAGTGTGGTGACAGGAACCTGTGTTAGGTTAGGTTAATGTATGTATATGAGTGTGGTGACAGGGACCTGTGTTAGGTTAGGTTAATGTATGTATACGAGTGTGGTGACAGGGACCTGTGTTAGGTTAGGTTAATGTATGTATATGAGTGTGGTGACAGGGACCTGTGTTAGGTTAGGTTAATGTATGTATATGAGTGTGGTGACAGGGACCTGTGTTAGGTTAGGTTAATGTATGTATACGAGTGTGGTGACAGGGACCTGTGTTAGGTTAGGTTAATGTATGTATACGAGTGTGGTGACAGGGACCTGTGTTAGGTTAGGTTAATGTATGTATACGAGTGTGGTGACAGGGTCCTGTGTTAGGTTAGGTTAATGTATGTATACGAGTGTGGTGACAGGGTCCTGTGTTAGGTTAATGTATGTATACGAGTGTGGTGACAGGGTCCTGTGTTAGGTTAATGTATGTATACGAGTGTGGTGACAGGGACCTGTGTTAGGTTAATGTATGTATACGAGTGTGGTGACAGGGACCTGTGTTAGGTTAATGTATGTATACGAGTGTGGTGACAGGGACCTGTGTTAGGTTAATGTATATATACGAGTGTGGTGACAGGGACCTGTGTTAGGTTAATGTATGTATACGAGTGTGGTGACAGGGACCTGTGTTAGGTTAATGTATGTATACGAGTGTGGTGACAGGGACCTGTGTTAGGTTAGGTTAATGTATGTATACGAGTGTGGTGACAGGGACCTGTGTTAGGTTAATGTATGTATACGAGTGTGGTGACAGGGTCCTGTGTTAGGTTAATGTATGTATACGAGTGTGGTGACAGGGACCTGTGTTAGGTTAATGTATATATACGAGTGTGGTGACAGGGACCTGTGTTAGGTTAATGTATGTATACGAGTGTGGTGACAGGGACCTGTGTTAGGTTAATGTATGTATACGAGTGTGGTGACAGGGACCTGTGTTAGGTTAGGTTAATGTATGTATACGAGTGTGGTGACAGGGACCTGTGTTAGGTTAATGTATGTATACGAGTGTGGTGACAGGGTCCTGTGTTAGGTTAATGTATGTATACGAGTGTGGTGACAGGGACCTGTGTTAGGTTAATGTATGTATACGAGTGTGGTGACAGGGACCTGTGTTAGGTTAGGTTAATGTATGTATACGAGTGTGGTGACAGGGACCTGTGTTAGGTTAATGTATGTATACGAGTGTGGTATCAGGGACCTGTGTTAGGTTAGGTTAATGTATGTATACGAGTGTGGTGACAGGGACCTGTGTTAGGTTAATGTATGTATACGAGTGTGGTGACAGGGACCTGTGTTAGGTTAATGTATGTATACGAGTGTGGTGACAGGGACCTGTGTTAGGTTAATGTATGTATACGAGTGTGGTATCAGGGACCTGTGTTAGGTTAGGTTAATGTATGTATACGAGTGTGGTGACAGGGACCTGTGTTAGGTTAATGTATGTATACGAGTGTGGTGACAGGGACCTGTGTTAGGTTAATGTATGTATATGAGTGTGGTATCAGGGACCTGTGTTAGGTTAGGTTAATGTATGTATACGAGTGTGGTATCAGGGACCGTTGTTAGGTTAGGTTAATGTATGTATACGAGTGTGGTGACAGGGACCTGTGTTAGGTTAATGTATGTATACGAGTGTGGTGACAGGGACCTGTGTTAGGTTAATGTATGTATACGAGTGTGGTGACAGGGACCTGTGTTAGGTTAATGTATGTATACGAGTGTGGTGACAGGGACCTGTGTTAGGTTAATGTATGTATACGAGTGTGGTATCAGGGACCTGTGTTAGGTTAGGTTAATGTATGTATACGAGTGTGGTGACAGGATCCTGTGTTATCAAAATATTTACAACTTGGGCAGTGTTCAAAGTGAATGCTTTAATCAATCATTCTAGCATATATCATACCCATTTATAAACATTTATTTACTAAATATCCGCCACATAAACAAAATAAAACTGCTTCATCGTACTTACAGAATTTGCTCGTAAATCAAAAACGAAGCTTGACTGCCAAATAAAACTTTCAAAATCGTAATCAGCAATAAAAACTGCATCCATTGCAGTATCTTTCATTTGTTTTCTCGAGGAGCCGATTTTGTAAACATTTACCCTTAATTTTCTCAAAAATGTTTGCACAAATTTTTATTGAAATACCTATGGGTTTTGGATATTTTCATGACAGATGAAGTGTACAGCCACAGAGCAAACTAAAATGAGTAATGTCTGGTATAGCAGAAGTTGTACACAGCGCAGCGCAGAGCCTTGGGTATATTTGGATTGTGTGTCTCTTATGAGCTAGAAGTCTACTGTAATGTTGTCAAGACAGCACAGTAAAGTTGGATAAAAATTGAATGTGCCAGAGATCGTACAATATGACAGTGTCATTCAGGTCTTGAGGCATTGGTTACAGAACAGTGACATGGTGGGTTAACACCTGCTAGAGGCTTGTGGGGAATCTGCATTGTTTTACAGAACAGTGACATGGTGGGCTAACACCTTCTAGAGGCTTGTGGGGAATCTGCATTGTCTTACAGAACAGTGACATGGTGGGCTAACACCTTCTAGAGGCTTGTGGGGAATCTGCATTGTTTTACAGAACAGTGACATGGTGGGTTAACACCTTCTAGAGGCTTGTGGGGAATTTGCATTGTTTTACAGAACAGTGACATGGTGGGTTAACAGCTTCTAGAGGCTTGTGGGGAATTTGCATTGTTTTACAGAACAGTGACATGGTGGGTTAACAGCTTCTAGAGGCTTGTGGGGAATTTGCATTGTTTTACAGAACAGTGACATGGTGGGCTAACACCTTCTAGAGGCTTGTGGGGAATCTGCATTGGTTACAGAACAGTGACATGGTGGGCTAACACCTTCTAGAGGCTTGTGGGGAATTTGCATTGTTTTACAGAACAGTGACATGGTGGGTTAACACCTTCTAGAGGCTTGTGGGGAATTTGCATTGTTTTACAGAACAGTGACATGGTGGGTTAACAGCTTCTAGAGGCTTGTGGGGAATCTGCATTGTCTTACAGAACAGTGACATGGTGGGCTAACACCTTCTAGAGGCTTGTGGGGAATTTGCATTGTTTTACAGAACAGTGACATGGTGGGTTAACAGCTTCTAGAGGCTTGTGGGGAATCTGCATTGGTTACAGAACAGTGACATGGTGGGCTAACACCTTCTAGAGGCTTGTGGGGAATCTGCATTGGTTACAGAACAGTGACATGGTGGGCTAACACCTTCTAGAGGCTTGTGGGGAATCTGCATTGTTTTACAGAACAGTGACATGGTGGGCTAACACCTTCTAGAGGCTTGTGGGGAATCTGCATTGTCTTACAGAACAGTGACATGGTGGGTTAACAGCTTCTAGAGGCTTGTGGGGAATCTGCATTGTCTTACAGAACAGTGACATGGTGGGCTAACACCTTCTAGAGGCTTGTGGGGAATCTGCATTGTTTTACAGAACAGTGACATGGTGGGCTAACACCTTCTAGAGGCTTGTGGGGAATCTGCATTGTCTTACAGAACAGTGACATGGTGGGTTAACACCTTCTAGAGGCTTGTGGGGAATCTGCATTGTCTTACAGAACAGTGACATGGTGGGCTAACACCTTCTAGAGGCTTGTGGGGAATCTGCATTGTCTTACAGAACAGTGACATGGTGGGTTAACACCTTCTAGAGGCTTGTGGGGAATCTGCATTGTTTTACAGAACAGTGACATGGTGGGCTAACACCTTCTAGAGGCTTGTGGGGAATCTGCATTGTTTTACAGAACAGTGACATGGTGGGCTAACACCTTCTAGAGGCTTGTGGGGAATCTGCATTGTCTTACAGAACAGTGACATGGTGGGTTAACACCTTCTAGAGGCTTGTGGGGAATCTGCATTGTCTTACAGAACAGTGACATGGTGGGCTAACACCTTCTAGAGGCTTGTGGGGAATCTGCATTGTCTTACAGAACAGTGACATGGTGGGTTAACACCTTCTAGAGGCTTGTGGGGAATCTGCATTGTTTTACAGAACAGTGACATGGTGGGCTAACACCTTCTAGAGGCTTGTGGGGAATCTGCATTGTTTTACAGAACAGTGACATGGTGGGCTAACACCTTCTAGAGGCTTGTGGGGAATCTGCATTGTCTTACAGAACAGTGACATGGTGGGTTAACAGCTTCTAGAGGCTTGTGGCAAATCTATACGAGCATGATCTGCTGAGTGTTAGAGGTGATCAGCCCTATTTATGCTCTTCTAATGAACCAGCTATACATAGTGTTTTCACTTGATACACATTGTTTAATCTATAAGGTAGCATTTTGATATCTCATAAAGGAGAATGGAGTGAGTTCATGAAAGTTCCTGGGTGTTGAACCACCATTTTTTTTATTTTATATATTGTGAGAACATTAGGCAAGGTTATTACCCTAATGAACAACAAATATTTGGTACTGAAGGTAGCAAAACAAAACACTGATCTATAAATATTATAAGTTAGAGACTATAAGCTTCACTTATCTTAGTATGTGCTGCAAGTTCTTGAAATTAATGGCACTTGCAGCTGATACTATGATAAGTGAAGCTGATAGTATGTAAAATATTATTTATAGATGGACATTGCTTCACTGTTAATAACTATGGTTTCTTCCATTAAAACACTGAGTCAAATAATGAAGGTGAACAAAATATGGAACAGGAAAAAGAAATGACTGCTCACAAAGAATGTGCAATATTTATTGGAGCGATTGTGTTACAGAATGAGAAATTTCTCACCCTCTTCAAAGTTTGCACACTTGTTGCTATAAGACATACAAGCATAGGGTTAATGTTTGACTGTTACCTCACAGACAACTCTTAAGTAAAAATTAGTGAAGCATTAAATGTTATTGCGATCATTGTTGCAGGATATGTGAAGAAAACATGAGCATGCAGAACGTTGGCTGCATCAAAGAAGATAAGCCAATCACATTTCCTCTATGGCAAATGATCCACGAAGAGAAGGAGATAGCACCAGAAGATGAGGATAAAAATGACAAATTCAACTGTCTAACAAGTAGAGTGCGAGCTTGTTATTTGAGAAATCTAGAGAAAGTTCTGCTCAACAATTATGAGCTGTGCTCAAAGGAGGAACGTTCAGAGTTTCCTTACAGTAAAGAACACATAATGAAGGCTGCCGAGCAGCTGGAGGGCAGAGCCCTTCGCTCATGTATGGTGGTAATACTGTATCAGCGAGCGATGATGAGACTGGTGAGTGTATGGTGGTAATACTGTATCAGCGAGCGATGATGAGACTGGTGAGTGTATGGTGGTGATACTGTATCAGAGGGTGATGATGAGACTGGTGAGTGTATGGTGGTGATGGGACTGGTGACTGTATGGTGATAATACTGTATCAGCGAGCGATGATGAGACTGGTGAGTGTATGGTGGTGATACTGTATCAGAGGGTGATGATGAGACTGGTGAGTGTATGGTGGTGATGGGACTGGTGACTGTATGGTGATGATGGGACTGGTGAGTGTATGGTGATGATGGGACTTGTGAGTGTATGGTGATGATGGGACTGGTGAGTGTATGGTGGTGATACTGTATCAGAGGGTGATGATGAGACTGGTGAGTGTATGGTGGTGATGGGACTGGTGACTGTATGGTGGTGATGGGACTGGTGACTGTATGGTGGTGATACTGTATCAGAGGGTGATGATGAGACTGGTGAGTGTATGGTGGTGATACTGTATCAGAGGGTGATGATGAGACTGGTGAGTGTATGGTGGTGATGGGACTGGTGACTGTATGGTGATGATGGGACTGGTGAGTGTATGGTGATGATGGGACTTGTGAGTGTATGGTGATGATGGGACTGGTGAGTGTATGGTGGTGATACTGTATCAGAGGGTGATGATGAGACTGGTGAGTGTATGGTGGTGATACTGTATCAGAGGGTGATGATGAGACTGGTGAGTGTATGGTGGTGATGGGACTGGTGACTGTATGGTGGTGATGGGACTGGTGACTGTATGGTGGTGATACTGTATCAGAGGGTGATGATGAGACTGGTGAGTGTATGGTGGTGATACTGTATCAGAGGGTGATGATGAGACTGGTGAGTGTATGGTGGTGATGGGACTGGTGACTGTATGGTGATGATGGGACTGGTGAGTGTATGGTGATGATGGGACTTGTGAGTGTATGGTGATGATGGGACTGGTGAGTGTATGGTGGTGATACTGTATCAGAGGGTGATGATGAGACTGGTGAGTGTATGGTGGTGATACTGTATCAGAGGGTGATGATGAGACTGGTGAGTGTATGGTGGTGATACTGTATCAGAGGGTGATGATGAGACTGGTGAGTGTATGGTGGTGATACTGTATCAGAGGGTGATGATGAGACTGGTGAGTGTATGGTGGTGATACTGTATCAGAGGGTGATGATGAGACTGGTGAGTGTATGGTGGTGATACTGTATCAGAGGGTGATGATGAGACTGGTGAGTGTATGGTGGTGATACTGTATCAGAGGGTGATGATGAGACTGGTGAGTGTATGGTGGTGATGGGACTGGTGACTGTATGGTGATGATGGGACTGGTGAGTGTATGGTGATGATGGGACTTGTGAGTGTATGGTGATGATGGGACTGGTAAGTGTATGGTGATGATGGGACTGGTGAGTGTATGGTGGTGATACTGTATCAGAGGGTGATGATGAGACTGGTGAGTGTATGGTGGTGATGGGACTGGTGACTGTATGGTGGTGATGGGACTGGTGACTGTATGGTGGTGATACTGTATCAGAGGGTGATGATGAGACTGGTGAGTGTATGGTGGTGATACTGTATCAGAGGGTGATGATGAGACTGGTGAGTGTATGGTGGTGATACTGTATCAGAGGGTGATGATGAGACTGGTGAGTGTATGGTGGTGATGGGACTGGTGACTGTATGGTGATGATGGGACTGGTGAGTGTATGGTGATGATGGGACTTGTGAGTGTATGGTGATGATGGGACTGGTGAGTGTATGGTGGTGATACTGTATCAGAGGGTGATGATGAGACTGGTGAGTGTATGGTGGTGATACTGTATCAGAGGGTGATGATGAGACTGGTGAGTGTATGGTGGTGATACTGTATCAGAGGGTGATGATGAGACTGGTGAGTGTATGGTGGTGATACTGTATCAGAGGGTGATGATGAGACTGGTGAGTGTATGGTGGTGATACTGTATCAGAGGGTGATGATGAGACTGGTGAGTGTATGGTGGTGATGGGACTGGTGAGTGTATGGTGATGATGGGACTTGTGAGTGTATGGTGATGATGGGACTGGTGAGTGTATGGTGATGATGGGACTGGTGAGCGTATGGTGATGATGGGACTGGTGACTATGGTGATGATGGGACTGGTGAGTGTATGGTGATGATGGGACTGGTGAGTGTATGGTGGTGATGGGACTGGTGAGTGTATGGTGATGATGGGACTGGTGAGTGTATGGTGATGATGGGACTAGTGAGTGTATGGTGATGATGGGACTGGTGAGTGTATGGTGATGATGGGACTGGTGACTATGGTGATGATGGGACTGGTGAGTGTATGGTGATGATGGGACTGGTGAGTGTATGGTGATGATGGGACTTGTGAGTGTATGGTGATGATGGGACTTGTGAGTGTATGGTGATGATGGGACTGGTGAGTGTATGGTGATGATGGGACTGGTGAGTGTATGGTGGTGATGGGACTGGTGAGTGTATGGTGATGATGGGACTGGTGAGTGTATGGTGGTGATGGGACGGGTGAGTGTATGGTGGTGATGGGACTGGTGAGTGTATGGTGATGATGGGACTGGTGAGTGTATGGTGATGATGGGACTGGTGAGTGTATGGTGATGATGGGACTGGTGAGTGTATGGTGATGATGGGACTGGTGAGTGTATGGTGATGATGGGACTTGTGAGTGTATGGTGATGATGGGACTGGTGAGTGTATGGTGATGATGGGACTGGTGAGTGTATGGTGGTGATGGGACTGGTGAGTGTATGGTGATGATGGGACTGGTGAGTGTATGGTGATGATGGGACTGGTGAGTGTATGGTGATGATGGGACTGGTGAGTGTATGGTGATGATGGGACTGGTGACTATGGTGATGATGGGACTGGTGAGTGTATGGTGGTGATGGGACTGGTGAGTGTATGGTGATGATGGGACTGGTGACTATGGTGATGATGGGACTGGTGAGTGTATGGTGATGATGGGACTGGTGAGTGTATGGTGATGATGGGACTGGTGACTATGGTGATGATGGGACTGGTGAGTGTATGGTGATGATGGGACTGGTGAGTGTAAGGTGATGATGGGACTGGTGACTATGGTGATGATGGGACTGGTGAGTGTATGGTGGTGATGGGACGGGTGAGTGTATGGTGATGATGGGACTGGTGACTATGGTGATGATGGGACTGGTGAGTGTATGGTGATGATGGGACTGGTGAGTGTATGGTGATGATGGGACTGGTGAGTGTATGGTGGTGATGGGACGGGTGAGTGTATGGTGATGATGGGACTGGTGAGTTTATGTTTATGCTTGACCATACTCAAATTTATTAATATTATTTTGATAGCAATCCTTAAATGGACCTCCTCAAGTTCAAACTTTCATTAAAGGACAGTTGTTCTACCGATCAGAGAATTGCAATGCAGCAATGGCCAAGCACAATATTGATTGTTTCTCAAAATTCAAATAGCACGAGTTTAGAAAACACTAAAATGTTGGACACTACTGACAGTGAAATGCAACTTACACAAATTAACCTCAATCCAGCATCAACTTCCAAGAATGTTGCACTAAGATCAGTCCCACAAATTAATTTCATGAATTGTAGAATAAATAACTTGTACATGAAATAAAGCTTTGTGTGAAAACCAATATATTTAATTTGCCTTCTAGTTTTGAGTATTACGTAGCATTCTAAGGCTTGCTTGACTTATTTGTTAGTATGTACTCACGACTTCATTCCTGCCATTATAGTCTTGTTGCATAATAACTATTACGTTCTCTGTCATGTACATACAAGTTCCCGCATTCCATCCAAAACTTTGATACCACAATAAAAAGAATATTTTTAGAAGAAGGTGTATGTCTGTGCACAGCATAACTCGAAAACAAAAAGTTAGTATTTAAGGATGAAACATAAAGATAATCCCTCCACCATAAACTATCCTTTACATGGAAAAATGTTTAATATTTGGATTTTCTCTAAAATGGCTAATGGTTTTCATTAAAATAGCATGCAAAGATATATGTGAGTCTATTTACTGATACTACATGACGTACATTTATGTAAAAGGGGCAAGCTTTGAGAATTGTTGCTCCAATCACTGAACTACTGGAGCAATGGTATGCATACACCATCAGATATCAGTGTTGCAGAATGGTGATGCAGTTATATTGAGGAGTGATAAAATATACACAAAATTCAAATTCATAAGCAAACAAAAGCACTAGAAGGTGAACTTTTATAGTTTTTGCCCTTCAGTGTGTTTATTTTAGGAGTAGGGTGACAAGATTTTCATGATTGTCTGTATTCAAGTTTATCACAGCATTTACTTCTGTTGACATGTCCTATGAGGACGATTTGTTAGGTCCGTGACTTTGGAAAGACATTGCACATGAAAAAGATTTCTGGCACTAAAGTCATAGATCTATTTGGTATATAATTGCAGAAATTTGTTGTAATCTATTTGTTACAGCATTGTTGGGAGCCTGTAAAAGCTTAGCTCTGGTTTTGCGTTGCTTCATGGAGAAAAGTGAATTTGGTGTTGACAAAGCACTACATTTTGCATGGTAAGACAATAGAAGAGAAGGTGGTTCTGCCCCATCATATGGGATTGTTCACAAGTGGTTTGTGCAAGAGAGTTGCAGAACCTACAGGATTGCCAGTTGAAATTGCAACACAAGAAATGGTGAACAAAATTCACATTATTGTGTTTTAGAAGAATCCACGAGATAGCCAAGTTGTTACACATCTCGAATGAATGGGTATGTAATATACTGGGTGTGAGAAAGCTGTCAATGTGGCCACTTCAGAGGAATATTCAAACTTGTTCCAGTGCAATCCAAATAAGTTTTGGCAGGGGAAATCTCATGGCGATAAAACCTGGATCCATTACAGACAAAACAATCCAAGCAGTGGAATTCCTTCAATAAACATGCCCCAAAGAAAGATGAAACCATTTTGCCAGCAGGAATGAGTGGAGTTTAAGGGCCTGTCAACAGCAAGGTCATTTGGGTCCTAAGTCAAACCTTAACAACTAAAAACAAACTCACAGGGTTAAAATTACAAAAGCTAAAAAAATCTGATGTGTTGCACTCACATGATTTTCTCTACTCTTGTACTAACCATTCTTACAAACTTTTATTCCTATATCTTCTTTGTGTTAGTTAAGACAAACGTTTACAAATTATCTTATTGCTTATTTCCTTGTAGGTGCAAGGGGAATGTTAGAATACAGTAGGCTTTGTGCGATAGTCAAATGTTCTAAAGCTTTGAGATTCTGTTGTCTTTGCACACTTAACATATTAAAAAAATGATCGATGATCCATTTCACGAAAGTTCTTAGTTTTTCAAAACTCACACACATAACAAGGAATATCTCTGAAATGGTTCACCCTACAAGAAAATTTATTCAGACATAGATTGTGTATTTTAGCAAGATCTACATTTCTTGTACAGTATGATTTGGTCTATCTCTAACGGTTTACCAGTTATGCAAAAGTCGTCCAGAGTAAATACGACTACAAGGGCTATAGCCAGAAAATTCAAGATATACATTTCATTTGTCATCAAAATATCTCAAACATATGACATTTTAATCAAAATCGTTACAGCCATTTTCAAGAAAATAAAAATATTCCATGTAAAGGGTAGTTTAGGGTGGGGCTATTTTCTTCAAAAATCTTCGTGTCGCATCCTTCAAAGTAAACTTAAATACCAACTTTGGTTTTTTAACAGACTTTTCGTTTTTGAGTGATGCTGTCCACAGACACACATGGACCTTTTTCTAAAAATGCTTTTTTTTGGATTCAGGGATCTCAAAACATATTTCCGGTGATATCTTGACATCGAATTTTTGGTTGGAATACAATACTTTCCCTACTTGCCAGTAGAGAAAGTAAAAAGAAGATTAAAAGGTCATAAAGAAGCTTAATAAGTTAAGAACTACCTAAACAAACTTGCTTATCGAAACCAATTTCAGTGACAAACCGGAAGCCTTGCCGGGTTGTCACCCAAGATGGAGGCAAGTGTAGCCCCCAGATGAGCATATTACTGACAATCTATTAGGACATGTGTAACAGACAGGTGGCGGATCACTATGGAAAAGGTGGCCATAAGATACCAGCAGGCTTCTTTTGGAATTCCCAAGGTGTGATATTCACAGGTTCATATTACGCCATAGTACTGGAACTATTCAAGAAAACAGCTTATCTGGTGAAGAAAGTTTCTCTGCAGAATTGGGTTAAAAACTGGTAGCTTATCCATCATATTTGGTTACTATTTCCTCTTCTCGGTGGGAAGACATTCACATCCAACGAAGACATCATGACGCCAGCAAAATTATATATTGCAGACTTTAAAAAATAATGTTTTTGGAGGGTTAAAAAATTGGAGAAATGTTGGGCAAGGTACACTCAGGAGACTGTATTGAGAAATAAAGTTCATATTTTTGGAAAAATATTATTTTCTTTAAAACAACTTATTCAATCACCGTGATAACAATATAAAATATTGGTTGGCCAGTTTCTCACAGCAGCTGATATGTGAAGTCTGACAGATGTATGCTTCCTTATAATGGTGTATTAGGTACATAGCTTACACACACAATCCAAGTTTTAGGCATGGAGAAGGAAAATTGTTTGTCTATGATAGCAATGAAGTTTATTCTTCATAGAAGTGTATGTAAGAGAGATTTGAATTGTTGTTAGCCACTGCTGGATTTGTGATAATGAAGTCATTAATTCTCTTGCTGTCCAATATTTTTCACTCATGGATGGGAAGGGTGCTAGAAGTGGTCGGGCATATTTGAAGGTGGTCTTGGTCCATTTCCTCATGCTCTCACTCATGGATGGGAAGGGTGCTAGAAGTGGCTGGACATATTTGAAGGTGGTCTTGGTCTATTTCCTCTTGCTCTCACTGATGGATGGGAAGGGTGCTAGAAGTGGCTGGGCATATTTGAAGGTGGTCTTGGTCCATTTCCTCTTGCTCTCACTGATGGATGGGAAGGGTGCTAGAAGTGGCCGTGCATATTTGAAGGTGGTCTTGGTCCATTTCCTCGTGCTCTCACTGATGGATGGGGAGGGTGCTAGAAGTGGCCGTGCATATTTGAAGGTGGTCTTGGTCCATTTCCTCTTGCTCTCACTGATGGATGGGAAGGGTGCTAGAAGTGGCCGGGCATATTTGAAGGTGGTCTTGGTCCATTTCCTCGTGCTCTCACTGATGGATGGGAAGGGTGCTAGAAGTGGCCGGGCATATTTGAAGGTGGTCTTGGTCCATTTCCTCGTGCTCTCACTGATGGATGGGAAGGGTGCTAGAAGTGGCCGGGCATATTTGAAGGTGGTCTTGGTCCATTTCCTCTTGCTCTCACTGATGGATGGGAAGGGTGCTAGAAGTGGCCGGGCATATTTGAAGGTGGTCTTGGTCCATTTCCTCGTGCTCTCACTGATGGATGGGAAGGGTGCTAGAAGTGGTCGGGCATATTTGAAGGTGGTCTTGGTCCATTTCCTCGTGCTCTCACTGATGGATGGGAAGGGTGCTAGAAGTGGTCGGGCATATTTGAAGGTGGTCTTGGTCCATTTCCTCTTGCTCTCACTGATGGATGGGAAGGGTGCTAGAAGTGGCCGGGCATATTTGAAGGTGGTCTTGGTCCATTTCCTCTTGCTCTCACTGATGGATGGGAAGGGTGCTAGAAGTGGTCGGGCATATTTGAAGGTGGTCTTGGTCCATTTCCTCGTGCTCTCACTGATGGATGGGGAGGGTGCTAGAAGTGGTCGGGCATATTTGAAGGTGGTCTTGGTCCATTTCCTCGAGCTCTCACTGATGGATGGGGAGGGTGCTAGAAGTGGTCGGGCATATTTGAAGGTGGTCTTGGTCCATTTCCTCTTGCTCTCACTGATGGATGGGAAGGGCATTAGAAGTGGCCGTGCTCTCACTGATGGATGGGAAGGGCACTAGAAGGGGCCGGACATATTTGAAGGTGGTCTTGGTCCATTTCCTCTTGCTCTCACTGATGGATGGGAAGGGCGCTAGAAGTGGCCGGACATATTTGAAGGTGGTCTTGGTCCATTTCCTCTTGCTCTCACTGATGGATGGGAAGGGTGCTAGAAGTGACCAGGCATATTTGAAGGTGGTCTTGGTCCATTTCCTCTTGCTCTCACTGATGGATGGGAAGGGCACTAGAAGTAGCCGGGCATATTTGAAGGTGGTCTTGGTCCATTTCCTCTTGCTCTCACTGATGGATGGGAAGGGCGCTGGAAGTGGCCGGGCATATTTGAAGGTGGTCTTGGTCCATTTCCTCTTGCTCTCACTGATGGATGGGAAGGGTGCTAGAAGTGGCCGGGCATATTTGAAGGTGGTCTTGGTCCATTTCCTCATGCTCTCACTGATGGATGGGAAGGGTGCTAGAAGTGGTCGGGCATATTTGAAGGTGGTCTTGGTCCATTTCCTCTTGCTCTCACTGATGGATGGGAAGGGTGCTAGAAGTGACCGGGCATATTTGAAGGTGGTCTTGGTCCATTTCCTCTTGCTCTCACTGATGGATGGAAAGGGTGCTAGAAGTGGCCGGGCATATTTGAAGGTGGTCTTGGTCCATTTTCTCTTGCTCTCACTGATGGATGTGAAGGGCACTAGAAGTGACCGGGCATATTTGAAGGTGGTCTTGGTCCATTTCCTCTTGCTCACTGATGGATGGGAAGGGTGCTAGAAGTGGCCGGGCATATTTGAAGGTGGTCTTGGTCCATTTCCTCTTGATCTCGCTGATGGATGGGAAGGGCACTAGAAGTGGCTGGGCATATTTGAAGGTGGTCTTGGTCCATTTCCTCTTGCTCTCACTGATGGATGGGGAGGGTGCTAGAAGTGGCTGGGCATATTTGAAGGTGGTCTTGGTCCATTTCCTCGTGCTCTCACTGATGGATGGGAAGGGCACTAGAAGTGGCCGGGCATATTTGAAGGTGGTCTTGGTCCATTTCCTCTTGCTCTCATTGATGGATGGGAAGGGCACTAGAAGTGGCCGGGCATATTTGAAGGTGGTCTTGGTCCATTTCCTCTTGCTCTCACTGATGGATGGGAAGGGTGCTAGAAGTGGCCGGGCATATTTGCAGGTGTTCGTGGTCCATTTGCTCTTGCTCTCACTGATGGAAGGGTGCTAGAAGTGACCGGGCATATTTGAAGGTGGTCTTGGTCCATTTCCTCTTGCTTTATAAAGTACTTACAATAGTAAGTCACCATTGAGGTAATTTGTCTCTGATGTGAGACTGCCTTTGTGGTTTACCAGGAGAAATACGAACTGGTTTGAGAATTTAATGCCATTCTGGCAGTTTCTCGCAATAGCTCAATGGTTAGAGCAGCCGCCCGGTAAGCGGAAGGTCTGTGGTTCAAATCCCAGTTGTGGCATTGAATTTTTAAGTTCCAGTTCTACCTCTCAAACTTTACCCACACACGGCTTGTGTGTTTAAAAACACCAACAGTAAGTTTGTTGGCATAAATAAATAATAATTACTTACATAAATTTATCAATGTAACAATCTTTGGACATAATTTTCACCAACTTATAGTTGTCTGATTTGAACATTTTCACACATGTCAAGGAGCGATAAGAATGCAATAATATCACGACTTTGTTCGGATGTACTATCCAAGATCATCAGGATAAAGAATGACTAAGATAAATTTGTAGAAAATAGTACAATTATGACATCTTAGATGTCGCTAAGGCACACTTCTACCTGTACCCTGAAAATTCCTAAATTAAATAAATACGTATATTTTGGATGATGAAGGTACCCAGAGAGAGGACCGAAAGGAACACAATACCCAGGGGAAATATCGCGGACTGGAGTTCACACCCACAACAGCTGGTAGTTTAGAAATTGACACAGGTTACTCTGTACAAGGGAATTAAATCGCTTGAAAATATTGAAAGATGGAGATAGATGCCCGAAGAGAGGACCTGAGAGGGAAAGGATTGTGGATCGAAGTTTACCCAGGGTCAGGAAGGCCAAAACAGCTGATAGTGTAGTTAAAGCACTAATTGTAATGTAAATACTGTTCCAAGAAAGGTGATTTGAAAATTTTCAAACAAAATTTGGAAGAAATTTGGAATTGCTTCAATTTCTCCATCTAAGTTTGTAGTTCCATAACTTAAAGATTTGTAATAGGAAAAGAGGTGACACGTGACTCCAGACCCTGCTCCATCTTTGTTTGATATAAATGATCCATCAGTACAAATATGGAGCCATTCGTGTTCTGGAAATCTAGTATGAATTGTCTCTAATGCCAGTAATTTTAGAACACTAGTTGGATTATCACTTTTCTTAACTTCTTCTGTCAGGTGTAAATAATATGTGATGTCTAATGTTTGTGTCGGATTGACTTTAGATATGAAGTTTTCCTTTGAATTAGGAAGGTATACATTCTTCTTGATGTCTTGAATTTTGGAAAGAAAGCTCTCCTGAGTCTTTAGTGTATGTGTAAAATTTCTCTTGTGCCATGTATTGAATGGGAGTCTGATCAACTTTTCGTGTTGAATAAGAGCCGCGTTTTCTATTTCATATTCAATGGGGCATTGGTTGGTTAGTATTTCCATAGCTGCTATTGGTGTGGTTTTGATAGCAGCTGTAATTAATCTCAGACTTTGGTTTTGAAAGATTTGAATTTTTTTTTGTATTTGCTGTTACAAAAACTTCGCTGCAGTAAGTAAATAATGGCTTTATATATACATTGTAAAAAGGGTACTGGCAATGTGCAGAAATCAATACTTAATCTACCATTTTATGCAGCTAAAAGATCAGTCAACTCTGAATTCAAAAAAATTATTGAAAAATATTACTATGAAAAATCAAAAAATAAAAGATGGGAACTACCAAACATTCAAACAGTAATTCCTGAGTATCCTCGAAAAACAGCAGTTGCAACCTTCAGGTTGATTACAGGACATGATTGTCTGGCAAAACATTTAAACAGAATTGGGATATATTCTTCACCACTCTGTGATCTGCAAGAGGAAATGGATCGAGACCACCTTCAAATATGCCCGGCCACTTCTAGTGCCCCATCCATCAGTGAAAAATATTGGAGAGCAAGAGGATTAATGACTTCATTGTCAGAAGTCCAGCATTAGCTAACAACAACAACATATACATTGTAAGTTGTGTTAATAGTTACCCTGAAACATTCCCACTTCATTCCTGTTAGACGTTTTAACAGTGAAAGGTGCCTCTCTGCTCTTTGTATTACATTTTCTATTTGTTTTGAATATACAGAATGATGAGATTGTTTTGTCTGGGAGTGGATGTCTAGTACAAGCATGGGCACAAGAGGAGGCGTAGCGATTGAACTTGCCTTACTCACCCCACATTCTCTTGCCAAGTGACAAACAACATTCCACCTGTACAGTAGTTAATTTCTGCAATGCTCTTAACCATTTTGTTTATATTAGACATATTTTGTATATACTAATTATTACAGTCACCCACTGTGGTTAGATAAATTACATAATCTTCAAGTTTATAACCTTCATTTATCTCATGTACATATCATTAACATAGTAAATTGCTTCTCTTTCACAATAAATAAAGCAGTGAAGTTCCATTGCTATTTACCCTACAAATATTTTGAAACTATTTGATCAACATATTAAATTGTTTGGTTTTAAAGTCAATGTTATGTTCAAATTTTGAAACAGGAAATACAGTAGCTTATATTAAATAAACTAATGAGAAACTAAACGCCTAAAAAGTAGGATCATATTGTCCCTTTTATATGTTTAATATAAGTATTCAGAAGGTATCTTTTGAAATTATAACTAAATACCCATAAAATCACCAAAGTTTGATTTATGGTTCCGATCAAATTGGCATTCATGTTGTTGTTGTTAGCTAATGCTGGATTTCTGACAATGAAGTCATTAATCCTCTTGCTCTCCAATAGTTTTCACTGATGGATGGGGCACTAGAAGTGGCCGGGCATATTTGAAGGTGGTCTCGATCCATTTCCTCTTGCAGATCACAAAGAGGACAGAGTGGTGAAGAATATATCCCAATTCTGTTTAAATGTTTTGTCAGACAATCATGTCCTGTAATCAACCTGAAGGTTCCAACTGCTGTTTTTCGAGGATACTCAGGAATTACTGTTTGAATGCTTGGTAGTTCCCATCTTTTATTCTTTGATTTTTCATAGTAATACTTTGCAATCATTTTTTTAAATTCAGAGTTGACTAATCTTTGAGCTGCATAAAATGGTAGATTAACTATAGATTTTTGTACACCGCTGGTACCCTTGCATTGATATTGTAATGCTTTGTGTTTGCAAATTGATTTCCCCATATTAACTGCAAACTTTCCTGTTTTTGGAACTTAAAACAGACTCTCTACCACTGTTTATGAAACAGATGTCCCAACAAAGACATACTTGCCACTGAATGAGTCAGAAACTGAAGAGCAGTGAAGGGGAGGGATGGCCGGTGGAGTGAGCAGTAGAGTGGCCCATGCCTGACCTACTACAAGAGCACTTGTGCAAGGCTCAAATGAGGCTATTTGGTTTACCATCATTGTTGGCCTCCCTAAATCTTCACTTATATGTAAACTGTGTTATACTAGTAGAGTTAAAGAAATGCATGTGATTTCCATTGTCACATAGTTCCTACTGGCCTTGGAACTGTTCTAGCTTCAACTATGTGATACAACCTTGAAACATGGTGTAGGGATTTAGCCAGTAAATCTACAAACTGGGACTGGACTTGAACCCACATCCAGGCAGATAGGGACTTCCTACAAAAGCACTCTAGAGTTGTCCCAATTTCACCCAGCATAAAACCATTCTTTTTCCCTTATGAATAAAGTGTTTAACAAAGTAGTTTCTTGAAATATACAGAGTTGTCTAATTGTATCTATGCAAAGACCTGCCAAGATGAGGATGTTCTAATATGGCCAGCATTTCACTGCAACAATACAAAACAAAACAGTGGCATTTACAAATAAAGTAACTTGTTGCTTCCTAGAACACTCAGCTAGCACATGTTGTATATATGTACGGCTAATGCTTTGTTCTGTTTGCTTCCTTTTCTAGACCACAGACATCAAGAAACACACGCAGCAGCTCAAACTCTACAAACGTCTTCATGAAATAATCAACTCAAGCTGTGCTTGGCAAGATAAAGAAGTTCAAACCACAAGAGAATACTTGCTCACAGATGGAACCACTCAGACTGATCCTTATGAAATTCCTGTCATTAAATCAGAACCACCAGAGCCCACTGAAAAGCTAATCACGGAAGCTTTATGCACTGAAGCTCAGCCAATACCTGTACTTGTTTCTGGGGTGGCCACAACCAAGCCCCTCCCTGAGCCCAACAGCTCATCCCAGGTTACCAACCATGACAAGGAAAACCTGGTGCCTACAAAAACTGATAAAGATAAGGTCCATCACAAACGAAACACAAAGGATTTGTCATCCAGGGAAACAAAAATAAATAGTCCTCCAAAAAGGCCATGTCTTCGTGTTAAAAGTTTAAGCTTGCTGCAGAAACCAGCTGCAGCAAATGGTGTAATACCACCATTGCCACCTGTCCACCTATCAGAGATCATAGATGAGCATGTTTCTAAGAAAGACAAGCAGAAGGTTGTGGACACAGTTCCAAATATACCATTACCACCATCTCCATCACCGCCACCAGCAGCAATGGTTGAGTTCAACTCCCCTCCAGAGGGTGACGACCCCTCAAGCCCTAGAATGAGCATAGAGGAAAGATTAGCAATAGTTTTCAATATTCCAATTGCAGGTGCACAGACGTCCTCTCCCTCGAAGAAGGAAGGAAGAAGAGCAGCGCCCAAAGGCAGGAGATTGAGCATAGAGGAGAGATTGGAGGCAGTGTTCAGAGGAGAGACTATTAATGATGAAGATGTGCAGAGTGAGGATGACAATGTTGCACAGCAAGCAAATGAATCGATGGAGACGTTGAAGAATGAAGACACGACACAGCATTTGATTGCTCCTCCACAACTCAAGCTGAGGTTCATCGAACTATTTGGGCATGAAAGTGATGGAGAAGAGGAAGAAGACAGTGAGCCACCTTACAAGGATAAGATTGCTCGTTGGGTCGTGGAAAGTCTTATGCCCTATTACAGGCATAAACTGATCGCCAGTCGACCACTCTTCAAGCGCCTAGCTCGTCACATCGCAGACACTGTCATGGACAGCAAACCTTTACCAGGTTAGCTATATTCAATTAAGTAGTCAAATCTAACAAAAGGAATGTAAATTGATGAAACAGAAGCGGGAAACCCTTAAGGCAGAATAAGAGGGAAGTTGTCAAAAAAATTAGTAAGGTAGACAACAAAAAGTGGAGATAAGCTTTAAGAAATGGGTCGGACCCAAATAAACTTAACAACCATGGGGTTTGAGATGTTTGGGTCCCAGAGGCCACAGCTACTTAGGAAATGGAAATGCACAGTTAATATGTAATATTAGTAGCTAATGCTGGATTTCTGACAATGAACTCATTCGTCCTCTTGCTCTACAATATTTTTCACTGATGGATGGCAAGGGCACTAGAAGTGACCAGGCATATTTGAAGGTGGTCTTGGTCCATTTCCTCTTGCTCTCACTGATGGATGGGAAGGGTGCTAGAAGTGACCAGGCATATTTGAAGGTGGTCTTGGTCCATTTCCTCTTGCTCTCACTGATGGATGGCAAGGGCACTAGAAGTGACCAGGCATATTTGAAGGTGGTCTTGGTCCATTTCCTCTTGCTCTCACTGATGGATGGGAAGGGTGCTGGAAGTGGTCGGGCATATTTGAAGGTGGTCTTGGTCCATTTCCTCTTGCTCTCACTGATGGATGGGAAGGGTGCTAGAAGTGGTCGGGCATATTTGAAGGTGGTCTTGGTCCATTTCCTCTTGCTCTCACTGATGGATGGGAAGGGTGCTAGAAGTGGCCGGGCATATTTGAAGGTGGTCTTGGTCTATTTCCTCTTGCTCTCACTGATGGATGGGAAGGGTGCTAGAAGTGGCCGGGCATATTTGAAGGTGTTCTTGGTCCATTTCCTCTTGCTCTCACTGATGGATGGGAAGGGTGCTAGAAGTGGCCGGGCATATTTGAAGGTGGTCTTGGTCCATTTCCTCTTGCTCTCACTGATGGATGGGAAGGGTGCTAGAAGTGACCGGGCATATTTGAAGGTGGTCTTGGTCCATTTCCTCGTGCTCTCACTGATGGATGGGAAGGTTGCTAGAAGTGGCCGGGCATATTTGAAGGTGGTCTTGGTCCATTTCCTCGTGCTCTCACTGATGGATGGGAAGGGTGCTAGAAGTGGCCGGGCATATTTGAAGGTGGTCTTGGTCCATTTCCTCTTGCTCTCACTGATGGACGGGGAGGGTGCTAGAAGTGGTCGGGCATATTTGAAGGTGTTCTTGGTCCATTTCCTCGTGCTCTCACTGATGGATGGGAAGGTTGCTAGAAGTGGCCGGCCATATTTGAAGGTGGTCTTGGTCCATTTCCTCGTGCTCTCACTGATGGATGGGAAGGTTGCTAGAAGTGGCCGGGCATATTTGAAGGTGTTCTTGGTCCATTTCCTCTTGCTCTCACTGATGGATGGGAAGGGCACTAGAAGTGACCAGGCATATTTGAAGGTGGTCTTGGTCCATTTCCTCTTGCTCTCACTGATGGATGGGAAGGGTGCTAGAAGTGGCCGGGCATATTTGAAGGTGGTCTTGGTCCATTTCCTCTTGCTCTCACTGATGGATGGGAAGGTTGCTAGAAGTGGCCGGGCATATTTGAAGGTGGTCTTGGTCCATTTCCTCGTGCTCTCACTGATGGATGGGAAGGTTGCTAGAAGTGGCCGGGCATATTTGAAGGTGGTCTTGGTCCATTTCCTCTTGCTCTCACTGATGGATGGGAAGGTTGCTAGAAGTGGCCGGGCATATTTGAAGGTGGTCTTGGTCCATTTCCTCTTGCTCTCACTGATGGATGGGAAGGGTGCTAGAAATGGCCGGGCATATTTGAAGGTGGTCTTGGTCCATTTCCTCGTGCTCTCACTGATGGATGGGAAGGGTACTAGAAGTGGCTGGGCATATTTGAAGGTGGTCTTGGTCCATTTCCTCTTGCTCTCACTGATGGATGGGAAGGGCACTAGAAGTGGCTGGGCATATTTGAAGGTGGTCTTGGTCCATTTCCTCTTGCTCTCACTGATGGATGGGAAGGGTGCTAGAAATGGCCGGGCATATTTGAAGGTGGTCTTGGTCTATTTCCTCTTGCTCTCACTGATGGATGGGAAGGGTGCTAGAAGTGGCCGGGCATATTTGAAGGTGTTCTTGGTCCATTTCCTCTTGCTCTCACTGATGGATGGGAAGGGTGCTAGAAGTGGCCGGGCATATTTGAAGGTGGTCTTGGTCCATTTCCTCTTGCTCTCACTGATGGATGGGAAGGGTGCTAGAAGTGACCGGGCATATTTGAAGGTGGTCTTGGTCCATTTCCTCGTGCTCTCACTGATGGATGGGAAGGTTGCTAGAAGTGGCCGGGCATATTTGAAGGTGGTCTTGGTCCATTTCCTCGTGCTCTCACTGATGGATGGGAAGGGTGCTAGAAGTGGCCGGGCATATTTGAAGGTGGTCTTGGTCCATTTCCTCTTGCTCTCACTGATGGATGGGGAGGGTGCTAGAAGTGGTCGGGCATATTTGAAGGTGTTCTTGGTCCATTTCCTCGTGCTCTCACTGATGGATGGGAAGGTTGCTAGAAGTGGCCGGGCATATTTGAAGGTGGTCTTGGTCCATTTCCTCGTGCTCTCACTGATGGATGGGAAGGTTGCTAGAAGTGGCCGGGCATATTTGAAGGTGTTCTTGGTCCATTTCCTCTTGCTCTCACTGATGGATGGGAAGGGCACTAGAAGTGACCAGGCATATTTGAAGGTGGTCTTGGTCCATTTCCTCTTGCTCTCACTGATGGATGGGAAGGGTGCTAGAAGTGGCCGGGCATATTTGAAGGTGGTCTTGGTCCATTTCCTCTTGCTCTCACTGATGGATGGGAAGGTTGCTAGAAGTGGCCGGGCATATTTGAAGGTGGTCTTGGTCCATTTCCTCGTGCTCTCACTGATGGATGGGAAGGTTGCTAGAAGTGGCCGGGCATATTTGAAGGTGGTCTTGGTCCATTTCCTCTTGCTCTCACTGATGGATGGGAAGGTTGCTAGAAGTGGCCGGGCATATTTGAAGGTGGTCTTGGTCCATTTCCTCTTGCTCTCACTGATGGATGGGAAGGGTGCTAGAAATGGCCGGGCATATTTGAAGGTGGTCTTGGTCCATTTCCTCGTGCTCTCACTGATGGATGGGAAGGGTACTAGAAGTGGCTGGGCATATTTGAAGGTGGTCTTGGTCCATTTCCTCTTGCTCTCACTGATGGATGGGAAGGGCACTAGAAGTGGCTGGGCATATTTGAAGGTGGTCTTGGTCCATTTCCTCTTGCTCTCACTGATGGATGGGAAGGGTGCTAGAAATGGCCGGGCATATTTGAAGGTGGTCTTGGTCCATTTCCTCGTGCTGTCACTGATGGATGGGAAGGGCACTAGAATTGACCGGGCATATTTGAAGGTGATCTTGGTCCATTTCCTCTTGCTCTCACTGATGGATGGGAAGGGTGCTAGAAGTGGCCGGGCATATTTGAAGGTGGTCTTGGTCCATTTCCTCTTGCTCTCACTGATGGATGGGAAGGGCACTAGAAGTGACCAGGCATATTTGAAGGTGGTCTTGGTCCATTTCCTTTTGCTCTCACTGATGGATGGGAAGGGTGCTAGAAGTGGCCGAGCATATTTGAAGGTGGTCTTGGTCCATTTCCTCTTGCTCTCACTGATGGATGGGAAGGTTGCTAGAAGTGGCCGGGCATATTTGAAGGTGGTCTTGGTCCATTTCCTCTTGCTCTCACTGATGGATGGGAAGAGCGCTAGAAGTGACCAGGCATATTTGAAGGTGGTCTTGGTCCATTTCCTCTTGCTCTCACTGATGGATGGGAAGGGCACTAGAAGTGGCCGGGCATATTTGAAGGTGGTCTTGGTCCATTTCCTCTTGCTCTCACTGATGGATGGGAAGGGTGCTAGAATTGACCGGGCATATTTGAAGGTGGTCTTGGTCCATTTCCTCTTGCTCTCACTGATGGATGGGAAGGGTGCTAGAAGTGACCAGGCATATTTGAAGGTGGTCTTGGTCCATTTCCTCTTGCTCTCACTGATGGATGGGAAGGGTGCTAGAAGTGACCAGGCATATTTGAAGGTGGTCTTGGTCCATTTCCTCTTGCTCTGACTGATGGATGGGAAGGGTGCTAGAAGTGGCCGGGCATATTTGAAGGTGGTCTTGGTCCATTTCCTCTTGCTCTCACTGATGGATGGGAAGGGTGCTAGAAGTGGCCGGGCATATTTGAAGGTGGTCTTGGTCCATTTCCTCTTGCTCTTACTGATGGATGGGAAGGGTACTAGAAGTGGCCGGGCATATTTGAAGGTGGTCTTGGTCCATTTCCTCTTGCTCTCACTGATGGATGGGAAGGGTGCTAGAAGTGGCTGGGCATATTTGAAGGTGGTCTTGGTCCATTTCCTCTTGCTCTCACTGATGGATGGGAAGGGCGCTAGAAGTGACCAGGCATATTTGAAGGTGGTCTTGGTCCATTTCCTCTTGCTCTCACTGATGGATGGGAAGGGTGCTAGAAGTGACCGGGCATATTTGAAGGTGGTCTTGGTCCATTTCCTCTTGCTCTCACTGATGGATGGGAAGGGCGCTATAAGTGGCCGTGCATATTTGAAGGTGGTCTTGGTCCATTTCCTCTTGCTCTCACTGATGGATGGGAAGGGCGCTAGAAGTGACCAGGCATATTTGAAGGTGGTCTTGGTCCATTTCCTCTTGCTCTCACTGATGGATGGGAAGGGTGCTAGAAGTGGCCGGGCATATTTGAAGGTGGTCTTGACCCATTTCCTCTTGCAGATCACATAGAGGACAGAGTGGTGAAAATACAATCAATAAATATATTACATTAATAAATATATTAAAGAGAGTAGTGTTGAGCACTGCGCCTTGTGGTAAGCTCTGGTGTACTTGTTTATATTAAATATATTCCTTCCATATCTGGTAGCAATAAAGCGTTGTGTTAGTAACTGACATAGCCATGAAAACATTGGACCTTGTATCCCTATTTTTTTACTTTCTTTAGCAGTGTTGTTCTGCATTTAGAATCTTATGCACTTTGGAAATCAATAAAAACTGATACATTATCCTCTTTTCTATTGAAGGAGTCTTTGATTTCTTGACTGAGAAGTAAGACTTGTTCATTTGTTGTGAATTAGCATAATATTTATTGAATGTTTCGGCTATGGCTGCATCATTTGTTAATATTTTATTGTTTTGTATGATAGGTGTGCTATTGTTTTCTTTCCTGTCCTTGACATTTTTATGAACTTATGGGCTTTGTTGCCATCTGTCCTATAATCCATTTTTTCTAAGAAATTATTAAAGTAATTCTTTTTACTGTATTAATTTCTTTTTTTAGTGAGGCACATTTCTTTTGCCATATTTGTGTATCTGATGTTTTTTGTTTGTTCAGCTGTATTTCTAGCTATATCCCTTTGCTTTCTCAGCTCCTCTAATTGGGGTTCCAAAAGGGTTTAAAATTTTTTATTCTTCCACGAGGAACATATTTTTTGCGGTTTCTGGGATGACTTTACCAAAATTTTTGTTCACATTATCTGGTTGGTTATGCGGCTGTTTGTTTTTTAAAATGTATATTCCAGTTCAGTTTTATATTTGTTCCAATCTGCTTTTTTGAAGTTCCAATACAGATTTGTGTGGTGACTGACATGTGTGTTATCTAGTTTTATATCAGCAATTACTGAACTGTGACCAGAACTTGGGTCTTCTATAACTTGTTTTTTAATTTTTCAAACAATATCGGTTGTAGCTAATAAGAGGTCCCCGTCTAGGGGATATGTGGATAGTGACCACAAGGTATCCAAGCTGAGCAGAACATTACTTCCACTTACTGGTGTCTAGGGGATATGTGGATAGTGACTACAAGGTACCCAAGCTGAGCAGAACATTACTTCCACTTACTGGTGTCTAGGGGATATGTGGATAGTGACCACAAGGTACCCAAGCTGAGCAGAATATTACTTCCACTTATTGGTGTCTAGGGGATATGTGGATGATGACCACAAGGTACCCAAGCTGAGCAGAACATTACTTCCACTTACTGGTGTCATGGGGATATGTGGATAGCACCACAAGGTACCCAAGCTGAGGAGAACATTACTTCCACTTACTGGTGTCTAGGGGATATATGGATAGTGACCACAAGGTGCCCAAGCTGAGCAGAACATTACTTCCACTTACTGGTGTCTAGGGGATATGTGGATAGTGACCACAAGGTACCCAAGCTGAGCAGAACATTACTTCCACCTACTGGTGTCTAGGGGATATGTGGATAGTGACCACAAGGTACCCAGCTGAGCAGAACATTACTTCCACTTACTGGTGTCTAGGGGATATGTGGATAGCACCACAAGGTACCCAAGCTGAGGAGAACATTACTTCCACTTACTGGTGTCTAGGGGATATATGGATAGTGACCACAAGGTGCCCAAGCTGAGGAGAACATTACTTCCACTTACTGGTGTCTAGGGGATATGTGGATAGTGACCACAAGGTACCCAAGCTGAGCAGAACATTACTTCCACTTACTGGTGTCATGGGGATATGTGGATAGTGACCACAAGGTACCCAAGCTGAGCAGAACGTTACTTCCGCTTACTGGTGTCTAGGGGATATATGGATAGTGACCACAAGGCACTCAAGCTGAGCAGAACATTACTTCCACTTACTGGTGTCTAGGGGATATGTGGATAGTGACAACAAGGTACCCAAGCTGAGCAGAACATTACTTCCACTTACTGGTGTTTTGCTCCTTACTGTGGATTTTGTATCTGACCTTATGACCTTACCTTGGTCATCTCTTGTTCTCTTCTGACTCTGATACTATTAGGGTCCCCGATGACTAGTGAGTCTTTATTTTTCAAACCTTTCCATTTCTCTATAAACTCCTAACCCCTAACATGTTGACCTGTCATGGCATGTATACGTCCTCTGATTGGTAATGCGAAGATATGGTCAGTGAATTTATATTGATAATTCTCCCGTAAACCAACGACAGGTGTGGTCCTCCAGACATTCTGGGGGTTGTGAGAGATCGATATGACCGCCAAAACATAAAAATATGGTGCTCTCTAAAAAGCGATTATTATTACTGCTATTCTCTTTAATATTAGACATATTTGTTTATGTAAACACCATTGTAGTTTGTATCAAAAATGTATGTAACTCACATTAAATTGGCTCAGTGGTTTAGATGCTGATCTGCTAATCCGAAGGTCGTGGTTTCAAATCTGGCCCAGACAACAGTTCCATGTCAGTAGATTTACTGGCATATAAAAGAACTCCTGCAGGACGAAATTCTGACACACCAGCGATGCTGATATGATGATGGTAATTGACCACTACTATACTACCATTACTGTAATGTTAGCTCTATGGGCATGTTTGTGTGTTTCAGATAAGTCAGATGTGGACGACTGTGTGACGGAGTTCTTCAGTTATCATTCCTGTGTATCAAGTGAAAGAGATATTAATTGAACTATAGCTGCAATGTCTACAGTTTAACTCACTAAGTTGTGTATAACAGTTTAGTTATTTATTGAGTCAACTTTTGATACATTGCTCCCTGGTGCTGGCTGCATGAACCTTTGTTGCTTGGTGGGATTTCTGTTTATGTGCAGATTTGTAGAATGATATCTGCAGTTCTTGAATATCTTCTTTCCTTTTTCAGTAGAGATGAATGTGTTAGTTTCTTTCTGTTCTTGGCCTTCTTTATCTTCATATATACAATTCACTCATGGAATACATTTTAACATGTTTGGAAAAACAGAAAATGTGTTTTCAGTTTTGAACTCCCGCCAAGGATCATGCTGAAGCAGAGGTTCATCCAACCGCTACAATGATGACTTGGAATGTAGGATGGGAAGCAATAGCTCAATAATGATTGCAATTGTTTTGGACATGTTTTCCTTATTAAATAAGGATGTAGTCCACAAATATTTGTTTATTTAAATTCCTTCAATGTCCATAGTTTTTGTTTGAAGAAATGTAGTGTCAAAAATGGATTCAATAATTAATTAAATTGATTATTAGTTTGTGGTTTGCTCCAAAGATGTATATTTGTTTAATATTTGATACTGTATCTGCTTTTATTGTGAACCAGTGTTGTAAAGGCTGTGTAATGTAGGAACTGGAATAAAACAATAAGCTTTAATGTTTACTTGTCCTTTTATTTTGGTACAGCAGACCCGAGAGATATAAATAAAAAGTTATAAAAATGTTTAAAATAAACAATGAATTGTTTGGATCTTTTTGATGAAAAAATTAGTTTTAAAATACCTGTCGCCACCACACATACCGTTACAGCTGAATCTATCATTTGTGTGTGAGTTTATGTGTATGCTATAAACTTAAAACTGACTTAAATAAAAGCAAGAAAGAAAAAACACATCATTTTCATGTAAGGTATATTTTTTTAATGTAAAAAAGTAAATATTTAAATATATTTTTAATCTTAATAGGAACAGAATTTGTATTTTTATCTTAATCAGATTTGATGAACAGTATTTTAGTTAACTCCTGAGAGGTATAAACAAACAAACTTCATGGTTTGAACATGCAACATATAATAGGCATTGTTAATTACATTTATGTGGTCCATCAATTGATATTGTGTTGTTCTATTTAACCAACGGTTGTGAACGTTGACCAATATTTCCTCCTCTGTGATGACGCACAAATACACGACACAGTAATTTATTTAAGTTAAAATTTGCAGGAATGTGGGCAAAATTTCATTAATATGAGTATTAGTATTAAAAATCAATGAACCCTCCAATACTTGGATAAGTTGCACAGAATCAAAGGAGAACTGACAATTTCAATTTGTAGGTAAAGTTCGACTGTTCTTCAAAATACATCAAAATCATATACAATACTGCAAAGTGCACCTTACAAATTTGCACATTGTATATTTTTAATTACACTTCAATACATACAATAAGTAATATAATATTGCCAATAAGCGTGCAATTCTAGAATTGTAATAACACTAACCTGTGACGCAAGTAACTGATAATGCAAAAATGCAACAAAACATTTGTATTTGCAAGTATGTATGTATTGCATTGTATGAATGCAAGGGGTGATTTGACAGATGATAACATGGATCAATAAACTCAGCTGCATGTTGGAATATCCACTTGCCACAAGACGTTCAACTTTTTCCATGGCTGTACATATCTGTTGTGCATGGTAACTTTTCATTCAATATGCCAGAACATTAACCTTTCTTATAAGCGACATTTAGTTGTGCAAGATTGACCATTGAAATCATTATCGTTGTGGATGGTTGCTTATTAATTTAAATGTTACATTTAATTTTCATTATGAATGACCATAATTCCAGAATATTTCAACCTTCTTTTGTAAGCTAACAAGGGTACCAACAGCATATAGTTGTGGGGTAAAAAGAACAAACGTTGGCATTCTGACATACCAACATCACTGCACTGTGGTTTAGTTATACGTTCTGTGAGTTGAAACTAAATCAAACTCCTAGTTTGGCAATGACTTCAATGCCAACATTAACAATGTTTATCCTCAATCATTATTTGCTATAATGGCTTTTCTTCGCTTGGTAACAACTCCGCTGCCAAGCTCCACACAGGAGATAACTAAATATATTGATTTTCTCTTAGTTCCTGTAGTGTACAAGGATTGGAACAATTAACTTTGTCTTTTAAAGAATCCCATAAATAAAAATGACAACTGATCTGGGGATCACTAATCAACGCTAATTACTCTCTCATCAAACACCTCTCTTACTGCATTTAATGTTGCAGCCAATGTCCTTTTGCAGAATGTTGCTGCAGCCAACATACAATTTCTTCTTCTCTCAAGTGACTGAGAAATGGCCTTAGAATTAACCTCTGATATCGCTCTGTGCTTATGGTTTCACCAAAGAATGTGGACCCTATTATACTTCTAGCACTTATCACACACTACACTTCACTTTTCATAATGAGGTGTTTTGTCCACTGGCACAGGATTTTCTGAAGCTCAGTAGCGATTGTTGTGAGTATTCACATGTCCAGTTATTATTTGCCAAAGCCATGAGACACATCGGAAAGAATGTGAAACTGTACAAAAGCATACTTTAAGTCTTGTGCGTTCACTTTTCCTGCCATTTTCAGAATAAAGGTTTCTTAATTAGCATTTAGTTCCTTTTCCACAGCTACTTCGTTGTCTTGTACACTCTTGTCAATATTCAAAATCATTAATGTTTGATTTATTGACTTTACTTGGACTTCTACAATGTTTTCTAGCTTCTTCTCAGTTAGCAAGTGCTTAAAAGCTTGTCTTTCAGTAATGTTGGTTCCTTTGAGTTTTATTTAAGTACTTCCATCTTTGTTTTTGCTCTTTTGATTGATGAGTACTCCTTTGGCATTTACATTTTGTTTTATGTTTTCTATATCTGCATGTCTGCTTGCTCCTATCAGCTAAACAATTATCGTATCTTCGTTTTTAACTTTTCTTTTTCTAACTTCCTCCATCTGGTTTTCTCCAGCGATATTTTCCCTCTCTATAGAACCATACATTTGTATTTGAAACCTCAGGGGTCCCCAATCTAGGACAATGAGGATAGTGACCACAAGCTACCCAAGCTGAGCAGAACATTACTTCCACTTACTGGTGTCTAGGGCATATATCAATGGCAACCACAAAGTACCCAAGCTGAGCAGAACATTACTTCCACTTACTGGTGTCATGGGGATATGTGGATAGTGACCACATGGTACCCAAGCTGAGCAGAACATTACTTCCACTTACTGGTGTATAGGGGATATGTGGATAGCGACCACAAGGTACCCAAGCTGAGCAGAACATTACTTCCACTTACTGGTGTATAGGGGATATGTGGGTAGCGACCACAAGGTACCCAAGCTGAGCAGAACATTACTTCCACTTACTGGTGTCTAGGGGATATGTGGATAGTGACCACAAGGTACCCAAGCTGAGCAGAACATTACTTCCACTTACTGGTGTATAGGGGATATGTGGGTAGCGACCACAAGGTACCCAAGCTGAGCAGAACATTACTTCCACTTACTGTTGTCTAGGGGATATGTGGATAGTGACCACAAGGTACCCAAGCTGAGCAGAACATTACTTCCACTTACTGGTGTCTAGGGGATATGTGGATGGTGACCACATGGTACTCAAGCTGAGCAGAACATTACTTCCACCTACTGGTGTATAGGGGATATGTGGATAGTGACCACAAGGTACCCACGCTGAGCAGAACATTACTTCCACTTACTAGTGTATAGGGGATATGTGGATAGTGACCACAAGGTACCCAAGCTGAGCAGAACATTACTTCCACTTACTGGTGTATAGGGGATATGTGGATAGCGACCACAAGGTACCCAAGCTGAGCAGAACATTACTTCCACTTACTGGTGTATAGGGGATATGTGGATAGTGACCACAAGGTACCCAAGCTGAGCAGAACATTACTTCCACTTACTGGTGTATAGGGGATATGTGGGTAGCGACCACAAGGTACCCAAGCTGAGCAGAACATTACTTCCACTTACTGGTGTCATGGGGATATGTGGATAGTGACCAAAAGGTACCCAAGCTGAGCAGAACATTACTTCCACTTACTGGTGTCTAGGAGTTATGTGGATAGTGACCACAAGGTACCCAAGCTGAGCAGAACATTACTTCCACTTACTGGTGTCATGGGGATATGTGGATAGCGACCACAAGGTACCCAAGCTGAGCAGAACATTACTTCCACTTACTGGTGTATAGGGGATATGTGGATAGTGACCACAAGGTACCCAAGCTGAGCAGAACATTACTTCCACTTACTGGTGTATAGGGGATATGTGGGTAGCGACCACAAGGTACCCAAGCTGAGCAGAACATTACTTCCACTTACTGGTGTCTAGGGGATATGTGGATAGTGACCAAAAGGTACCCAAGCTGAGCAGAACATTACTTCCACTTACTGGTGTCTAGGAGTTATGTGGATAGTGACCACAAGGTACCCAAGCTGAGCAGAACATTACTTCCACTTACTGGTGTCATGGGGATATGTGGATAGTGACCACAAGGTACCCAAGCTGAGCAGAACATTACTTCCACTTACTGGTGTCTAGGGGATATGTGGATAGTGACCACAAGGTACCCAAGCTGAGCAGAACATTACTTCCACTTACTGGTGTCTAGGGGATATGTGGATAGTGACCACAAGGTACCCAAGCTGAGCAGAACATTACTTCCACCTACTGGTGTCTAGGGGATATGTGGATAGTGACCACAAGGTACCCAAGCTGAGCAGAACATTACTTCCACTTACTGGTGTCTAGGGGTTATGTGGATAGTGACCACAAGGTACCCAAGCTGAGCAGAACATTACTTCCACTTACTGGTGTCATGGGGATATGTGGATAGTGACCACAAGGTACCCAAGCTGAGCAGAACATTACTTCCACTTACTGGTGTCTAGGGGATATATATCGATGGCAACCACAAGGTACCCAAGCTGAGCAGAACATTACTTCCACTTACTGGTGTCTAGGGCATATATCAATGGCAACCACAAAGTACCCAAGCTGAGCAGAACATTACTTCCACTTACTGGTGTATAGGGGATATGTGGATAGCGACCACAAGGTACCCAAGCTGAGCAGAACATTACTTCCACTTACTGGTGTCTAGGGGATATGTGGATAGTGACCACAAGGTACCCAAGCTGAGCAGAACATTACTTCCACTTACTGGTGTCATGGGGATATGTGGATAGTGACCACAAGGTACCCAAGCTGAGCAGAACATTACTTCCACTTACTGGTGTCATGGGGATATGTGGATAGCGACCACAAGGTACCCAAGCTGAGCAGAACATTACTTCCACTTACTGGTGTATAGGGGTATGTGGATAGTGACCACAAGGTACCCAAGCTGAGCAGAACATTACTTCCACTTACTGGTGTATAGGGGATATGTGGATAGTGACCACAAGGTACCCAAGCTGAGCAGAACATTACTTCCACTTACTGGTGTCTAGGGGATATATATCGATGGCAACCACAAGGTACCCAAGCTGAGCAGAACATTACTTCCACTTACTGGTGTCTAGGGCATATATCAATGGCAACCACAAAGTACCCAAGCTGAGCAGAACATTACTTCCACCAACTGGTGTCTAGGGGATACGTGGATAGCACCACAAGGTGCCCAAGCTGAGCAGAACATTACTTCCACCAACTGGTGTCTAGGGGATATGTGGATAGTGACCACAAGGTACCCAAGCTGAGCAGAACATTACTTCCACTTACTGGTGTCTAGGGGATATGTGGATAGCACCACAAGGTATCCAAGCTGAGCAGAACATTACTTCCACTTACTGGTGTTTTGCTCCTCACTGTAACTTTTCTATCTGACCTTATGAGCTTACCTTGGTCATCTCTTGTTCTCTTCCGACCCTGAAGCTATTAGGGTCCCCAAGAACTAGGGAGTCTTTATTTTTCCAACCTCTCCATTTCTCTATAAACTCCTAACCCCTAACATGCTGACCTGTCATGGCATGTTGGTCTGATTGGTAATCAGAGTATATGGTCGGTGAATTTATTTTGATAATTCTCTCGGTCAGGTCGGTGAGTGCTGTAAACCAACAACAGGTGTGGTCCTTCAGACATTCTGGGGGTTGTGAGATAGCGATGTAACTGCCAATACATAAAAACATGGTACTCTCTAAAAAGCGGTTATTATTAGTGCTAAGCCTCTTCAATATTTATTAAATTTAACTTGAGGGGTAGAATGTTCCAGAGTTAAAATAGTCCCCTATTTGGATCTCAGGGCAGGGACTACTTCTCGAGAACCAAAACATTAAATTAATAGAAGATCTAACATCAGACTTCTACAATGGAACACGGGTGGTCTCACACAAACAAAAAGAGTAGAATTCTATAAAATTGTATTTGACTATAACATTTGTCACACAAGAAGCAAATCTAACCAATGAGCATCTTAAATACTTCAATTTTACTGGATTTTTACTAAAGCTACTACCCAAGAATAGACAGATAAGTAGTGGAATATTAGTTGGAGTCAAAAAGGATATATATATATATATATTAAATCCTCCTTTGAAATTGTTAAAGAAATGGATAACACATATAAAAGTGAATTAATAAAGCTAAATTTTTGGGATCACAGAACACATCTACATTCATACAGTATTTACAATCCTCCCAGGAAAGAACCAGATCTCTCACTTATTGACCAATTAAATAAAACAATCGTAATTGGGGATTTCAAAATTCCAAAAGATAGGGTTATGAAAAAGTGGATTCTACAGGGAAGATAGTGGAAGAATGTTTCAATACCACAACCTTTGAACTGGTTTATAATAAGGAAGATCCCACAACCTTCATACATTACTCTGGAACAGGCAGTAACCCAGACCTCTTGTTAACTACAACAGATATTGTTTCAAAAATTAAAAAACAAGTTATAGAAGATCCAAGTTCTGGTCACAGAGCAGTAATTGCTGATATAAAACTAGAGAATACAAATAACAGTCAAGGTCTTAGGAATCTGTATTGGAACTTCAAGAAAGCAGATTGGAACAAATATAAAACTGGACTGGAACATAAATTTAAAGAGCAAATAAACTCATAGCTGCATGCCCAATCAGATCATATAAACAAAAATGTCTGTAAAGACATCCTAGAAACTGCAAAAAAATATATATATATTCCTCGTGGAACAATAAAAAATTTCAAACCCTTTTGGAATCCCCAGTTTTAAGAATTGAAAAAGCAAAGGGATACAGCTAGAAATACAGCTGGGCAAACAAAAAATATCAGATGCACAAATATGGCGAAATAAATGTACCTCACTGAAAAAAGAAATTAATACAGTAAAAAGAATCACTTTAATAATTTCTTTAAAAAATGGATTACAGGAAAGAAAACATCAGCACACCTATCATGCACAACAATAAAATATTAACGAATGATGCAGTCATAGCCAAAACATTCAATAAATATGCTAATTCACATAAAGTAACAAGAAATAATAAAAAGGAACATAAACAATTTAAGAAAGATTTGAAACAAGAAAGAGAATGTGATCTTAACACTCAATACAATATTTTTTTTTTAAATTTTAATATGCAAGAACTGAACATTGCAATTAATAATATAAAAATCAATAAGTCTCCTGGACCAGATCACATACATCCAGAGTTCATAAAAAACCTTGGAAAAACAGCAAAACAACAACTACTGAAACTCTACAATCTATCCTGGAAAACCACTGTACCTGCTGAATGGTGAAAAGCAATAATTGTCCCACTCTTGAAGAAAGACAAAACAGCATCAGAAATAAAAAATTATAGACCAATAGCTCTTACTAGCATAATAGCAAAAGTGATGGAAAGAATGGTGTCAAACAGGTTAAATTGGTTTCTAGTATCACAAAATTTAATATCCCCATGTCAAGCTGGATTCAGAGAGTTCCACTCTACAAATGAACAAGTCTTACTTCTCAGTCAAGAAATCAAAGACTCCTTCAATAGAAAAGAAGATAATTTATCAGTTTTAATTGATTTCCAAAGTGCACATGATTCTATATGCAGAACAAAACTGTTAAAGAAAGTAAAAAAAAAATAATAGGGATACAAGGTCCAAGTTTTCATGGCTGTCATTTCCTAACACAACGCTTTATTGCAACCAGATATGGAAGAAATATATCTAAATATAAACAAGTACACCGTGGCTTACCACAAAGCACAGTGCTCAGCACTACACTTTTTAATATATTTATAAACCATCTGCTACAACAAATACAAGAATCAGGTGTGAAGTGGGCGCTATTTGCTTATCACTTAGTAATGTGGACTTCAAAACCAAAAAAACAAAAGTACTGAACTAGCAAAGACCAAGCAACAATCCTTAAACAACCTACAAAAGTGGACCAAAGAAAATCAAATGACTGTTAGTATAACAAAATCAAACTACCAAATCTTTTCACTAAGGAAAAAAACCACTAAAAATTAAACTAAATTTTGAGGGTCAACCATTACCAGATACAAACAAAGCAAAATATTTAGGAGTTACATTTGATACCAAACTTACATGGACCAAACAAATAGAAAATGTAATACAAAGAGCAGAGAGGCACCTTTCACTGTTAAAACGTCTAACAGGAATGAAGTGGGGATGTTCCAGAGCAACTCTTAACACAACATACAATGTATATATAAAGCCATTATTTACTTACTGCAGCGAAGTTCTTGTAACAGCAAATATAAAAAAAAATTCAAATCTTTCAAAACCAAAGTCCAAGACTAATTACAGGTGCTATCAAAACCACACCAATAGCAGCTATGGAAATACTAACCAACCAATACCCCATTGAATATGAAATAGAAAAAGCGGCTCTTATTCAACACGAAAAGTTGATCAGACTCCCATTCAATACATGGCACAAGAGAAATTTTACACATACACTAAAGACTCAGGAGAGCTTTCTTTCCGAAATTCAAGACATCAAGAAGAATGTCTACCTTCTTAATTCAAAGGAAAACTTCATATCTAAAGTCAATCCGACACAAACATTAGACATCACATATTATTTATACCTGACAGAAGAAGTTAAGAAAAGTGATAATCCAACTAGTGTTCTAAAATTATTGGCATTAGAGAAAATTCATACTAGATTTCCAGAACATGAATGGCTCCATATTTATACTGATGGATCATTTATATCAAACAAAGATGGAGCAGGGGCTGGAGTCACGTGTCACCTCTTTTCCTATTACAAATCTTTAAGTTATGGAACTACAAACTTTGATGGAGAAATTGAAGCAATTCGAATGGCCCTACAAAATCTTTTGTATAGAATTTCACATTTTCATCAAGCAGTTATTCTCTCAGATTCCAGGGCAGCAATTATAGCAATTACTTCCAAGTTGTTACCAAAAAACCAAACAATTATAGAATGTTGGAAAATCCTTACCCATCTAACAGCACTTCAAAAACACCTAGTCTTCCAATGGATACCAGCTCACTGTGGACTGAGTGATAATGAGAAAGCTGATTTTCTTACAAAAAAGGGTACCGGCAATGTGCAGAAATCAATAGTTAATCTACCATTTTATGCAGCTATAAGATTAGTCAACTCTGAATTCAAAAAAATTGTTGCAAAATATTACTATGAAAAATCAAAAAATAAAAGATGGGAACTACCAAACATTCAAACAGTAATTCCTGAGTATCCTCGAAAAACAGCAGTTGCAACCTTCAGGTTGATTACAGGACATGATTGTATGACAAAACATTTAAACAGAATTGGGATATATTCTTCACCACACTGTCCTCTATGTGATCTGCAAGAGGAAATGGACAGAGGCCACCTTCAAATATGCCTGGCCACTTCTAGTGCCCCATCCATCAGTGAAAAATATTGGAGAGCAAGAGGATTAATGACTTCATTGTCAGAAATCCAGCATTAGCTAACAACATATCAATGTGATAAAAAAAGGTCAGTATTTTAAAAGAACAATTTATATGTGTACAACATTTCATTCTTTTAGAGTGAATAGTTTCTCTGAAAAGTGAAGTTAAACTTGTTAAAATTAGCATTACAAGCATAGAGCTTACAGCATCCCCTTAACGACACTGTCAGTTGCCAGGATCACATCGGCATCGTCAGTGGTCCAGAATTCCTTCCCGCAGTTCTCCTACTTGCATGTTGAGTACTTTGGCATATATCTAAGTGCACAACCATAATTTGCCAAGAGAATCTCACACCAATATTACAGAGGTTTTGCAGACTTGGCGTAAAGGCTCCTATTGCCATGTGGATGCCCCTATTGTGGACCCGTGTCTAATCTCAGCACAGATGGTCGTGCTGACAAATAAACAATACACCCATAGTCTACTTTGGATCGGACCAATTCGTGATACATTCGCAAGAAAATTGTCCAATCCACTCCTCACGATTTGCAATTTAGTACCCGCAAGAAATTCAGGGTAGTCACATTGTGCTCTTGTGCTATATGAGACGGCCAGCTAAGTTTCCTACCCAAGATCAACCTTAGGAAAAGCACCTCATCTACAAAGCGCAGTAAATCTGGACGGAAACGCAGCGAAGGTGGTAATCGTCTCCTACAGCGTCAGAAATTAACGCAGATTGACTTCTCAGTTGAAAAACGAAAGCAGGGTCGTTCCAAAAACGCCGTCCGCTGAGAACCACAATGGATGGCAAAGTCGCCCAGGAATAGGCATGACGAAACACATTTCCCGATCGAGTTAATTGCTCTAGTAAACAGCGTGACACTTAGTAACGAACCCTGAGGGACTCCCTTCTCCTGGAAAAAAAAAAAAAAGTTTCGTAAAAACCCGAGCCGATCCTTACTCGGAAAAAGCGGTCCTTCATAAATTCCTGAATGAACAACGATAGCATCCACGTATGTTCCAGGTATACAGGGAATATAGAATCCCTGCTCGCCAACACGTATCATAAGCCTTCTCGAGATCGAAAAATATGCCAACGGTTTGATAGTTCTTCATAAATCCGTTAAGTATCTGTGTCGATATCGACATAAGATGATCTACAGTTGAACGACGTCGAAAACCACACTGGATGTTAGCAAATTACAACTTTCTAACCACCATACCAATCGTCCATTGATCATGCGTTCCATCATCTTGCAAACGCAACTGGTGAGGGAAATAGGACGATAGCTGGAGGGAAGATGACGGTTCTTTCCAGCCTTCAAGATCGGAATAACGGTGGCCTTCCGCCAATTTTCTGGGAGTATACTGTCAACCCAAACACGATTATAGACCTTGAGCAGGAATGCCTTACCTTCAGGTGAGAGCTGTTGTAACATTTATACATGGATACCGTCTTGTTCTGATAATCGCAAAGATTAAACAGAATGTTCCAGCTCCGCCATGCTGAAAAGGCGATTGTAATCTTCTACGTTTTTAGAACGAAACGCGAAACCTTGAGATTCCACCTGAGTTTTAATTGGAAGGAACTCAGGGGAGTAGTTATCCAAGCTAGACACTTGAGCGAAACCACTGCCAAATGTGTTGACCGCTCCAAATGGATCAACAGCTCCTGTGGCTGTTTTTAGTCCTGCAGTTGGTATATGGGTCGATCGACCTGCAACACGCCTTAACCTATCCCACACAACCGATGAAGGTGTATGTCGGTTAAATGAAGCTACAAATTTGCTCCACGAGGTCTTTTTGCTATCCTTACTGACTTGTCTGAACCTAGCGCTCATTTTCTTGTGTTGGATTAGGTTATCCACCGTAAGGTGACGTTGGAAAACTAAGAGCACGCCTTCGAGCACGAATGGCATTCCGACATTCTTCCGTCAACCAGGGGATAGGAAATCGACGGGTGTAGGAAGTCGACCGCGGAATGGATTGTTCAGCGGCAGCGAGAATCCTCTCGGTGAGATGCTGCGCCAAATCATTCGCTCAGTTGTGCTCGTTGTACACGGCCAAATGGGTGTAAAGGTTCCAGTCGGCATGTTTTTTTTTTTTTTTTTTTTTTTTTTTTTTTTTTTTTTTTTTTTTTTTTTTTAACTAAAGTTATACTGTGGTGATACAATTTATTTGTAAACCAGGGGTGACATGAAGTCCGGTACCGCCGAAGCAAACCGGAAAATTGTGGGTGCATATTATGATGGGTGGTGCATGGAGGCAGGTCTAATATCATGGCGGATGCCCTGACATTGACCTACGACTTGGAGCATTTATGTGTGGCATTGGGGGACCAATGGGAAATCTGGGGAGTGTGATGAAGTCGTATATCTGGTTGACTTTAGTCTCTATTGCTGAGGTGTCTTGGATTTTCTGTGTGTTGCGGTAGATGGTCTCAGTGTGTTGGCGTAGTCGGGCGAGTTCTTCGCTGGTTTTGGTGAGAATCCGTATGAGCTCCGTGAGGTGTGTCTGGATTACTCCTAGAGCGTTGGTTGTGGCGTGGTCATGGCGCTGTAGGAGCTCAGTGACGTTGGTGTTGTTTGCCGGTGTGTTGTTTTCTGTGATAGCCTCCAGCCGAGAGCCAATGTTCAGAACCTCTGAGTGGAGGCCTTGAACCGCGTCTCGTATGATGCTATCGGTGACGACGGGTGCTGGGACTGCTAAGGTCTGTGGCGATCTGACTGTGACTGCGGTGACTGGTGGTGTTCCTGTAGTGGTTGGGGCCGCTCGTGTGTACGGCCGTGGAGCTGCGATGAAAGGTGCTGGCGTATGTGCAGGCCGAGAAGCTGCGTTGGGATGTGCTGGTGTGTAGATGTGTCCGTGCCGGGGATACAGTGGGCACTGTGCTTGTCCTGTGAAGTGACCAAAGCCACTGCAGGAGGCATAGTACCGGCGTCGTCTGCGAAGATCATCTGATGTGCAGTCGCTGGTGAGGTTCTGGGCGTCACAGCAGTGGCACCGAGGAGCGGCGGTGCAGTGAGTGTCTTCGTGTCCATATGCACAGCAGCGGCGGCAGAGTACTTGGCGTTCCGCTCGGCTCGCCTCAGCGCGCAAGTACCGCCCTAACAGGGGCAGGCCCGTGCATAAGGCAGCTTCCCGGTCGCGTGAATCGGCGAAGACTAGTCGCATGAGGCTGGATGGCCCTCTGCGAGTGATGATACGCGTGGCCTTCATTGCTGAGGTCCACTCGTGCTGTGCGGCGGCGAGAATGTAACGCGTTGGCAGGTCTCTGGGAACTCCGTAGATAACCACACTGAGGCCCGATTGGGCCACAGGGGGCGCTGGCTGCGGCGGTGAGGCAGTCGAAGCATTGCTACTGTAAGCAGGCGAGGTGCCGGAGTTGTCCGGTAGCCTGGAAGTGGTCGGCGGTGGATCTGTAGCACAGAACGGGAGCGGCGCTGCCACAGTACTGCTGCTAGATGCGTCAGGAGTTACTGTTGATTGGCTGGTCTGTGTGCTTGAGGCCCTGGTATCGGCTGTAGTTGCTGGAACCGGTGCTGTGCTGCGAGGTTTCCTCTTGGGCATGGCGAAGAACCGGTTCTGACGAGCTCTCGGGTAGGTCCTACCTGCTCCGCTGCCAGGTGCAGGTGTAAGGTGACGTTAACACAAAAATACATGCTGAGTAAGTAAAAGGAAATGATAATATACCCAAAAATTATCAAGTGTTAGGGATTATGCAATGAAAAATTAATTGTGTAACTTGTTAATATTATATTTGGGTTATGCAGGATCTTTTAATATACTACGATTTTTATGTGTACAATATGGAAATAAGATGTCATAAATATTGAGAAAACTTATGCAGGTTATAAAAAAATAATAAACAAATAAATAACCAGAGGAAATGTTGGGTTATGGCTCAAGTTTTAATAGGTTATGTGACAACTTGATCCTCAACCCGAGGTGCATATGAGACGGTATTTGTGTATGTGAACTTGACTTCAGTTTAATGTAGGTATGACTGTTTGTCTAGAATCATTCTTTTATCACCAGGAAGATTGTAAACACTATATTTAAATTGTATTGATGTAATTGAAAGTCGCGTTACATAATTATGTATAGGACGCGGAATGACGTCACAGGTACCCCAGCAATGCGCTCTTGCTCAGCGAACGTAGCTGCGCAATTTATGTGCCACTATACTAAAAAGGATTATATTTCCGGACCAAGGTTTTATTGCGAGGAAGTAGTAATTCTTCGAAACGTTAAATATATTATCTAAGCTAAGATAATGCCATTGAAAGAGGCGAGACAAAGAACATAGTATGTGTATGTGTGTGTGGTATAAAAACTCGCTAGATCTCACGACGCACAATCCCCAACTCGCTAGAAAGTGTAAGTACTTCGCTAAAGTTCAGCAATTGTGACTTTCCATACAAGTGTATAAAGTATAACGACTGAATTAAAGCATCAGATTCACAATTAATTTTGCCTTATTTGTGCGCCTACCATGCCCGAGATAAGAAAAGGCCACTCATCGCTCCTACCGACCGAAAGACATCGTCCATTTCATTGGCCCCACCTACTGAGTACTTTCAACAGCAAAATATTGCTAGATTGGTCTTGTTGTTTGAGAGGTAGAATTGCAACTTAACAATCCCAGCTGTGACATTGAATTTTTAAGTTGCAGTTCTACCTCTCAAACATTGCCCACACACGGCTTGTGTGTTTAAAAACACCAGCAGTAAGTTGCAGTTCTACCTCTCAAACATTGCCCACACATGGCTTGTGTGTATAAAAACACCAACAGTAGGTTGCAGTTCTACCTCTCAAACATTGTCCACACATGGCTTGCGTGTATAAAAACACCAGCAGTAGGTTGCAGTTCTACCTCTCAAACATTGTCCACACATGGCTTGTGTGTATAAAAACACCAGCAGTAGGTTGCAGTTCCACCTCTCAAACATTGTCCACACATGGCTTGTGTGTATAAAAACACCAGCAGTAGGTTGCAGTTCTACCTCTCAAACATTGTCCACACATGGCTTGTGTGTATAAAAACACCAGCAGTAGGTTGCAGTTCTACCTCTCAAACATTGTCCACACATGGCTTGTGTGTATAAAAACACCAGCAGTAGGTTGCAGTTCTACCTCTCAAACATTGTCCACACATGGCTTGTGTGTATAAAAACACCAGCAGTAGGTTGCAGTTCCACCTCTCACACATTGTCCACACATGGCTTGTGTGTATAAAAACACCAGCAGTAGGTTGCAGTTCTACCTCTCAAACATTGTCCACACATGGCTTGTGTGTATAAAAACACCAGCAGTAGGTTGCAGTTCTACCTCTCAAACATTGTCCACACATGGCTTGTGTGTATAAAAACACCAGCAGTAGGTTGCAGTTCTACCTCTCAAACATTGTCCACACACGGCTTGTGTGTTTAAAAACACCAGGAGTAAGTTGCAGTTCTACCTCTCAAACATTGTCCACACACGACTTGTGTGTTTAAAAACACCAGCAGTAAGTTCCAGTTCTACCTCTCAAACATTGCCCACACACGGCTTGTGTGTTTAAAAGCACCAGCAGTAAGTTCCAGTTCTACCTCTCAAACATTGCCCACACACGGCTTGTGTGTTTAAAAACACCAGGAGTAAGTTGCAGTTCTACCTCTCAAACATTGTCCACACATGGCTTGTGTGTTTAAAAACACCAACAGTAAGTTGCAGTTCTACCTCTCAAACATTGCCCACACACGGCTTGTGTGTTTAAAAACACCAACAGTAAGTTGCAGTTCTACCTCTCAAACATTGCCCACACACGGCTTGTGTGTTTAAAAACACCAACAGTAAGTTGCAGTTCTACCTCTCAAACATTGTCCACACACGGCTTGTGTGTTTAAAAACACCAACAGTAAGTTGCAGTTCTACCTCTCAAACGTTGTCCACACATGGCTTGTGTGTATAAAAACACCAGCAGTAGGTTGCAGTTCTACCTCTCAAACATTGCCCACACAGGGCTTGTGTGTTTAAAAACACCAACAGTAAGTTGCAGTTCTACCTCTCAAACATTGCCCACACACGGCTTGCGTGTTTAAAAACACCAACAGTAAGTTGCAGTTCTACTTCTCAAACATTGCCCACACATGGCTTGTGTGTTTAAAAACACCAACAGTAAGTTGCAGTTCTACCTCTCAAACATTGCCCACACATGGCTTGTGTGTTTAAAAAGACCAGTAGTAAGTTGCAGTTGTACTTCTCAAAAATTGCCCACACACGGCTTGTGTGTTTAAAAACACCAACAGTAAGTTGCAGTTCTACTTCTCAAACATTGCCCACACATGGCTTGTGTGTTTAAAAACACCAGCAGTAAGTTTTCTGGCATAAATAAATAAATGTTTTGTTGTTTTATTACACCATTTTGTCTAAGAAAATAAAATGACGAGTGTGCTATGTGTTACGAAAACAGTGGCCGTTAGCACTTGGGTGGATTCAGATCGATCCGGTGTTTTCATGCAACAAAATTACGAACCGACCGTAGCTCTAAGAGGATCGGATGCAAGAATGCAGTTTGATCTGACTACGCGTTTCCACGCAGTATTCAATCCGGAATAAGAACTTAAATGGGCTTCCTATAGTGCTGTGTTAAACCTAGCCCTATATTCATAACACGTTCAGCTTGAGCTCTTATTCGCTATTCCAGATATACCTACTTTATTTCACCACTACACAAACAGGGTGTGTGGCGAATAACAAGCTTATTGCATACTGTGATGTGCCCAGGGAAACGTAATCCGCTTTCGTACGTTGTACTGCAAAAATGTACCAACTTCACAGCCACGAAGAGAGAAATTCTAGCACTTTGGTAGAGTATTTGCCTTATATGTAAACAATACCCAATTTCGCATTATAGAGTATGCTCTACAATCCAAGCTAGGGTACAATGTAGGAATGTGATTTATAATCTCTCCATTTTGCTTTTATTTCCAAAGTTCACACATCATTTAAACTTGTTTTGTTCCTTGGTATTTTTAAACACGCTACGTAGGTACTGTGCCCCTGGTTGCAATTCAGATTGACAGCATTTTGAAAGCGGCAATTCTGCAGTAGTATAGAGATGCCTAAAAAGTGGATGAACACAATTTCAGGTAGTGGGAACCAGGGTGGCCAAACTGCTAATTAGCAAAGTCGTCGTTTTGAACCGCTACTCTAACCCAATATGGCCAGTTTAAATTCACGAAGCTTTGTGCTTGGCCAAAGTAAATTGTGAGCATAGTTAGTAGCCCATCTATGTACTTAACTGTATTGCGTAACCACTGCCACTAATGACGTCACGCGCTCAGTCGGACAAGAAGCAGGATATTTTATTTACGCATACGTCAGTGGTATCTTTTATTAGAAATATAACATGTAAAAATACGTTAGTCCTGTAATATTAAATGTTATTTAAATGCTTCACAATATGAATTAACAGGTGAATATTATGACTAAAACAGCCGTTTCCTTTTTGGGGGGTTCATATTTGGAACACTGTGCAAATAACTTTTAAATAATGCACAATGCCGTGTACATAACTGGAAAAAGATTTAATTTAATCAATTTTAAACAGATATAACTTAGACTGTATTTGCAACATAAATGGGACACACTGAAGGGTTAATTTATGTATATTAAACATATATTTTAAAAAAATCTGATGTGGTGCACTCACACGACTTTCTCTACTCTTGTACTAACCATTCTTACAAACTCTTATTCCTATATCTTCTTCGTGTTAGTTAAGATAAAACATTTGTACAAATTATATTGCTTATTTCCTTGTAGGTACAAGGGGAATGTTAGAACACAGTAGGCTTTGTGCGATAGTCAAATCTTTTAAAGCTTTGGGATTCCGTTCTCTTTGCACAATTAACATACAAAAAAATGAACAATGATGTTCCATTACACGAAAGTTATTTTCCGGAACTCACGCACATAACAAGAAATATCTCCGAAATGGTTCAACCTACAAGAAAATTCATTTGAACATAAATTGTGTATTTTAGCAAGATCTACATTTTTTGTACAGTATGATTTGGTCCATCTCTAACGGTTTACCAGTTATGCAAAAGTCGTCCAGAGTAAATACGACTACAGGGGCTATAGCCAGAAAATTCAAGATATACATTTCATTTATCATCAAAATATCTCAAACATATGACATTTTAATCAAAATCGTTAGAGCCATTTTCAAGAAAATCAAAATTTTCGAAAAATTTTCCATGTAAAGGGTAGTTTAGGGTGGGGCTATTTTCTTCAAAAATCTTCGTGTCGCATCCTTGAACAACATTAAACTTAAATACCAACTTTGGTTTCTAACCGAGTTTTCGTTTTGGGGTTATGCTGTCCTCAGACTGACACACACGCGGACCTTTTTCTAAAAATGCTTTTTTTGGATTCAGGGGGTCTCAAAACATATATTTCCAGTGAAATCTCGACATCAAATTTTTGGGTGGAATACAATACTTCCCCTACTTACCAGTAGAGAAAATAAAAATACCAAGAATTAAATACAGGACCAATCTACAAATTAAACCAGAATTATATATAAACCTTTATTGGTCTGTGTATAAAATTTTCAACATTGGCTTATGTGCTCTACCATGGAGCAGGTGATACCACTTCCTCACATGCTGGATAAACCAATGGTGGCGTCTGCCAATGTTTTCATGGTAGTTATATTGTTGCCGTCATTAGATTGGAATTAGAACAACTGTTACAGTAGGAATCATGAACTTTAGAAAACAATGCTTGATTTTAGGTTTGGACTAATTTTCTGTTGTATAGGATGAATTATACCAGTGTATATTTGAATATACATTGTGCAATAAGTGCTACATATGTCTGTGACTATTTCACCTCCAGTGGATAGAAGGATAAGACTATGCACTGATGTGCCACTGTTGCTGGAAAGTGCAGGGGAAGGCACGCTCATATAAAAGAGCACAACGTCCAACAAATGTCACAGTCAGAGATGAAGACCCAGTGGTTTCTTATGTTCGTCACAACCATCTGCATCTCTTCTGCTTGTCTCATTACCAACTGTCCCAAAGGAGGCAAAAGAACACCTTATGATAAACAAGATACAATAAAACAGGTATGGCAGTTATCTATATTAATATTACAAACACAAAACTTTATTAAGAAAATATTGAAGCTATTAACAGTGAAGCAACAGAATCTAAAATAAGAACAAATTAGACACAACCTCATATTTCTATTCAAGGACTTAGATGTATGACGTAACTTGCTCTGTAGTGCATGATCGATTGTCAGTATGTCAGCACTCCTGTATCATTAACACAGAGAGAGAGAGAGAGAGAGAGAGAGAGAGAGAGAGAGAGAGAGAGAGAGAGAGCTACAATTTTAAAACAGGACTTATTTCTATATTTTCCATTTCCCATTTTTTACTCATTTACCCACAAAATCATATTATTAAATAAATATAAAAGCAGTGACTAATGAAATGCCGTTATTAAGACAATATTGAACTGCATCGAAGTCAGGACTGTTAGGCACAAATTCACAAGACATTGTCCACAGTCACTCCTGGATCTTACTGATATTGATCACTAAAAGCACAGAGCACAATGCCCTTTCTCAATGCCTAAGCTGGTCCCAAAACAGGTATTTACTTTTACACATCATATTAACAGATCGTCATGCTACTTAAAGCCTTTAAATTGCTATTTATACAGTAGTGTATTGTTAATTCAGAATTTCTCTTCATTTATCTCAATTCAATTCAAATTAATCTGTATAAATGCACTTGAAAGGTCACCAATAAGAGCGCTTTTCCCTTGACTCAAAAACATTCCATTGCCACAATAGCCAATGACAGGCAAAGGAGACGGAGGCTCAACTGTCTACTGGGCGGAGAAATCTCGCTATACAGAAACATTGTAGTTCAGAAACCGCTGTCAGATGGCGTACTTGTTTCTTCCATGCTCTAAGCATGACAAAATACACAGATCGGCGAACATCTACCACAGGCAGTCCAGTACATCTCCGTAGCAGAGTTGCGTAAATGCTGGAATAAACAAAAACTTCAATGGGAAATACAATACCTGCTTAATGCAAAAGTTAAATAAATTTTCTTTCGCAGAGTTTCTAGACGCCATCTATCCTGTCTCCCCTGATATTAATATGCATAAATGCACGTTAAAGAAGAAATTTATCTATTTAAAGACAAGTTGAAATGGAACATCTGTATTACAGGACAGCACTGAAAATTTATAGAAAGTCAAACAAGGGTTACTTTCAAAAAATTTAAATTATTTAATTTTTTCAATCAATATATTTTTGTATTCAACAAAACCAGTCCTTAAAGCAATTGGCCACTCCTTCTGAGATACTTACATCAGAAGGCACATTTATATAATCTTCCATTGCTTCATTTCATTCCATGCATTTTACATGTAATTTCTGAACACCAACAGAAGTCACAGGTTGCTAGGTCAGGACTGGATGGTGCTGACCTTCAGATACTCAATTGTTAGTTTTGTTGTATGTGTCGTCATGGTGCAACATTTTTTTCTTTTTTGGCATTTTTCATTAATTTTTTTAAAAATTTGTGGTAAACAGACACTTATGTAGCAATTGACAGTAACGGTACTCTATCTCCTAATGCTACAGAAGCAATGTGGCCCATAAAAACATCTTACCAGTACTGTGTATTTCTGCCTTTTGTACATTTAGGTTCAGTTTGAAACCTCAGTCAACAAATTGACTTTTCCTTTTCAGGATCATAACAAAAAATCCAAGATTCATCACCAGCAACAATATTCTGAACCAAACTTGAAGTGTCATCTTGGAATTTTTCCAGTTTATTTCTGCACCAATCAATATGTTGTTCTATTTGATAGGGAGTCAGTTTATATAGAACAAAAACAAAGTTTTTTCACACTTGTTGATGTAAAATGTTCCGTATTTGATTCATACCATTGTCGTCTGAATAAATTCAAGATGTTCCTTGATCATGTTCAAGTATTACAATATATACATCAGTATCAGCAGTTCTTGGGCATCCTTCACAAAATTCATCACTAAGAAATAAACAATATTTTTTGAATTTGCTGTCTTACCTGGGACTTTTTTAGCAAGTGTATTTCCCAGCTGACCTTCATATTGTTTAGGTGTTAGTGATCACCTACAATTATCAAAATGTTCTCCGGTCAAATTCATTTTCGGTAAACACAAAATCTTAAAATGATGGTAATATTACTAGCACAAATTGAATGAAGTATACTGCAATCGACTCGCAAAATAGAAAGTAGCTGTCAAATATAAACAAATTTTATCTGTTTATAGAAACATGGCATTATAAAAATTAGCCACATGTTTGTAAGTTTAACCTTCAGTGTGCACGTTATGGTCCAGCAAGACTAGGACATTGCTATGGACCTGCAATATGCTGTGCCCCACAGATAGGTTGTTCAACTCCCTGTCTGTTTAACTTTCAGTGTTCACGTTGTGGTCCAGCGAGACTGGGACATTGCTATAGACCTGCAATATGCTGTGGCCCACAGATAGGTTGTTCAACTCCCTGTTTGTTTAACTTTCAGTGTGCACGTTGTGGTCCAGCGAGACTAGGACATTGCTATGGACCTGCAATATGCTGTGCCCCACAGATAGGTTGTTCAACTCCCTGTCTGTTTAACTTTCAGTGTGCACGTTGTGGTCCAGCACGACTAGGACATTGCTATGGACCTGCAATATGCTGTGCCCCACAGATAGGTTGTTCAACTCCCTGTTTGTTAAACTTTCAGTGTGCACGTTGTGGTCCAGCGAGACCGGGACATTGCTATAGACCTGCAATATGCTGTGGCCCACAGATAGGTTGTTCAACTCCCTGTCTGTTTAACTTTCAGTGTGCACGTTGTGGTCCAGCGAGACTGGGACACTGGTATAGACCTGCAATATGCTGTGCCCCACAGATAGGTTGTTCAACTCCCTGTTTGTTTAACTTTCAGTGTGCACGTTGTGGTCCAGCGAGACTGGGACATTGCTATGGACCTGCAATATGCTGTGAACCACAGATAGGTTGTTCAACTCCCTGTTTGTTTAACTTTCAGTGTGCACGTTGTGGTCCAGCAAGACTGGGACACTGCTATAGACCTGCAATATGCTGTGGCCCACAGATAGGTTGTTCAACTCCCTGATTGTTTAACTTTCAGTGTGCACGTTGTGGTCCAGCAAGACTGGGACATTGCTATAGACCTGCAATATGCTGTGAACCACAGATAGGTTGTTCAACTCCCTGTTTGTTTAACTTTCAGTGTGCACGTTGTGGTCCAGCGAGACTAGGACATTGCTATGGACCTGCAATATGCTGTGCCCCACAGATAGGTTGTTCAACTCCCTGTTTGTTTAACTTTCAGTGTGCACGTTGTGGTCCAGCGAGACTAGGACATTGCTATGGACCTGCAATATGCTGTGAACCACAGATAGGTTGTTCAACTCCCTGTTTGTTTAACTTTCAGTGTGCACGTTGTGGTCCAGCAAGACTGGGACACTGCTATAGACCTGCAATATGCTGTGAACCACAGATAGGTTGTTCAACTTCCTGTTTGTTTAACTTTCAGTGTGCACGTTGTGGTCCAGCGAGACTGGGACACTGCTATAGACCTGCAATATGCTGTGAACCACAGATAGGTTGTTCAACTCCCTGTTTGTTTAACTTTCAGTGTGCACGTTGTGGTCCAGCGAGACTGGGACACTGCTATAGACCTGCAATATGCTGTGCCCCACAGATAGGTTGTTCAACTCCCTGTTTGTTTAACTTTCAGTGTGCACGTTGTGGTCCAGCAAGACTGGGACACTGCTATAGACCTGCAATATGCTGTGAACCACAGATAGGTTGTTCAACTCCCTGTTTGTTTAACTTTCAGTGTGCACGTTGTGGTCCAGCGAGACTGGGACACTGCTATAGACCTGCAATATGCTGTGCCCCACAGATAGGTTGTTCAACTCCCTGTTTAACTTTCAGTGTGCACGTTGTGGTCCAGCGAGACTGGGACACTGCTATAGACCTGCAATATGCTGTGCCCCACAGATAGGTTGTTCAACTCCCTGTTTGTTTAACTTTCAGTGTGCACGTTGTGGTCCAGCGAGACTGGGACATTGCTATAGACCTGCAATATGCTGTGCCCCACAGATAGGTTGTTCAACTCCCTGTTTGTTTAACTTTCAGTGTGCACGTTGTGGTCCAGCGAGACTGGGACACTGCTATAGACCTGCAATATGCTGTGGCCCACAGATAGGTTGTTCAACTCCCTGTTTGTTTAACTTTCAGTGTGCACGTTGTGGTCCAGCGAGACTAGGACACTGCTATAGACCTGCAATATGCTGTGGCCCACAGATAGGTTGTTCAACTCCCTGTTTGTTTAACTTTCAGTGTGCACGTTGTGGTCCAGCGAGACTGGGACACTGCTATAGACCTGCAATATGCTGTGCCCCACAGATAGGTTGTTCAACTCCCTGTTTGTTTAACTTTCAGTGTGCACGTTGTGGTCCAGCGAGACTGGGACATTGCTATAGACCTGCAATATGCTGTGCCCCACAGATAGGTTGTTCAACTCCCTGTTTGTTTAACTTTCATTGTGCACATTGTGGTCCAGCGAGACTGGGACACTGCTATAGACCTGCAATATGCTGTGAACCACAGATAGGTTGTTCAACTCCCTGTTTGTTTAACTTTCAGTGTGCACGTTGTGGTCCAGCAAGACTGGGACACTGCTATAGACCTGCAATATGCTGTGGCCCACAGATAGGTTGTTCAACTCCCTGTTTGTTTAACTTTCAGTGTGCACGTTGTGGTCCAGCAAGACTGGGACACTGCTATAGACCTGCAATATGCTGTGCCCCAAGATAGGTTGTTCAACTCCCTGTCTGTTTAACTTTCAGTGTGCACGTTGTGGTCCAGCAAGACTAGGACATTGCTATGGACCTGCAATATGCTGTGGCCCACAGATAGGTTGTTCAACTCCCTGTTTGTTTAACTTTCAGTGTGCACGTTGTGGTCCAGCGAGACTGGGACACTGCTATAGACCTGCAATATGCTGTGGCCCACAGATAGGTTGTTCAACTCCCTGTTTGTTTAACTTTCAGTGTGCACGTTGTGGTCCAGCGAGACTGGGACACTGCTATACACCTGCAATATGCTGTGAACCACAGATAGGTTGTTCAACTCCCTGTTTGTTTAACTTTCAGTGTGCACGTTGTGGTCCAGCGAGACTAGGACACTGCTATAGACCTGCAATATGCTGTGGCCCACAGATAGGTTGTTCAACTCCCTGTTTGTTTAACTTTCAGTGTGCACGTTGTGGTCCAGCAAGACTAGGACATTGCTATGGACCTGCAATATGCTGTGGCCCACAGATAGGTTGTTCAACTCCCTGTTTGTTTAACTTTCAGTGTGCACGTTGTGGTCCAGCGAGACTGGGACACTGCTATAGACCTGCAATATGCTGTGCCCCACAGATAGGTTGTTCAACTCCCTGTTTGTTTAACTTTCAGTGTGCACGTTGTGGTCCAGCGAGACTAGGACACTGCTATAGACCTGCAATATGCTGTGGCCCACAGATAGGTTGTTCAACTCCCTGTTTGTTTAACTTTCAGTGTGCACGTTGTGGTCCAGCAAGACTAGGACATTGCTATGGACCTGCAATATGCTGTGGCCCACAGATAGGTTGTTCAACTCCCTGTTTGTTTAACTTTCAGTGTGCACGTTGTGGTCCAGCAAGACTAGGACATTGCTATGGACCTGCAATATGCTGTGGCCCACAGATAGGTTGTTCAACTCCCTGTTTGTTTAACTTTCAGTGTGCACGTTGTGGTCCAGCAAGACTAGGACACTGCTATAGACCTGCAATATGCTGTGAACCACAGATAGGTTGTTCAACTCCCTGTTTGTTTAACTTTCAGTGTGCACGTTGTGGTCCAGCAAGACTGGGACACTGCTATAGACCTGCAATATGCTGTGGCCCACAGATAGGTTGTTCAACTCCCTGTTTGTTTAACTTTCAGTGTGCACGTTGTGGTCCAGCAAGACTGGGACACTGCTATAGACCTGCAATATGCTGTGCCCCAAGATAGGTTGTTCAACTCCCTGTCTGTTTAACTTTCAGTGTGCACGTTGTGGTCCAGCAAGACTAGGACATTGCTATGGACCTGCAATATGCTGTGGCCCACAGATAGGTTGTTCAACTCCCTGTTTGTTTAACTTTCAGTGTGCACGTTGTGGTCCAGCGAGACTGGGACACTGCTATAGACCTGCAATATGCTGTGGCCCACAGATAGGTTGTTCAACTCCCTGTTTGTTTAACTTTCAGTGTGCACGTTGTGCTCCAGCGAGACTGGGACACTGCTATAGACCTGCAATATGCTGTGGCCCACAGATAGATTGTTCAACTCCCTGTTTGTTTAACTTTCAGTGTGCACGTTGTGGTCCAGCGAGACTGGGACATTGCTATAGACCTGCAATATGCTGTGAACCACAGATAGGTTGTTCAACTCCCTGTTTGTTTAACTTTCAGTGTGCACGTTGTGGTCCAGCGAGACTGGGACATTGCTATAGACCTGCAATATGCTGTGGCCCACAGATAGGTTGTTCAACTCCCTGTTTGTTTAACTTTCAGTGTGCACGTTCTGGTCCAGCAAGACTAGGACATTGCTATGGACCTGCAATATGCTGTGCCCCACAGATAGGTTGTTCAACTCCCTGTCTGTTTAACTTTCAGTGTGCACGTTGTGGTCCAGCAAGACTAGGACACTGCTATAGACCTGCAATATGCTGTGAACCACAGATAGGTTGTTCAACTCCCTGTTTGTTTAACTTTCAGTGTGCACGTTGTGGTCCAGCGAGACTGGGACATTGCTATGGACCTGCAATATGCTGTGAACCACAGATAGGTTGTTCAACTCCCTGTTTGTTTAACTTTCAGTGTGCACGTTGTGGTCCAGCAAGACTAGGACACTGCTATAGACCTGCAATATGCTGTGAACCACAGATAGGTTGTTCAACTCCCTGTTTGTTTAACTTTCAGTGTGCACGTTGTGGTCCAGCGAGACTGGGACATTGCTATGGACCTGCAATATGCTGTGAACCACAGATAGGTTGTTCAACTCCCTGTTTGTTTAACTTTCAGTGTGCACGTTGTGGTCCAGTGAGACTGGGACACTGCTATAGACCTGCAATATGCTGTACCCCACAGATAGGTTGTTCAACTCCCTGTTTGTTTAACTTTCAGTGTGCACGTTGTGGTCCAGCGAGACTGGGACACTGCTATAGACCTGCAATATGCTGTGGCCCACAGATAGGTTGTTCAACTCCCTGTTTGTTTAACTTTCAGTGTGCACGTTGTGGTCCAGCGAGACTAGGACACTGCTATAGACCTGCAATATGCTGTGAACCACAGATAGGTTGTTCAACTCCCTGTTTGTTTAACTTTCAGTGTGCACGTTGTGGTCCAGCGAGACTGGGACACTGCTATAGACCTGCAATATGCTGTGCCCCACAGATAGGTTGTTCAACTCCCTGTTTGTTTAACTTTCAGTGTGCACGTTGTGGTCCAGCGAGACTGGGACACTGCTATGGACCTGCGATATGCTGTGGACCACAGATAGGTTGTTCAACTCCCTGTTTGTTTAACTTTCAGTGTGCACGTTGTGGTCCAGCGAGACTGGGACACTGCTATAGACCTGCAATATGCTGTGCCCCACAGATAGGTTGTTCAACTCCCTGTTTGTTTAACTTTCAGTGTGCACGTTGTGGTCCAGCGAGACTGGGACACTGCTATAGACCTGCAATATGCTGTGCCCCACAGATAGGTTGTTCAACTCCCTGTTTGTTTAACTTTCAGTGTGCACGTTGTGGTCCAGCGAGACTGGGACACTGCTATAGACCTGCAATATGCTGTGCCCCACAGATAGGTTGTTCAACTCCCTGTTTGTTTAACTTTCAGTGTGCACGTTGTGGTCCAGCGAGACTGGGACACTGCTATGGACCTGCGATATGCTGTGGACCACAGATAGGTTGTTCAACTCCCTGTTTGTTTAACTTTCAGTGTGCACGTTGTGGTCCAGCGAGACTGGGACACTGCTATAGACCTGCAATATGCTGTGCCCCACAGATAGGTTGTTCAACTCCCTGTTTGTTTAACTTTCAGTGTGCACGTTGTGGTCCAGCGAGACTGGGACACTGCTATGGACCTGCGATATGCTGTGGCCCACAGATAGGTTGTCTAGTTGCAACACCAGACACAGCCAGATGCTTGGAGGAAGCTGCATCTCCTGTACCTTGTGTAGCTCCAACTGGACCAGTTTGTGGAGTGGGAGATACTCTAGGCAGATGTACAGCTAATGGAGTATGCTGTACCCACGGTATGTACTCATCTACCCTAACAAGTGATATATAGAGTGCTGCATCACACACTAAGGGAATATTCTACATGATATGAGTATAACAACTTGCAGAGGGGCCCCCCATGGGAAGATGAATGAGGCTGGAACGTGTTGCCAGTTAGAATCACTCCAGCAGAGGCTGACTCAGCCCAGGTCCTCCCATCTCTAGGGTTCGTAGTCCCAACCTGGAGACAGGACTTGGAAACCACCTCCCTCCTCCCCAATCCAGAGAGTGATATTTCCAGAGTGCATTGTTTCTCTGCCGTGCTGCTGCCACGACGCTTCACACCCTAGAAGAAACCTAATGGAAACAAGGGTGAAATGAAATGATTTAGGCAATTTGTATTCATGTAAATGTCAAACATCTTCCGATTACCCTCCCCTTATGTAGGACTTACAAGCCAGTGCCTAGAGTCAGATGTCTGTCAGGGAACACAGGAACCTATGTACCAGACAGAGTGAACACCTGCAAGTATGAGAGTGAGGAAGTGATTACCCTCCCCTTATGTAGGACTTACAAGCCAGTGTCTAGAGTCAGACGTCTGTCAGGGAACACAGGAACCTATGTACCAGACAGAGTGAACACCTGCAAGTATGAGAGTGAGGAAGTGATTACCCTCCCCTTATGTAGGACTTACAAGATAGTGTCTTGAGTCAGTCGTCTGTCAGGGAACACAGGAACCTATGTACCAGACAGAGTGAACACCTGCAAGTATGAGAGTGAGGAAGTGATTACCCTCCCCTTATGTAGGACTTACAAGCCAGTGCCTAGAGTCAGTCGTCTGTCAGGGAACACAGGAACCTATGTACCAGACAGAGTGAACACCTGCAAGTATGAGAGTGAGGAAGTGATTACCCTCCCCTTATGTAGGACTTACAAGCCAGTGTCTAGAGTCAGACGTCTGTCAGGGAACACAGGAACCTATGTACCAGACAGAGTGAACACCTGCAAGTATGAGAGTGAGGAAGTGATTACCCTCCCCTTATGTAGGACTTACAAGCCAGTGTCTAGAGTCAGACGTCTGTCAGGGAACACAGGAACCTATGTACCAGACAGAGTGAACACCTGCAAGTATGAGAGTGAGGAAGTGATTACCCTCCCCTTATGTAGGACTTACAAGCCAGTGTCTAGAGTCAGACGTCTGTCAGGGAACACAGGAACCTATGTACCAGACAGAGTGAACACCTGCAAGTATGACAGTGAGGAAGTGATTACCCTCCCCTTATGTAGGACTTACAAGCCAGTGTCTAGAGTCAGACGTCTGTCAGGGAACACAGGAACCTATGTACCAGACAGAGTGAACACCTGCAAGTATGAGAGTGAGGAAGTGATTACCCTCCCCTTATGTAGGACTTACAAGCCAGTGTCTAGAGTCAGACGTCTGTCAGGGAACACAGGAACCTATGTACCAGACAGAGTGAACACCTGCAAGTATGAGAGTGAGGAAGTGATTACCCTCCCCTTATGTAGGACTTACAAGCCAGTGTCTAGAGTCAGACGTCTGTCAGGGAACACAGGAACCTATGTACCAGACAGAGTGAACACCTGCAAGTATGAGAGTGAGGAAGCGATTACCCTCCCCTTATGTAGGACTTACAAGACAGTGTCTAGAGTCAGACGTCTGTCAGGGAACACAGGAACCTATGTACCAGACAGAGTGAACACCTGCAAGTATGAGAGTGAGGAAGTGATTACCCTCCCCTTATGTAGGACTTACAAGATAGTGTCTTGAGTCAGACGTCTGTCAGGGAACACAGGAACCTATGGACCGGACAGAGTAAAGACCTCGAAGTGGGGGGGGGTCAGCCAAACACCAGGTGTGAGAGTGAGGAAGAGGATGATATGAAATGGAGGTGAAATGGTTGGAAAGGTGATAATGGAGCAATTGGTGGTATGAGTGGCAGGGGAAACCAGAGCACCCACAGAAAAGCTGCCCTGATGCCGCTTCGTCCACCACGAATACCACCTGCGGGTCCCTGAGATTGAACATGGGTTGCCTAGGTGGTAGGCAAAAATTGTGTCTTAAACACACAATATTTTAATAAAAATGAAAACTGATTTTTGACTGAATCCAGAGGTTTTAAAAATACTCCAGGTAAGGGACAGATGTAGGAACTAAAGTGTGTTGCATTGGAAGGTACTGAACTTAGAGACAAAGGTTCCTATCTTTCTTCAGGGAAACACAATTAACATATTAACATTTATATGCAAAAAATTGTAAACTCCATTTTCTACACCAAAACTTAGTGGAACATGTTTTGAAGATAAACCAAGTTTGGCATTTGTCTAACAGCATAACTTGGATACGACATGTTGGAGATGTATTCACACTACTTTCTCTACTCATTCTTGTGAACATCTTCTATCAATTAGCAAATGTTTTAAGAAAGGTTCTGTGGAAAACATCTATTTGTTGGAAGAGTGTAAACAATTGAAAGTTTTACTTAAAGGATGAATTTTCCACAAGGGTTTATTCATTAGTTCATCATAAAGGCTGTTTTATAAATATTACAGTTTATTGTAATCCATTATTCAACTTATATACCACTCCGCTCTAAATGTTATTAAATTATTATTTTAATACATTTAAACATTACAAAATTACATTTCAGGTTATTTAAGTTATAACTGTATTGAATTTAATAAACCTTTATTATAATTATTATTATTATTAGTTGTAAGCTAATGCTGGATTTCTGACGAAGTCATTAATCCTCTTGCTCTCCAATATTTTTCACTGATGGATGGGGCACTAGAAGTGGCTGGACATATTTGAAGGTGGTCTTGGTCAATTTCCTCTTGCAGATCACATAGAGGACAGAGCGGTGAAGAATATATCCCAATTCTGTTTAAATGTTTTGCCAGACAATCGTGTCCTGTAATCAACCTGAAGGTTGCAACTGCTGTTTTTTGAGGATACTCAGGAATTACTGTTTGAATGTTTGGTACTTCCCATCTTTTATTTTTTGATTTTTCATAGTAATATTTTGCAACAATTTTTTTGAATTCAGAGTTGACTAATCTTTCAGCTGCTACATAAAATGATAGATTAACTATAGATCTCTCCACATTGCCAGTACCCTTTTTCGCAAGAAAATCAGTTTTGTCATTACCACTCAGTTCTCAGTGAGCTGGTATCCATTGGAAGACTAGGTGTTTTTGAAGTGCTGTTAGATGGGTAAGGATTTTCCAACATTCTATAATTGTTTGGATTTTTGGTGACAACTTGGAAGTAATTGCTATAATTGCTGCCCTGGAATCTGAGAGAATAACTGCTTGATGAAAATGTGAACTTCTATACAAAAGATTTTGTAGGGCCATTCGAATTGCTTCAATTTCTCCATCAAAGTTTGTAGTTCCATAACTTAAAGATTTGTAATAGGAAAAGAGGTGACACGTGACTCCAGCACCTGCTCCATCTTGGTTTGATATCAATGATCCATCAGTATAAATATGGAGCCATTCGTGTTCTGGAAATCTAGTATGGATTGTCTCTAATGCCAATAATTTTAGAACACTAGATGGAGTATCACTTTTCTTAACTTCTTCTGTGAGGTGTAAATAATGTGAGATGTCTAATGTTTTTGTCGGATTGACTTTATGTATGAAGTTTTCCCTTGAATTAGGAAGGTCTACATTTTTCTTGATGTGAGTCATTCCACGTCAAATCGAACAAAATATGGCAAAAAATGACCTTGATCTCTCAGATTTTCTTGAAATGTTTTTGGTGTTTTGGAACAAAATATATTTGACTCGCGTTTCTTCGTTTTGTATAAAAAAATTTATTTTGGCAGGTATTAATTTTTGAAATGTCCCAAAAATCGCGCGCTCCTCACTCTTCGATCAATCATGCCTCTGATTATAATGAAGCAAATTACTTGATCTTTGGCTCAAATTAAAGATAAATTGCAGTATTTCGTGAGGTATTTATTAGAAAATTGTATTAATTATTATTAATATTATATTTTATACGATTAAAGTTTTAAAGTTAGATAATAACATAAACTCGACTCTAAAGTAAGAACAAATTAGAAACTAAAAACTTCACTTATCTTAATAAACTCGACTATTTAAAAATCTGGAAAAAAAACTAAAAATACAATGAAGTTTATTCAATATTCTCAGAAAAAATCAGAATGGAGTCTCTAATAGTTCAGTTGTAGTTAACTTTGCAAATTAGTGCAACGAATTCGCGTGGCAGCGGTGGCGGCTACAGTAACCTCACACAATTGCCACCTTCCATTGCGGCAAATGTTCATTGCTTGAGGTTCCATGAACGTTACAACAGTACAGTAAGGAGAACATTTCTAGCTGACATTATTACATGTACACTATTAGCATCTTCAAAATGTTTTTAAAATATACATTTTAAACTAATGTTTCCATACAACACACAGCTTTACCTCCTTCTTCGAAAGAAAATTGTTTCACTAAAGCTTCAGTTTTTGACAAAGGAATGAAGGAGTGTAATTTTAAAGCACAGCTGGACCCATCGTTCTTGGCCCCTGACCTTGACTGGAAGTCCTGTTGTCGAATCCATAGCTTTTGTCTGTTTCATCAGCTCATATTGTATAATTCTGCAAATGAAGCCATGCACATGGGGAGGGAGGGGGAAGGTAGTGATATCTGCATGTCTTGTTAATTCAAAGGTGCTTTTTAGTACAGCGTGCACTTGAAGACATAGACCTTTGCGATAGAGTAAATATAGTGAATTTGTGAGACATTGATCATAGCGTAAATCAATTATGCCACCTGTAAGTTCTAAATTAGGGACCATAACATTACACAGTCAGAGTAGAGAAATTATTTCAAATGTATGGACGTACATGAAGGAAGAAGCTAAAAGCAAAGAACTGTTTACATACAAGATTTTTCCAAAAAAGTTCAAAAGTTCAAAAGCACGTATCAGATGCCACAGGAGTATCAGAAAGAAGGTACATCGGGGAGACATTTTTCTGCATGGCTGTACTGCCTTAGTAAGAAGAAGTTATCTGACTAGCATAGCTGACGTGGCAATTCGCAGGCTGTCTGCAGTCACCTGGCTTGTTACTCGTCCATGTGCGCTTGCAGGCCTCCAGAAAAAAAGTTGTAGCAAATGCACTAATGCAAGCTCCATAGTTTTCAACATCTTATTTTATAGATAAAATGTCAGGGAATACGTGTGTATTTTTTTTAGATTTTTAACACATCGATTTAAATTCTATTTTTGGTTTTACAAAATATACCACCAAAAAAAACAGTCCAAAATTTATGTGTAATAATGATTGATCGAAAGTTTTTAAAAGTGTTATATTTAACCTTTCCAGTGCGCCAAACCCCAACTCTTAACTCTATATGAACTTAGAGTAACAAGTGATTTTATATTATGGTGCGCGCAGAAATTGCTTAGTTTCTAATAGCCATAACTAAGCAAGTAATTTAAAAATACGGAAATAAAAAATATGGGTCTCCTTATTTTATGCCTATTATTCATAAAAAAATTTTGAACCTCCTACGAAAAAGTTGTGTTTTACGGGTGTTCGATTTGACGGGGATTGACCCATGTCTTGAATTTTGGAAAGAAATCTCTCCTGAGTCTTTAGTGTATGTGTAAAATTTCTCTTGTGCCATGTATTGAATGGGAGTCTGATAAACTTTTTGTGTTGAATAACAGCTGCTTTTTCTATTCCATATTCAATGGGGTATTGATTGGTTAGTATTTCCATAGCTGCTATTGGTGTGGTTTTGATAGCACCTGTAATTAGTCTCAGACTTTGGTTTTGAAAGATTTGAATTTTTTTTGTGTTTGCTGTTACAAGGAGTTTGCTGCAGTAAGTAAATAATGGCTTTATATATACATTGTTGTGTTAAGAGTTGCTCTGGAACATCCCCACTTCATTCCTGTTAGATGTTTTAACAGTGAAAGGCACCTCTCTGCTCTTTGTATTACATTTTCTATATGTTTGGTCCATGTAAGTTTGGTATCAAATGTAACTCCTAAATACTTTGCTTCCTTTGTTTCTGGTAATTGTTGACTCTCAAAATTTAGTTTTATTTTTAGTGGTTTTTTTCTTAGTGAAAAGATTTGGTAGTTTGATTTTGTTGTATTAACAGTCATTAAATTTTCTTTGGTCCACTTTTGTAGGTTGGTTAAGGATTATTGCATGGTTTTTTCTAGTTCTGTACTTTTTTTTATTAGTAAACTTTGCCTTTCTAAATGCTCATAACTACAGTGGAACATTTTTCTTGGTCCCTTGATTTTTGTATTAAAGCAATGTAAAAAAACTCAAGATGTAATTTTAATTTCATTTTCCTTAATTCAAAGTTTTTATTAAAAAATGTCAGTCGAAAATGAATCTAAATGCAGAAATTTAATAGGATAACTTTGAGCATGTGTTTCTGCAAGAGGCTATTGCTGCAGGGTTGTTTGTTTTGTCAAAATGCAGTTTGGGGAATGGTATGGCTTTACCTACTTCCACATTCCCTTGTTTAAATTGTCCCTCAAGCTTCCTACTGTTCAGCATCTTGCAAATCATTGCCACTATGTTTCTAGTAATGCATGTGTCCAGTACAAGGAACAAGTCGCCATCATTCAACAAGCTGACAAAGGTTTCAAGAGAAAATCTGAAATTACAAAAGAAAAGGAGATACCACTGAATACTTTGTCAACTTATCTGAAGAAGAAGTAGTGAAAATAGTGTGAGACAACCAGAAAAGTACCTGTGTTGCTAAAATGTCAACTTTAGAAGTAACTTTTGCAATTTGAACTTTTGGATATTTCAAATTTTTTTCTTGTCCCTTCAGCTTCCAATTAGTCAAGTTCCACTGTACTTCATGTTTTGTTATTTTGGTATTTAAGGATATTATTATTTATTATACTATTTTTAATCAAGGCCTTGCTTTGATCAGCCATGTCAAGTTTACGAAGGCCATAGAGTACAATGTGGCTGAGAGCTCAACTTTCATAAACTTCACACAGCTGATCACCTGCAAAGACTTGGTTAGTAACACTCGCTGTGAAAGTTTCAAATCTTGTTTGTTTTTAGTTACGTTGTTCATAAACAAATGCTTTTTTTCTCTATTCAGGCAGCCTTGAGTATATACAAGATTCAGATGACATTTGCAGTACTTACAAGCAGCCGTTCTTGTGTTTCAGATTCTTGTTCTTTAGATGTATCGTGCCGCATCACTGTTGGCGACACTCTGGAGCTGATGGACGGTGGACCAATGTTCAACCTCTACAACCGCAGACACTCCTTGATAGACTCACAGTAACATTAATAACTCTGTAATAGTGTTCAATAAATGGTAAAATCTCTTTCTTCTTGTTGCTTACCCTCCTCCTCCTATCATTTGTTTACTTCCTGCATCTCACAATAAAGACGAGTGCAGGTGCAGACATAGGTTTCTACATTGATAGCTTGCTTGTTAATTCTTCCAAGTGTAACACAACTTTCAAATTGGACAATATAACTAATAATATTGCAGCAGTATTGTAACTTTAAGTTCAGGTGTCATTGATTCTAATGAACAATCGTATCGAGAGAGTCCAATGTGTTTTGCCTACCCGGTCCTCTGCACTCGTCTGCCACTATCATAGAAAGATGCACATGAAACTGTACAACAGTTTTACAACTACTTTTAGAGGCTTTACTTACCAACTTTATCACAGGAGATGCTGAAGCAGCTCACCATCATCCATATATACATTTCTGGCATCTCTTTAGGAAACTATCCACCACTTGCCATAGTTCATGTTGAGAAATGCTGACAATTTCCTGGCAGATATTTTGTTTTAATTCTTCCAGAGTTGTTATTAGCTAATGCTGGATTTCTGACAATGAAGTCATTAATCCTCTTGCTGTCCAATATTTTTCACTGATGGATGGGCACTAGAAGTGGCCGGGCATATTTGAAGGTGGTCTCGATCCATTTCCTCTTGCAGATCACATAGAGGACAGAGTGGTGAAGAATATATCCCAATTCTGTTTAAATGTTTTGCCAGACAATCATGTCCTGTAATCAACCTGAAGGTTGCAACTGCTGTTTTTCGAGGATACTCAGGAATTACTGTTTGAATGTTTGGTAGTTCCCATCTTTTATTTTTTGATTTTTTCATAGTAATATTTTGCAATAATTTTTTTGTATTCAGAGTTGACTAATCTTTTAGCTGCATAAAATGGTAGATTAACTATAGATTTCTTTCAGAGTGTGTAGGTTTATCTTGTACATTTTAGCAACAAACCCGGGACGCCGGAGATGACTGCCAGGTGAGTGATTAGTTATGCATGACAGAGGTTCCTGCACCAGGTTGTTATTCATGTCACACTGTAGGGTATGAGTTTTAGCAGCTGTTTCAACAGAGGGTTTTCAAAAAAACTTACCCTGCAACACGTCTTAGATACTTCTTTGGAGAACATTCAAATGATTCACCAATTTTGCCAATGTTTTCCTCCGTAAGAATATGTCCTTTTCATTTTTTAGGTTTAGCGATCTCGTCTTAAATTCACTAATGTGACAGTTGGCATTCACAGATGATAAACCATGGCCTTGAGTAGGTCATGCAGGTCCTTGGAATCAAACCCTGGCCGCCTTGATGATAGGTGAATGGTGTAACGGCTTGGCCACGATGATACCATAACATCATTAACAAAAGAAAATATTTCAGAGCAATATTGAGATCAGTGCAGTGTAAGCGAATCACAGTTAAACAGGCTGCGGCCAATAACCGCTACGTATAACGAGCTCATCTTCAATGTCTCCCCTCCCCTATAGAAAAAATACAAATGTGACATTCAGAGGTACAATTATTTTATTAAATCAGATTACTAATGACTACACTTGGATACACACACTCTTATTATTCACAATGCATTTCAGAGACGGGGTCCAGCACTCGTGTTGTGTAAGTGCCGCTCTTCCTGGCACACTCCTCTACAAGCCTGTTCAACTCACTTGCACTGTAACCTAGCAACTGTTTTAGGTCACATACAAATTTATACACAAACCTTTTTCCGTGCACTTTTGCAATCATATCACCATCATAATAATAACGTAAAGCTCTACTCAGTTTCTCGTAATTCATGGTTGGTTTATTCTTGCGTTCGCCCCACAGATGTGCAACTGTTTCTGGGTGATGCAGCTTGAACTCGCCCTCTGTTCCGAGCCACTGAATCACATTTCTGTGCTCTTTGTCTGTGAGCAGTTCCAGCAAGAACTGCCACAGCTGTATCTGACCATTGTTCCCAGAACGATTGCCACAGCCCATGACACTAGAGTCACTTGTCATATTTAAAGGCAAGCCCACAATACGGGGAAGTTTTCCTAACTTTGTCTGTCGGGGTTGCCTCCCCCTGATGTGCTGTCCATCAACAGGCTTCTGAACGACAGCCACAAATTTACATTTACGCAGTAGCTCTAAGTGGGTCCAGAACAAGTCCCCGGGATCTAGTGGCACTTTAGCTTGGAACTCATTAAGAGATAACTGACAGAGTTGTTTTCCGTTAATATTCCAATCAGCAAGTCTCAAGCCTACCAAATTAAACTGGCGTACTGCCCATTGCAACCAGAGACGTACATGTGCAACTGACCAATCATTGGGATCAAGTGGAATGTTGAGACGTTCTTGTTCTTTCTTAAACTGACTATCTACAATCCATCGAATTATGTTCTGTTTTGGCTCATCTGTTGTGAACTTCAACTTTTCTATGGGAGGCTCCTCTGATACCTCCAGATATTCCTCGGCTGGCTTCAGTACGTCCACAATGTTGATCTTCTTCATGTCACCCTCTACCTTTATTTGCACATTGATTTGAACTAGTCCTTCACCCTGTACGCATTGGTCCACAAGATTTTTGTGTTCTTCCAACATCTGTGCATTCTGTAACCAGAACTGATAGTCTCTGAGTTCAATCCCCAGCTGCTGTTCCAACAAAGTCCGCAGTGTTGATAGAGGTTCCCGTATATCCATATGTTGTTGCAGAATATCAAGACTGGAATCATCATCGTCCCGTGGCGATTCCAACTGCGTATGCTCGTCATCTTTCTCCAACGGTGTGACTGCTGATTCACATGCAACTGTGGACAATGATGACACCACTTCCTCCGACTGCACCAGCTCCAGTTCATTTCCATCTATAACTTCTTCCTCCACTCCCATCACGACTTGAGTGATGCTATCGTCAGATACAATAGGTTCATCTGCATCGTCCTGGAAGTGGGCTACAAGAGTACACTCTTCGTCTGGCAGTAATGAGTGTTCGTCCATGTCATTATGCTCCATCTTTATTCTCTTGCACAGTAATTCTGCCATTTCTGGATCTTCATTTTCCAAGCTTCCGTCTATTCTAAATCTCTTTCTGGAATCAAAGATCTTCTGCCCATTTTCACCCATTTTCAGGATAAATACAGCTTGTTGTTGTTGCTCCATGGCCAGCACCTTTAAATAAAAATACATATAGTTAGCATAAGGCAATGAGCATGTGTCAAATCTACAAAACAGAGTCAATTATTCAGTCAGGAACAGTATATAAGAAAATGTTAAAATTCAAAAACACTTTCAAACATAACAGAAAAGACCACCTTTATCACCCAGACCACAACATTATGCTGGCACCTTACAACAAATACAGCATCAAGAACTCATCAAATCAAGAAAATCTGATCCCATACTAAGGAGAAAAAGTGAGGAATCCACAGGATCCAATGTAAACATTGTGAGATGCTTTATGTAAGAAAAACTAAAAGGAACATAGAACACGGACTTGCCATTAGCAGACAATCCCATGTTAGGTTCATCAACGGGCCAACAGAGCACACCCCAGGTTTTTAGCAATCACACAATTTTCAAGAATTGATCCAGCAGTGAACAGGTACCTCATAGTAATTATATTTTTCATGCTAACCAACGTATTGCTGAGCAGCAATAACAGCACTGTTTTTAAACACACGTCATGTGTGGGTAATGTTTAAGAGGCAGAATCAGGACTGAAAATTCAATGCCACAGATAGGATTTGAACCACAGATCTTCCACATCACGTGCGGCTGCTCTAATCACTGATCTACCATGACAACTTGCCAATATGACAGAATGATTCATATTTTTCCCAGCAGACCACAAGGGAATCTTACAATAGTAAGTACTGTGTCTGGGGATTAAATAAACTTTAGATGGTAATTGTTATTTTATGCCAAGCAACTTACACCTACCACGTGGTGGCTTACACAGAAATCAACTACATCAAATAGACAACAGTAGTAGTACAGCTGAAGTCAGAGCCCAAACAGTACAATATAACCAAAACAACTTAGAAACTAAGTCCATAGGTCTAAAACATTAAAACATCATGAAGATAGTGCCAGTCACGTAAAATTAGAGCAAAAGAGAGAGAGAGACAAAGACCCACAATGAGAGATAAGAGTCTCCCAACCACTAAAAACAAACAAGATAAAATAGTTACTCAAACATAGTTGCACAGACCGCTAAGGCAGATAAAATGCAAAAAACATCTTGCTGCACTTAAAGTATCTGTCGGTGCCTCAGCAAGAGTAGCTAGCAGACCCACGGAGACACGTAACTGAGTTAAAAACTGGCACCCATCGAAGGCTCATGACAATGAGCACAGAGTGGCACAGCATCTGAAGATAAAAGGTGACTATGGTTAAAGCGACAGTGCCTGATACTCAATCTACTAAAACCACTTCCTCGTGACTGGCACACGAGGAAGTCCTCCAGTCACAGGGAGGAGTAACACCTCCCAAAGTTTGTTCCTCTGAACAGCACTCCAATTATCACTCCACTGCAAATCGTCAGAGGGTACACAGGAGTTATAACACTTGCAGCAGCATCGGCAGTCTCATTCCCTGGAAGACATGTGTCTACGCACCCACACAAAAGACATGCTAATGCCAGCACCAACGAGTGAGTGTAGGATGTCCTGGATATGCTCCACAAGCGGATAGTAACTACAGCATCCACAGGCTCTGCAAGGCACTCAGGGAATCCAAACAAATAACTCAATATCGCAAGGTTTGCCAATGAATATATAAGAGTTTGGTAAATACCAAAAAGCTCAGTTGTAAAAATCGAGCACTGCACTAAAACTCAAAAGCTAAAGCTCTGCCAATCATGAATAAAAGCACACCCTACTCCGCAATCTTCCTCAGAGCCATCAGCATATATATCATCGTGTGCCCAATGTGCTCTTAAGAGATAAAAAGAGCAAGTGAATAGATGAAACAGGCATCGTCGACTTTGGCAGTGACAGCAAGCCCAGATCGATGGGAGGCGGCAAATGGAACTAAGGTGGAAATGTAGTTTCACCTCTGGGAAACATGGCCAGAAAAGCGGTGTCCAACAGCTGAAGCAGACAGTGAAACCAATCGCCAGTAGGGAGCTCAATGAGTATTGACAGTCCAACGAATCATTGCAAAACAAGGTAAAAGATGGATGTGCTGGCAGACTAGAACAACTGCATGCGTACATCGCACTGATAAGAAAGCAGAGGTTCAGCAGCTTCTGCACACAAGCTAATAACTGGACTTGTCAGGAAAGTACCAATACTCAACCTGATGCCATGGTGATGAATTGGATGAAGACACTTTAAATTGATGGTCGAGCCGACGAATAAACAATAGAACTGTAATCAAGCTTCAATCAAACCAGAGAGTGATATAACCGTAAAAGAGCTGTCCGGTTGGCTGCCCAGGATGTGCCACTTAAAACCATAAAACACTATGAGAACATTCATATCTTGCCTTCAAATACGAAATATGAGAGGACCAGTTAAGTTTCCTGTCAAAGACCAACCCAAAAATTTCACATCTGTAAAAGGAAGAACATCTGGACCGAGATGTGGAAGAAATGCCTTCCGGTGCCAGAAGTTAACACAGAGAGTTTTCTTGGCAGGAAACTTAAAGCCATTTTCAAAAGCCCAGGCATAGAGGTGCTCAAGACAGAGTTAGAGAAACCGTAACAGACAAGTCTGCCGAGAACTACAGTAAATAGCAAAATCATTGATAATGAAGTGGAAACTCCAGCAGGAACATACTCCACAATGGGACTCACGGCAATAGCAAACAAGGTGACGCTGAGTACTGAGCCCTGTGGTACTCCGTTCTCTTGGGTAAAAACATGAGATAAAACCAAACTAATGCAAACTCTAAAGACCCTATCCTTCGTAAGCTTGCATATAAACAGAGGCAAGCGACCATGGATGCCCCATCTATGGAGCATACGAAGAATTCCATATCGCCAGCAAGGGTTGTATGACTTCTCAAGGTCTAAAAAGATGGCAACTGTTTTATTCTTCCACAGAGAACCATTTGTGATATGTGTGGGTAACAATACACGTGACAAGGGCATGTAGTGTGAAAGCACGGTGATAACACAGGGAAAAGGATTGCTAGAAAAGGTATCAGAAACGACGCTCCACTGCAACAAATGTGTAAGTAGTGCGAGAGGGTTCCAGCGTTGAGAATGGAGAGGCAGTTCTGTGAGAAAAACTCAGCAAGATGGATTTCTCTTGTGCAATGACCACCAAAGACAATCTTTCTTCTCCTCTGTACGAAGCCATGGCCATTTCAGGCCACGGTGCAAGGGTACATTGACTAAAGCAACCAATGAAATGACCATGGCTTCGTACAACGATAAATGTGACACAGACCGGAGGAGCAGAAAAGTTATCTTTGGTAGTCGTTGCACATGCCAGGCTCAAGTCCCAAAGAGGGTGATGGGCATTAAAGTCACCCAACAGAAGGAAGGGTGCTGAGAGCTGCAATATCAATATCTGCGATCGTGACGGGCAAGGCAGGAGGTACACAGAATAGATGATGAATGAAAAGCCAGGTAAAATGAGGGTAAAAGCAATGGCTTGCAAGGTAGTGGCAAGCATGACAGATTGTTAGAAAACGTTATTTTGAATCAGAGGCCTAACACCCCATGTGCAGGAGAACTAGGTTCCGGTGGAAGGTTGAGGCACACGGAATAAAGCCAGGAAAGGTGAAAGAGTCCTGCTGACGAAGTTGGGTCTCATGTAAGCACACAATAGTGGCAGTAGTTGCAATTCGGCCCTATGTGTGCATGTCACATGCACTCCACTGAGGGAAAGGGAACAAGCTATCTAACAAGATCACTTGGGTGGTAAGTGGCACTTCAACTTGCCCTTTGAGTTGCACGTGGGACGAGGGCTTTTAGGAGCTGGTGGTTTCTGCTCCATTGGTTCCTAAGAAGAAAGAGGCTCAGGCTTATATTCATGAATGAGACTTCAGATGAAAGTAGAGATTTGAAAGTATGGAATTGCCAATTTGTTATTCAAGAACAAGACTTTCAAGAGCCATAGTCTCGATCGGGACTTTACTTTGAAGTCACAAATATTCATTCTTACCTTGACTTTGAGTGATGGCTGACATTCTAGTAGTGTGAATTTGGAACAAATGGGCAATGTTCATATTCCTCGATGTATTAAAAGAAATGCACAAAACCCACTTGAGTGTTATGGGAACAACAAATTCAGATTTCACAGTGGAGGATATATTGGCGATGTTTGTACATAATGTCGTTAAAGAAACTGCAAGATGACTACATGTTTCACCCATGATACAATTATTAGTTGCACTGTGATTATACCACAGGTAACAATTACTTGATTTTCAATAGTTTCAAATAAACTTTAATCATTGCCACCTTTCATTAAAATGTGGTTTAGGTTATGTTGCACATTGGTAATTTGAGGCACATTTCTGCTGCACTCATTTTGATTTCATAGAATTCACAGTTAAAATAGAACCACCAAAATAATTTTCACCATCATGAAATGGAAAGTTAATTCAGTCTATTCATATCAATAACCCATTATTCATCTCATTTATACTGAAAAGCAATTAACCCATTCTATTAATACAACTCCTTCATAATCGCTCATTAGTGTCATTCTTTTATCATGCATCGCCAAAAAACAAAACCAAAAGCAAACTCGCAAAAAACAACAGCAAGTACACCTATTCGCAACACCATATGATTTAAAAAGAATACCAAAAGCCATGCTGGAATGATTTAGCCAAAGCGGTGGAAGGAAATGCAGACGCTTTGGTCAATGCCTTCTCGATTGCTATTGTCAGTAGATTCTAGATCTACAGGTACATTGATTTAAATGCTACAGATGGCTGTGGTTTTGGAAATTGGTTTAGCCAACACTGGAACTTTATGAAGTCAAAGTGAAAGTATCGAAACTTGCGTCTGTGAATGAGACTTTCAGCAAAGCAGTCTGTGAAAAGTTCAGATTGAAAGTACCGTTTATGAATACAAGCCTCAGTACCATCAGACACAGGAGGAGAATCATGGTGATCTTGACTGCACCTTCAGGCTTCCTGGATCTTCGAGGAGGCAAAGGAGAATTGTCTTTCCCGGCACATCGGCTGCTGGCAGACGTCCGAGGATCCTTAAGAAAGTTGCCTCATTTCGGCTGGATTTTAAATTTACATTGTTCAGTACCAACAGTGCTCAATTTAGGTGCAACGGAAGTGGAAGTAGCTGGAAGGGTGGGGGTAGCGACGATAATGGATATTACATGAAGAGTCTGCGTACTCACATCCTGCTTCTGCACTTGCATTGTACCATAGAACTAAAAGTGACAGAAGACCAGCGAGAGAGTTGGTGTTTGCAGGCTTCACTGGATAAACATTTCACCTGCAGTTCTTATACAGCCATCTCATCCAAAAAACAAAGGCAATCGCAGGATGTCACTGGTGCAAACAAGAATTCAAGTCTGCAAGGCATAGCGTAGGGCTGTACAGGGATTACGTCATATCCCACCTTAATTTTTGAAGACAGATCAAGCTGAGCACCTAGATACCATAGACCTGATCCCTGGCATGCCATCTGAAGAGTTCAGACTGCAGCGCTTCTCCTCACATATACGACATCCCTGGAAAACTGTGATGAAGTAAAGCACAGAGCCATTCCAAGTCTGGTACACAACTTTACCAAGACCAGACTCAATTACAAAGGGTTTACTTTAGAACAGGACTGAGCCTCTTCCAATCCATTTATTACAAGATACCAAGCTGCTGACACTGCAGTTGCCTCTATTTCTTTGTGCACTTGACTTCTTTTGATTGTGTTTGTGGTCGTAAATAAGACAGTAAAATTTCATCCCCCCAGTGCTCCCTAAGGGACCATCCCATTGGGATGACAGGGCTACACAGGGGATATAGCAGGCCTGCCGTCCCACTCACCCTGGAGTTCGGTGAGTTAGCCCTAGACTCCCGTTTAGGCAAAGCAGAGACCAAAGTGGTGTATTGGAAATGCATACCCTCCCCAAATTCAGAAATGAACTCGACCAGACTCAGATATGCATCCCTTTCCACCAACACTATGAAGAGGAGCCTACACCGAGGGAGTCAGTACGCTTGGAACCGTACCCAGCCATGCAATCCAATGACACAACAAACACATTATTGGCAGTTTTGCATGCACTAAAAATATTTGTGCATTTATGCTGTCAAAACCTAAAAAACAGAAAAAAAAACTGTGTGCACTTTCTCAACTCAGTCTTGTACAAACTACAGTAGAACCTCAACACTTTGTATAACTCAACTTCATTTTAATTTATTTTTTATCATTAAACTTGACTAATAACTTGAACTATAATACCTCTAGAGTACAAACAGTTATTGTACGTAAATGTTACAGCCTTCCTCACAGGAACGAAGGAGAGGAGCTGACCTTCCATATCCAGTCAGATCATTGTCTTGAAACCAAAAGCTTGTCAGCAGCAGCTCGTACATTTAATGGATAGCGTGCTGCATGCTCATACAGTGGTAATGTAAATGTTTCTGTTCTGCAACCTTTCATGTTGATAACCAAGTCTTTAATGCTTGAAACTAGATTCTTTTGTACAGAGAGCATGGCATGTGCCAAGAGTCGGTCCTGCTTCATGTGTTCCTTAGGAGGCACTTGATCCACTTTCGTGAAGTGAAGCAACGCTCCAGTTCTTTTGTCATCATAGCGATTGTGACAGTAATCCTCACGACATTTGCTATTCCACCAAAACCTTCAACCAGATTGTTTGAATAGAGTATCTTAAGTAGTGGTAATGCCCCACTCCCATCATGAAATTCTGGCCTTTCATAAATGAGTGAAAGATCTGATTTTAGTTTGTTCCTGTTTAGCATGGGATATGTCATTACAGCCAAGTCTAGAGTATGCTCTGGAAAATGTGCCAAATATTCTTTGAAATGTTCTGTGTCTAAGAGCTTACAAACGTCAAGATGAGATATTCACTCAAACCAGCAATTTGTCTCTATTGTGATGTGAGCGCACACCTCTTTACCGTCAGCGATTTTGTTGCAGTTCCATCGCTTCTTCTTATTAATATATTGATGTTTTGGTAGAGGCAGAATCCAACTTCTTGCATAGTCCATTGATCATCTGCACAAAGTTTTTCACAAAATGGCTTAGTTTAATGCTATTAGTTTTCCTTATCTGCAGATGGTTGTAGAGGATATTAACATAAGGCACTGAACGGTGAAAGACATCTAACCAGAACACAAATTATGTTTTAGTACCCTTGCACTTCTTCCCATGTCTTTTCAAAATGAGCCCTCGAGTTCAAGAAAACATTCAATAAGTGCTTCTCTACTTTCAAAAATACAGGATTAATGACTTCATTGTCAGAAATCCAGCATTAGCTAACAACACTTTCAAAAATACAATTCACTGTCCAGGACTTAAAATTCCATCTAGTGGCAAAACCAACAGCAATACATTTACAGATTTTTTAGGGAACTGACGTACACTGGTACAGGGTGGAGAAAAATACTCTTGCTGATTTGTTTTGTGCAGCAGCTTTCTCCATTAAGATTTAACTGATGGGCATTAGTGTACATAGTGTGCCAGAGGATACCTATTGGGTACCTGTATAAATAGGGTAGTACATTATAGGGTACACCTACAGAATAGCAGTTTCAGCTCACGTACTCGATACTGTCGTATGTTACAACGGGCCTGTGTGCCTGGAGCATTGCCAACCAAACTTAAATATGCTGAAAATACCACACTATCACAAAAGTGGCACACATAGCATTATATTGCACAACTTGTAGTATAAATAAAGCTAGTAAGTGAGGTTCCTTAAAAGGATGGGTGAGTGGCCCCCAACGACTTTAAATTGGCAACATCATGTTCTTAAAACACTGCTTACCAACTCAGTTTATCCACCTACCCAGTATTCGCAAACCTAAGTATTTGTCACAGAGCAGTCCTTTACCCGCATACGCAGTCGTAACCAAACACAAAATCTTTAAAACTGAAATTACCTAATCACGCATTAAAAAGAAAATTAACCCAAAATCTCTTAACCACAGACGCTTCCTGCTATTCCATTTCTGAAACTATCTTTGTATATATTACGAATAACAATTTAAGGCTTACCGCTTATTTGTATTAAATCTTAAGATGTCGAGACTGCTTCCAAAAAGTGAATATTGCAATTAAACACTTTCTCTGATTACTTTTCCTTCCGAAAACGTCATCACTTCACATAAAACTACATCAACCAAGGTTTTAGTCAGCATTGCCAACCTTGAAAGACAAAATTATCGAGTGAGAACCTTATTATTTAGCTGGAAAAAAAATTGTAGAGTTTTTAACATATGTAGGTAAATCTCAGGCTGTGCCATAACTTAAATAATGAATTTGATAGTAACAATAATATATATATAAAAAAAACCATGAATCCTGATGTCGAAGCATGCGCAGTTATATTGTTAGTATTATAACTGGGAAGATTTTATTGTTTCTCAGTTACACTTGCTTTGTCTTTGTGCCTGTATATAAGGTGTTTTTATATTATACTGTACATTTCCATTGACATGTTCAATGTTTACGGGCTACTTGTGAACTCGCTGAATGCAATCTAATTTAATCTTATCTAAGGATGCCCATGACGAAAGTGCATTGACGATAGTTCCACACCTTATCGTGTGCATGGAGTGCTAGTAATCTGTGGCGAATACATTAATGTTATAATTGAGACTCCTAAAGAGGATACGGCTCAAAAATTGGCTTTAGTTATTATCTTTCCAAAACATAATACGTTATAATAAATATAATAGCTTTTAACTCGTTTCTTTAATAGAAAACTGTATAACTACTTCTGAAATATTCATTAGCGACGTTTTATCAGCTTGATAACAAACTTCAGTTGTTGGCAACACCTTTGTTTAGACTTGTTGCATATCTCACCGCACAAGCTGTGCCGTTCAGTTTTCCTTGGTGCTTGTAAGTATCTTTTAAAACCGTGTAGGGAATGTTTGTAGTTTTAGAAGACTAACATCGTTGTAAATATCTGTGTTATTGTCAAACAGAGGAGCAGATGCTGTCAGCAGACCAAGTGTCATGCATGAAAAATTACCATAATTATACTATAATGTAGTTAAGCGCTCTATTTGTTAGTACTGTTAGTTCAGTATGAAAAGAAAATGGCATTATAAACATTTAATATTATATATAAATGTGAAACCACTTACCAACCAGGTAAGTGTAGGGCGTTGGGTATTCTTTAGATTAGGTGACGCGAGCACTTGGTCAGAATTTCGGCTAAGTCCAACTCGGCAGTGTGTACGAATTCTAACGTAAGTTGCCGACGTTGCTGTGTTAATTCAGCGCTGCCAACAGCACTATTTCCCCAGGAATTTGTTGCCAATAGTAAGTTTGAATGTTTTAGCGGGACCCGGCAGTATGCTAGTCATGCTAGTGGCCTTGTTAGAAGCAAGTTGTGATAGTGCAATGAATCGCTTCATTAGCATAGTATTGCATCCTGGCACCCTCTTTCACCTTTTCCTTTCTGCCTATATCCTATGCTTCCGGTGGAGTTTTTTAGTGGGTAGTGCCCTAGGGCGAAGCCTTCAGTCCCCCCTCTGTGCCATTCCAGCGCATGGGGCTCCGTAAATGGATCTTTTTCTCCACTCAAAAATAAAAAAATAACGATAAATAACAAAAATAATATAAATATAATAATAATATTAAATACAATATAATATATAATATAAATATAATAATATAAAATAAATAAATAAATAAAAAAGAACGATAAATGATAAAAATATAATTAAAATAAATAAAAAAAAAAGAGCCAGCGTTTCGTGGACCCAGTAACAAGGCAACAACGATAATGTGCACAATAATTTCCACAATAGTATGGAGTCGCACTGGGGCGAGTGCATTTGTGTTTAATGTGTTGGCAACCAAAAGTAGTTTAGTTGAAAAAGCAATGTTGGCAGATGTGAAAATCGTCTGCTAGTGACAGCTAGCGCATGCAGCGAAACCTAGTGGCGATTCTGATAACCGCTGTCGGCACATGCGCAGTAACTCTGCCGGTAAGTGGTAAGTCACCTAATCTAAAGAAGAGCCTAGGGTAGGGAGTTTGTACCTGGCCGTCTACGCGAAACAACGAAGTAGTGACGCATGCGCAGATCTGTTGCTGGTCGGCTAGTCGAAGCGATGGAGGGGTTATTGCCAACCGAAGATACAAAGCCTTGCATGCAACGGCAGTAGCGCCAACGTTGCATAAACGTAACTAGTTCAGCAATCGTGTATTTATGCGTGTATTAGTAATTTGGGTAGTGACATGGTAGTATTAGAACTGTTATTCAACACCTTAAATACGTACACAACATATGACTGGCATTCGGGTGGAAATACACGTTATGAGCTCCCCTTAATACAAAATACACGTCATAAGCTCCCCTGAAGAATAAAGAAAAAGATAATTTCTCTAATACCTATTTAGAGAAAGTATTCCAACCAAAATTTTCGACACCGAGATTTCAGTGAAAATACACTTTTTGAGAATTCCTAAATGTAAAGCAGAAGAAAGAGTCCGCATGTGGATGCGGTGAACAATATAACACAAACAAAACTTCGGTTAAATACCAGACTTGGTATATAGTTTTGTATCTTCCCAGAATGCGACACATTTTCAAGAAAACCCCCAGCCTCAGATTACCTTTACATAGAACTTTTTTTTCAAAATGTTTATTTTCTCAAAAAATGTCTGACAATTTTAATTATGATACCATTAGTTTAAGACAAGTGAACTGGATATGTTGAATTTTCTGTGAATCGTCTCTGAAACGCTCTTTATTCTGAATGACTTTTGTACATTGGCGAGTTGTAAGAGATGCACGAAATATTACTGCAGAAAAAGTCTAGGTCTCGTTAAAATACACATTTTATGTCAAATACTTTTTTTGTAGAGTTAACTATTTCCCAGATATTCAATTTATTGGTTTGTTTTACATTTATTTCCGTTAAAAATTTGGTATGAAAGTTTTGGTTGGAATAAAGCACTTCTGCCTATTACATATTGAACCATAACATTTTCAAGTCTGGCACATGTGCAATGACTAATGGTGTGGGAGGCAATGGAAGATTGGGACTAATAGTTTTTAAAGTATTTTTCATTATGAATCTGTGATAGGTTTTTACTAAGTCTTTTTTTTTTTTTTTTTTCCATAGGAAACCAGCTATTGTTTTTTTCAGGGGCTGGGGGTTTTCTTGACAATCTTCGTGTCACATTCTGGGAAGATGCAAAAGTATATACCAAGTCCCTGTATTTAACCAACACTTTATGTGTTATATTATTCACTGCATCCACACACAGACTCTTTTTCTTCTAAGAATACCTTTTACATTTAGGAATTCTCAAAATGTGTATTTTCAATGAAATCTCGGTGTTGAAAATTTTGGTTGGAATACTTTCTCTAAATAGGTATTGGAGAAATTATCTTTTCTTTTTCTTTTCTTTCTTTCTTTTTTTTACTCAGGGAGCTTATAACATGTATTTTGTATTGAGGGGAGCTTATAACATGTATTTTGTATTGAGGGGAGCCCATACATAACGTGTATTTCCACCCGAATGCCAGTCATACATTGCGGTACGTATTTAAGATGTCGAATAACAGTTCTAATACTAACATACCACTACCCAAATTACTAATACACGATTGCTGAACTAGTTAAGTTTATGCAATGTTGGCACTACTGCAGTTGCATGCAAGGCTTGCTAATGCACATGACCTGGTACATCCAGTTGTCTTTGAAGATGTTCAATCGCTCTGTAAAGTTGAGCAATAAGTCCTCCTCTGACGTAACAAGAGTGTCAGGCACCATACTCTTCATATAGTCTCACAGAAAATAGTCGGGAGGTGTCAGATCTGGCAACCATGCTGGCCATGGAACTGGTCCACATCTAGTAATCCATTGATCTGGATATGCAGTGTTGAGGTGATTCCGCACATTTACATCAAAGTGTGTTGGAGCTGGTCTGTAACACAGTGGGATGTGCACCAAGGACTCTATGGAGAAATTTACCACATGTCCAGGAATGTTATTAGCAGAGACCGCAAGTTTAGGCATTATAGAGCATTAAAATAGGCAGGAAAAAAGACACTGTAAATGGTAAAACAGGCAATAAAAGGCAATTAGAAAAACCCGTTTATTTAATGGATTACACTACTCAATAACTCAATCTCATTTTAAAAAAGCTTAAAATTTTAAACAAAATGCTAATGTTGTAATTGGTACAAAATGAAATATTCTTTTTAAAAAGATCTGTGTATTGCAATGCCTTATTCGTTGCATGTGACAACCAAATGCTTTTTTAAGTTCTCTGGATCATGTTGAGTCTCCTATCAGATAACACATTTTTCATATGACAAAATGACCACTCAACATCGACAGAGGTTATTGGAGCAAATCTAAAACATAGCATCATTATAGGATCCATTTCAACTGCAAGAGTATGTTTCTAAGTTTATCCAGATCACAATTTTTCGATATCACTTTTCTACACTTTTCGCTAACTAATGAACCCCATTTCCCTGGTACACTGTCTAGTCTTTGCATTGCGTCATCCACAATTTTCACTCACTTTGTTAAAGTTTGTCCTCTTTTCTTGAAGCTGCCAGATCACTTGTGGCAGGAGCTCGGCCGCAATGAAAACTAAGTTATTTTTCACTTCTGAAGAGTTGAGAAGTTTCTTGGCTGCTACAATTGTGGTACTTCATTCTCCAGAGCGTTCACCACCTCAGTTATACTGCTCAGATCCATGTCTCCCATCTCGTTATGATAGGTTGGCGAGGGGGGGGGGCAGAGGTACATCCGGTGCAATGAGTTTGAATATCAGGATTCTAGATGGGGCTTTCACAAAGATCTTCTTAATACTGTGAAAACCATGTGCTACGCAGATCACGTGAAGCATGTTTGGAAATAGCACTTTTAACACTACTCCAGTATTTTTCATATATAGTGCAGCATCACTTATGAAAAGTAAGACGTGGTCATATTGAATCTCTTCAGGTCACAGCAACTTTAATGAACTGGTGAATAACTGCACCATAGTTGAATTGTTAACCTTCTCAAGGCACTCTGTTGTAAGCAGGAATGGTTTCATTGATTCATCTTCAGTAAGATCTAATGGTCCAATAACAACATTGGCAATGAAACGACCCATATCAGTTGACTCATCAATAGAAATCCAGATCTTATTTTTCATTTTATCTTTAATGATTTTCATTGCCATCGTAACATTCGGTTAAGTAACATAATCACAAACTTAACTCGCTAGGTACAGATTGGTTAGCATGCTTCTCCAAGAACTGTGATAATGTAGGACTCAGTAATTTCCACAAAGGGATTCTGGTACTGAAGTAGAATGCAAACTGGAATTTTTGACTCGGTGTTGCAATTACTGTTTTAAGCAAAGAAATTGTCTTCCTAGTTGCCTTGAATACTGCATTTTTGTGTTTGATTCTGCCGATAAGTTGTGATATAAAATTCTTCTTTTCGTAGTACAGTAAAACCTACCTAAAACGGAACATGATCTTTCCAGTAATATTTTTCCGTTTTTGCAGTTTTCTGTCTTACAAAGGGTTGTACATATTTTAGTAAAACAAAGTATAAAAAGTATAATTGTATAGAATTAAACTGAAGGAATAATTTAAAATAAAATTCTGTAAATGGAAAATAGATTCAATTGTATGTTTTGCTGTATTTTCAACTTACATGTCATACATAATTGCAGTTTCTCCTCAAGTTTTCTTTCCCCCACATATCCATCAAAGTGCGCTGTCACGAATTCTTCACAAGAGAATGCTCTATGATCTTTGCATCCTGCATCAGCTCCAGGAGTTCTAGAACATTCTTGGAAGCTGCAAATTCACTCACAACACATAATGCTTATCTAAAAGTGCATATATTTGGCTCCCTTTTGTTGGCTTCGTTGTCCATTCCTTCCATGACTTCACAATTGCTGTTTCCATCAGCAATATCTGCTGCACTTTGAATGTCTTCAGTCATGACAAGTTCGTTATTAAAGCATGTAACTATGTATTAAGCATAATGAAAATCCATCTGGGTTATTTATGCAAACGGTTCCGGAAAAACTATTCCATTTCTGCATTAGGCAGTTTTCCGGCTGTCCAGGTTTCCAGTATATAGAGGGTCCGGTTTAGTCAGGTTTTACTGTATTTAGATTCACAGTAGATGAAGTTTGGTGGAGTGGTTTCAGATAGCTGTCTTACTGGCCACATGCTAATAGAAGATGACTATGTGAATATGGTGTGTATCTGTGCCTAGAGGTTGTGGTGATAGAGCCTTTGTTTTGTTTGTTGCAGACGACGAGATGTCACTGGAGAAGTTGGGGATCACAGCAAACCAGCATATCATTCGTGAAGATTGGCATGGAGCCATTAGTGTGTTAGATAAAGCATTAACTAAATTCCCAACAGATGCTAGGCTTCTAAATAATGCTTGCATGTGTTATACAAAACTACAAAATTATGAGAGGTAAGTTAGAGATTAACATTTATCTTATCAGCGGCTGTGATGTTTTTTTTTTTTTGGTACCCTTCATAAGTAAATTTTTACTCTGATGTTTAATATTAATTGAAATTTGAAGACAAAACTATTTTCTTCTGAATATCTTACCAGTACACACCCATGAAGTATGTTTTCATATTTATTACTTCCGTAACCAGTGCTTATCCTTTACCCTCTCAGAAGAAGGGTACCTGACCTAACGGTGGTTGTGATGGCACCTGCGCCACCTTAACACTAGAACCCCGGCACTCGCCAGCTACCATTAACTACGGTAGCAGTCATTTTGACCGTTCGCTTTTTCTTTGCCTTTTGCATGTACATTTTACAACTTATTTCTTACCAGTTTGATATTGTTATTATTAGGTAACTAGGCCCAATATATTATCACTGTGTATATATAAATTATTGGAAAATTGCCTTTCTAGGGCATACATTCAAATTTTCTATGCTAAATGCTTTCTCTAATAATCTTGTGGTAATGGAGAGTTAGGAGGAAAAAATATTTAATTTGGTAGTATATAAAACAGCACGTACGATGAACATATATCCTTTATTTATCTCTATTTTTCAACAGTATTTTCATTCAAATAAAAAATAGTTCAAATTCTCAGAAAGGCGGAATATAGTGTAATAGTGCAACTAAGACTATTTAGGATTATGAGCGTGATAACACAACTTTGTGTATAATAGAACAGTAATATTGCAACACATATCTTTGTATTAGTAAACCTATTACAGTATGACAACTATATTAGCATTTACACAGAAAGTTCCTTCCATTGTTATTAACATTCACTTATGCATTGCATTTAGCACACGTAAGAACTATTCTAACTTCTGCTGTGCATTTTCCACATACGGTTTCTTGCAAACATGATAGGAATTGCTTGCTTTGTTCTATGTGCAGCTATAACCTATTTGACACTGTCGTTGGCGATTAGGGGTTGGATGTTCTTCGGTTGGATTAGTCTGTATACAACGCTGTCTAGTTCCCAAGTAGGCTTCTCTTAGCTCATCAGCAAGTTGAAGGATGAATCTACGGCGTGAAAGTTCCTTGCCAGTTGTTTCTCGAAACACTATCCAAGCGTTGATGTAGCTAGGTCCAATATGTTGTAAAAAAACATGCATTGGCCATCTGCGGATACCAGCACGAACGGAATACAATCATGCCACCTCATCAATCATATCCACTCCACATTTACTCTTGTAAAACTGAACTGTTTCAGGAAGTTTCTTGGACACTGCAGATATTCCACATGAGTTGTGAAGTGTACTCATTATAATTACATTCTTCTGTGACTTTCCTTGGTAGCTGGTTAGCAAAATACCATCATTTTTCTTCATGGTATCATAAAGAGGAGCTCTGGGATTTTCAAGGTGATCAAGAACTTCTTGTCTTGATCTATTCACAGTTCCTACGATACTAGTGCCCGACTCCTTCAGTCTTTTAGCTAGTGATAGTGAAGTAAAGTAGTTGTCGGTGGTGACGTTTCGTCCCTTTTTTAGAAAAGGATTTTTTAGAGACATCACAACATATTCTGGAACAGATTCGTTCTGAGGCTGCTGATTATCCTTCCCCCGGTATGGGATATTGTTGCAGAGATACTTTCAGTTCACATCTCCAGGCATTCTGTAGTTTATACCAAATTTATCAGGCTTATTGGCCATGTATTGAATAAATGGACAGTGACATTGTGTAGGATAAAGTTGTTCATCTACTGTAAGGAATGTACCTAGTATGTAGCAAGTCTTACAGTTTTCAATAAATTTGTTCCAAATAGTTGACATTAGTGCAAACCCATCCGTCTTTAGTCTTTCAGAACGGGATGACCTGACATCAAATCCATGAATCTGTCCCTTGCCATGGTATCAGAAAATATAGGTGGCCCCCACTTTTTGGACCATAGTTCAGCTAGTTCAAGGCTTCCGCACCCAAGTGCACCCTGCAAGTAAATTACGCTGATGAAAGCGTCTAACTCATTCAAGGAAACAGTCCATTTCTCTTCATTTTTCTTCTCTCTTGCTTCAATCTCGGTAGATTTTTTGATATGTCGAAGAATCGACTCATCAATGAACAACTTCCAAGCAGATGAATGGCTGCTGTCCATTACATGTCTCTTAGCATAAGCAGTAGGGCCTCCTTTTTCTTCAACAACATTATGTTGCTCTGTTCTACCAGGATTGTGACCTGGATCTATGATCTGCCACTCAGTACCCTTATCTCTACTAAGAATTTTTGTAAGTGCAGGAAGCTTTTCCTCTTCATGTTGCCTTTTTCTGCCTCTTTCTTATTTTGGTTGTGTTGAAGTGGTTGCATTACCTGAAGCTTTAGTATTACTAATAGGCATTCTATTTTCACTTGCCGCTTGTGACGCACTCAAATTCCATGGAGTACACAGTGCTGCAAGTCATCTTCAAATGATGGTTGTATCGAGCTATGCCCACTCCTTCTTATCTCCCTCACTGCACGAGAATTACAGGAAATGTTATCCTGAATTTGATTTTCTGAAAATAAATAAGCAAAGCAAATATATGTGTATATTGTGTACAAACAAAGAAATGAATAACTCCATAAATGCACCTACTAGGAATACAGTTTCATGTTATGCAATATCTAAAGAAACCAGAATAAAACTTACCATTCAAATCTTCACTGAACAACTCATCTTCCAATTGTTCTGATTCAGCTGGAGGTTGATAATCATCTTCACCACTACCACGTTCTTCAAAAATATCACCTTCTGATATATCGTCTGGTATATCATGAAATATACCTAGGATTTCATCTGGTTTCAAACCACCAGACACGTTGCAGGTATAGATTCACAACGTACACTACTATAATGAACAGTTGGTACGAAGACAGACAAAGCAGATTAGTGACAATGAGAAATCTAACGACAGTGCGAGCGAAAGCCTAACAAACTTGTAAGGGTCAAAAATGACCATCTCCGAGGTTCATGGTCAAACATGAAAAAAGTCCATGTAAATGATGACATGTCGAAAATTATTACGCTATATAAAACCAGAGGTTATATCACGAAAAGTCATGAAAGGCCAAGCTTCGTTCTTAAAAACCGGCGGAACTAAACTTATTTAAATATCAAGAACGGTCAAAATGACCGCTACCGGGGTTCTACTGTTAAGCATCAGTTAAACGTACCTGAGCACGTAAGAAAGTTGCACAGCACTGGTGTGGATCATATTGAATCTTAGAAAGTAGGATTAGATCAACATTTTGTTGTTTTCAAGTTAATTTGAATATGTCACTCTAATTGTGCTAGCACATGCTCATTATTTTATTTTCTTAGCAAACTATTATTATAATAAAAGACAACAACAAAGCCACTTTTACTGTTGTTATAATCTCACAATGTACTGTTTCCAAAAACGTTCACTAGCCTCGAAACCTGCTTAAAATACACAGAACAAAGCAACGTATGTTTCACAGGTTTGACAACGTAAACCAAGTGAACCAACAATAAAAGTGTATACATGTGGGGACCAAAAATAACTGGACAACATAACAAGAAGGATGTCCAGTATCATGTGACTTGAAACATCATATATCAGGTGAAGCAGAATCAGGAATGACATAGCCAAGGATGTTGCTCCATGGGAACGTGCCGCATTTTCCCAGTAGACCACAAGGGACCTACTTACCCCAATGGAGACTCACAGTCATAAGGACTTAAATGTTTCATTTCTCATTTTACCTTTTAGAATAGTACACAATGTTGGAAAATGATATGTAGTGTTTGTGAGGGGTACACGCTGTTCTCCTGTACAGTCTGTGACACATCTGATATCTACTAACATGAATATTCTGTTGCAGATGTTTAAGTGTTGCTGAGGTTATGATGTCATTGCATCCACAGAATGTGAAGGGATATTTTTGGAAAGGTGAATGTTTATATAATTTAAAGGTTAGTGGCTTTACTTTGTTAAACTATTTAATAAAGATTTAGCATTAAATATTACTTGTAGTGCTTTGACCACCTCCATAGCGCAGTTGGTAGTGCACTTGCCTCTGGCACAGGGGACCCAGGTTCGATCCCCGGTACCAGCATGGCAATTTTATCACCTCTTGGAGGTCTGGCATAGGGTGCACTCAGCCTTGTTAGGTCCCGGGAGCTACTTGATGAAGTAATGGCCCTAGGTCGTGAAGGCTGTATAATTGGCCAGGAGAGCTCGGGGCACCGACTACATCCCACCCTCCAGTACTGCACCCTACTATTGATGCCTGTAGTGAGCAGCGGCTGGGCAGCAAGCCTTGGCCCTTTATAGGCTGTTGCGCTAGGGTTTTTGTTTGTAGCACTTCCATTTATTAATTTAATGCTTTTGTAGAGTAGGTACTTAGTACTTGGTGGCATAGAGTATGGCAACACTGAGATAACAAGATAGTTCTATCATGTGCAGTAGTTTCACTTTTGTTTTATTTGTTTGATTGAAATAAAAAGATTGGATTGTGTTGAGTGAGTTCACAAGCAGCCATGGAGGTAATTGAAATGTACAAATATGTCAATAAATACACAGGATAGCATATAAAGCACATTATGTACATGGCAATGGAAAAACACAATCCAAACTTCCCTGTAATTATAAGACTTACACAATGTATATTTACAGGTACAAATTAAACTTTGGCTAGGCTTTTCCTGCCATGTCGTACTGTTTAGTCATAATAGAATTAGCAGTGAGTGTCATCTTTTATCAAACTGTTTTATACATATACATTTAGGTAGCTTTCACGCAGACATCAAATGTAATTAACAATGATTTGTCACTAAAAAGAGAAAGATTACTTACAAGGCTGTATATACATTCACAGGATAATTTGTCATCCAGATTATCACTCAGATAATCTTCTATAGAATAAAATGAGCTAGAAACTACTTACTAAGCTACACAAGCATATTATATATTATATATAAGGATCACAAAAGGTTTCCCGTGGATGTTCAAACTCTGGCAGCAATATGTGGATGACATATTTGCAATAGTTCCAAAAAGACACATCAGTGACGCATTAAAACTTCTGAACATACAGGACAAAAGTATAAATTTCACAATGGAAGTAGAAAAAGATAATAAATTACCATTTTTAGATCTAAAATTAATCAAAAACAAGGATAGAATAAATTTCGGTATTCACAGAAAACCAACGCAGACAGACAACTACATAATAGCTAATAGTTACAATCCAAGAAGCCACAAACAAGCAATTTTCAATAGTTTAACACATAGATTGGTGAACATCCCTCTTTCAGCAGAAGAATATAAAACAGAATATTACAAAATAATTGAAATAGCACAACAAAACGGCTTCCCCAAAGAATTAGTAGATAAAAAGGTAAAACGAGCAGAAAAGAAAAAATTATTAACAGAAACTACAACTCTCACAGCAGCAAAAACAAAAATGATATTCAAAAAATTCACATATCATCCATGGGCCTTTGATAAATTTAAAAAGGTGTTCAAGGAATACAACATTCAGCTAGCACCAGTAAACTATTACTGCATAAAAAACCTACTACTTTCAAACATCAAAGATGCTATTCCACCTAACAAAAAATCTGGCATATACCAAATTGAATGCAGTGATTGTAATGAAATATACATAGGAAAAACCAAAAGAAATTTAGAAATTAGATCCAAGGAACACGTTAGAAACATTAAGAGTAAACAATTAGAAAAATCAGCGGTTGCATTTCACTTTTGGACAAAAAATCATGACATAAAGCCAGAACTGAAACTTCTCAAACACATAACCGGAAAACAAGAACTGTCCACATGGAACAAATCTTTATTTAAAAAAATAGAAACTGAGTATTTAATTTCGACATTCCTCAGAGAGACATTTTCAGTAAGTTCATTGAACCGCCACCAGAAGAAACACCAGAAGAAGCATCATCATCTGCACCATGAAACACCATGGAAACCCAGTTATTGTCCGGTTGATAATGGAGGAAAGTTAACCTTCGAAACTCGTCCTGGAAAAATATGTTGTAAGTGTTGTTCAGTGTTATTAATTAACTCACCTTTTAAATATAAATGCATTTTGAAAGCTATTATATTTATTGTTGGTCCCATTCATTTGGTAAGTTAGATTCCATGATTCAAGTTTAAGTTTTTTTGCTAAACTCGTAAGGCAATATTCAGTGTAGCTTTTCTCTTAATCTAATATGAAAATCAAGTTGAATTTTTGACAGTAGCAACATTGTGCTTTTAGCCTTAATTAAACACAGGGATTTAGAAAGATTTTATTTTTCTAAATAAAGGTAACTTCTATTAATAGGAAAGTATTTTTTGAGAGGTAGAACTGGAACTTAAAAATACAATGCCACAGCTGGGATTTGAACCACAGATCCTCCACTTATGAGGCAGGTGCTCTAACGATTAAGCTACTGTGACAACTTTTCCAGAACGACATTAAATTCTCAAACCAACAATAAGCTTGTTGGCATAAATAAATAATAAGTATTTTTTTATTTCATTTTTCAATATTGTAAGGCACAACCAAGAAATAATTTATATTTCTTAAAACACCTGTGTCAAGGTATGGTAAAAAGTGTGGTAAAGATGTCATGAAAGTTTGAAAACAATATCTGTTGTGGAAGTTGAGAAAAGGTGCATTGGAAAAGAAAAGGCCTCTAGCCGTGGTGGTGAACTGCCTCCACTCTAGCCGTGGTGTTGAAGTGCACTAACTCCACTACTGTACTTAATAGTTCAAAGTAAATGATATATAATTTCATTGCTCGTTGGCATGATGCCATCTGAGAAGAGTAACAGATAGTGTTGGGAAGGTTAACAGTAAAAGTCTTTGTAGGAAAAAGTTCATGAAAATAATGTTATTGAGGAGTTTTATAAACTTAGAATATAAGAAGACAAAAAAGTGGCACTGAAGAAATGTTAGTGTAAGTAAGTTTGTTGGCATAAATAAATAATAATTACCATCTGAAGGTTATTTAATCCCAGGACATAAAGCACTTACAATAGTAAATCACCATTGGGAAGATTGTCTCTGATGTGAGACCGCCTTTGTGGTTTACTGGGAGAAAAATACGAACCAGTTGGAGAATTCAATGTCATTCTGGTAGGTTGTCACAGTAGCTTAATGGTTAGAGCACCTGGTAAGCGGAGGGTCTGTGGTTCAAATCCCAGCTGTGACATTGAATTTTTCAGTTCCAGTTCTACCTCTCTTAACTTGAAACATGTTTATGAATACAGTTAAGCATTTTCGTAATAAAATGTATGAAATGAATAAAGAGGATGGAAAGAAGAAGAGTATTTAATAGTTTAATAAGTAGGAGTGTATGTAATATTGGTTTCAGCGTTTTAAGGAAGCAGAAGAGGTACTGATGAAGGTTGTTTTGTTAAACCGTCACATAGATGAAACAAGAGAACTTCTGTGGAAGACACAAATCAGTATACTGTGTCAGAAGGGCATCAAGAAAGAAGAGGCAATTTCAGCACTGCTGCTTACCAAGGACCCTGACACTGCTATAGCAAACACTGAGGTATTTAGATACATAGTGAACATAAGCTTTACAAATTATGCCCATTGGTTCCCCGGAGACCCAGCTCCTTACATTCTCATGCACAGAACTGCTTGCAGATATGTACAGTGGTACAACGGTGTGCCAGGCAATGATCACCATCGCTGTGTTCTGCCCAACTGTTACTTTGCAGTCATGGCCTTTAGAAGGTTATGTAATCCCAGAACATAAATACTTGCAATAGTAAGTCACCATTGCGGTAATTGTCTCTGATGTGAGACTATCTTTGTGGTTTATCAGGAGAAATACGAACTGGTTTGAGAATTCAGTGTCATTCTGGCAGTTTGTCACATTAGCTTAATGTTATGATCACCCGCCCGCGAAGCGGAGGGTCTGTGGTTCAAATCCCAGCTGTGGCAGTGAATTTTTAAGTTGCAGTTGTACCTCTCTTGGAGAAAGTATGTTTGTCAGAGTTGGTTGGTGGCTTGTACTTGCTGTGTATGTTGCACATAGGTACTATCAAGCCAGCAGCCAGCATTGAAACAAATCTCCTGCATGCTGAGTGTCACCTTCGGACTCTCTCTCCCATACTTGATCAGGACATGGAGATGGGATGAATAAAACTAGAGCCCTGCTTTCTTCTAACTTTGTTTTTACATGCTTTATATTAGCTTCACCTCTCAGTATGTATGTATGTATATGTGAACAAAGCTTTTGGACGTGACTTTCAACAACTTAGAGTTGTCTGATTGACTTGAAAATTTGCACACATCTCAAGGGCTGATGACAATACAATAATATCATAACTTTGTTCTAAGATCCTGAACAGGATCATCAGGATAAAAAAAAATAGTTAAATGTATCAATGTAACGGAATCTTTTGACATAATTTTTACTCACTTAGAATTGTCCGATTGATTTCAAAATTTGCACGTGTATCTTCAATGAACAACTGTAGAAAAAAGAAAAAGAAAGGGCATCAATTTGCCATTTGCGCTGGACCCATCAAGAAGATGGTCGATCTATTGTAAATAAACAACACTCTTTTGTTCCCCTGAGCGCTATGTGTGTGCAGTGTGACCTTAAATGGTTATTGTTTCATTATCTTTTTCCAAGTTTCAAACAAGGACTTCCTTAAAACTGAAAACTGCAATTAATGTATAATAAAGAGAGGTTTAAGCCAATGTAAGTTTAGTGTTTATAAAAAAAATGCATTCATACTTAATGCATAAAGAAAAAGGTTTTAAAAATTGTGTATTTATTGTTATGCAGACATTCAGCTTTAAAATAAAACCAGTGCCGCAGAGAAGTCATCTTGTTTGGAAAATAATGCAAATTTTACACAATTTTACTAAAAAACTATAAACTTTAAGAGGTAATTTTCTGGAAATTGTTTTCTTTTACAGTAAGTGATCCATGTACAAATTATTAATGATTTTAAAAAATTCAAACTAAATTTTCTTATTTTTAGTAGGTACAATTTGAAATGGAATAGTCTGAAAATGTGTATACATAATTTATGTTGGCAATGCTTAAGCCACTAAGCTACTATGTACATTCTGTTGGACAAGAAAGTCACAAAGGAACATTTGTATATAGATACGATGAACTAATTAGTGGTTAATTATGGAAAAATATACTTAATAGATGATTTTGTAAAACTTACAAATCTTTGTTTAGATCAAAATTTCTTTAGTTTTAATGGTAATTTTTTTTTCAACAAACTTCTGGCTTGGCAATGGGTAGTCCACTTTCGCCATTTCTTGCTAATCTTTTTATGAGTTTTTTTTGAAACTCAAATTACAAAATCATTCCCTCTAATTTTTAAAATATGGTATAGATATGTGGATGACATTTTTGCTGTTGTCCCTAAAAAACAGATAAATTATGCTTTAAAACTTTTAAATTTACAAGATAAAGCTATACAATTCACTTTGGAAACTGAGAATAATGGATTCCTTTCATTTCTGGACTTAAAAATTAAAAGACATAACAATAAATTGAAATTTGGTATTTACAGAAAATATACTCATACTGATAATTACATAAAATATAAAAGTTTTAATCCTTTTGCACATAAATTTGCTGTTTTTAATAGTTTAATTTATAGTATTAATAAAGATGAATTTGACATAGAATATAAACACATTATTAACACTGCAGTAATTAATGGTTTTAATACAGATTTTATACATAAAAGGATAGAGGAATTTAAGTATCAAAAAGCTGTCAAACAAGTTTCAACCCTTAAAAAAATAAAAGATAATTGTATTTTTAAAAAGTTTACAAGGATTTTTAAAGAATATGGAATAAATTTGGTCCCTCAAAATAAATTTAATATACAAAATTTACTTAATTTTTCAAAAAAAGATAAAATACCAAATTATAAAAAATCTGGCATTTATCAATTTAGCTGTTTAGATTGTGATAAAGTTTATATTGGTAAAACTAAATAAAAAAAGATAAAATACCAAATTATAAAAAATCTGGCATTTATCAATTTAGCTGTTTAGATTGTGATAAAGTTTATATTGGTAAAACTAAATATCATCTAGAAACCAGAATAAAAGAACATTTTAGAAATATTAAATATAAACAAACTGATAAATCAGCTGTGGCAGATCATTTTTGGTCATTTAATCATGAAATTAATTCAGAAGTTAAATTATTAAAACAATTAAGTAATCCAATAGATTTAATGGCTTGGGAAAAAGTTTTTATTTTAAAAAACAGGAACCGTGTTATGAACTTCGAATTACCATCTATAGATTGTATTTATAAATTTTTGTTTTCAGAGATTGGTAAATAAAAATTGAATAAGAGTAATTGTTTTTCAGAAAAAATAAAAGATTGTAGCTTGGCAACGAGTTTGTTTATATGGCTTTGAGAATGAGCTGGACACAGCTTGAAACCCCAGGGTCAGCACCAAAATAATAAGATAAGTGAAGTTTTTAGTTTCTAATTTGTTCTTACTTTAGTAATTAGTGGTTGTTTTTGTTGTTAAGGATGCAGAACGATTGATCAAAGCTGGTGCTGTAGATGGTGACGCTTCCGATGACTCTGAAACATTTTACTCAGACGACGAGGATAACAAGGCTGTTGTTAAAAGTGATTCTGATGCTTATGACGCATTCAAAGAGTAAGTATAGCAAGCGAATGTTGGGACTTAAGGTAGATGACAGGCCAAGGTAAGAGTAAACAGTCACATGATACTCAGAAGTTTCACTAAAATTAATTTTATTCAACATGCATTCACAAATCACTTTACTTTTTAACATGTTCCTGGAGCCTGCACCTTGTTGCCCCATTTGTTGGCTTTAAGGGGAGGCATCAGTGAAATTTGGACAAAAATGACGAAAAATGTGATTTTTCGTCTTTTGCCTTAAAATTATGTCTGTACCTTGTACTTTCAGAATCTACCATTGTTTACTCCTCATCACCATTTAAAAGGCCGTTACGCCCTGATTTAAATGCCCATGTGCAGGTGGGTGGGCGTGGCTGCTGAAATGCATTGCAGCAAAATCGCGTACAATTTTGAAGTTTAAATTGGGCGGTCTGATTCAGTTCTGGTGGATGTAAGCAGAGACATCTTGTGGGATTTTCTGCAAACATTCATGCCGGTGAAACAAGCAAATGTTTCCTGTTTTAACATGTGTGTACCACGTGGTTGTATTTCTCTGAATTTTATTCAAGATTACACAGCTTGAAGAAGAGAGAAGTCATCTTTATTGTGGTGTACATTTAGATAAGTAGAGTTTAGAATAAGAATAAGTATAATATAGAATAAGATAAGGCAGGGAATACTAAATAAGTGTCTTCTTGCTGTACCTAAGTGAAAATCTAAATTCTTTATTTAGCTGTTTGTAAACACACAAGCAGCTAATACTCTTCTCACTATTATAATTTATTGTAAAGTTGTAAAGATTGTACATTAAGTGGACCAGATTTATATTAAATTATTTTTAACTGGTATAAAAATATTGTAAAGTGGGTAAGCAAAAGCAAACAAAGAAATCTCTTGCAGCAAGAAAAAAAATATGCCTAGATGGCAAACTGGCAAATCTCAGGGGAAACAAGCATAACTAGATCTACAGTGGATCTTGAAGGAGCAGGTTCAAGTAGTAAAACATTACAGTGACTTCAACTATCAGTGAATTTAATGAGTTGTGAGGCTACGCTCTATGTAAAGGAAAGAGTCACAGCTAGTAATGTAAGTCCAGTAGATTAGTAATGTTAGGGATAAGGGAAGATTAAAGCAGAGTGCACTGAGTACATAAAATACATTCAAATCAGCAAAAAAAAAATACAGTTAAGAGTAGCAAAATTTAACCTCTTGAGGGATATGGACGTGAAATCACGTCCATTTAAAATGACGGATGAGCGATATGGGTGTGTATACACGTCCTGTGCATTTAACCCCTATTTATCCCTTATCCAACTCAACTTATTTTAATTTTCCCTTTATGAAACATTTTAGTAAGGTCTATATACTTTATTGGCTTACCTTAATATGTTCGTTCTGCAGTGATTTACCTCAAAACAGGGATAAACACATAAGGGTAGGTACATTTCCACATTCGTGAATTCCCTTCTTGCGGCACACGAAACACTTTCGAGATGGGCGGGACTTCTTTGCTGTTGGTGGTATCCTTTTAGGATGTTTTCCTTGAAGTCTGAGGGGTGCAGGGGTTTTGGATTTTCAACCCCCAATGTGGTATTGTTCAATTAGGCTGCGATCTATTTATAGTCTGAAGTCAAGGTCGGTCATTGTCCTGTGTGGGTTTAGAGAGCTCTCCAAATTACCAAACAATTGTATATGGTTATATCCAGTTGGTGCAAAAACACCTTTTTATACCACTTCTCCCTTCAGCTACAAGCAGGAAAGTATACGTATGTATTTCAACAAAGAAAGACACGGACTCTACTAAGTTACGAAACTCGCGTAAGCAAAAGTTGCAATGTTGATCTATTCTGATGACTCAAGAGACCACGCATACACTAGTGCATTATTACACAGTATGCTGACGCATAAGGCACACATACAATGGGTGTTTCTTTACTGATTTTTCCGAGAACTTATATTAGATGCGTTCGACAGAGCAAAGTTGACTTTTCACCACAGTGAAACAAAATTGTGCCATTTCAACGTTTTGTAAATACAACTCAACTTTGCTGATGATGTACATTTATACTGCAAATAACGAGTTTTATACCAGTTTTTGTTTCATTAAAATAACTTAATATTTACACAAAATACAGCTGTGTATATACAACACACTTTAAATGTCCTGCGCTGGATATTGGGTAGCAGTTCTTGGCTCGCGGACGTTTTAAATGGCCATCGCTCAAGAGGTTAAAGAAGAAGAAGCCAAACAGTTAGCTGAAGGACCTTCATATGGTCCAGGGGAATTCTAAAGCAGTAAATGTATGTTGTCATACACTTAAAACTTAAAAGTAATTTTTCTCTGCTTTCTATTTTTTCACATTTTTCAATCTTCAAAGTGCATCTTCTAATACAGTTCTTAATAGATTTCTTTTAAATTTTGCACACATGTTCTTAGATAGTTGCTTCATAAAACTTGGTATTTTAAATGCTGTAGATGAAGTAGTTTAATTGTTATTGATTTTTTATTTTGAAAATTATTAATAAATAATTTGAAAAAAAATGGACATCGAGGTATTCAATATTTTTTTTCTCCAAAACTGTTTGACATAGCCAAATAAAAATACCAGGTTTTGTAGACATAATCTAGGGAAACATATGGCCAGAGTTTAGTTTACTTAGAACAAATAATATTTTATGAGAAGCGTTTGCTATACTACCCTAAAATTGCAGCAAAAAAACCAATAAAAAATTTTTTTGCAAAATCTATCTTGCATAGAAAAGTGAAACTTGGTAAACCTTCTAGTTATGCTTTGGCACACATACATACAAATATTCACATCATTGTGACAAAAATTGTAGACTTTTGTGATTTTCACAGATGCCTCCCCTTAATTTCCTTTCTCTTGCACACTACTTATGCCTAATCCATAGAACTGTGTGTATAGTGAAGGCATATGAAATAAAGAATCAGATTTGTGTAGTAATACACAACTTAAATGGTTTCCCCCAGTTAAATCAGAATTTCCTGCGTAAGCACATGTACTTGAATTAGTGACAAGATTTCTTGTTTTTCACTTGCAACCACTTAAAATATACCACCAAACTTGAACCCCTTACTTTCTTCATAAAACAACACCTTTTGACTTTACATTAAATTGTATGAGTTGAATATTTAACCTGTAGTTTTCTCTTGCACTGCAACAATTTAATTATTTAGCACTTCTTAAAATGAGAAATTCTGGCATGAACACATTTACAACACTTTAAAATGCTCAAGTAAACCTTGATTCTTGCTACAAGTATGAAACCAACATCTCAACTCCTTACACCAGCAATTTGAAAATACTACCAAGATGCTCTACACTTAATTCAACACCTGTGAAGCGTAGTTGGACGCAGAGCTCACGTTGTTAGGTTTTCAACTCCCTAAACAGTGTCCCACTGTAGTTGAAACAATCATGCACATATACACCTCGAAACAGTCATCTCAGTAACGTCGCATTTTACCTCCTGTTGGGTCATGTCCTTACATCACCAATGGTTCATGTTAATCATCCCAAACTTATAAGCCATCCCTATCCAGGAACCTCGGAGTTTACGCCACCTTCACCTCGAGGAGTGACAGCGGCATCAACACTTTCCTTCATCTTGGAACTGCAATTGTGTGAGTTAAAATGCCAAGTTGGGTAGGTACAGCAAACGTAAATATTGTATAACATATTTAATTACCAATGTTTCGAAACTATGCGCATTGAAGGGAAATGTGTTCAAGGTCGATCATGACCGTGTGAACCGTGCATTGGTCGAATCAGTGAGTGGCCAATCAATCATGGTTAGTATGTCTGTAACAAACATTTACCCCTTTAGAGAAGTAATGAATGACTGCATTGTAGGAGATGGAAACATCTGTCAGTAATCCAGCAACGTTGGATGTAGCACTGAGGAATCAGACTGAATACAGCACGGAAGTGTTTGATATGTGTAATCATGTCATGAATATTTTCAAATAACAAAGAAAAAAAAAAAAGGGTATTTCTCGTACAAAACCAGAAAGTTCTAGTACGCAGTAGTTTTGGGACACAAAAGTGCCTCTGATTGTAAAAGTGTGAAGTTAATTTGTGAATCTATTGCAAGTTAATGGCAATAAAATTGAATTAGCGGAATACCTGAATATTAATAGCTTGCCCTTATTTGTCCACTTGCACCCATAACACCCTCGACATAGCTCGACAACGTAGCTACAATGTTCTGTAGCCACCACATTAAAAACCACTACAACCTCAAAGCCTCGCATCATCTGATCATACATAATGATGATGTCATCAGGTTGCCCCCTTTTCATAGCCCAAGATACCTAATTGTGCTAATACTTCAAATGGTATTATTTAATACCGTTACAAGCCCTTGTCTGAAAGTATTCAGTTTATAGATATACCAAAGCTTTCTTTGGTAACTGTTTCTTATATGAAGCTCAAATGGTGTCACTTTTATGACAAGCTTTGGGTTTTGTTTCACCAACTCATATTTATATCCATGAATATTTATTATCTGTTAATTCTTCTTTGTGATATTATCAGTTTGTTTAGTATTCCTTCTTATTTTGAATTAACAATGTGTTTTCTATTATTTATTTATGCCAACAAACTTACTGTTGGTGTTTTTAAACACACAAGCCGTGTGTGGGCAAAGTTTACCAGGAAAAAATACGAACTAACTTGAGAATTTAATGCCATTCTGGCAGTTTGTCACAATGGCTCAGTGGTAGAGCGTCCGCCCGGCAAGCGGAAGGTCTGTGGTTCAAATCCCAGTTGTGGCATTGAATTTTTAAGTTCCAGTTCTACCTCTTAATGTGTTTTCTGTTTACTCTGACATAAATCTGGCACTATCAATGTTAGTCATACTCCACATTACTGTACCAAATAGTTCCAGATGCAACAATAAAGATTACAAAACAAAATGTGACATTTCTATAACAGAAAATTAACATTTTTGCTGGACATGAACAGAATTAATAGCAGCAGTAATCATTTATTTCTGTTATTCTAAATTAAATATATAATCCAAAAGTAGAAAGGAATGCAAGCAAAACTGCAGAAGAAATAAAAATCACAGAGACATATAAGACAAAGAATATGAGGAAGCTAAGACAGAAACCAGGATGGAGAAAAGTTGTGGCGAGAGGTAGAGACAGAATGATGAGGAAAGAGGCTGTGGAAATAGAAAAAGATTGAATAACAATAACTAAGGGCACAATACCAGGGCTAAACAGATTAAAAGGAGCAGGTTTAACCCAGGTACAATATTAAACAATAGCTAAAGGAAATTGGCGTAGAGAGCACAAGTTGGCAAATGACAAGGTAAGGAGCAAGAGGGTAGAGGTGATGTGAAACTTTGGGTTACGTGCCATGTCTACTCCCACGTAACAGACTGTCCTGGGAGTGTACTGATACAACATCTTCAAAAGGAGCATTTTATACTACACAACAAAAACTGGATGTCTGATCACTTTACCTTATAATAACAATGGACTGCACAAAACAGAATTTTCAAATATTTAGGAGTGAACATATTTGGATAAAATACTGGTGTGGTTGAGGGCTGCATAGTCATCTGGTTACTCTACCCTCTAGCACAATCCTGCTGCAAGTGAAGCAATATAAGTATTAAACATCAATTATTTATTATCTGTTTCTCTATGTGGAAGTTCAAATTTTAATTACACTGTCACTTTCTTTTTTTCAGCCCCTCAAATCCTTTTAAAGTTAACTCCCTTTGGGTTGGATGCATATCAGAAAATGTGACTGAAGAAATGATTAAAAAGCTATTTTCACCGTAAGTATAACAATATTATGCAAAACTTCATTTTATGACATTTTTACGGTAGGATATTGTTTGTCAGAATTAAGATTATCTCAAGGATACATCATACTGTGTCATGTCCTGCCCCAACTACTGCACACTAGTGGCACTGACATAATACTAGCATGATATTACAACTCACAACTGTTTTCTTCTTATAGCTTTGATTCACTCCTTTCACTGTCTTTCTTCACTTTCTCTGTCTCTCATACACTAATTACACAAATACACAGTTCTCTTTTACTGATGTTAACACAGTCTACAGTCTTTCATGATATTACAACTCACAACTGTTTACTTCTCATAACCTTTCACTGTCTCTCATACACTAATTACACAAATACACAGTTCTCTTTTACTGATGTTAACACAGTCTACAGTCTTTCATGATATTACAACTCACAACTGTTTACTTCTCATAACCTTTCACTGTCTCTCATACACTAATTACACAAATACACAGTTCTCTTTTACTGATGTTAACACAGTGAGACAGAATATCAGAAGACCCCAAAAGAAAATCGTTTATGTGAATATTTGTTAAAAGTGTAATTTGTTTTTTGATGTTGGTATGATTTGGTTAAATGACGAAAACGTGTTGCAAATGCTCATTGTTACGAACAACTAAGTTAGTTTAAAGACGTCATAAATATTTCCATATTTGATTTTAATATATATGTATAAATATTAGAATTATATGGGTTCCATAATAAAAGTAAGGGAGGATGGTTAGGGATCGCTTCCCTAACAAGAAAGAACTATTTGATGGACGCATACGCGGATGTATACGAAAAGGGCGGTGTCGCGTGAGGTGATGCCCTAATCTTCCCACTCGCATGTGTGTAATCAAGGCATAAGGATGTATTGGTGTAACGTGTGAACATAGAACTTTCATCAGACTTTCATCAAGCATTAGTTCCACTAAATGAAAAAGTCGAAAGGTTTTAAATCATTTAGAACGGTGCTAAGAGGAATTATTTAATGTTGTTGTTGTTGTTTTCTAGTGCCTTGCATCTGGCAATGAAGCCATTAGCATTCATGCTTTCCAATACTTTTGAACTGTAGTTTCTTCTGATCTTAATGCTTCACAGGTCTTCAAGTGTTCTTCATTCATTTCTGCTGGATCGTTACACAGGACACATATTGGTGAGGCTGAGATACCAATTCTGTAGAGATGACTTGCTAAGCAGTCATGATTTGTCAATAGTCGGAAGGCTGCAACAGCTGTTTTCCTTGGTCTCTGGGGGATTATATCTGGATTGGAAAGTAGTGTAATCCATTTTTTATCTTTGGCATTTGTTTCTATTTCTTGTAGGTATGAATGACAAAAATTTTTAATGATCAAGCGTTTTATTGAGGAATATGAGAAATTGAATTTAGACTTTTGTGTTATTGTTGTGGCTTTCTTTGCAAGTGAGTCTGCAGCTTCGTTCCCCATGACTCCACAGTGTGCTGGAATCCATTGGAGATGAACAGTCTTATTAACTTTTTGGAGTTGTGTTAACATTTTGTAGCATTCTCTAATTATTTAATGTAAAATATCGAAAAAGTGTTAATAAAATAACACATTGTGGTGAAGAAACATCGTGTGATTTTTCATTCCATCCGTTACCATGCCCTGAGATCACAAAGATCTCAATAGCTCAAAGACCCAACGAAGTTTAATTACAAAAACCGCACCAACAGTCTACAGTCTTTCATGATATTACAACTCACAACTGTTTACTTCTCATAACCTTAACTCAGTCCTTTCACTGTCTGTCTTCACTTTCTGTGTCTCATGCACTAACTCCGATACAATCACTTGATGCCCATTACATCTTCTATTCTTTGACTCGATGTATCTTTCACACGGCAGCATCACACGCACAGAGCTGTCTCGTACTCACTGACCCAATAACCGACACTTGTCTGTAACTCTCCCCTCTGCTGTTTCCTTCCTTCCTTCCTTCCTTATACAGTGAGGGTGACAAAACGCAGACGTTACGCAAACTTCTTGAAACAAGCTGGCTACTGGACACTTGTCGAATCTTCTGGAGAAAACCCCTTTTGTTTCTGCCACTATGATTTTGTGAGGTGTTTGCTTGCGTGAGTGTTGTAAGGAAGTGCCTTTGATTCACATTGTGCCCATTGTTGTTTGTCATATATGCATAAGGAGTCATGTAAGCCAACCTGACCTGGAGCATCTTTGTTTGCATGTGATGTGAATGGTTTAGTCCCAACTGTCCTTTGTTGTGTGCTGCAGCCCGCATTACAGTACTTACAAGTCCAGTTACTTTTAATGTCACTTTATTTCCCTTAAAACTGAAACACAATTCACAACTCACAGCTCTTCTGTTATATTGTACCTTGACACAAACACTGTACAGAACTCACTTGAAAATTCTACTGGAAGAGCAAAAGACATCTGAACTGGCTGCACAGTGTTTTATCTGTTGGCATCCTCTGCACTCATTGCCATCTGCTGCTATAATAGAAAGGTGCAGATGAAACCATACAACATTTTTAAAATGACTTTTAAAGTCTTTACTTACCAACTTTATGAAAGGAGATGCTGAAACTGGCCACCATCGTTGCCCGCACATTTTTGGCACCTTTTTAGGAAACTATCCATCACTCGCCGTAGTTCACATTGAGAAATGCTGGCAACTTTCTGGCAGATACTTTGTTTTGTGTGGATTTGTGTTGTACACTTTATGCTTTAAGTTACCCCAGAGATAGAAATCGCAGGGGTTAGGTCGGGTGACCGAGGGGCCTACAAATCTCTGCTAATAATTCTGTCCTGAAACACATTTTCAATTGTTCTCATCAAAAGATTGGCTGTATTAGCTGTTGCAGAGTCTTGTTGAAAAGGCAAAATCTTGCTTCCTGTCTGTTAATTCTGTAAAAAATAAAAGATGGGCAAAATTGTATTCACTTATGTATGTATGTGCGTGAACTGTTATGTCAAAAAAAATTGGTCCTACAGCTCAGAACCTAATATTGTTCATGGAGTACCCCTTCATGGCAAAAAATGTGGGGTATGGTGTGCCATTAGTGGAGAAAGGTTTCTCAGAGCTCCAGTAAGTGATTTCTATCTCTGGGATAACTTAAAACATAGTGTACAAGACAAATGCACACCATCTGGAAGAATTAATCCACCAGGAAATTGCCAGCATTTGTCAACATGAACTATGGCGAGTGATGGATAGTTCCCTAAAGAGGTGCCACAAATATAATTATGGATAACGATGACCAGTTTCAACATCTTTCATAAACTTGATAAGTAAAGACTGTAAACGTGGTTTTAAAAATGTTGTATGGTTTCATCTGTGCCTTTCTATGATACGGCAGACGGCAACGAGCACCAAGGATGCAGACAGGCAAAACTACATGCAGCTCATTCTGAGGTTTTTTGCTCTCCTGGTGCTCACTCTCTTAAAGCTTACCAGAAACAGAGTTGTCTGTGTGTGCCAACTCGCTGATATAGTCAAGAATTAGGTTCCGATAATTTTTCTGGAAATCGACATTTCATGAAGCTTCTTATAACAAAACTGGCACCTGAAGCTTCTCAAATTGTATGAAAATTGTGTTTGTTGTTAGCCACCATTGTTGTACATTGCCTAAGAACATAGGGGTGGCCGACTTTGTGGCTTGTGTGTGTGTGTGTGTGTGTATAGTGTAGTGTTGAACGGCCACTTTTACTACTACGGCACCGCAGGCGTGCAGCTTGTTTGATCTGCAGCCAATGCCATAATACCATTAGGCAGCTACAAACAAATGTTGAGAAGGCTGAACTGCCGGTGATTATCAGGGTTTGTGGGCCGTGGGAAGCTAGTGAAAAAAATCCTTTAGATGTTCTATCCACAGCTGCAGTGGCGTGGCCATAGTAACAACTGATACAGAGGCTTTTGGTTTGACGGGCTTTATACACCTAACCTGGGTGGTCCGTTGTTTGTTGATTGGTTTGGCTGTTGCCAAATGTGGGCTGGGCTAAAGTGGGAGCTGCTTTCGTTTGCTATGATTGGTGTCGATGTATCAACATTTACTGTGGCTGACCGTTGATGCTGCATGCTTTTGGATTTGTCTCCGGTCAGGTTTCTTGTGTACTTTGTTTAACGCTTTATTTAGGTGTTTGGCTCCCTGAAGACGCCCGCCACTTCCAGTGGAACAAGAGTTCTGTGAACAGAATGATAGAGCGGCTAGGGCAGTCCAACTGTTACATGGAATATTTTGAGCCTACTGCTTTGGATTCTGTTAGACAGAAACCCATGTGCTGGCTTCACTACATAGACGATATGTTCACTATCCGGAGCCACAGACAAGAGGCATTACATCCGCTAAGCAAATGGAGAATAAAGGACAACTTATAGCTAGGAAGTAAGATCCTAAAGAACCACTCTCTTCTGCGGATGTTTACATGTGGCTCTGTGTGTGTAGGGACCACTCGATGCACAATAAATACAAGAGATGCTGTTACCAAGTACAGGGTGCACATATGAGGAATCAAAGTAGCAAGCATTTGGAGAACATAATGTGAGTGCCTAAAGTTGAGAAAGGAGATAACTTCCGGCAATGTGTATACACAGGTAATGTAGATACGAAGAAGCTGGAAAACTATTCTCATTCAAAATTATGAATTTGGGTAACTAGATGGCAGGAAACTGTTTTACTTACACATACATTCCCTAATTGAAGCCTCAGGATTTTGCAAATGTAACAATGAGCACCCCTTTATATTGCAATGAAACAATTTAGTTCACAAATCACATAACCTGAAACAACTGTGCAATCATAAACACACGCAGTTTTGCCGTAGGTAGATAACCGTAACATATGAATTTATTTCATTATGTATGTTTATAAAACAAAGAGTTTTACATGTGGCAGATGACACACAAATGGAATACTCTAAACATTGCATTTTACCGAAAAATTGTCGCAAATTTCTAGTGATTTCAACATTATTTGAAATGAGGATTTCCATAAATAATAACAGCTAAAAGGTATGTGGGAAAAGGAACTCTTTACTTCATAACACTGCTAATGTCATGTCTCCTTTTTTACATTATTCCATATTTATTTCACGCTCGCTTATATTCCATGTTTTAGTTTTACCTTCCATTCAATTACCCATGTCGCTCTCTGATTCAGATCTGCCAACCTCTTTGTGCAGTAGTATACTTCATGTCAAGTTGGCATGGTTCAGTGACATTGCATATCAAGAAGCTTGTTTTTGGCAACATTACCCTGTCATTTGGGACAAACAAAAGTGTGCAGTGGCAAGAACACACATTACTAGCGCCAGGGTATTCAAACACAGCTACCCACCCATCTTCCACAGTGCATTATTACATCTGTTTAAGTTGCGAAGCCATAGAGATAACGTCAAGAGGAAGGAAGAAACCAAGCTCCTAAATAAAGCTGGGCATCCAGCATTAAACAAAGCACGTAAGAATCTTGACCATACATCATCAACGGTCTCAGATACAGTAAATGCACATCAGCACATCGACAATGCAAACAGCCCACCCAGGCTAGGTGTATAAAGCCTGTGAAACCAAAAGGCTCCTTATCAGTCGTTGGCGAGACCACTGAAGTTGTTTTGACACAGCTTCAGATGAAACATCTGGAAGGAGATTTTCCACTAGACCACGGCTCATAAGCACTGATAATCATTTTCTATAAAATGTTGACAAGGTCGTAGTTATCTGATGACAGCGCTGAGCAGTGTGACTACTCTCCCAATAACATTAGGCTCTTGCCCCAGCATTACTGTTATGGGGTTTTTTTGTTACAGCTTCACGGGTGATCAGCCATGTGAGGTTTAAAAACATTGAGCTTTTAGCCATTGCAGACTCTATGGCCTTCATCAGAATGAAAAATGACCGTTAGCTTTCCGCTCCCCATATAGGGGGTTGCATTGTATATATATATGGGAGCAGAAAGTTAACGGTCATTTTTCATTCTGATGAAGGCCATAGAGTCTACAATGGCTGAAAGCTCAATGTTTTTAAACCTCACCCGGCTGATCACCTGTGAAGCTGTAATAAATAATGTGCGCCGTGAAAGCTTTAAATCTTATGTTATGGGGTTATTGTGAACCACTTTTATTTAAAAAGTTGAATTATTTTCATGTTTTTGTTTCAGGTATGGTAAAATAACAAGCATTTATATTTACCATTCCACGTATTGTGCTTTTATCAATTATGCTGATAATATTGCACCTGGTAAAGCCATGAGAGCACTGCAAGGTAAACTGATTGGAGGCAAGAACATAGTGATAAAGTTCCCTGATAGAGCTGCTACCAAAAAGTAGTATTGTTGTTTTACTTTATGGGCTTGAGGCACAAGCTGGAACAGGGGTTCCATTAATATAACAGATTGACAATGTATGTCTTGATTAATGGAAACAATCAACAACAAAGCGCATTGGCATTTTATTTCATTTTAACTGGCTACTGATATTTTTTCATGTTCTTCCGACTCAGTTTGAGAGAATGCACGTTAGTAAACAATTTATAAATGCAGAGCTATTACTATTTGCAATTCTTGTATGTGTGCCAAATTCATTCCTTTATTAACGGTGTACTTAAAGTTCTCTCTTAATTTCTGAATGTTTTTATTGATGTTTTTAGACAATAGCCAGTTTTGAGTTGCATATAACGAAACTGCAAATAATACTTGGACTTGTGTCAGAACACACATTTACTAGAATTTGTTGCAGTTGTACAGTGCATTCATAGATCGCCTGGACTGCCCCATGGTGCCACTGGGGCGGGCAAGGACTGACGTGCCCTCCACCAGAGTTACGTGTAAATGACCGGCAAGTCATGGGTATAGAAACTTACATTAGACTTACCTGCATCACCACAGATGTTGAAATTGATGATCTTCGCATTCCCTTCTTTCTTGGAAGTTTGAAAACACTTGAAAGTTGTGTAGTGTCATTAAGCGACTCACCTTTATGGTTTAAATTGATCTTCACATTACCTGTATCTCCAAAAATAATTCTGGTTTACTCACAAAAGTTCAAAGTCTCTAATTGCCTGTATTTCTGGTAATGTGTGCGTACACTTTGTTTAACGTTTCCCATGGAGACAGATAGGGGGAACAAGGTGGCCACAATCATTGACTGATTATTCTGTCACCAATGCACTATAGCTGAATTCTGCCACACACTCATTCTTGTTGGTTATGGAAGAAACTAATAGTATTTACATAAACGTGTGAATCAACTGCTGTAAAATATGGGACTGATAATTCTACGTACACTCCAGCTTCTGCAGTGTGGTTAAGAACTTCATGATTAATATGGGAATTTTCAGTAATTGTTTCTTTTTTTGAGATAGAGAATGTGTTTCCATTTAAGGTCATCAATTTCAACATTTGTTGTTTTGTCTAATATAAGTTAGTACAATAGTTAGCCTTCCATACCTGTTACATGTAACTCTGACGGAGGTGACACTGGTCTGGCCGAACTACAAATGCACTGTTGCAGCCATGTTGAGTGTATTATTAAAACTTGGCTGGAAACAAATGAAGTACATTAGTCTGCTTGTGCATACCTTCTAGATTTTACATAACAAAAAAGTAAACTATTATTTAGAAAAAGGACTCCTGTTCTACCCAATGCCTCAGTAAGATAAATTAACTGTGTGCGATAGTTATAACTATACTTGGCATCAATCAAGAAGGTGATTGACAGTTGCTCACTGCATGGTGGAAAGGTCTAAATGAACAGCAGGGGATGGATGCATCTTAGCAACGACAAGAGGAACCCATTAGAGCTAAGATGCTTCCATAGCAACGCTAAACCAGTGTTGTCGGTATTTAACACCTGATTAGCATGTCCAGTCCAGCAGTAACATAAATTGCGAGTCTTATCTTTTGTTTTCCCTGCAACTCCAACTTGCAATGTTTATAACAGAGATTGCCTGTGTGCTGACAAGTTTGTTTGCATTATTCTACTTGTGTAAATATTTGCCTTGTATTTACGTGTGTCTGAATCTGTGTATCTGCGAATATGTTGTGAGCATTTACAATTGGCTTATTCTTTTAAGGAATATATAATTATCTTCGTTCTTGGAAGTTTGAAAACAGTGTTGTAATAATCAATTTAAACCAAAAAGGTCAGTCGATTAATAAAAAATATAAGTAAATGTTGTGTAGTGTTATTAATCGATTCACCTTTTTGCTTTAAATACCTAATTATGTCCAAAAATACTGACAAAGACAGCATGGCCAAGCGAATAAAATTGTGTTTGGTAAGGTACATATCCCAATTAAAGGATTCAATGGTATTGCTGAAGAACATGGTCACAAAATTGTTTGATTCCCCCTTTCCTAGTGTAATCCAATTTAATTAATTTGGGCTGAAGTAACTGGTTTTATTGGGCAAAACAACAAAGAGTTCACTGAGTCATTTGTAATAAAGCTACATCAATAAAAAGCTGAAAACTGTGAACAAAAGTGCAACTTGGGAAAAGGAGTTTTAGTAGCAAGGATAGAACAGTGTTAATTGCAGCAACAAGAGCAATGATGCAAGTGATCCGGATATCTGCTGCATTTTCCCATTACAATATTTCACAGATATGTTTCTTTTTAAACCAAAAAGGTAAGTTGATTAATAACACTTGCTTATAATTGTGCTGTGTAGTGTTATTAATTGACTTACCTTTTTGGTTTAAATTGATTATTACAACACTGTTTTCAAACCTCCAAGAACGAAGATGTTTCTTTTGTTAACGTCAATCTTTACAGTTGTATATGCTTGCATGTTGATTCACTATTTTACTGTTGTCTTCTTACACATAAAACTAACGTGTGATTGCGATAAGTGGGAACATGAGCTCTCTTTCACTGTCAACTGTCAATCCCTTTCTTCTTTGGTGTTGATAATAGAAAATTGAGTAACAAGAGACTGATATTTTAAAAGAACGACAGTTAGTATGTTTTATGCCCACATATAATTGCTTTTATATTGAATTTTATGCTTATACTTGTATTTAGAAATGAGAATATTTTACACAATTATTTAGCACAATATTTAATGGGAATGTGAGAATACAGCAGAAGCTCAGTCGTACGTTTTCAAACTGAAATTATAAAATGTAAAAGTGAATTTTGTCAGAGAATGGAAACTAATTATACTCTGTTTAATATAAGAAAACAAATGCACAATTCACAATTTGACGTACTCTGGCCAGTGTCACATGCGTACCAATCTGTTACTCATAATTCAAACTAAAACAAATTATATTGCTTTACACTGTGTAAAAAAATGTGAAATTCTTTGCATCTTTGATTTTAACACAGAGTGATGCATTAATCACAAAAATGTCATTGATTAGACTTTGGATGATAGAAACTGTGTCAGTTTGAATTGTCACATTGTTGTAAATGTCCACTCGGTCCATGTGTTGTTGGTCGAGTGCGTGAGGAGAGCTAAACAAAGATAAAAGTTCAACCATTATGTCTAACTATAGACAGATTAAAACTGCTATAATATACTGCAATCTGTGTATTGCATGTTTTACCTTTGAAATGTTTGTGTGTAATATTAAACTTTAAAATATCACGTTAAGATGTCTGTCTTGTGGCAGCACTATCTCGGGCCTTGGGCTCCTGGTTGTCATGACAGCATTCACAACAATCTTGTGGTGCGCCTGCCTTTTTAACAAGTGATGGAGAAATTTGTTTTAAGGAAGTACTGCAGTGTAGTTATGGGTTTATATGTATAGACATAATAGTTTCATTTAGCAGATTACTATTAGCTTCAATTCAATATATACATATTTCAGTGTGACAAAAATGACAACATCCAGTCCAATTGCTTTTTCTTACTTTATTTTCTTCCAATGAATGCACGACAGTTTTCTTTTACTGATGTTAACAGTCTATGTTCTTTCATATTACAACTCACAACTGTTTACTTCTCATAACCTTGACTCACTCCTTTCACTGTCTTTCTTCACATTCTCTGTCTCTTATACACAAATACATAGTTCTCTTTTACTGATGCTAACACAGTCTACACTCTTTCATGATATTACAACTCACAACTGTTTACTTCTCATAACCTTGACTCACTCCTTTCACTGTCTTTCTTCACATTCTCTGTCTCTTATACACAAATACATAGTTCTCTTTTACTGATGCTAACACAGTCTACACTCTTTCATGATATTACAACTCACAACTGTTTACTTCTCATAACCTTGACTCACTCCTTTCACTGTCTTTCTTCACATTCTCTGTCTCTTATACACAAATACATAGTTCTCTTTTACTGATGCTAACACAGTCTACACTCTTTCGTGATATTACAACTCACAACTGTTTACTTCTCATAACCTTGACTCACTCCTTTCACTGTCTTTCTTCACATTCTCTGTCTCTTATACACAAATACATAGTTCTCTTTTACTGATGCTAACACAGTCTACACTCTTTCGTGATATTACAACTCACAACTGTTTACTTTTCATAACCTTGACTAACTCCTTTCACTGTCTTTGTCTCTCCGACAGCTGACTTTGAGGATACAACCACTCAACACCTTGTTATCTTCCTTTGAATGCAACTGTACTCTCACACACACACACACACACACTAACTTGACTCTCATGTTTGTAACTATACTGCTCGTTACCTTGCCTTCTTATATAGCGTTCTCTAACTTGTGCAAATACACAAACTGCCAAACACTTGTTTATAATGTGGAAAATGCCTGTTTGTTGTCATGTGTTCACAAGAATTGCATAAGAGTCTGAAATTGAGCTCCTTTGTTGCTGGCAGAATTTTGCACAAATGTTCGTTTTGATTTTGAAGCCTAAACCGTGCAACACAGCCACATGCTGGTGGACTGAAAACCTTGCCCATGCACAGTGTACAAACTAAATTAATATATAACAAATTGTGAATTAATCAACTCAACACTTAAATAATTAAGGCATCATCACCTTGCACTGATTGGTTTTAACATACAAATGAAACATATAGTAAAGTCGAAACTGTTTTGTGTGGCGTTGACATTGTTACTTCTTAATAAAGATTTTCTCCCCAACATCCAACTCCTTAACATTTCTGGTGGTTTTTAGAAGTTTTATATTCTGGCTAGTTTTCAAGAAATGATCGGCCACTGCTGATGTGTCTTTGTCTTTATATCTGTTGTTTGTGAAATATTTTTGCCTCATTCTTTGTTTTGCATATCACAATCTAAATACTTAGTATACCAGATATGTGGTGTAGAATTGAGAAAATGTATAACTGAGCTGAATATTAATGAATGGTGTTTGATGCATCCAAGTGTGGCATTTGAAGTTGTGTAATGTAATTTAAAATATATCACTTTGTTAATGAAGCTAGCTTCATTTATAGGTTATGTAGCATGAGTTATAGAGAAAATGTTTGTATTTTATAGAATGCTATTTGAATAGTCAAATTTTCACTGAAGTAAAAACCTGGAGTGTACAAAATAAAAAGTGAAGACTGCAACAAATTCTGTTTAGGGAAAACAAAAATAAATCTGTCTTAAAGAACCCCTCAGACATAATAAATAAAATGATTATGGAACCATAACCATAAAACAGAAAATGTCATCTATCTTTGTCAAAAGAAGTATGATTAGTTCTGTTACAAACTTTTGTTATAGTGTGGTAAATGTATATATAGATACACATGCAATTGGCTATACTGATCGTAGGGTAGTGGGTTCAAATCCATGTACTGTGTAAGTGGCACGTAAAAGAACACCAGCAGTGCTGATTTGATTAACTGACCAAGGCTGCAATAAAATGTCAAACCAAGTTGATTCCATTGGTGTATGCTGGCTGTACTTTTAGAACCTTTAAAAACAAAAATAAAAAATGGTATACATTTTAAGAAATTCTCTAATGGTGCAGTTCTACATGATTTGCTTCTTGTTTGCATAAGTAAATGGAGAGAAACCACACAACACTTTTCTTACATTGTTTCACCACAAAGAAAAAAACAGTTTCCATTAACTCATTTATAATAAAAAAAATGAACCATTCCATTAGAAACATGTAAACTTACTAGAGTACTAAACTACTGCTATTATTATGATTATTATTACTATTATTATTGTTGTTATAACAAAGAAAATGTAAATTGAATTGATTTTGTTTCTTAACCTCTAAGAAGCAGTAACCTGGTTTATTTCACAGGAGATAATACACAAGAAATGCCTTCCAGGAAATGAGATTATATTGACAGTGTATCTAAATATTGGCCATCATGCCATCTGATGGAGCTCCAGAAAACTACTTGCAAAAGTGGAAGCTGTGCAGCAATTACCACACTGTGTTTGAAAATTATATTGCTAAATTTTTGATAAGGGGACTTCAATGAAAATATAGTAATCAGAAGTGTTTATTAAATTATTTTGTTTAACGTCTCTGTCAATTGCCAAGATCATCAGTGTCGTCGGAATTTCGTCCCATAGGAGTTCTCTTATATGTCAGTAAATCTGACATGGAGCTGTTGTTTTTAAGCACACTTAAAAACCATTGATCTGGGCTGGGTTTGAACCCGCGACCTTGAGATCAGTAGGCCAGTAGAGCCACCCAAACCGACTGCAACAGAAGTAATGTTTTCCTTATTGCCATGTCCCTGATTGTTGTCTGCTAGCAATATGAAAATAGATACAAGCCACAAACGTGCTGTTATATGTATGGCCTAGGGGTCAAAATGCTAAAGTTTGTACCAGTATGTTCTATATAAGGAAAACAAAAGACTACACATGAACGTTATGCAGCACAGAAAGTGAGGAAAGGTTTGCACTTTGCACCCTGAGTTTGAAACAGAACTTAGAATATTCAAAGAGACAACATTGAGTGAACTATTTCCAGTTTTAAATGATGTGAGATATGCTCTTAGAGTGGATTTAGTTGTTTGTACATGCAGTTTGATTATTGAACACAGGGATATTCTCAATATTTGTTTAAGTGTGTCTTCTGCTATAACCAGTGAGACATTCCCTCCCTCGTCAAGCATATGTTAGTTAGAAGTGCAAATTTCATTATACATATTATATGTACTTTTTAATTTACTCAATTATAATGCAAAATGTGATATTATGTGTTTTTATCCATATGCTTTAATGTCAGTGTAAGATTTGGTTTCATCTTAAAACCCAATAAAAATATCTACAAAATAATCTTAATATTACAAGAATCATACAGAAACTCTTGAGCAACAATTTTTTAAAAATCTTATTAGACAAACCAAGTACAGTATAACTTGGATCATTCGAAGCTGAACAGACAAGAGAAAAATTTGAATTACAAAAGTTAGTTCAAAATTCACATTTTAGCAATACAGGCACATATATCCATGAGGATTTTCCATTTTCACTCAAGGCATTGCTCAAAAGTTCCTGCTTGTTCAGTGGTATACTGATTTTTCCTTCAACCCCTTCTCAGTTTCAAATGATAGCGACAAACATTAGTCTTGTAGTGAACAATAGCAAGTTGAAGCTGCATGTGTTTTAAATAAGGGAATGTGGGAGCAGATATAGAAGCTCAAGGCTGGCAGCTAGGAAACTATTCCTCTGGCAAAACAAACAACACTACAGCGATGACCTTGTTTGCAGAAACACATGCACAGAGTTATTGTATTATGTTTCGGCATTTAGATTAATTTTCGACTGACAAAAACTTTGTATTAAACCAATGAGAAAAACCCACATGCAATTCATATTTCATTTCCTTAATTCAAAGTTCAAGGAACCAAAAAAATTCTTTGAATTAACAATTTTCAATTATAAACGTTCAAATTCTCCAAGTACACTGTAGATCATGTTAATCTACGGACTTAGCACATTGTGTATTCCACTGATGCACTGGGCTCGCAATGGAACCAACAAGAGTTGTACTTCATATAGGGAGCAGCAGATTCAAGAAAATCAACCAGAATGCTAGTAGTGCCATTCCATCTTGTCTTGTCTGTCACGGAGAGGATTCCAGCCAATGGTGGATGAATCACTCCCCTAACCAATCACAAGCAGGGCATCCTACCAACGAACATGTTGACTCTGGATAGAGAGAGAGAGAGAATGAAATAAAAGGGAGTGACAGGAGATGCATTCACTTGAGTGACCTGGGGAAAACCCAAGGTCAGGAATCAAACCTGCGACCTCCAAAATGTGAGCCACCGATGTTACTGCCTGAGTCATTCCATACTCTGGATTTTAGTTTCAGGCTCATAATAATGTCAAAATACTTATCAAAAAGTCACCTTCATTTTCAAATCTGTTAGCAAGGTTTTGGCTGATGGTTCTGGTGTTTCATCAATAAAATGGGAGCCAAAGGACACAAAGTTTCCAATAGTGCACTGTGACATACTCTTCCCTTGTTGGATATTCTAACAGCACATTTTCCCTCTTTAACAAGGAATTCAGTGACACACTCTGTTGAAATGAAACATTGATATTGGCCATTTTGTTATACTGCCATTATGTGGTATACATTATGATGCTGCAGTTTATTTTGTTATATTGTTGGAATTTTAATGTTAACAATGGGTTGTTCATGACTTTCGGTATGATCCTTGACTTTCTGTATCAATTATTGGTATGTACACAAACTATCTACTTTATTATTTATTTATGCCAACAAATTTACTGTTGGTGTTTTTAAACACACAAGCCGATGTTTGAGAGGTAGAACTGCAACTTAAAAATTCAATGCCACAACTGGGATTTGAACCACAGACCTTCCGCTTACTAGGTGGGTTCAAATCCCAGCTGTGGCATTGCATTTTTAAGTTGCAGTTCTACCTCTCAAATATCTACTTCATTTTAATGGAGATGATAAACCTTTACAGAAACAGTTACATTATACATTTCATTATAGATACAAAGAGAATAGTGATAGTCAAATGTTTAACAACTGGATGTTATGCAAGAGACATGGAACAAATAACGCAACACATTGTTTTCCTCTGCCAATTTCAGTTGAAAATATTTCAAATTTTGTTTGTGGCATATTTAAATATTCCCACTTCATCTCATATAATTTCATTATTTCCAACTGATAGCAGAGCTATAACTAGGCTTTAAAATGGCATCTGTAACCGAGATGCATTCCAAATGGAGAGCAGTTATTGAGTTTCTTTTGGCAGGAAACCAGACCGCTACCAATATCCAGGTGCTTGCAGAATGTCAACAAGGTCGAGCGAACTGGCTGCATACAGCTCTGACTCTTGCAGTGTTGCATTATGCAGAAATTGAACAAACAACTTCAGCATATTCATGCAAACAAACTCCTCCATGATAATGCAAGGCCTCACAAAACCTGAGTGAACTATTCTTCCTCAGCCGCCCTTCAGCCTGGATCTTGTACCTTCTCACTTCCATCTGTTTGACCCCACAGGCGGAAAAATCTGATGTGTTCCAGTCACATGACTTTCTCTACTCTTGTACTAACCATTCTTACAAACTCTTATTCCTATATCTTCTTTGTCTTAGTTGAGATAAACATCTGTACAAATTATGCAATTGCTTATTTCCTTGTAGGTACAAAGGGGATATTGGAATACAGTAGACTTTGAGTGATAGACAAATCTTTTAAAGCTTTGAGATCCTATTCTCTTTTGCACGCTTAACATATAAAAACATGAACAACAATGTTCCATTTCACAAAAGATCTAAGTTTTCCAAAACTCACACAAATAACAAGGAGTATCTCCAGAATGGTTCACTCTACAAAAAATATATTTAGACATAAATTACGTATTTTAGCAAGATAATTCTTCCGGCCAGGTCGGTGAGACCCGTAAACCAATGGCATGTGCGGTCCTCCAGACATCCTGGGGGTTGTGAGAGAGCGATGTGACTGCCAAAACATAAAAATATGGTGCTCTCTAAAAAGCGGTTACTATTACTGCTATTTGCTCTCTTCTTCCATCAGTGAAAAATATTGGAGAGCAAGAGGATTAATGACTTCATTGTCAGAAATCCAGCATTAGCTAACAACAATAACATTTTTTTATGGTAAGATTTTGTCTTCTCTTACAGTTTAAGAGTTATTCAAAAGTCATCCAGAGTAAACAGGACTACTTAGGCTATAGATAGAAAATTCAAAATATACATTTCATTTGTCGTACAAATATCTTAAACTTATGGCATTTTAATCAAAATCGTTAGCCATTTTCAAGGAAATCACAGTTTTCCATGTATAGGGTAGTTTAGGGTGAGGTTATTTTCTTCAAAATCTTCATGTCGCATCCTTGAAAAACATTAAACTTAAATACCAACTTTGGCTTTTAACCAACTTCGTTTTTGAGTTATGCTGTCCACAGACTGACAGACACACACAAATCTTTTTCTAACAATGCTTTTTTTGGATTCAGGAGGCCTCAAAGCATATTTCCGGTGAAATCTTAACATAGAATTTTTGGGTGGAATACAATACTTCCTGTACATACCAGTAGAGAAAGTAAAAATAGGATTTTGTAGCTGTCACTATCTTCATTTTCTTCTACGTTTACGTCAAGTTGTTTCCAGAAAAATGCCAGAACCTGTAGGAATTGTATCATAACAAATTAATGTTGGCCAAGTGTAACTTCTTCCGAACTTATTACTCCCGAAGAATAACCATGTTATAAATAGAAGTTATTTCCGGGCTGTTATGCCGTGTTCTGCTCAAGTTAGAATTTCCAGACGTTTCATCCACAACTGCAGCAGACATCTTCAGTGGTGCGGTCATAGTTTCCTTGGAGAATAGCAACTGGTATCCTGTTATTGAAGGCAAGAAAGGACACATAACAGGAGAAATCGAAGTGAATCAGTCAGGAGGGAGCAAAACCTTGGTTGAAGCCCGCCTCCTGCCATATGCCATCCAGACCAATCAGCGGAGGCCCAAACACATACCACTAGAAATGACAAAGAAAGTAACAGCTCAGTCCAACCTAATATTACAACACAGCTATCGCCCTAAAGAGTGGAAGAAAGTTAGCACAGTATGCAGACGATATAGCATACTGGTGTTCTACAGGGTGACAAATAGAAGCAAAATCCAGACTTCAACAAGTGGAGAGTTACGATAAACCCTGAGAAGATGCAGAGAAACAGCAAAAATACTACCATCCAATATGGAAGTCGTGACCTCCCTGTTCAACGAAAAATAAAATACCTTGGAATCACACTAACAGAGAAACACTTAACCACCACACATTACAGAGAAAAAGTACACAAAGCCAAAATTGCAACAACCAGCCTGAAATTCCTATCAAAGACAACCTTAATACAACTATACAAAACCCTTATCAAGCCAATAGCATTTGCAGCAGTGGCAATTGAACCACTTCCACACAAATCTCCAATAGACCGTAACTTCTAAATCGAAAGTAAATATCTTTGCATAGTCATGAAACTGCCCTCATGGACTAGAAGCAACAAAATCTATGACATCTCCAAAACACTCGATACAGGACACCATCAAGAAAATGAAGCACAAATACATTGAGGACGAATCACAACCAAAAAGACAAAAAAAATAAGAGATCCAAAGAATATAAATCACCACAGACGACTAACCAACAGGCCCACTGACCCAACAATAATTTGTATACTCACAAAGGACACCTTTGACCTCGAACACTCGGAACCTCATGAAAACGGGCTTACAGTAACAATTAATCAAATAGAACAGTGGTCTGTGTCATTTCCATGCAAAACATTGCATTCTACTCCAAGAACATTTTAATAGAGAGAACCAAAGTACCAAGATATCAATACCATAGGAGGGAAATTATTTGTAATTCAATGACGTCTGTGCATCATTACATTTTCAATCAACAGTGCCAAAAACCCTCTGCTTAAATTATTTATAATACCACAAAATACTCATACTACTCATCTGATAGTGCTTACATTAGTCCTCAAATGCAGATGAGGAATTTTGATGTCATATCACCATTTATCATGTACTCCCATGCACCATATCATCATTTGCAAATATAATTAGTATGGGTTTTGATATTGGACTGCGTGAATAAGAAAGTGATATGGAATGTGATAATGCAGATTTAACGAGGTGTGCACATTGTTCTCTTCCACTTTGTTATAGTAAAGAAGATCCCACAACCTTCATACATTACTCTGGAGCAGGCAGTAACCCAGACCTCTTGTTAGCTACAACAGATATTGTTTCAAAAATTAAAAAATAAGTTATAGAAGATCCAAGTTCTGGTCACAGAGCAGTAATTGCTGATATAAAACTAGATAATACAAACATTCAAAATCACACAAATCTGTATTGGAACTTCAAAAAAGCAGATTGGAACAAATATAAAACTGAATTAGAACATAAATTTCTATAAAGTTATCCCAGAAACTGCAAAAAAACACATTCCTCATGGAAGAATTAAAAATTTCAAACCCTTTTGGAACCCCCAGTTAGAAGAACTGAAAAAGCAAAGGGATATAGCTAGAAATACAGCTGAACAAACAAAAAACATATCAGGTAGGTACACAAATATGGAGGAAGAAATGTGCCTCACTAAAAAAAGAAATTAATACTGCTAAAAGGAATCACTTTAATAATTTCTTAGAAAAAATGGATTATAGGACAGATGGTAACAAAGCTCATAAGTTTATAAAAAATGTCAAGGACAGGAAAGAAAACAACAGCACACCTATCATACACAACAATAAAATATTAGTAAATGATGCAGTCATAGCCGAAACATTCATTAAATATTATGCTAATTCACATAAAGTAACAAGAAATAATAGAAAGGAACGTAAAGAATTTAAGAAAGATTTGAAACAAGAAAGAGAATGTAATCCTAACACTCACTGCAATATCTTTTTTCAAAATTTTAATATGCAAGAACTGAACATTGCAATTAATAATCTAAAAAACAAAAAGTCTCCTAGACCAGATCACATACATCCAGAGTTCATAAAAAACCTTGGAAAAACAGCAAAACAACAACTACTGAAACTCTACAATCTATCCTGGAAAACCACTGTACCTGCTGAATGGCGAAAAGCAGTACTTGTTCCACTCTTGAAGAAAGACAAAACAGCATCAGAAATAAAAAATTATAGACCAATAGCTCTTACTAGCATAATAGCAAAAGTGATGGAAAGAATGGTGTCAAACAGGTTAAATTGGTTCCTAGAATCACAAAATTTAATATCCCCATGTCAAGCTGGATTCAGAGAGTTCTATTCTACAAATGAACAAGTCTTACTTCTCAGTCAAGAAATCAAAGACTCCTTCAATAGAAAAGAAGATAATTTATCAGTTTTTATTGATTTCCAAAGTGCATATGATTCTATATGCAGAACAAAACTGTTAAAGAAAGTAAAAAATAGGGATACAAGGCCCAATGTTTTCATGGCTACATCATTTCCTAACACAACGCTTTATTGCAACCAGAAATGGAAGAAATATATCTAAATATAAGCAAGTACACCGTGGCTTACCACAAGGCGCAGTGCTCAGCACAACACTTTTTAATATTATTTATTTATGCCAACAAACTAACTGTTGGTGTTTTTAAACACACAAGCCGTGTGTGGGCAAAGTTTGAAGGTCTGTGGTTCAAATCCCAGTTGTGGCATTGAATTTTTAAGTTCCAGTTCTACCTCTCAAACTTTTTAATATATTTATTAATGACCTGCCACAACAAATACAAGAATCAAGTGTGAAGTGTGCACTATTTGCTGATGACTTAGTAATGTGGACTTCAAAACCAAAAAACAAAAGTACAGAACTAGAAAAAAACCATGCAACAATCCTTAACTCACAAAAGTGGACCAAAGGGAAAAAAAACATTTAATGACTGTTAATACAATGAAATCAAACTACCAAATCTTTTCACTAAGGAAAAAACCACTAAAGATTAAACTAAATTTTGAGGGTCAACAATTACCAGAAACAAAGGAAGCAAAGTATTTAGGAGTTACATTTGATACTAAACTTACAGGGACCAAACAAATAGAAAATGTAATACAAAGAGCAGAGAGGCGCCTTTCACTGTTAAAACGTCTAACAGGAATGAAGTGGGGATGTTCCAGAGCAACTCTTAACACAACAATGTATATATAAAGCCATTATTTACTTACTGCAGCGAAGTTCTTGTAACAGCAACACACACACACACACACACACACACACACACACACACACACACACACACACACACACACACACAAAAAAAAAAAAATTCAAATCTTTCAAAACCAAAGTCTGAGATTAATTACAGGTGCTATCAAACCCACACCAATAGCAGCTATGGAAATACTAACCAACCAATGCCCCATTGAATATGAAATAGATAAAGCGGCTCTTATTCAACACGAAAAGTTTATCAGACTCCCATTCAATACATGGCACAAGAGAAATTTTACACATACACTAAAGACTCAGGAGAGCTTTCTTTCCAAAATTCAAGACATCAAGAAGGATGTACACCTTCCTAATTCAAAGGAAAACTTCATATCTAAAGTCAATCTGACAAAAACATTAGACATCACATATTATTTACACCTGACAGAAGAAGTTAAGAAAAGTGATACTCCAACTAATGTTCTAAAATTATTGGCATTAGAGACAATCCATACTATATAGCGTTTCACTCTTAGAAGACAGTATGGAGTTAAACGGGACATCTCTGTCTCTATCTAGCACATACAAGTTGCCATTAGCCGCGTCCTTTTCTACCCTCGCTCTGTTGCCAGATTCCTAATAGCATGGTATAAATATTCATTTGTTATAAATTTCAGGTTTGAACACATTATCCTATGCAGAATTTTTTTCTCTATCAGGTTATATCCTTTTCAGAGTCATTATACATTTCTATAGGTCCAAATTTCTTCAGAAAACGTTTTTTTTCAATAGAAGTCCGATATTTGCTGTTTCTACACTCATCACGCACTAACAAACAAACTAACTGCTAGAATGCATCTATATTTTTTTCTTAGGTAGAGTAAACTATAGTGCTACTACCTGCCTACTTTAAATTCTCTATGTTTACCCAGTTAAGTGTTATAATTTTTTAAATTAAATGTTTTCGGAAAATTTTATATATATGCACTGCAAAAGTTACGCAGTGTGAAACTTTTTTGTTATTGAGTTTACATCAGGGAACAAATGTTGAGGAAGGTTGGAGAAAGTTTTTAAAATAAACCAAAAGGCAGTAACCTCTTTCTTTTATCCAGTAAGGCAAACAAAAGGTATTCATCTATTCAGCACCAGGCCTGACACAGAAGATAGTATAAGGAGCAGCACTAACATTAGTTCGAAAGAAGCCGTGTGTGTAACTGTGAGCTGTTATTGCGTTATTTGTTTAATATTTTTGTAAATATTTGTAGTTATGGAGGGTGAAGCTAGGAAGGGACGATATGTTGGTAAATAAAGAAGTAAGGAACGCCAAATAATTATGAATGTGTTAGATTATTTTTTAAGTAAAATGCGTGTAAGTAAGGCGGTAAAAGAAACAGCTAAGGCTATCGGGTGTTCAGAAGCAGTAGTGTGTATGATTAAAAAGGAACTAATGAAAGGACCTCTAAGAACGCCATCGAAAAAGAAAGCAAAAAGGGCGGGACTACACAAAACGCTAGGTTAACGCAATATGATTGAATAGTGCAAGGTGGAGTGCGGCGAATTGTTCATTCTTTACTGTTTGCAAATATTCCACCCACGCTGAATATAATTTTGTCACAGTTCCACAGTGATGAGACCCTACCAAATTTCTCAAGGGCCACTCTGATTTGGGGTTCGAATATGAAAGAAAGGGTAACAAGTGCATATTAATAGAAAGAGATGATATCGATATCATCAGATGGCGACATAAATATCTAAAAGACGTAAAAGGTTTAGGGACCAGGGGAAATCAATTGTTTATACAGACGAGTCATTTGTAAATTTAGGTCATACGGTAACAAAGGCGTGGAGGGATACCAAAGTTAAAAGTACCCGTCTCGTCAAGCAGCAATTGAAGGACTAAGTACAGGACTCAGGCCACCTCGAGTCGCTCGCGGAGAAAGATTCGCAACTAGTACATGTTGCAACACTGCGCTCCATTTAACGTGTACTGTCTTTTAAGGGTGAGACACGCTTTAGATTTCCAGAACACGAATGGCTCCATATTTATACTGATGGATCATTGATTTCAAACAGAGATGGACCAGGTGCTGGAGTCACATACCACCTCTTTTCCTATTACAAATCTTTAAGTTATGGAACTACAAACTTTGATGGAGAAATTGAAGCAATTTGAATGGCCCTACAAAATCTTTTGTACCAAATTTCACATTTTCAGCAAGCAGTTATTCTCTCAGATTCCAGGGCAGCAATTATAGCAATTACTTCCAAGTTGTTACCAAAAAACCAAACAATTATAGAACGTTGGAAAATCCTTACCCATCTAACAGCACTTCAAAAACACCTAGTCTTCCATTGGATACCAGCTCACTGTGGACTGAGTGATAATGAGAAAGCTGATTTTCTTACAAAAAAGGGTACCAGCGTTGTACAAAAATCTATAGTTAATCTACCATTTTCTGCAGCTATAAGATTAGTCAACTCTGAATTCAAAGAATTATTGCAAAATATTACTATGAAAAATCAAAAAATAAAAGATAGGAACTACCAAACATTCAAACAGTAATTCCTGAGTATCCTCGAAAAACAGCAGTTGCAACCGTCAGGTTGATTACAGGACATGATTGTCTGGCAAAACATTTAAACAGAATTGGGATATATTCTTCACCTCTCTGTCCTATATGTGATCTGCAAGAGGAAATGGATTGAGACCACCTTCAAATATGCCCGGCCACTTCTAGCGCCTTCCCCATCCATCAGTGAAAAATATTGGAGAGCAAGAGGATTAATGACTTCACTGTCAGAAATCCAGCATTAGCTAACAACAACTTTGTTATATCCACTTCATCGAATGATGATGATAATAAGAACATTAATAGTTAATAATAATAGTAATATTTTTATCTTCCTTTCATAGAAGTTTGAAAACAGTGGTGTTGCAATTAATTTAATTTAAAAGGTGAATAATCGGTTGATAATGGAGGAAAGTTAACCTTTTAAACGTATTCCGGAAAATTATGTTGTGTTGTTCAGTGTTATTAATTGACTCGCCTTTTAAATTAAAATAATAGTAATAGTTAATAATAATGATGATGATAATAATAATAATAATAATAATAATAATAATAATAATAATAATAATAATAATAGTAATAGTAATAATAATAGTAATAATAGTAGTAATAATAATAGTAATAATAGTAGTAATAATAATAATAATAATAATAATAATAATAATAATAATAATAATAATAATAATAATAATAATAATAATAATAATAATAATAATAATAATAGATGGCATTTTTATTGGCAATTCCTTATTTTTTGGCAACTTTAACATTTTTGGGGTCATCTTTTTGGGTCATATTTTGTAATTTTTAGGTCATAAATGCACTTTTTACCAAGTTATAGGTAATTAAATGCCTGGCCCTAGTCATGAGTTTGATATGATCACTTATTTCTTATACAGTTCCCAATGAAGGTCATGAGTTTGAGATGCACGTTTATTTCTTATACAGTTCCTGATGAAGGTCATGAGTTAGAGATGCACGTTTATTTCTTATACAGTTCCTGATGAAGACCATGAGTTTGAGATGGACGTTTATTTCTTATACAGTTCCTGATGAAGGTCATGAGTTTGAGATGGACGTTTATTTCTTATACAGTTCCTGATGAAGGTCATGAGTTTGAGATGGATGTTTATTTCTTATACAGTTCCTGATGAAGGTCATGAGTTAGAGATGGACGTTTATTTCTTATACAGTTCCTGATGAAGGTCATGAGTTTGAGATGGACGTTTATTTCTTATACAGTTCCTGATGAAGGTCATGAGTTAGAGATGGACGTTTATTTCTTATACAGTTCCTGATGAAGGTCATGAGTTTGAGATGGATGTTTATTTCTTATACAGTTCCTGATGAAGGTCATGAGTTTGAGATGGACGTTTATTTCTTATACAGTTCCTGATGAAGGTCATGAGTTTGAGATGGACGTTTATTTCTTATACAGTTCCCAATGAAGGTCATGAGTTTGAGATGGACGTTTATTTCTTATACAGTTCCTGATGAAGGTCATGAGTTAGAGATGGACGTTTATTTCTTATACAGTTCCTGATGAAGGTCATGAGTTAGAGATGGACGTTTATTTCTTATACAGTTCCTGATGAAGGTCATGAGTTAGAGATGGACGTTTATTTCTTATACAGTTCCTGATGAAGGTCATGAGTTTGAGATGCACGTTTATTTCTTATACAGTTCCTGATGAAGGTCATGAGTTAGAGATGGACGTTTATTTCTTATACAGTTCCTGATGAAGGTCATGAGTTAGAGATGGACGTTTATTTCTTATACAGTTCCTGATGAAGGTCATGAGTTAGAGATGGACGTTTATTTCTTATACAGTTCCTGATGAAGGTCATGAGTTAGAGATGGACGTTTATTTCTTATACAGTTCCTGATGAAGGTCATGAGTTAGAGATGGACGTTTATTTCTTATACAGTTCCTGATGTAGGTCATGAGTTAGAGATGGACGTTTATTTCTTATACAGTTCCTGATGAAGGTCATGAGTTAGAGATGGACGTTTATTTCTTATACAGTTCCTGATGAAGGTCATGAGTTTGAGATGGACGTTTATTTCTTATACAGTTCCCAATGAAGGTCATGAGTTAGAGATGGACGTTTATTTCTTATACAGTTCCCAATGAAGACCATGAGTTAGAGATGGACGTTTATTTCTTATACAGTTCCCAATGAAGGTCATGAGTTAGAGATGGACGTTTATTTCTTATACAGTTCCTGATGAAGGTCATGAGTTTGAGATGCACGTTTATTTCTTATACAGTTCCTGATGAAGGTCATGAGTTAGAGATGGACGTTTATTTCTTATACAGTTCCTGATGAAGGTCATGAGTTTGAGATGCACGTTTATTTCTTATACAGTTCCTGATGAAGGTCATGAGTTAGAGATGGACGTTTATTTCTTATACAGTTCCTGATGAAGACCATGAGTTTGAGATGGACGTTTATTTCTTATACAGTTCCTGATGAAGGTCATGAGTTTGAGATGGACGTTTATTTCTTATACAGTTCCCAATGAAGGTCATGAGTTAGAGATGGACGTTTATTTCTTATACAGTTCCTGATGAAGGTCATGAGTTTGAGATGCACGTTTATTTCTTATACAGTTCCTGATGAAGACCATAAGTTTGAGATGGACGTTTATTTCTTATACAGTTCCTGATGAAGACCATGAGTTTGAGATGGACGTTTATTTCTTATACAGTTCCTGATGAAGACCATGAGTTTGAGATGGACGTTTATTTCTTATACAGTTCCTGATGAAGACCATGAGTTTGAGATGGACGTTTATTTCTTATACAGTTCCTGATGAAGGTCATGAGTTTGAGATGGACATTTATTTCTTATACAGTTCCTGATGAAGGTCATGAGTTTGAGATGGATGTTTATTTCTTATACAGTTCCTGATGAAGGTCATGAGTTAGAGATGGACGTTTATTTCTTATACAGTTCCTGATGAAGGTCATGAGTTTGAGATGGACGTTTATTTCTTATACAGTTCCTGATGAAGGTCATGAGTTTGAGATGGATGTTTATTTCTTATACAGTTCCTGATGAAGACCATGAGTTTGAGATGGACGTTTATTTCTTATACAGTTCCTGATGAAGGTCATGAGTTTGAGATGGACGTTTATTTCTTATACAGTTCCTGATGAAGGTCATGAGTTTGAGATGGACGTTTATTTCTTATACAGTTCCTGATGAAGGTCATGAGTTTGAGATGGACGTTTATTTCTTATACAGTTCCTGATGAAGGTCATGAGTTAGAGATGGACGTTTATTTCTTATACAGTTCCTGATGAAGGTCATGAGTTTGAGATGGATGTTTATTTCTTATACAGTTCCTGATGAAGGTCATGAGTTTGAGATGGACGTTTATTTCTTATACAGTTCCTGATGAAGGTCATGAGTTTGAGATGGACGTTTATTTCTTATACAGTTCCCAATGAAGGTCATGAGTTTGAGATGGACGTTTATTTCTTATACAGTTCCTGATGAAGGTCATGAGTTAGAGATGGACGTTTATTTCTTATACAGTTCCTGATGAAGGTCATGAGTTAGAGATGGACGTTTATTTCTTATACAGTTCCTGATGAAGGTCATGAGTTAGAGATGGACGTTTATTTCTTATACAGTTCCTGATGAAGGTCATGAGTTTGAGATGGACGTTTATTTCTTATACAGTTCCCAATGAAGGTCATGAGTTAGAGATGGACGTTTATTTCTTATACAGTTCCCAATGAAGACCATGAGTTAGAGATGGACGTTTATTTCTTATACAGTTCCCAATGAAGGTCATGAGTTAGAGATGGACGTTTATTTCTTATACAGTTCCTGATGAAGGTCATGAGTTTGAGATGCACGTTTATTTCTTATACAGTTCCTGATGAAGACCATAAGTTTGAGATGGACGTTTATTTCTTATACAGTTCCTGATGAAGACCATGAGTTTGAGATGGACGTTTATTTCTTATACAGTTCCTGATGAAGACCATGAGTTTGAGATGGACGTTTATTTCTTATACAGTTCCTGATGAAGGTCATGAGTTTGAGATGGACGTTTATTTCTTATACAGTTCCCAATGAAGGTCATGAGTTAGAGATGGACGTTTATTTCTTATACAGTTCCTGATGAAGGTCATGAGTTTGAGATGCACGTTTATTTCTTATACAGTTCCTGATGAAGACCATAAGTTTGAGATGGACGTTTATTTCTTATACAGTTCCTGATGAAGACCATGAGTTTGAGATGGACGTTTATTTCTTATACAGTTCCTGATGAAGACCATGAGTTTGAGATGGACGTTTATTTCTTATACAGTTCCTGATGAAGACCATGAGTTTGAGATGGACGTTTATTTCTTATACAGTTCCTGATGAAGGTCATGAGTTTGAGATGCACGTTTATTTCTTATACAGTTCCTGATGAAGGTCATGAGTTAGAGATGGACGTTTATTTCTTATACAGTTCCTGATGAAGGTCATGAGTTTGAGATGCACGTTTATTTCTTATACAGTTCCTGATGAAGGTCATGAGTTTGAGATGGACGTTTATTTCTTATACAGTTCCTGATGAAGACCATAAGTTTGAGATGGACGTTTATTTCTTATACAGTTCCTGATGAAGACCATGAGTTTGAGATGGACGTTTATTTCTTATACAGTTCCTGATGAAGACCATGAGTTTGAGATGGACGTTTATTTCTTATACAGTTCCTGATGAAGGTCATGAGTTTGAGATGGACGTTTATTTCTTATACAGTTCCCAATGAAGGTCATGAGTTAGAGATGGATGTTTATTTCTTATACAGTTCCTGATGAAGGTCATGAGTTTGAGATGCACGTTTATTTCTTATACAGTTCCTGATGAAGACCATAAGTTTGAGATGGACGTTTATTTCTTATACAGTTCCTGATGAAGACCATGAGTTTGAGATGGACGTTTATTTCTTATACAGTTCCTGATGAAGACCATGAGTTTGAGATGGACGTTTATTTCTTATACAGTTCCTGATGAAGACCATGAGTTTGAGATGGACGTTTATTTCTTATACAGTTCCTGATGAAGGTCATGAGTTTGAGATGGACATTTATTTCTTATACAGTTCCTGATGAAGGTCATGAGTTTGAGATGGATGTTTATTTCTTATACAGTTCCTGATGAAGGTCATGAGTTAGAGATGGACGTTTATTTCTTATACAGTTCCTGATGAAGGTCATGAGTTTGAGATGGACGTTTATTTCTTATACAGTTCCTGATGAAGGTCATGAGTTTGAGATGGATGTTTATTTCTTATACAGTTCCTGATGAAGACCATGAGTTTGAGATGGACGTTTATTTCTTATACAGTTCCTGATGAAGGTCATGAGTTTGAGATGGACGTTTATTTCTTATACAGTTCCTGATGAAGGTCATGAGTTTGAGATGGATGTTTATTTCTTATACAGTTCCTGATGAAGGTCATGAGTTAGAGATGGACGTTTATTTCTTATACAGTTCCTGATGAAGGTCATGAGTTTGAGATGGACGTTTATTTCTTATACAGTTCCTGATGAAGGTCATGAGTTAGAGATGGACGTTTATTTCTTATACAGTTCCTGATGAAGGTCATGAGTTTGAGATGGATGTTTATTTCTTATACAGTTCCTGATGAAGGTCATGAGTTTGAGATGGACGTTTATTTCTTATACAGTTCCTGATGAAGGTCATGAGTTTGAGATGGACGTTTATTTCTTATACAGTTCCCAATGAAGGTCATGAGTTTGAGATGGACGTTTATTTCTTATACAGTTCCTGATGAAGGTCATGAGTTAGAGATGGACGTTTATTTCTTATACAGTTCCTGATGAAGGTCATGAGTTAGAGATGGACGTTTATTTCTTATACAGTTCCTGATGAAGGTCATGAGTTAGAGATGGACGTTTATTTCTTATACAGTTCCTGATGAAGGTCATGAGTTTGAGATGGACGTTTATTTCTTATACAGTTCCCAATGAAGGTCATGAGTTAGAGATGGACGTTTATTTCTTATACAGTTCCCAATGAAGACCATGAGTTAGAGATGGACGTTTATTTCTTATACAGTTCCCAATGAAGGTCATGAGTTAGAGATGGACGTTTATTTCTTATACAGTTCCTGATGAAGGTCATGAGTTTGAGATGCACGTTTATTTCTTATACAGTTCCTGATGAAGACCATAAGTTTGAGATGGACGTTTATTTCTTATACAGTTCCTGATGAAGACCATGAGTTTGAGATGGACGTTTATTTCTTATACAGTTCCTGATGAAGACCATGAGTTTGAGATGGACGTTTATTTCTTATACAGTTCCTGATGAAGGTCATGAGTTTGAGATGGACGTTTATTTCTTATACAGTTCCCAATGAAGGTCATGAGTTAGAGATGGACGTTTATTTCTTATACAGTTCCTGATGAAGGTCATGAGTTTGAGATGCACGTTTATTTCTTATACAGTTCCTGATGAAGACCATAAGTTTGAGATGGACGTTTATTTCTTATACAGTTCCTGATGAAGACCATGAGTTTGAGATGGACGTTTATTTCTTATACAGTTCCTGATGAAGACCATGAGTTTGAGATGGACGTTTATTTCTTATACAGTTCCTGATGAAGACCATGAGTTTGAGATGGACGTTTATTTCTTATACAGTTCCTGATGAAGGTCATGAGTTTGAGATGGACATTTATTTCTTATACAGTTCCTGATGAAGGTCATGAGTTTGAGATGGATGTTTATTTCTTATACAGTTCCTGATGAAGGTCATGAGTTAGAGATGGACGTTTATTTCTTATACAGTTCCTGATGAAGGTCATGAGTTTGAGATGGACGTTTATTTCTTATACAGTTCCTGATGAAGGCCATGAGTTAGAGATGGACGTTTATTTCTTATACAGTTCCTGATGAAGGTCATGAGTTAGAGATGGACGTTTATTTCTTATACAGTTCCTGATGAAGGTCATGAGTTTGAGATGGACGTTTATTTCTTATACAGTTCCTGATGAAGGTCATGAGTTTGAGATGGATGTTTATTTCTTATACAGTTCCTGATGAAGGTCATGAGTTTGAGATGGACGTTTATTTCTTATACAGTTCCTGATGAAGGTCATGAGTTAGAGATGGACGTTTATTTCTTATACAGTTCCTGATGAAGGTCATGAGTTAGAGATGGACGTTTATTTCTTATACAGTTCCTGATGAAGGTCATGAGTTTGAGATGGACATTTATTATTCATTTCCCAATGTGCACTGGGCAATTGTCAATTTGTTATATTGTCATTTAGCGCAGGTTTCCTGACTTGACCAGTATGTGTCATCCAAAAGGTGGTTTTATGGAATATTGAAAAGAATAACAACAAGAAATTTGAGTAGGTTTTAATGATTCCATATTTGAAATATAATTTTATAAGTTAAATATTACACTTTCCAAAATGTATGCCACAACTTGATAACAAAGACCAAAAAGTATATACTTTGTTTTAAATCCATTTAAGTGTGTATGTTTTACATTATGTCTGATGTCCACTGTATCTATAAGTAACATTTCTATTATGTGAATGTGTTAATATTATTACCGAGGATTTTGTTTGAAACTGACTGAATATCCACCTGATGAAGGATCCTGCGTCAGCTGGAAGTTCTCTGTTGACAGTCCAAAAGGTCGCAGAATCATATTGCCCAAATCTTTTAGTTTACCTGGAAAAATAACAGAATATTCAAGTATGCAAAACTTATAGCTGAGTGCATCAATCTTGGTAAATAATAGGGCAAGGTGAAAAGTTCTTGACCTTGAAGTGAAAACAGCATGTTTTAGATCTACAATGTACAGCCATGGAGCGCATCAGGAGAGCAGAAGTCCCACATCAAGTGGATGTTCTTAACATGCAGCTGACACAAATAGGCAGGGTCCTGAGTCACATTTGTATTTGTTCCTCCTTTATCAAAGGACACGTTCAAACTGTCCCTTCATTTTGGCACCTCTTTAGGAAACTATTTGTCATAATGCTGGTGGATATTGTTGTAATTGTTCCAGGGTGTGTGAGTTTGTCTTGTGCACTTTGTTTTAACTTACCCCAGAGATAGAAATCACAGGGGAGTTGTTGTTGTAGTGTTTAACGCCCGCTTTTACTACTACGGCACCGCAGGCGGTGACACTGATAATACATGAAGATGGAGCACCGGTGGAATGAGATGGTGGGGGAAACCGGAGTACCCGGAGAAAACCCGCCCTGATGCCGCTTCGTCCACCACGAATACCACATGCGGGTCCCTGGGATCGAACCCGGGCCGCCTAGGTGGTAGGCGAGCGCGCTAACCGCTCGGCCACGGCGCCGCAATCACAGGGGATTAGCTCAGGGGACCACAAATCTCTACTAATAATTCTGCCCTCAAACACACTTTCAATTTAAAAGGTAGAACTGGAACTTAAAAATTCAATGCCATAACTGGGATTTGAACCACAGACCTTCCACTTGCCAGGTGGACGCTCTAACCACTGAGCTATTGTGACAAACTGCCAGAATGGCATTAAATTCTCAAGCCAGTTCTTATTTCTCCTGGTAAACCACAAAGGCAGTCTCACATCAGAGACAATTACCCCAATGGTGACTTACTATTGCAAGTACTTTATATCCCAGGATTAAATAACCTTCACATGGTAATTATTATTTATTTATGCCAACAAACTTACTGTTGGTGTTTTTAAACACACAAGCCATGTGTGGGCAAAGTTTAAAAGGTAGAACTGGAACTTAAAAATTCAATGCCACAACTGGGATTTGAACCACAGACCTTCCGCTTGCCAGGCGGACGCTCTAACCACTGAGCTATTGTGACAAACTGCCAGAATGGCATTAAATTCTCAAGCCAGGAGAAATACGAACTGGCTTGAGAATTTAATGCCATTCTGGCAGTTTGTCACAATAGCTCAGTGGTTAGAGCGTCCGCCTGGCAAGCGGAAGGTCTGTGGTTCAAATCCCAGTTGTGGCATTGAATTTTTAAGTTCCAGTTCTACCTCTTAAACTTTGCCCACACACGGCTTGTGTGTTTAAAAACACCAATTTAAGTTTGTTGGCATAAATAAATAATAATTACACTTTCAATTGTTCTCATCAAAAGATTTGAGGTGTTGCAGAGCCTTGTTGAAAAAAGCAAAATCATGCTCCCTGTCTTTTAATTCCCTAAAAAAGGTGAGGTAGAGTTATATTCATGTATGTACAGGCGTCAACTGCAGCTCTATAACTCTTTCTCTGCTAATGGCACAGTATCCAAGAAGCGCTATTTAATGAACAATATTAGCTTTCTCCAATAATCATCTCCTTTCATAAAGTTGCTAAGTAAAGCCTTTAAAAGTAGTTTTAAAAATGCTGTATTGTTTCATCCGCACTTTCCTATGGTATCAGCAAACAGCAACAAGTGTGCAGCCGGTTCAGAATTGTTCTAGCTCTCTCGGTGTATAAAATCAGCAAGTTAAGAACTTACACAAGGTAAAATTATTAAATTTGTTATGAGCCTTTAATTATTGCCACACAGCTCGCTCTGACAATTGTACTCAAAGTGTCTGTCTGACCTATTATTGCATGTTGCCTAGCAGTATAGTGGTGTGAAGTAGCTCACAGAAAAGCAACCAAACTGATTTTGTCTTATTTGTTACCATATTTTAACAAATTTTTGAAAGGCCTGTGGATGGAATGTGAATTTTTTTAATTTCTTTGCATGCAAATCAATGAAAATTTGAGAATACAAATGGTTAATCTCCGTTTTGGATTCTTTACCATAAGTTTTGTAGAAAACTGCTCATCAGTGGGTGGTAAACATTTTACCATGGTAAGACACTGGTAAAGTGAAAACTTAAGTCTGTGATGTTAGTTAACATAAGAGAAACCTACCCATCATCTCAGCCTTCATCTTTTCATTTCGTTCATGTATCTGCTCTGGCAGCCTCTGAAACAGTAGAAACACAAAACATGATGCAAGTGCAATAACTTAGTGTTTTTACAAAGGCAATCCCAAAAGTAACGTCTTCTATTTTTTTAAAAATATAAAGAAACATTTAATTTCAATATAGGATACATAGTTTTAAAGTTTGGGCATTCCTCTAGTTTTCCACAGAATTGTCATTTTGATTGATGCATTATTGCAAGTATTGTGGCAGTTTTTGTATGTCCATGTGATATCAACCTGAAGTTAATTCAATTCTTGAAAACTATCAATGTCCATAAAAAAAATATGTTTTATTCTAATCCCGATGTTAAATGTATAAACAACTGTAAAGTCACAATATAATTTTAATTAAAAATTGTGAAAATACCTTGCTAGCATAAAGTGCTTCTCTGTGAAGAGGATCCAATTCCAAAACTTTCTGGTAATCAACGAGAGCCTCGTCAAGTTTCTCTGTTTCTTCATACAGTTGTGCTCTTCTGAAGTACGCCTTTAAATAGTTTGGATCCAACTCCACAGCTTTAGTGCAGTCCTCAATAGCAGACACTTTTAATTCCTGCAATGCGTCATAAAATACATTCATCTACGCACATTAACATTTTGGGACACTGCAATATCCAATGAATTAAAAGAGTTGTACAAGGGCTGTCCCAGAAGTATCTGATCTGATGTGTAGATAGCAGTTGATGACTATAGTAGAAAGCACCAACCTTATAAAACTTAAGTTTGAAGTTTGACGCTGCTACGTTGTTTCGTATTTGTTTGGCAGCCATCAACAATGAATGCTAACATGGATAAATCTGATCATTGTTATGTGATACAATACTTTCATTTGAAAGGCTTAAGTCCAACTATGGCCATGCCGTAGCCGAGTGGTTAGACCATTCGCTTCTCACCTAAGTGGTCTGGGTTCAATCCCAGGCAACCGCATGTGGGATTCGTGGTGGACGAAGCGGCGCAGGGGCAGGTTTCCTCCAGTTTCCCCCACCAGTGCTTCATTTTCATTCCATGTATCATCAGTGTCACCGCCTACAGTGCCATATGTAGTAAAAGCAGGCATTAAACACTACACACACACTTAGTCCAACTAATATTAAAGTTGAACTATGTAGATTCTATTCTGGGGAAGTCTGTTCCTTTGTTTACAACAGTAAAATATTGTGTGACAGAGTTTAAGTGAGGCCATGAGTTGGCAAGATGAACACTGGAGTGGTGGACCAAATAAGGTGACCACTCCAAGAATTTTACACAAAATCAACAAAATGCTATTGGATATCGACTGAAAGTACGCGAAAAATCTCAGAAACTGCTGTACATTGCATACTGACAGCTGTGCTGCATATATTCACAATGGAATAAAAACAGCATCGTGAGAATGTTTTAGTCAAGTGTTTGACGATGTTTCACTGCAATAAAGCTCACTTTTGCATTGATTTATGACCATGGAAGAAACATAGTCCATCACTTCATACCTGAGACAAAGCATTAAGGTGAAGACAGTTCCATTTACAGGTAAGTTCATGGCATCAGATTTTGGGATGCACCTGGAATAATTTTAATTGATTTTCTCCAAAAAGGAAAAGTAATGAATGACAAGTATTATGCGAACTTGTTGCAATGTTTGAGTGATGAAATCAAGCAAAAACAGAAAGTTTTATTTCAGCATGACAATGCACCAGTTCACACAGAGTTCACCATGGCCAACAAAATCAATTTATTAAAGTTTGAATTGCTTCTTCATGCACCCTAATTGTCAGATTCAGTCCCCCCCCCCCCCCCCCCCCCCCCCCCCCAATTGGTTTGGTGGTAAAACATTTGCTGACAATGAAGAGGCGGAGTCTGCCATGTTGCAGAGCTCGGTAGTTTTCACTAAAGCCCGGATTTTTGTGTAATATCAAGGTGCAAAATACATATGTGCATATTTATGTAACAAAAACATCAAAATATGTCATGAAATATGCAATATCAAAAAAATATGTAAAATTATGTAATAATCTAAATGCTAAGACTACCACCTCAAATCTAAATGCAGACTGCAAATTACCCAGAATTTTGTAATTTGATGGGTCTGTAAGTACATGGATTAATTACCATGAGTTAAAATTTACTAAGTATAGAATTAATTATAGGGAAAATGTTTTGTTTTATGCAGAATTTAACTAAAATTTATTTTCAAGTAGGTAATTACGAAATAAAATATATGTGTTTTGGATAATATTTATTAAAATTACTCATTCCATATAATTATTTTACTTAAATTTTGGACGGTAAAGCAATGTTGAAATACTGAACCAATTTATTAATGAGTGAAACAATCAATTCAAAATAATTAAATTTTATAATGCGGGTGCTTTTTCAGTTTTCTATCTCTTGACACACAATGAACAACCAGGCATTTTCATTTTGAGTCTTTTGCTTCTTTCAACGTACAGTGAATAACCATATAGGTACTTTTCCATAATTTCAGCGGTTATTGTTTATCTCCTATTGGATAAAATGTTGTTATAAGCAGAGAAGCTTCTTGCCACGTCACACGAAGTACCAGGAGCAAATTTTAGCATAGGAATCTGATTTGCAGAGAAATGTTTTGGAAAGTCGGCATTGTCACCATTTAGCACTTTAGGCACGGACACAAACGTAGAGTACCCTGGATTCCTGTTTAGCACAGCTTTGAATTTTTCACCTACCTTCCTTCCTGCAACTACACTAAGCTTCTGTAATGCACATTCCATTAAATCCATATTTTCGTGAAGAAGGGAACCTGATGTTTCCAACTGCTTGATTGTGCTAGGCAAGCAGTCGAAGTTACTTTTGATGCAAGCACAGGAGCTTGCCACTTTCAGATCTTTAAAGATGTCCTGAAATTCACGTATGAAAACAGCTACTTCTGAAGAGAACATGTTCACCACTGACTGGACTCCATCAAAATGTTCACAATAAAGTTCATAGCTTCTAACCATGTACCCCATCTTGTAAGTACTGGTTCAGGAGGCAAAGGGACATGGAGATGATTTTTATAGCATTGAATTCTGTGCGGTGCTTTCACAAAGACTTTTTTTATTGCTGATACCAACTTATTGACACAGGGAAAATTACTTCTTACTACTTCAGCAACACATTGCAATGCATGGGCCAAACAGGTACATTTGGGTAGAAAACCTTAAGGGCAGTAGCAGCTTTAATCATGTAGTACACTGCGGCATCTGAAAACATAATTAAAACCTTTTCCTCACACACACCCTCTGGCCACAGAATCTTCATCCCATCATTTACGAATCTTGAAGTTGTAGAATGGTTTGTTTGTTCTAACACCTTGCAACAGATTAGAAATGGTTTTGCTTGACTTTCGGAATCTAGTTTTCCTACTACTAAATTTGCTATGTGCCGACCCATGTCATCTGTAATTTCATGAACGGCAAACCAAATACAGGAGTCTCCAATTTCATTCCGTATATGAGCAATTGCTTCTGCATAACACACATGAAGATAATTTTTCCTCAGAGTAGATTCGTCAGGAGTAACTTTCTTGCAATATTTTTCTAAAAAGAAGCGCAATTGAGGAATTTGAAGTTTATGCCATGGAATATTAGTTGCAACCATTGCACTGCACAGGTCTTCAAAAAATCATTTCCGGACAGTTCCTGTTCCATTTGTGACTAGGTGTTTGTTGCGTATGTGAAGAGCACTTTTGATATGTTGTTCCAATTGAGATTTTGTGGCTTTTACTGCATGCTTCCGTGAGTAGTAAAGGTGCTATCTAATTTCACCCATGAATTCAACTTGCAGGCTAGCGAGGACGCAACTTGTGTCATTTTACTGACACTTGCAAGAAACTAACTGCAGTACTATCGCCTCGCTATATTGGTGGTTGTCGAGCGGCTGGCAAGATGCTGACTACCACGACAATGGTAACAATCAATTTCTCCAGTCCTTGTAAATGCCCAAAGTGCTACGAGAAACATGACACTGGAGGTCAACTTCGTTGAGTGGCACCTGCTTTGATAAAAAAAATGGACAACAATCAGAACGAGGCAAAGTGCATTCTTAATTTAACTTGCATCCTATTTCGCAGATTGATTTTTGTTGCTTTCAGCAAAACTTGTGAAAACAGTAGTTTATAATGAGACTACACTATTTTTTAAAAAATGATAAAATTATAACGAAACCCAGAAATGTGTAAGTTTTGTGTAACATCATTAAAATATGTAGAAATGTGCAAAATATGTAAAAAAAATGCAAAATAAAAATTTGTAAGGGAGTCCCAAATGACGTAATTTGCCAACATTTTTACTTCTTATTGAAATATTCTGCAGGATTTAAAATATGTAATTACATAAAAATCCGGGCTCTAGTTCTCCCTATGTACAGCATGTGAGCATTGCTGGGAAAACTGTATCAAGTTCAAAGGAGACTATACAGAGAAAGAAATTTAATTTTTTCCAAAATTGTTGTTTTCTTTGTTGATTGGGTACTTCTGAGACAGCCCTCATATATTCCCATTGTTACTTAACATATATTTAGGAGAAATGAGTCTGTTAGTCAAGGATAACAGTATGTTGACGTGGTCACTATAGTACAGGTACTTCCCCAAACAAATGATAACATTATTATTTATTTATGCCAACAAACTTACTGTTGGTGTTTTTAAACACACAAGCCGTGTGTGGGCAAAGTTTGAGAGGTAGAACTGCAACTTAAAAATTCAATGCCACAACTGGGTAAGCGGAAGGTCTGTGGTTAAAATCCCAGTTGTGGCATTGAATTTTTAAGTTCCAGTTCTACCTCTCAAATGATAACATCTCGCCTGCAAATCCTTACAAACAACCACAGTGGTCAAAGCAAGCCAAGGTCAAGCTACGCAGAGCAAACTGTCACAATTGCCAAGTTACATCAATTCAAGCATAATCGCTGAAAGTTAACACAATTAATTTATTCTTTACATAATGGTCGCACTGTGTATTTTTACTCAATGAAAAGTGTGACAATTATGTGATGAAATACAGTACACATTGTTAATTGCATGTATACCTTGTAGTTGTGTATTACAGCTCCTGAAAGTTACATTAGTCATATGAGCCAAACTTCCACAGACCATCTCAATAAAAAATTAATAAAATGACATTGAAACAGTATAAAAGTTATTCTAGAATGTTTCCCATAGTAGAAAAGCCCCCCAATATTGCTTCAGGGAAAGATATTTATTGTCAACTTTGGTCACCTGTAGTAGAAGATTGTTTATGTTACGGCTGGTAAGGTTTGGGGGCGCCATGTTAGCGTAGCTTTGGTTAGATTAGCTACAGCTTAATTTTTTAGGTTCGGGGATCAAATCGAGAAAGGTGAGGGAGAAAGAGAGTGTAGAGGAGGAGAGAAGAGGCCAAGTGTATAGAAACTGCATTTCAATGTCTTTTTTCGCAAGCGTTATCTCTAAAATTTTTGGTTTCTTTGCAGTACTTTGGTTTTTGTTTTTTTTTTTTTTTTTGGCACTTTGAGGCACTTTTGGAAGCTAGAACATTATATATGCCTAACAGATATTTTGGGATAACAAATTTTTTTTTTCGACGGGGTTGGTCTGTGGAAGTTTGCCCGTCATACGAAAGTTTAACTGCTCCTAATTGACATTTATTGTTCTAAATATGTTATCTGGAATGTTCAGAACTGTTGTCCATGTACATTCTACCCTATATGCATGTTTTAATACAGTAATGATGTGAAGTATCTAGTTTGTTGATTGCAGAGCTATTAAGGATACAGAAAATATGATTTGAAGCTTTCCTGGCGACGAACATATTCAAGATGCTCTCGGGCTTCGAGCCAGGGCTGGCAGAGCACTGCTTTGAAAAAGACCACAGAGCTAACTTCAAAGAAACGACTATTGTGGTAAAATGTAGTGGTTTATGGGAACGGAAGGTTAAGAAGGCTCTGTCCATCTCCTCCGAGAAGAGTACACTGAACCGGGATGCTGGATTGCAGTTTTGTCCATCCTGGAAACCAGCCTTAAAATTGGAAACCGACCAACTCAGAAAACACAGATTCCAACAGAGCGGTGAACCACTTCCACACTAAACTGGGTGTTTTCTACTCAGTACGTACTGGCTGACACTACATATACTAGTCCCTTCACTCTTGCTAGTCATTCATCCTGAAGATGGGAGAGATGTACACTCCCGAAACGTCAAAGTCTTTTCATCACTACACCTGGCTCGAAGCCCGAGAGCATCTTGAATAAGGATACAGAACATTGAACTCTGCCTCACTGCCATTCCCAGTGAAGGAGTTTCCCATCATACTCACCAGTTTAGTTTTGGCAGCTGCACGGTTTGCGTACATCATTGCTCTATCCTTGCTGAACACTAATGGGCATGTACGTAAACCTAGTGTGTACAGTTTGGCTGATTCCCTATATTCACCTTTCTTGAACTGCTCGTTTCCTTGCAGTTTTAAAGCCTCACACTCCTTCCTTAAATTCTGAAAGATAAATGCACCATGACAAGAAAATCTTGTTTCTTGTGTCAATTACAATTCTGAAAATTACAACAACAGAGACCACTTGGACTTACCTGCTTCTCCTCATCACTATAGGAAACTTCGGCATCTTTCAACGCTTCTTCGTCAATGCAGTCATCATCCTCTGCTTTTGTGTCATTCGTTTCCTCTTTCAGATCTTCACTCTCTTCTACAGTTTCGTTTTCATGTACATCACTACAGGAGCTGTAATACTCATCTTTGTTAACACTGTCACTTTCAGTATCCTGCGAGTCATCATGTTTAACCTCTGTACATTCTTCAGTCTTGTCACCGACCACAATACGCTCCTTTTCACTATTCGCCATTTTCCCAATTGAAGATTCGAAGTCTTTGGTTAATTCCTCAATAACTTCCTCATTCGTAGCTATTTTCACTGTTTTCTGTGGCTTCTCTGCCATTTTAGCTATAACATTTATCGTGAGACATTAAAACTGAGACAAACATAACCTATTTCAGCTCATTTTTTTCGGTAAGCAGTCCCTAATCATTCACGAAATTGTATGACTTAACTGCGTGTCTAATATTTATATATATAACTTTTAGTAGATATACACCAGCTAAACACGCAATACTCTTATATGACTCATTTCTTGAAACGTCAAAGTGACTACCATTTGCACAGAATAACGAAACTATGCTAATGAAACTAAGGCAAGGAGTCCAACATTCAAACTTCAAAATTTTTCAACCGCAGTTTGACAATCAGTGTAACCAACAGCTATAACAAAAACATGAACTTGTGGGTTGTTGTTGTTGTAGTTTAACGCCCGCTTTTACTACTACGAGGTATGAAAAATCCTGTAAGAGCTACCGGCAGCGTGAGCATTCGGGAGCGCAATTTTTCATACTTTAGTTCCAACTCGCCGCACTTGGAGCGCTTTGATCGCTGTTTTGTTGACAAAGATTTAACACGTAGTTTCCTTTCCACTTCCTTTCTTACTCTAGGTGTTCTATGTACGACACCGCAGGCGGTGAACTGGTGGGAAATAACCAACTCCAGTACTGACATCCTAAGAACATTTTAATCCAGAACTGTTCGCTACTGGAAAACGCACCATTGTACATATTCAAGGCCACACTACATAAAATAAAAAAAGAGATCATCAGTCATCTTATTAACAACCATCCGAACTCACTTGCCATCAAACTACTACCGTACCCCACAATTGACCGTCTACAGCGCTATGAAGTTTTCAAGCTACAATCATGGGCGTCGGCAGACTTTTTTTTTTTTTTTTTCCTGGGGAGGGCCACATTTTGGACATTCGCAATCAAACAATATTAATCCATTAATCTGTTGCGAATATATATAGCTACTTTGTAATGTACCAGGCATTTATAACCCATTTACTAAGTGTTTTGTAGGGACATGTTGTAAATTTGCAGTTAATCTAATAAGAACAATAATGAAACGTTTACCCATCCTTACGTAGAAATAAAGGGAAGGATGAGGAAAGGATAGAGTAGACACATCAGAATTCATCAAAACATAAGCTAGAAATCTTTAAGGCCTTTTTCTATATAAGAAAGAAGATACATTGCTGTTTCATTAAAACATCGAGTCCATCCAAACAGCAGCTGTCTGGCTGCAACACACATGCGCTGGGTTACCATCTCCTGCCTCAGCAGAACTCCGTGCCGCGCAAATTGAAGACGTGCAGAATATATATTCTACATGCCACTAAACGTTAAACCGTTTTCTAATAGCTAAATAATAAATTACTATAACACTTGGGAGGAGCATATGCACCTGACATCACAGAACACTGACAGTGGCAGGTGGCAACTAAGGGAAAGCGGGAAAGCCTCGAAACAGCTTCACGACGAGGGAATGTGAGGGGTGCATTGTAACCGGGAATTGCTGATTGGCGGAAGCGTTCGTTGCCATGCCGTCTGCACCTAGCTGTCAGAATGGACTAGTTGTTTTAATGGAACGTAGCAATGAGTATGGATGGGCTGCGCTGTTATCTGTTCACACGTATAAGTGTACGTATATTATACCGATACATATACCATATACGCCGATTACGTAGTTCCTCTTTAGACGACAAATAAACAAACGCCATCTGTCCTGATACTAACTGATGTTGGTAACCCTGAAAACTTTGGTGGCACCTTCAAATGTTAAAATTTTCCTTTGGCTACTCAAAAATTTTAATAGTATTTTACAAACTTATACCAGGCACGCTGCTGTCCTCCAATATGAGAACGAAAACGTTAAAAGGAAAAACAACTGCATGTACGTATCTCAGGAATTCCAAACACACATGAAGATGCCACAGAGGACTGTTTGCATTTTTGTACATTCACTAAAATGTACAACAGAAACTGCATTACTCATATAAAGTGGTAGGAACTGTACTTTGGAAACCTTTTCGACGCGCATTCATTATGGATAACTTTAGAAACAGAAGCAAGTGTTCCATCACTTTAACTATTAGCCTGTAGAAATGCTTTATAAATGGTGTTCATTTCCTACTTGGTGTTAATTCCACTTTCCCAGTGCACCCTGTTAACAGTAGACAAGCTTTCGTACTTCCCGGGTGGAAACGAAGTCTTTCCTCTTTCCGGTCAGTTTGTGTATGTCGTCATCCGTGGTCCCCTGACATGCTAGCCTCTGGTTCCCTAGGTCGCAGGTTGAAACCCAGAGAAGGGTAAAGTCGGTGCTCCCGTGTCGGACTTGTGGAACGTAAAACAGCCTCAAGCCTGCTAAAGAGATCTCTGAGCATGGGTGTCGCAAAGGGGAGTGAGGAGGGGCCGCGACCCCCCTCCCCGGAAGTGAATGAACGTAATGTGCTGACTATTAAACTATTGTTTTAATTTTTATGCAAAGAGCAATTTTTATTTGGCACAAATTAATAAGGTTATCCGCAACAAATACTGTAACTATTGACAGCAAAATAATGAATTAATTATGGAAAAATTGAAGCAAACTTCCAATATGTGGCCCCCGCTGGAGAAAAGTCTGCCGAAGCTCATGTCTCTGAGCATGACTAAGCGGTCTGTTACATCCAATATACACCACGTTTCCACGGGAAATTTAGATAGATTTGGGTTCTCATTCTGGATTGAACACTACATGGAAACGCGGATTAAAATCGAACTGAATCCTTGGATCTGATCCTCTTAAAAGTGGAATCGGATCGAAATTCTGTTGCATGAAAACATCCAGTTTCAAATCGATTTAAATCCGTAAGATGTTAACTTCTACTGTGCTCTTTGTAACACGCTGTATGCTCGTAATTTTGTTTTCTTAGTGAAAGTGGTGTAACAAAGCACAACAAAGCGTTTCGAATTCTGTAACGGATCATTTTACCCTGAAGATGCCAAGCGCGGTACTTGGCGAAACGCCGGTATCTTCGGTGCCTTCTAGACCACGGCCTACAAGAATAATCAGGACGCCGGCCGTGAAAGTCTATGTTTATACACAGCAAAGTCACTTTTATTGTGTCATATATAGTCTCCCCTGGAAATTAACGAAGTTATTGTGTAGTCAATAACTATTAGACTATTGCTTTAATTGTTATGTAGAATAGTTTTTATTTAGTACAAATTAATACGCTTATCCGCACAAATACTATAACTCATATCTTTTACAGTTTTTGGCAACTGTTTGATTGCGAACTTCCAACATGTGGCCCAAACCCCTGAAAAAGCCTGCACGCCCGTGGTAATAGAATGGGACACAGAACCATAGCAATTAAAGAGCGTCCATAAATAAAAACTGAATTTCAGTTTATATCGGTTACAAATGCCACCATGAGACTAACAAACACTGCCGTACTAAAGCGTAATCCAGGGCTTGAAGTCCCTAAGCCACAAAATCGGTCTGGATGGCTCAGTTGGTTAGACTGATCCCAAGGTCGCAGGTTCACACCCGGCCCAGACCGATGGTTCTAAGGTCCATGTCAGTAGATTTACTGGCTTGTAAAGGAACTCTCGCAGGACGAAATTCCGGCACACCGGCGACGCTGATGTGATCCTGGCAATTGACAGTGTCGTTAAACAACAAAATAATCAATCTAATCCTAAGCCACAAGGCATTGCGAGGGATGAGAGCATTTGCACAAAGTGACGACAAAGCCCAGCCAAAACAAAACTAGCAGGTCCCCCCCCCCCCCACCCTCCTCCTCTCCTTCTCACCCGCATGTGCAGTATCCTATAGCAACGTGGTGCTGAGATCTACTCCATACACAGTTCTTAAGATATTCTTAGTTATTTTACTCCTGTTCTTTAAGCATTTATTGCGACACCAAGTGGGAAAGGAGTGCTCAATTGTTCACAAAGTAAAGTTAGTACTCTAAGTAATTCCAACAGCTGTGTATTTTCTGGGTCCATCCATTTAACCTCAATTTTCAGCTTTCCCTCTAACCATGTCAGTGTTCCTGCTACTATTTCCTCTCAGACCATGTGACTGCACCTATAAGTCTTTTCTCTCTGATCACAATATTGCCTTTCACAGTGAATATCATGCTTCTCCATCCTTATATTTCAACTAAATAGTTACATTAAAATGAACTCCTTTCACTTGCAAACTATCCTTTCCTAGCCACATTCTTTTAAAATAAATAAAATGGGACATGTTTCATTTGCTCTCATTCTCAGCGTGATGCTTGAATGTGGTGTTGTCATGTTGCAGATCGTCTGCTGGTGTCTTTTACAGCGGTTTCTAGCTGAGCTTGTCACTTTGAGGCAACTAAGACTCTTGTCTTTATTTTCAGAATGAATATATTCTTCCAGCTGTTGCTATTAGGGATGCTTTTTAACAGTTAGTTTCAGGATCGATTTCATGGTTTTCTAGCCAAAAATGTGCTGCTCTGCTACTGACAATTTTTCCCTCTTGTTTATACTTCAGATTCCTAGGATGTTTTTTAGACTTTGTTTTCAATTTTCTTTTTGTTTTTCCAATATACATTTTCCTGTAACTGCAACTGCAAACACTGCAACAAGATTTATATTGGAAAGAAAAATTGAAAACAAGAACATCTTAGGAATCTGAAGTATAAACAAGTGGAAAAGTTGCCAGTATCACAACATTTTTGGCTAGAAAACCATGAAATTAATCCTGAACCTCACTGTTAAAAAGCATCTCTAACAACTAACAGCTGAGACAAAAATAAAGATCAAGTTGTAAACTTCGATTTGCCCCAAAGTGACAAGAAATTGCTGGAAAAGACAGCAGAGGTTGGCAGCATTGCAGTCTCCAACACAACACCATGCTCCAAGTTAAGCCTGAGAATGACAGCAAATGTCCCATTTTTAATAAGTAAATGATGTAGTGATTTACTTACTCTGTAGCTGTTTGCCTCATGTCCAAGATGTCGTGAGTTCGAATCTCGCCTAGGGTGCTTTATCTGGCTAAGGTTTTTCCCAGGTTTTCCCCTATCCTGAGAAAACAAATGTCAGGTAACTTAAAGCTCTAAGTACCTCGGGCTCATTTGAACATCATTTCACCCAATTCATTCATTCATTCACCGTCTGATATAACATTACATTGGAGGACATTAATAGCAAAAAAACAAAACACTTCACTATCTAGATATTATTAAGCATCACTGTAAGCAAAGTCTCCAAACAAAGTAGTTTATTTTAAATTAAAATCTATTCCTTTTACATAAAATCTACCCTTTCCTTGCCCCATCCCTTTAATTTAAATAAAATTATTCAATGAAAAACTGAAGGTATTAAAGGTGAAACATTATGAAACAACTAATATAACAAATATTTAGAGACTATAGGCTTTACTTACCTTTTTGTATGTAGTGTAGATTGTTGAAATTAATTACAAAGTCGTGTTTTGCAAAGCTTTCATTCCATTATCAAATTAAACTATATTAGAAAACAGAAGGAAAAATGTGAAATAAGAAATGTTGAATACTAAATATGAGAACTGTCAAACAATGACAAATTTGTCACATTATTATTGCATAGATAATGTCCTTGATAGCTACCATTTTTATATCCTCAGGTTCCAAGGAGGAGTCCAAGGTAACATATCTATGAATATCAAATACTTCATATTCATATAATAAATGTAGGGAAGATTAAAAGTCCATGCACATTTCCTGTACATGGGATCTTCTATAAGCCCCATTATGTGCAGACCAACAACATCCCACATTTCCTGTACATGGGATCTTCTATAAGCCCCATTATGTGCAGACCAACAACATCCCACATTTCCTGTACATGGGATCTTCTATAAGCCCCATTATGTGCAGACCAACAACATCCCACATTTCCTGTACATGGGATCTTCTATAAGCCCCATTATGTGCAGACCAACAACATCCCACATTTCCTGTACATGGGATCTTCTATAAGCCCCATTATGTGCAGACCAACAACATCCCACATTTCCTGTACATGGGATCTTCTATAAGCCCCATTATGTGCAGACCAACAACATCCCACATTTCCTGTACATGGGATCTTCTATAAGCCCCATTATGTGCAGACCAACAACATCCCACATTTCCTGTACATGGGATCTTCTATAAGCCCCATTATGTGCAGACTAACAACATCCCATCATAAGAGCAGACTATACTCATCAATGTTATACATCACAATTTTCAGACGTATGTGTTCACACATTCTAAATTTCATGACATTGTGAGATTATTACATTCCGCTGCATGGGGAAAAGTTTCAGGAAGTGTTAATCTTTATTGCTATATTAATACGCTGTTTTTGCGAAGAACGAAATTAACATCACCAAATGTTTATTTTATTTCTAGATCTTCCCTCTTACTATGGAGACCTTCCAAACCATGCTAGCAACTTAACGAATCACTCTTCTGAAGAAGGACAACAAACAAATTCATATCCTGATATTGCTGTAAGTTATCTGCTCTTAACATTAAATTTATCATTTCTCCACTAGTGTATGTCTTGTTTAAAATATTTGCTTTTAGTACAAGGTGCAACCATAAAGCAACTTCCCCATGAGATGTGAACAGAAACACAACAATTTAATTGAAAGATTTATTGCAAAACATACAGTAAGTATTGAGCTCTTTCTCCACATATTCTTCACTGGAATTCAGACATTTGTCACTCTGTGGGACTAGTTTTGTAGATTGGAATCACTGTGTGAAATCAGTAATTGTAAGCTTTCACGGCTGGAGTCAGAACAGTGAATAGTAGATTCTTATGGGCTGATAAGCCCTGGTCTGCTGACATTTTGATATCCAGACGTTCCATCCACATCTGCAGTGAACATCACTGGCATGGTCTCTATCTTCTTGGTGAAGATTTAGTGACAACTGATTCGTTGGCTGAAAATGCAGCAATATTTATAGGTGCGTATGGTGAGCAGGGCTTGGCCTATGAGTGTGGCAGGGCTTAACCACTGTAATGATGGATGTAGCAACGGCTGCAGGTCAGGTTGCAACTGTCCTAGTGCACCCCTGGCATAATCACTCATTGTAAATAATGATGGGGTTGAAGTCCGAGCATATCTTGATAGGATTGTATAGCAGCTGCTGGTGGAGTAGCTTCACTGTTACCAGATGTGCCCCATGCCATGTGGCGAAGTGACATTCTCTGGGGTTATAAGATCTAACTAGGTTGTTCTGATGGAGATGTGTTGAAGGGAAGATGGTGGAGTACCTACACTGCTACCAGATGTGCCCCATGCCATGTGGGGAAGTGCCATTCTCTGGTGCTATAAGATCTAACTAGGTTGTTCTGATGGAGATGTGTTGAAGGGAAGGTGGTGGAGTAGCTACACTGTTACCAGATGTGCCCCATGCCATGTGGGGAAGTGACATTCTCTGGTGCTATAAGATCTAACTAGGTTGTTCTGATGGAGATGTGTTGAAGGGAAGATGGTGGAGTACCTACACTGTTACCAGATGTGCCCCATGCCATGTGGGGAAGTGACATTCTCTGGTGCTATAAGATCTAACTAGGTTGTTCTGATGGAGATGTGTTGAAGGGAAGATGGTGGAGTACCTACACTGTTACCAGATGTGCCCCATGCCATGTGGGGAAGTGACATTCTCTGGGGTTATAAGATCTAACTAGGTTGTTCTGATGGAGATGTGTTGAAGGGAAGGTGGTGGAGTACCTACACTGTTACCAGATGTGCCCCATGCCATGTGGGGAAGTGCCATTCTCTGGTGCTATAAGATCTAACTAGGTTGTTCTGATGGAGATGTGTTGAAGGGAAGGTGGTGAAGTACCTACACTGTTACCAGATGTGCCCCATGCCATGTGGGGAAGTGCCATTCTCTGGTGCTATAAGATCTAACTAGGTTGTTCTGATGGAGATGTCTTGAAGGGAAGGTGGTGGAGTACCTACACTGTTACCAGATGTGCCCCATGCCATGTGGGGAAGTGACATTCTCTGGTGCTATAAGATCTAACTAGGTTGTTCTGATGGAGATGTGTTGAAGGGAAGGTGGTGGAGTACCTACACTGTTACCAGATGTGCCCCATGCCATGTAGGGAAGTGACATTCTCTGGTGCTATAAGATCTAACTAGGTTGTTCTGATGGAGATGTGTTGAAGGGAAGGTGGTGAAGTACCTACACTGTTACCAGATGTGCCCCATGCCATGTGGGGAAGTGCCATTCTCTGGTGCTATAAGATCTAACTAGGTTGTTCTGATGGAGATGTGTTGAAGGGAAGATGGTGGAGTACCTACACTGTTACCAGATGTGCCCCATGCCATGTGGGGAAGTGACATTCTCTGGTGCTATAAGATCTAACTAGGTTGTTCTGATGGAGATGTGTTGAAGGGAAGGTGGTGGAGTACCTACACTGTTACCAGATGTGCCCCATGCCATGTGGGGAAGTGCCATTCTCTGGTGCTATAAGATCTAACTAGGTTGTTCTGATGGAGATGTGTTGAAGGGAAGGTGGTGAAGTACCTACACTGTTACCAGATGTGCCCCATGCCATGTGGGGAAGTGCCATTCTCTGGTGCTATAAGATCTAACTAGGTTGTTCTGATGGAGATGTGTTGAAGGGAAGATGGTGGAGTACCTACACTGTTACCAGATGTGCCCCATGCCATGTGGGGAAGTGACATTCTCTGGTGCTATAAGATCTAACTAGGTTGTTCTGATGGAGATGTGTTGAAGGGAAGGTGGTGGAGTACCTACACTGTTACCAGATGTGCCCCATGCCATGTGTGGAAGTGACATTCTCTGGGGTTATAAGATCTAACTAGGTTGTTCTGATGGAGATGTCTTGAAGGGAAGATGGTGGAGTACCTACACTGTTACCAGATGTGCCCCATGCCATGTGGGGAAGTGACATTCTCTGGTGCTATAAGATCTAATATAGATTTAACACAGCTAATTACCCAAGAAGCAGTTATCAGAAATGCTCACTATGAAAGCTTCCAGCCTTACAATACAATATTTTGTGCCATCTCTATGTAGTACATTCTTATGGAGCACAACATAGCCCAGTGTTAATAAGATGATGATATATGTCTGTGTACAGCAGCTGGTTCTCAGGTCAGAGGTCAATGTGCCCAGCAACGACAGTGAACAACAGTTCTGGGCTGATAATGAACTCGAGTCAGAATCTTCCAGTCTATTTCAACAGGCAAGTACACACTTTTATTCAAATCAAATCTATATTAATTAGTCTGCCTCTCCCTACTGCTGGGTCACTGAGACTGCCTCTCTCTGCTACTGGGTGACTGAGACTGCCTCTCTCTGCTACTGGGTGACTGAGACTGCCTCTCTCTGCTACTGGGTGACTGAGACTGCTTCTCTCTGCTACTGGGTGACTGAGACTGCTTCTCTCTGCTACTGGATGACCGAGTCTGCCTCTCTCTGCTACTGGGTCACTGAGACTGCCTCTCTCTGCTACTGGGTCACTGAGACTGCCTCTCTCTGCTACTGGGTAACCGAGTCTGCCTCTCTCTGCTACTGGGTGACTGAGACTGCCTCTCTCTGCTACTGGGTGACTGAGACTGCTTCTCTCTGCTACTGGATGACTGAGACTGCCTCTCTCTGCTACTGGGTGACTGAGACTGCTTCTCTCTGCTACTGGATGACTGAGTCTGCTTCTCTCTGCTACTGGATGACTGAGACTGCCTCTCTCTGCTACTGGATGACTGAGTCTGCTTCTCTCTGCTACTGGATGACTGAGACTGCCTCTCTCTGCTACTGGGTGACTGAGACTGCTTCTCTCTGCTACTGGATGACTGAGACTGCCTCTCTCTGCTACTGGATGACTGAGTCTGCTTCTCTCTGCTACTGGATGACAGAGACTGCCTCTCTCTGCTACTGGATGACTGAGTCTGCTTCTCTCTGCTACTGGATGACTGAGACTGCCTCTCTCTGCTACTGGGTGACTGAGTCTGCTTCTCTCTGCTACTGGATGACTGAGTCTGCCTCTCTCTGCTACTGGATGACTGAGACTGCTTCTCTCTGCTACTGGGTGACTGAGACTGCTTCTCTCTGCTACTGGGTGACTGAGACTGCTTCTCTCTGCTACTGGGTGACTGAGACTGCTTCTCTCTGCTACTGGATGACTGAGTCTGCCTCTCTCTGCTACTGGATGACTGAGACTGCTTCTCTCTGCTACTGGATGACTGAGACTCCTCTCTCTGCTACTGGATGACTGAGTCTGCTTCTCTCTGCTACTGGATGACTGAGACTGCTTCTCTCTGCTACTGGATGACTGAGACTGCTTCTCTCTGCTACTGGATGACTGAGACTCCTCTCTCTGCTACTGGATGACTGAGACTGCTTCTCTCTGCTACTGGATGACTGAGACTGCTTCTCTCTGCTACTGGATGACTGAGACTGCTTCTCTCTGCTACTGGATGACTGAGACTCCTCTCTCTGCTACTGGATGACTGAGACTGCTTCTCTCTGCTACTGGATGACTGAGACTGCTTCTCTCTGCTACTGGATGACTGAGACTCCTCTCTCTGCTACTGGATGACTGAGTCTGCTTCTCTCTGCTACTGGATGACTGAGACTGCCTCTCTCTGCTACTGGGTGACTGAGACTGCCTCGCTCTGCTACTGGATGACTGAGACTGTTTCTCTCTGCTACTGGATGACTGAGTCTGCTTCTCTCTGCTACTGGATGACTGAGACTGCTTCTCTCTGCTACTGGGTGACTGAGACTGCTTCTCTCTGCTACTGGATGACTGAGACTGCTTCTCTCTGCTACTGGATGACCGAGACTTCTCTCTCTGCTACTGGGTGACTGAGACTGCTTCTCTCTGCTACTGGATGACTGAGTCTGCTTCTCTCTGCTACTGGATGACTGAGTCTGCTTCTCTCTGCTACTGGATGACCGAGACTTCTCTCTCTGCTACTGGATGACTGAGACTGCTTCTCTCTGCTACTGGATGACTGAGTCTGCTTCTCTCTGCTACTGGATGACTGAGTCTGCTTCTCTCTGCTACTGGGTGACTGAGACTGCTTCTCTCTGCTACTGGATGACTGAGACTGCTTCTCTCTGCTACTGGATGACCGAGACTGCTTCTCTCTGCTACTGGATGACTGAGACTGCTTCTCTCTGCTACTGGGTGACTGAGACTGCTTCTCTCTGCTACTGGATGACCGAGACTTCTCTCTCTGCTACTGGGTGACTGAGTCTGCTTCTCTCTGCTACTGGATGATTGAGTCTGCTTCTCTCTGCTACTGGGTGACTGAGACTGCTTCTCTCTGCTACTGGATGACTGAGACTGCTTCTCTCTGCTACTGGATGACCGAGACTTCTCTCTCTGCTACTGGATGACTGAGACTGCCTCTCTCTGCTACTGGATGACTGAGACTCCTCTCTCTGCTACTGGATGACTGAGTCTGCTTCTCTCTGCTACTGGATGACTGAGTCTGCCTCTCTCTGCTACTGGATGACTGAGACTTCTCTCTCTGCTACTGGGTGACTGAGACTGCCTCTCTGCTACTGGATGACTGAGACTGCTTCTCTCTGCTACTGGATGACTGAGTCTGCTTCTCTCTGCTACTGGATGACCGAGACTTCTATCTCTGCTACTGGATGACTGAGTCTGCTTCTCTCTGCTACTGGATGACCGAGACTTCTCTCTCTGCTACTGGATGACTGAGACTGCTTCTCTCTGCTACTGGATGACTGAGACTGCCTCTCTCTGCTACTGGATGACTGAGTCTGCTTCTCTCTGCTACTGGATGACTGAGACTGCTTCTCTCTGCTACTGGATGACCGAGACTTCTCTCTCTGCTACTGGATGACTGAGTCTGCTTCTCTCTGCTACTGGATGACTGAGACTTCTCTCTCTGCTACTGGATGACTGAGACTGCCTCTCTCTGCTACTGGATGACTGAGACTGCCTCTCTCTGCTACTGGATGACTGAGACTTCTCTCTCTGCTACTGGGTGACTGAGACTGCCTCGCTCTGCTACTGGGTGCCTGAGACTGCCTCTCTCTGCTACTGGATGACAGACTGCCTCTCTCTGCTACTGGATGACTGAGACTGCTTCTCTCTGCTAATGGGTGACTGAGTCTGCTTGTCTCTGCTACTGGGTGACTGAGACTGCTTCTCTCTGCTACTGGGTGACTGAGACTGCTTCTCTCTGCTACTGGATGACTGAGACTGCTACTGGATGACTGAGACTGCTTCTCTCTGCTACTGGATGACTGAGACTGCTTCTCTCTGCTACTGGATGACTGAGACTGCTTCTCTCTGCTACTGGGTGACTGAGACTGCTTCTCTCTGCTACTGGATGACTGAGACTGCTTCTCTCTGCTACTGGGTGACTGAGACTGCTTCTCTCTGCTACTGGATGACAGACTGCCTTTCTCTGCTACTGGGTGACTGAGTCTGCTTCTCTCTGCTACTGGGTGACTGAGTCTGCCTCTCTCTGCTACGGGATGACTGAGACTGCTTCTCTCTGCTACTGGATGACAGACTGCCTTTCTCTGCTACTGGGTGACTGAGTCTGCTTCTCTCTGCTACTGGATGACTGAGACTGCTTCTCTCTGCTACTGGGTGACTGAGACTGCCTGTCTCTGCTACTGGATGACTGAGTCTGCCTCTCTCTGCTACTGGATGACTGAGTCTGCGTCTCTCTGCTACTGGATGACTGAGACTGCTTCTCTCTGCTACTGGGTGACTGAGACTGCCTCTCTCTGCTACTGGATGAGTGAGGCTGCCTCTCCTTACTGCTGTGTGACGTTAGGGGGCAAAGTTCAATGATAGGAGACTTTTAAGGGTAGTATATAGAACAGATTGGTTGTAAATATAATCTAGTAACATTCTTTCCATTAATTGTGATTCAAAGGTAACTTCAGATGTGCAGGAAAGCACCGACAAGCAATGCTCTTCACCTCGGCAGATTCCTATAGAAAAAGCAGATACTGGAACTTCTAGAAGAGGACCCATGACCTTTACTGTCACATCACCGCCAAGTGCTTCAGCAAAGGTTGTGTCTGGTTTAACAAAATCTAAAGGCAAGAAAAAATGTCCCTCTTCTAGCCCAAGTCCAAGTAGTTCTTCATCAGGAGATTCAATGACTCAGATCAACAGTGTCAGCAAAAATGGTAAGAAAGTAAATAATACTCTAGAAAATGTGCTACGAAGTGTGTGTTGTGAAAGTTTATAAGGTAGAGCTAGAGATTAAAAATTCAATCTGTACAGTCTTATCAAATGACGTAGCAATACTTTGCCCTGGTTTAACCAACATGCGTTAAAATGCAAGCAAGCAGTGGTGCATCTTGCATGGATACAACATGGTGCAAAGGAACAATCCTTTATACGTAAGTATATTAGAAAGTTAGACTTCAGGATTTCAATGCCATCAACTGTGAGTTTCAACTTTTCACAAATTCTTTCGCTGTGGACATTCATACAGTAGAACTAAAAACTAAGGTTGCAAATTTACAAGCAAAAGTTAGAAATCACAATTACAAAATATGGCTGATTTATTTTTATTTATAGCACTCATATGGCATTTTAATCTCTCTGTTCATTTGCTGCACATATAAGCGCTACACCTGCCTCAGTTTGCATGTGTGAGCATTTTTGTTATTAAACTGAAGATTGTAAAATCTAAAAGGACATCACAATTGACAGATAAAAACCTACACACTCTGTTGTACGTCAATATTGTGAATTAATGGTAATTGTATGGGGATACAGTGGATGCGAAGTAGGTCAAGGCTACACTCAAAGGGCCATAGGGGACAGGTGGGGATACAGTGGCTGGGTAGTGGGTCAAGGCTACACTCAAACGGCTGTAGTGCACAGAGGTGGGGATACAGTGGCTGGGCAGTAGGTCAAGGCTACACTCAAAGGGCTGTAGTGCACAGAGGTGGGGATACAGTGGCTGGGCAGTAGGTCAAGGCTACACTCAAAGGGCTGTAGTGCACAGAGGTAGGGATACAGTGGCTGGGCAGTAGGTCAAGGCTACACTCAAAGGGCTGTAGTGCACAGAGGTGGGGATACAATGGCTGGGCAGTGGGTCAAGGCTACACTCAAACGGCTGTAGTGCACAGAGGTGGGGATACAGTGGCTGGGCAGTAGGTCAAGGCTACACTCAAAGGGCTGTGGTGCACAGAGGTGGGGATACAGTGGCTGGGCAGTAGGTCAAGGCTACACTCAAAGGGCTGTAGTGCACAGAGGGATACAGTGGCTGGGCAGTAGGTCAAGGCTACACTCAAACGGCTGTAGTGCACAGAGGTGGGGATACAGTGGCTGGGCAGTGGGTCAAGGCTACACTCAAACGGCTGTAGTGCACAGAGGTAGGGATACAGTGGCTGGGCAGTAGGTCAAGGCTACACCCAAAGGGCTGTAGTGCACAGAGGTGGGGATACAATGGCTGGGCAGTGGGTCAAGGCTACACTCAAACGGCTGTAGTGCACAGAGGTGGGGATACAGTGGCTGGGCAGTAGGTCAAGGCTACACCCAAAGGGCTGTAGTGCACAGAGGTGGGGATACAATGGCTGGGCAGTGGGTCAAGGCTACACTCAAACGGCTGTAGTGCACAGAGGTGGGGATACAGTGGCTGGGTAGTAGGTCAAGGCTACACTCAAACGGCTGTAGTGCACAGAGGTGGGGATACAATGGCTGGGCAGTAGGTCAAGGCTACACTCAAAGGGCTGTAGTGCACAGAGGTAGGGATACAGTGGCTGGGCAGTAGGTCAGGGCTACACTCAAAGGGCTGTAGTGCACAGAGGGATACAGTGGCTGGGCAGTAGGTCAAGGCTACACTCAAACGGCTGTAGTGCACAGAGGTGGGGATACAATGGCTGGGCAGTGGGTCAAGGCTACACTCAAAGGGCCATAGGGGACAGGTGGGGATACAGTGGCTGGGTAGTAGGTCAAGGCTACACTCAAAGGGCCATAGGGGACAGGTGGGGATACAGTGGCTGGGCAGTAGGTCAAGGCTACACTCAAAGGGCCATTGGGGACAGGTGGGGATACAGTGGCTGGGTAGTAGGTCAAGGCTACACTCAAAGGGCCATAGGGGACAGATGGGGATACAGTGGCTGGGCAGTAGGTCAAGGCTACACTCAAAGGGCCATAGGGGACAGGTGGGGATACAGTGGCTGGGCAGTAGGTCAAGGCTACACTCAAAGGGCCATAGGGGACAGGTGGGGATACAGTGGCTGGGCAGTAGGTCAAGGCTACACTCAAAGGGCCATAGGGGACAGGTGGGGATACAGTGGCTGGGCAGTAGGTCAAGGCTACACTCAAAGGGCTGTGGTGCACAGAGGTAGGGATACAGTGGCTGGGCAGTAGGTCAAGGCTACACTCAAAGGGCCATAGGGGACAGGTGGGGATACAGTGGCTGGGCAGTAGGTCAAGGCTACACTCAAAGGGCTGTAGTGCACAGAGGTAGGGATACAGTGGCTGGGCAGTAGGTCAAGGCTACACTCAAAGGGCTGTGGTGCACAGAGGTAGGGATACAGTGGCTGGGCAGTAGGTCAGGGCTACACTCAAAGGGCTGTAGTGCACAGAGGTAGGGATACAGTGGCTGGGCAGTAGGTCAAGGCTACACTCAAAGGGCTGTAGTGCACAGAGGTAGGGATACAGTGGCTGGACAGTAGGTCAAGGCTACACTCAAAGGGCTGTGGTGCACAGAGGTGGGGATACAGTGGCTGGGTAGTGGGTCAAGGCTACACTCAAAGGGCTGTAGTGCACAGAGGTAGGGATACAGTGGCTGGGCAGTAGGTCAAGGCTACACTCAAAGGGCTGTGGTGCACAGAGGTAGGGATACAGTGGCTGGGCAGTAGGTCAAGGCTACACTCAAAGGGCTGTAGTGCACAGAGGTAGGGATACAGTGGCTGGGCAGTAGGTCAAGGCTACACCCAAAGGGCTGTAGTGCACAGAGGTAGGGATACAGTGGCTGGGTAGTGGGTCAAGGCTACACTCAAAGGGCTGTAGTGCACAGAGGTAGGGATACAGTGGCTGGGTAGTAGGTCAGGGCTACACTCAAAGGGCTGTAGTGCACAGAGGTAGGGATACAGTGGCTGGGCAGTAGGTCAAGGCTACACTCAAAGGGCTGTAGTGCACAGAGGTAGGGATACAGTGGCTGGGCAGTAGGTCAAGGCTACATCCAAAGGGCTGTAGTGCACAGAGGTAGGGATACAGTGGCTGGGCAGTAGGTCAAGGCTGCACTCAAAGGGCTGTAGTGCACAGAGGTAGGGATACAGTGGCTGGGCAGTAGGTCAAGGCTACACTCAAAGGGCTGTGGTGCACAGAGGTAGGGATACAGTGGCTGGGCAGTAGGTCAAGGCTACACTCAAAGGGCTGTAGTGCACAGAGGTAGGGATACAGTGGCTGGGCAGTAGGTCAAGGCTGCACTCAAAGGGCTGTGGTGCACAGAGGTAGGGATACAGTGGCTGGGCAGTAGGTCAAGGCTACACTCAAAGGGCTGTAGTGCACAGAGGTAGGGATACAGTGGCTGGGCAGTAGGTCAAGGCTACACTCAAAGGGCTGTGGTGCACAGAGGTAGGGATACAGTGGCTGGGCAGTAGGTCAGGGCTACACTCAAAGGGCTGTAGTGCACAGAGGTAGGGATACAGTGGCTGGGCAGTAGGTCAAGGCTACACCCAAAGGGCTGTAGTGCACAGAGGTAGGGATACAGTGGCTGGGCAGTAGGTCAGGGCTACACTCAAAGGGCTGTAGTGCACAGAGGTAGGGATACAGTGGCTGGGCAGTAGGTCAAGGCTACACTCAAAGGGCTGTAGTGCACAGAGGTAGGGATACAGTGGCTGGGCAGTAGGTCAAGGCTACACTCAAAGGGCTGTAGTGCACAGAGGTAGGGATACAGTGGCTGGGCAGTAGGTCAAGGCTACACTCAAAGGGCTCTGGTGCACAGAGGTAGGGATACAGTGGCTGGGCAGTAGGTCAAGGCTACACCCAAAGGGCTGTAGTGCACAGAGGTAGGGATACAGTGGCTGGACAGTAGGTCAAGGCTACACTCAAAGGGCTGTAGTGCACAGAGGTAGGGATACAGTGGCTGGGCAGTAGGTCAAGGCTACACTCAAAGGGCTGTAGTGCACAGAGGTAGGGATACAGTGGCTGGGCAGTAGGTCAAGGCTACACTCAAAGGGCTGTAGTGCACAGAGGTAGGGATACAGTGGCTGGGCAGTAGGTCAAGGCTACACTCAAAGGGCTCTGGTGCACAGAGGTAGGGATACAGTGGCTGGGCAGTAGGTCAAGGCTACACCCAAAGGGCTGTAGTGCACAGAGGTAGGGATACAGTGGCTGGGCAGTAGGTCAAGGCTACACTCAAAGGGCTGTAGTGCACAGAGGTAGGGATACAGTGGCTGGGCAGTAGGTCAAGGCTACACTCAAAGGGCTGTGGTGCACAGAGGTGGGGATACAGTGGCTGGGCAGTAGGTCAAGGCTACACTCAAAGGGCTCTGGTGCACAGAGGTAGGGATACAGTGGCTGGGCAGTAGGTCAAGGCTACACCCAAAGGGCTGTAGTGCACAGAGGTAGGGATACAGTGGCTGGACAGTAGGTCAAGGCTACACTCAAAGGGCTGTAGTGCACAGAGGTAGGGATACAGTGGCTGGGTAGTGGGTCAAGGCTACACTCAAAGGGCTGTAGTGCACAGAGGTAGGGATACAGTGGCTGGGTAGTGGGTCAAGGCTACACTCAAAGGGCTGTAGTGCACAGAGGTAGGGATACAGTGGCTGGGCAGTAGGTCAAGGCTACACTCAAAGGGCTGTAGTGCACAGAGGTAGGGATACAGTGGCTGGGTAGTGGGTCAAGGCTACACTCAAAGGGCTGTAGTGCACAGAGGTGGGGATACAGTGGCTGGGTAGTGGGTCAAGGCTACACTCAAAGGGCTGTAGTGCACAGAGGTAGGGATACAGTGGCTGGGCAGTAGGTCAAGGCTACACTCAAAGGGCTGTAGTGCACAGAGGTAGGGATACAGTGGCTGGGCAGTAGGTCAAGGCTACACTCAAAGGGCTGTAGTGCACAGAGGTAGGGATACAGTGATTGGGTAGTGGGTCAAGGCTACACTCAAAGGGCTGTAGTGCACTGAGGTAGGGATACAGTGATTGGGTAGTGGGTCAAGGCTACACTCAAAGGGCTGTAGTGCACAGAGGTAGGGATACAGTGGCTGGGCAGTAGGTCAAGGCTACACTCAAAGGGCTGTAGTGCACAGAGGTAGGGATACAGTGGCTGGGCAGTAGGTCAAGGCTACACTCAAAGGGCTGTGGTGCACAGAGGTAGGGATACAGTGGCTGGGCAGTAGGTCAAGGCTACACTCAAAGGGTCTAACATAAAATAATTAGTACAAAAAATAAAATATTGCCCAAGGAAAGAAGCAGTTGTTTACTGTTTGCTGGAATATGTGCATAGGTTTGGTTTTATGAGTGAAAACACATGTAAGATCTGAAATGGAAACAAGAGTTAAATGGAGAACACCTACTCGAATGCCCAGATTTGAAGAAAGCTGTACCAGATGGGAAGATGCATAATTTATATTGACTGGCTAGGGAAAAATTGATGGATCAAAATCCTGCACATTAGATCAACAACATGCATTTAGCATTATTTCTTTTCTACACTATCACTGGTAGATTGTTCTTTCTTCTTTTTACCTATTTAGAAGAATTAACATGTTTTCTACATTTTTGTGACACCTATCTAATGATAATTATGCTTTGGTCCAAACTCTTAATGTAAAACATTCACTATTGATTTCCCTTGGTTATGGATCCTAGCAATTATTGTTTTTCCCACAATTTATACTTATAATCGACGTTGGCCATGTTCTGCATTACTCTACCGAATAGTTTTGGATGACATAATAAAATTTATCATCATTATTATAATTATTGTTGCAACATGTAGAAGTAAGATCAGTACCTGGTACAGGTCACGGAACAACAGTTCGTCAACATCATGGATGTGCACATATTGAAACCCTTGGTCATGTTCTGGGATACTGCTCAAAATGAGAGTTGTTGAGAAATACTCATCACCGAGTTTGCTGGCTCACTCATCAATATCCACAGCCCTTACTCTGCCAGGCCAAGTGGGAGTTGCTGAGAAATACTTGTCATCACCGAGTTTGCTGGCTCGCTCATCAATATCCACAGCCCTTCCTCTGCCAGGCCAAGTGGGAGTTGCTGAGAAATACTTGTCATCACCGAGTTTGCTGGCTCGCTCATCAATATCCACAGCCCTTCCTCTGCCAGGCCAAGTGGGAGTTGCTGAGAAATACTTGTCATCACCGAGTTTGCTGGCTCGCTCATCAATATCCACAGCCCTTCCTCTGCCAGGTCAAGTGGGAGTTGCTGAGAAATACTTGTCATCACCGAGTTTGCTGGCTCGCTCATCAATATCCACAGCCCTTCCTCTGCCAGGCCAAGTGGGAGTTGCTGAGAAATACTTGTCATCACCGAGTTTGCTGGCTCGCTCATCAATATCCACAGCCCTTCCTCTGCCAGGCCAAGTGGGAGTTGCTGAGAAATACTTGTCATCACCGAGTTTGCTGGCTCGCTCATCAATATCCACAGCCCTTCCTCTGCCAGGCCAAGTGGGAGTTGCTGAGAAATACTCATTACCGAGTTTGCTGGCTCGCTCATCAATATCCACAGCCCTTCCTCTGCCAGGCCAAGTTGGAGTTGCTGAGAAATACTTGTCATCACCGAGTTTGCTGGCTCGCTCATCAATATCCACAGCCCTTCCTCTGCCAGGCCAAGTGGGAGTTGCTGAGAAATACTCGTCATTACCGAGTTTGCTGGCTCTCTCATCAATATCCACAGCCCTTCCTCTGCCAGGCCAAGTGGGAGTTGCTGAGAAATACTTGTCATCACCGAGTTTGCTGGCTCGCTCATCAATATCCACAGCCCTTCCTCTGCCAGGCCAAGTGGGAGTTGCTGAGAAATACTTGTCATTACCGAGTTTGCTGGCTCGCTCATCAATATCCACAGCCCTTCCTCTGCCAGGCCAAGTGGGAGTTGCTGAGAAATACTTGTCATCACCGAGTTTTCTGGCTCGCTCATCAATATCCACAGCCCTTCCTCTGCCAGGCCAAGTGGGAGTTGCTGAGAAATACTTGTCATCACCGAGTTTTCTGGCTCGCTCATCAATATCCACAGCCCTTCCTCTGCCAGGCCAAGTGGGAGTTGCTGAGAAATACTCGTCATTACCGAGTTTGCTGGCTCGCTCATCAATATCCACAGCCCTTCCTCTGCCAGGCCAAGTGGGAGTTGCTGAGAAATACTCGTCATTACCGAGTTTGCTGGCTTGCTCATCAATATCCACAGCCCTTCCTCTGCCAGGCCAAGTGGGAGTTGCTGAGAAATACTCGTCATTACCGAGTTTGCTGGCTTGCTCATCAATATCCACAGCCCTTCCTCTGCCAGGCCAAGTGGGAGTTGCTGAGAAATACTCGTCATTACCGAGTTTGCTGGCTCTCTCATCAATATCCACAGCCCTTCCTCTGCCAGGCCCAGTGGGAGTTGCTGAGAAATACTCGTCATTACCGAGTTTGCTGGCTTGCTCATCAATATCCACAGCCCTTCCTCTGCCAGGCCAAGTGGGAGTTGCTGAGAAATACTTGTCATTACCGAGTTTGCTGGCTCGCTCATCAATATCCACAGCCCTTCCTCTGCCAGGCCAAATGGGAGTTGCTGAGAAATACTCATTAACGAGTTTGCTGGCTTGGTCATCAATATCCACAGCCCTTCCTCTGCCAGGCCAAGTGGGAGTTGCTGAGAAATACTTGTCATCACCGAGTTTGCTGGCTCGCTCATCAATATCCACAGCCCTTCCTCTGCCAGGCCAAGTAGGAGTTGCTAAGAAATACTCGTCATTACCGAGTTTGCTGGCTCGCTCATCAATATCTACAGCTTCCTCTGCCAGGCCAAGTGGGAGTTGCTGAGAAATACTCATTACAGAGTTTGCTGGCTCGCTCATCAATATCTACAGCCCTTCCTCTGCCAGGCCAAGTGGGAGTTGCTGAGAAATACTCATTACCGAGTTTGCTGGCTCGCTCATCAATATCTACAGCCCTTCCTCTGCCAGGCCAAGTGGGAGTTGCTAAGAAATACTCATTACCGAGTTTGCTGGCTCGCTCATCAATATCTACAGCCCTTCCTCTGCCAGGCCAAGTGGGAGTTGCTAAGAAATACTCATTACCGAGTTTGCTGGCTCGCTCATCAATATCCACAGCCCTTCCTCTGCCAGGCCAAGTTGGAGTTGCTGAGAAATACTTGTCATCACCGAGTTTGCTGGCTCTCTCATCAATATCCACAGCCCTTCCTCTGCCAGGCCAAGTGGGAGTTGCTAAGAAATACTCGTCATTACCGAGTTTGCTGGCTCTCTCATCAATATCCAAAGCCCTTCCTCTGCCAGGCCAAGTGGGAGTTGTTGAGAAATAGTCGTCATTACCGAGTTTGCTGGCTCGCTCGTCAATATCCACAGCCCTTCCTCTGCCAGGCCAAGTGGGAGTTGCTGAGAAATACTCGTGTTTACCGAGTTTGCTGGCTCACTCATCAATATCCACAGCCCTTCCTCTGCCAGGCCAAGTCAGAGTTGCTGAGAAATACTCGTCATCACCGAGTTTGCTGGCTCTCTCATCAATATCCAAAGCCCTTCCTCTGCCAGGCCAAGTGGGAGATGTTGAGAAATACTCGTCATTACCGAGTTTGCTGGCTCGCTCATCAATATCCACAGCCCTTCCTCTGCCAGGCCAAGTGGGAGTTGCTGAGAAATACTCGTGTTTACCGAGTTTGCTGGCTCGCTCATCAATATCCACAGCCCTTCCTCTGCCAGGCCAAGTGGGAGTTGCTGAGAAATACTCGTCATTACCGAGTTTGCTGGCTCGCTCATCAATATCCACAACCCTTCCTCTGCCAGGCCAAGTGGGAGTTGCTGAGAAATACTCGTCATACTATCATTATTATTGCTGGCATAACTATTAGTGTCATTATTATTATTGTTATTATCATTGTTAATTTTTATTAGTTTTTGGAGTAATTGTTAAACTACTTTGTTGTTTTATAATTTTTGTTGTACTTCTGTTTGTGTATTCTGGATCCATGTGGTCAACCTCAATATATATTTTATTAACAATAACAATACTAATAGTAATAATAGTTGTAATAAGAACAATAACAATAACAAAAATAACAATGACAATAACAACAATAACAACAACAATGACAACAACAACAACAACAACAACAATAATAATAATAATAATAATAATAATAATAATAATAATAATAATAATAATAATAATAATAATAATAATAATAATAATAATAATGATTTAATTTAAAAGGTGAGTTAATTAATAATGGAGGAAAGTTAACCTTCAAAACGCGTCCCGGAAAAATATGTTGTAAATGTTGTTCAGTGATATTAATTAACTCACCTTTTAAATTAAATTAATTACAACAACACTGTTTTCAAACTTCTATGAAAGGAAGATAATGATAATGATGATCATAATAATAATAATAATAATAATAATAATAATAATAATAACAACAACAACAATCATCATGATAATAATAATGATGATTATAATGATGATAATGATAATAATAATAATAATAATAATAATAATAATAATAATAATAATAATAATAATAATAATAATAATAATAATAATAATAATAATAATAATAATAATAATAATAATAATAATAATCTATTGTAAACTCAAGTATCAGTAAAATAACAGTAAAATATTGTATTGAAGATCTGTAAAGTTGCAGAAAGTCTATATAGTTGTAATGTAGGTAGCTAGCGTTTAATTGTAGAAACTGTGACAGACAGTGTCATGGACAGTGATTGTGTTTTTGTTCAGCGTTGTTGTGCTGCACTTCGAGTGAATCCAAACATCACACTACTTCCCAGATGTGCTGGAGGTGTGGGGTTCATCCACCGAATGGATTGTTTATTCATGGACCTGTAGGACATCAGTGCTGCTGCTATCACTGTGCTTATAAACTGTGGAGGATCAAGGGAAGCTGCCCCATGTGCCATCAGCGCATTAAGAAAATTGTTAAAATTGTAACCCCAAAATTCAATACCAGGTCTAAACTCATGAGCAGAACAAATCTTCACTTGTAATTGTACATAACATTCATATCAAATAAAAATTTGACTCACTGTGTTCATGTCACTTTTTGCCCTCTAACACAAATGTAATGTAAGTTGGGGACACACAAGATGAAGCACTTGTACATCCTCAGGAGCAATGGCTGTAATAACAACACAAATGTAATGTGTTACAAATTCGTATAGCTTTGAGAATGAGTTGGAGACAACTTGAAACCCTGGGTCAGTTTGTGCAAACACAACGTGCAACATTACTAAGATAAGGGAAGTTTTTAGTTTCTAATTTTAAACCAAAGTCTGAGATTAATTACAGGTGCTATCAAAACCACACCAATAGCAGCTATGGAAATACTAACCAACCAATACCCCATTGAATATGAAATAGAAAAAGCGGTTCTTATTCAACACGAAAAGTTAATCAGACTTCCATTCAATACATGGCACAAGAGAAATTTTACACATACACTAAAGACTCAGGAGAGCTTTCTTTCCAAAATTCAAGACATCAAGAAGAATGTACACCTTCCTAATTCAAAGGAAAACTTCATATCTAAAGTCAATCCAACACATACATTAGACATCACATATTATTTACACCTGACAGAAGAAGTTAAAAAAAGTGATACTCCAACTAGTGTTCTAAAATTATTGGCATTAGAGACAATCCATACTAGATTTCCAGAACATGAATGGCTCCATATTTATACTGATGGATCATTTATATCAAACCAAGATGGAGCAGGGGCTGGAGTCACAAGTCACCTCTTTTCCTATTACAAATCCTTAAGTTATGGAACTACTAACTTTGATGGAGAAATTGAAGCAATTCGAATGGCCCTACAAAATCTTTTGTACAGAATTTCACATTTTCAGCAAGCAGTTATTCTCTCAGATTCCAGGGCAGCAATTATAGCAATTACTTCCAAGTTGTCACCAAAAAACCAAACTATTATAGAATGTTGGAAGATGCTTAGCCATCTAAGAGCACTTCAAAAACACCTAGTCTTCCAATGGATACCGGCTCACTGTGGACTGAGTGGTAATGAGAAAGCTGATTTTCTTGCAAAAAAGGGTACCAGCGGTGTACAAAAATCTATAGTTAATTTACCATTTTATGCAGCTAAAAGATTAGTCAACTCTGAATTCAAAAAAATTATTGCAAAATATTACTATGAAAAATCAAAGAATAAAAGATGGGAACTACCAAACATTCAAACAGTGATTCCTGAGTATCCTCGAAAAACAGCAGTTGCAACCTTCAGGTTGATTACAGGACACGATTGTCTGGCAAAACATTTAAACAGAACTGGGATATATTCTTCACCACTCTGTCCTCTATGTGATCTGCAAGAGGAAATGGATCAAGACCACCTTCAAATATGCTCGACCACTTCTAGTGCCCCATCCATCAGTGAAAAATATTGGAGAGTAAGAGGATTAATGACTTCATTGTCAGAAATCCAGCATTAGCTAACAACAACAACAACAACAGTTTCTAATTTGTTCTTACTTTGGAATCTTGTTGCTTCACTGTTAATAGCTTCAATTTTCCTTATTTAAGGTATACAAATATTGCTAGGTGTGCTGTTTGGTGCATTCTTTTTCCAGATACTTGTGCACTAGCAAGTACACTTGGATATCTTGGATATCCAAGATGGCGGCATGTGGAATCATAACACGTAGCAGGTTGCAAGAAAAAAGTGATATAAACAGTAAAATAATGGATTTCAAGAGTGAAGATGGTGTGAGAAGCATAATCGGGAATAGTGTTTTGAGTGAAAATGAAGGCAATGATTTTAGGGGAATACAGTTGACGGAAATTAAGAAGAAACTGGAACAAGGAAGGCTGGCAACAAATTCTGGAACGCGCGAAGCCGAAACAATAGCGTTATTACAGATAATTGTAGCAATGCTAAATCAGGATTTACAGAAAGCCGAGAAAGTAATCAAGTTTGAGAGGTAGAACTGGAACTTAAAAATTCAATGCCACAACTGGGATTTGAACCACAGACCTTCCGCTCTACCACTGAGCTATTGTGACAAACTGCCAGAATGACATTAAATTCTCAAACCAGTTCGTATTTCTCCTGGTAAACCACAAAGGCAGTCTCACATCAGAGACAAATTACCCCAATGGTGACTTACTATTGTAAGTACTTTATATCCCAGGATTAAATAACCTTCAGATGGTAATTATTATTTATTTATGCCAACAAACTTACTGTTGGTGTTTTTGAACACACAAGCCGTGTGGTTTACCAGGAGAAATACAAACTGGTTCGAGAATTTAATGCCATTCTGGAAGTTTGTCACAATAGCTCAGTGGTTAAAGCAGCTGCCCAGTAAGCGGAAGGTCTATGGTTCAAATACCAGTTGTGGCATTGAATTTTTAAGTTCCAGTTCTACCTCTCAAACTTTGCCCACACACGGCTTGTGTGTTTAAAAACACCAACAGTAAGTTTGTTGGCATAAATAAATAATAAGTAATCAAATGCTTGAAGAGCAAAAACGAGCTACTTAAAAGTAAAGTTCAAAACTTAAAAGAAGGTTCTTTTGTAACAGTTGCCAAAAACAGAGGGAACAAAAGCAAAAGCATGGCGTAGTTAGACCAAAACGCAAAGGTACCCATTTTTAACAAATTTCAAGCATTATCGGCTACTGAGAATGAAAATGGAAATCTGAAAACATAATCTAAGGAAAACACTAACATAGAAAAATCGAGGGTTATAGTGTTAGGAGACTCGATGGTAAAATATGCCGGCAATGAGTGTAGGAAAATGGGGCATGAAGTGCAGTGCTTCCCGGGAATAGGCACCGAAGAACTGAAACATAAAACTGAGATGCTCAAACTAAGTGAGGTGAAACCAGATATAGTGGCAATTCATGTTGGGACAAATGATCTATGCAGGGGGATAAATCCTGACGTAATTATGGGCAAAGTTATGGATTTGGTGCAACGAGTAAAAGAAGATAGCCCATTAACAAAGGTAATCATCAGTGGTGTGTTAAATAGGAGAGATATGAACTGGAGGCGTGTGCATCACCTTAACAATCAATTAGACTGGCTGTGCTCAGTTCAGAACTGTGTGATGCTAGATGGTAACTGCTGGATAACAAATGAAGATCTGGCAAGGGATGGTCTCCACTTGAACAGGAGAGGGTCATTGAAGTTTGGTAAACTACTTTGTGATGTTATTGTCAGTTGTGAACAAAATGTATCAAAAAACTAGAATTTGCTAAAAGAAGCCAGGCTGATAGTTTAAAAGATTTTAAGGTGGGGGATTATAAAGTAGAAGATTCAGACAAAAATTATATGCTATCTGTAACACAAAATCATGAAAACAATTACTTCAGCGTGTTGCATCAAAATGTGCAGTATTTAGCAAACAAAATTTAGCAATTTAATACACTTATAAATCAAGTAGACCCCATTTTTGTAGTTATTACAGAACATGGACTAAAGGAAAACCAAATTGAGCATTATAAATTAGATAATTTTGTTTTACAATATAGTTTTAGTAGATGTAAATTTAAAGGTGGGGGTGTAGCAATATATGCTCATGAAAACTACAAAGAAATTGTGCAAATATACAACTTAAAATACTGCATAGAAAAGGATTTTGAAATTGCTGGGGTTAAAATCAATACTGAAGAGGGTAACTTATTACTTTTTGGAGTATACAGATCACCAAGTGGTGAAATTTCAACTTTTTTCAATGGATTAGAAACAGTGTTGACGAAATACTCAGTATATAGTAACAAAATTGTAATAATAGGTGATATAAATATAAACTCTATCAATAGAAATAACGTATGTACAAAACTTAGATTTATTAAATATGTTTAATATTAAAATGCATATTAAAATACCGACTAGGGTTACCTCAACATCAGCTACGCTATAGATCAAATTGCCACAAATATTGATAGTAAAAGAGTAAAAGTAGAAGTATTTGACAGTTGTGTTTCTGATCATAAGGAACAGATAATGAAAATTCAAAAAATTAATGTTAGAAGTGATAAAATTCTAAAGGCAAGAACAAGGAAAATGAGTTCATATAATATAAATGGGTTCAAAAAGTTGCTCCAACATGAATCATGGGATAAAGTACATGATACCGACTGTGTAAATGAAAAATGGGAGAAGTTTTATCTCATATTTAATAAACACTTTGATACTTCATGTCCAAGACGGGTTATGAATAAATGCAAAAAACAAAGTAATAAATTAATCCTCCCACCCACTGTAATTAAGATTAGGGAATCAATGAAGGACATGTATATATTTTATAAGCAGTATGGTAATTGATTGTATTATGATAGATATAAAAATTACAAGAAAGAGTATGAAGCTGCTCTCAAAAATTTAAGGCATTAAATATAAGGTAACTACTGCAAAAAATACAAGTAAGGCTATATGGGATGTAGTAAATGCTAGTAAGAAAAACTGTAAAAATTCAGAGAACATTGTAATTAAACATCAGAACAAAAGGGTTGATAATCCAGTAAGCATTAGTAATATATTTAATGAATACTTTATAAATGTAGCGGTGCCTAAGGGAAATACGAGTAAAACGGTTAAAATGGATATTAATGAGGGAATAAAGCATATTGGTAGCACAGTGTTCTTAAATCCTGTTACTGAAACAGAATTAATCAAAATTATTACTCAATTGAAATCTAAAAACTCAAGTGGGTGGGATGAAGTTTCATTTAAAATCCTGAAACAATGCAAGGAAGAATTAGTTAATATCCTAGTACATCTAATAAATGCCTCTATAGCGGAAGGAATTTTTCCGAACTGTTTAAAAAAGGGGGTTGTTAAACCATTACACAAAAAGGGTGATGTTACTAATGTGAGTAATTATAGACCAATTACTTTAACTTCTACTTTTGCTAAACTACTGGAAAAGGTTATCTTAAAGAGAATCTTAAGTTTTTTGGATAAACACAACATTTTATCTAATTCCCAGCATGGTTTTTGAAAAGGTTATTCTACAGTTACTGCTGCGGTAGAATTTATAGATGAACTAATTAACAAAATGGAAAATGACAATCAAGTAATGGGGATTTTTCTTGATTTATCAAAGGACTTCGATAGTGTTGATCACCAAGTCTTATTGCAAAAATTGGAACATTATGGTATAAGGGGGACTGCAGGTAAATTAATTAAAACATACTTACAAGGCCGGGTACAAAGTACAGAAATAATATGTAAACTAAGATCAGAAGAAACTACAGTTCAAAAGTATTGGAGAGCACGAATGCTAATGGCTTCATTGCCAAATGCAAGGCACTAGAAAACAACAACAACAACATATGTAAACTAAACCAAATAGAAACAAAATATGAATCCTCATTAGCAACCGTTAAATAAGGATCTGTGCTTGGGCCTTTACTATTTACATTGTACACTAACAATTTACCTGTGATTTATAATGTGAAAACTGTATCATATGCTGATGACACATCTATAACTTGTTGGGGAAAAGATCAAGACAACCTAACTAATAATATACACTCAGGTACAGATGTAATACTTAAATTTGTTGTTAATAACAACCTAGTTAATAATTTAAACAAGACAAGCATTATATATTTTAAAATTAGTAATTGCATGCACAACAATATGAAAATTAAAATTGGAAATGAAATAGATACAACAGATGATCACTTATTTCTAGGATTGCATATTGACAAAAACTTATCACGGACAAAACATGTAAATTATATGTGCAAGAAAATGAGTAAGGGTATCTATCTATTAAATTATGTGGCACACTATTTGGATAAACCTAATTTAAGATTGATTTATTATGGAATAATTCATTCTTATTTGAATTATGGGGTACAACGTCTAAAGAGAATTTAGAACGATTATTGGTATTACAGAAGAGGTGTGTAAGGATTGTTTGTTCACTAAAATCAAGGGACTCGTGTAGAGAAATTTTTAAAAAAGAAAGAATTCTTACAGTGGTTGCATTATATATTTTTAGAGTTATTTTACTAGTTAGGAGAACTACAAAGAAAACGAAAACATAAAATATTTGGGTGTAAATTTCACGAATGACATCCAGTTGGATAAGAATAAGATAATCAAACGTTTGGAAAAAGATTTGAATTCCATTTCTTATCCCAACTTGCTCAAAGCAGATCAAAAATTAAATATCATTAATCAATATATTTGGCCTGGTTTAGTTTATTCCCTTCAAAGTACACCACTGAATAAGATTCCATCCTCCTTTTTAGAAGATATTGATAAATTAATAAGAACATCCGTCAAAGAAATAGTTGGGCTACCACATGATTGCCCCAATGATATGATATACGCTCCACGTAATCTTCGAGGAATAGGACTAATCAGAGCTGGTTGGGAGGCTTATATACAACATTTCAATATAGCTCAGAAGCTTTCACAAATACAAGATGATCATCTACGCTTGTGTCAAGATACTCAGAAAGAGAAGAAAGAAGCCCTTTCCAATTTGAACATTGACATTAACGATGAAATCATGTCAAAATCAGGACGATGGCTTAGAAAACAATTACAACTTAAATCATTTGATGCATGGTGTCAGCTACCTCACAAGGGAAAGGGGATTGAGACATATAAAGAGAATCCCAGAGCCAATTCGTGGATGAGCAACAGAAAAATCCTGTCATGTTCTGAATGAACTAATGCCATCAAAATGTCATGTAACACGTCAGCAGTAAGATCTGTGCCTGGAAGAAATCAGCGAACAACACTATGTCGGCACTCAAATTGTAAAGAAGCGGAAACCCTTGGGCATGTACTAGGATATTGCCCAAAGGGAGAATTACTTCACAACACTCTTCACCACCGTGTGCCCTTCATAGAGCCAATTGGGAGGTCTATGAAGAGGTCCATTGCCTGTCTGAGGATGGCAGCCATCAAGAGAGATGCAGGAAAGGGTCTCATTCTTGATCCAACTGTAAGAATGGAGCAACATCTACAGCAGGCGACACAGGTTAACGAGGAAAAGGAAGCCATCTACCAACCACGCACTCCTCACCTTAGTGAGAGATATAATGTACCTGAAAATGCATGGGAGGTAAAAGGACTACTCTTTGGTGCCCGTGGAACATGTTTTAAATTCACAAGTACCTGCCTCAAAGCACTGGGTGTGCAATGGTCCGAAATTGTAAATATATGTTTACATGTCCTAAAAGACACTTTATATATTTTAAATAATCACTTGTATTCAATGTGTTAACTGTTATCTTCTTGTTATAATCATTTAATGTTTCTTTAGATATTTTGAATCTTAATTTTAATCATTTTTTTTTCTTCTTAAAATTTACTTTGTCATATATCTTTGTATTCTGGATCTTCATGGTCACCTGCAATGTCAGACAGATGCCACAATTTTTGTTTGTGAAATATATATAAGGAGTAACAGCAGTATACATAAACATGACACAAGAACTAAAGAGAATATGTATAGGGAAGCGAAGAGTAAGAAATTTTTTGATAAAAATCCATTTGTAATTGGGAAAACTTTATACAATAAGCTGCCAACCACAATTAAACAATCAACTGGTTCCAAGTTCAATAAATGCTTCAAAAATTACTTCATTGAGAGGGCTTTTTATGACATAGATGAATATCTGCAATTGTGATTTTGAAGATTTTTTTACCATTAAGACAGTTACTTTAATTATAATTATAATCTCATTCAACCAGTATTACTATATGGACCAGAATGTATGTATTTTATGTATGTATGTCGGCATTTTATGTAACCTGATATATCCAACAACATGTGTATGTTCTAAAAGGATGAAGAATGACTATGTTAATGATGACAAAAGGTTCTATGGAATGAACGCAAAGTGCGCTCCAGGGTAGTTCTCTGCACCATTTGACCTTGATGATGCCACTTTTCTTCAACTTGTTGGACATTGAATATCATATCACATTTGCACCATCTATTTGCTTTATTGATACAGTCTGTGCAAATTACATATACAATCAATCACTCAAGACAGTAAACTAAATATTCATTACACTAATGTACATTTCTATCATACAACTGCCACTAAATATTTATCAAACACATGCAACAGCATTTGCAGTTTACTTGTTTTATTATCACTTAACTTGGAAAAAGTCTCTTTTTATTTGGGCATGTCACTTTTTAGCAGCTTTGCAATGGACCTGTTAATTCCGTATGTATCTCATGCCACAAATGTTGAGGAAGACAATCATTTCTCACCATGCCATCACACAAAAACAACTACTGACTTCATTTTTACTGCCTTGACTACATAAAGTAGGGGAAGTAATGCATTTCATATGAAAACTCAATATTTAAACAGATCACTTTTAGAAAAAGTATGTCAAGAGAACATAAATTACGTATTTTAACAAGGTGTACATTTTTTATTTAGTAATATTTTGTGTGACTCTTACAGTTATATGTCATCCAGAATGACGAGGCTTCAGAGAATATTGTCATTTAAACACAGTACAGTCCTTGATAAAAGTTTTCCCATCACAGTCGCAGCCACAGCCAAATCTCCATTCAGAACCAACGCTACACACAGCATGGCTATTAAGCTGTTTGGTTCATAACAATAAGTCGTCACCACATAAACAACCCATTCCAGTGAGTATCGTGGCATTCTACTGAATAACAGGCACATTCTTTCATGAACTACCTATGCTGCTTCTTATTATGAGAGATTTTTTCCAGGTATTTAGTCCCGTCAATATTATACACAACAATGGATGAGATTCTCATCTCACTCAACTGTTCTTTACAATACATATATTAAAACACTTTCTGTAGTAGTTACATACAATCTGTTCTTTTATACTATGTTGCATTTCCCTACTCCTTGTTCTAGTACAAATAAATAATTGTTTGAGCAATGAATAACAGGCATGAGATCTGCCATCTGCTGGAGCTGTCGAGAACTCGGCCACCTCAGGCTGACAGGGCCAACAACAATGTTCAGATGGTGGAGGAAACCCAACCCTGAACCACATGTGCATGGCCACATGACCTGAGTGACACTGCAGTTGCTAACACCACACGCAACGTCAATGACGAAAAGGAACTTTGTGGTACAAGACAAACCAATCAAACATTTACTTTGCTACCAGGGAAAAACCTTAAAAAACAACATGGTAAGGATGTGCTAAATGTATGTTACCATGGTCCATTTTTCCTCTTCTGGACACACTGGAACCTCTGCTTTACACCTCTGCATGGACCTAGTACAGTTTCACTATCTACCAGTCGATATCTGGGGTCTGTATAATGTATGTACATGCAGCTACTGTCTCTATGTCATACACTGGATACAAGTCATTTTGTTCTTGAGCAGTCATTTCTTGTTAACGTACAAAACATGGTCCAGTTTCACCAACCAATGCTAAATTTTAACACAATATTAACACAAATTCTGTTTCATTGAAGTATATTAGTTCTAACAATGTGTTAGTTAACACTTCCATACTGCTGTGTTAAGCATTTAACAGGTTCCCATATGAAGGAGAACCCATTGAGCGGTACAAGTTACAGGAGGAAGTGAACCACGGCTCATGATGGTCACTACAGTGTCTCAAACATTTTTCGAAAAGTGAACTTAGCAAGGGTGACTGAGGAAGTGACACTGGGACTGATGTCCTCAGGAGCCACGAGGTGGCGGTCAATATCAGCAGATTTCTGTACAGTAGCAGCACACTGTTACAATAGTCATCTAAATATTGATAAAAAAGCCAAACTTCTATAACTTGAAGCTGTCTCTTGTCCAAGCCCTCTAAAATATTTACCTTAAAAACCATTGGAACAGAGGCAACAAGAGATCGTGCTTCACTTGTTTGCATGGTTACAATAATTGCTTAAAATTTTTTCAATATACAAGACTGTGTTACTAGTGGACGATGTTATTAAAAATATTCATTATAATTGGATTCTTAATCGAGTATTCCGAGTTCCTCTGCAGCTGTAAAACCCTGGGACAAGACCCAGCTGACTAGCTGACCAGCAAATTAACGGCCGAGTTTAGATTTCTACATATTTTAGACTTGCGAACGCAGGGCCAACATGAGTTAAAATATATTGGTTCCTTCACTTGAAACGACCAAATAGAACCGCCACATCAAGAGGCTACTGCGCAAATTTTGCAGCAACATGCGACGAGTAAAAAGGTTCCGATGTCTAAAAATTCTATCGCTGCAAACTGGTCCAATGTACTATCAATTAAATATCTGAAACAGAATAAATTAAGAAATTTGAAACCCATGTAATGAAGTTTGACCTTCCTTCAGAACAAAACTCAACCTCATTGTATCTCCACCAGTATATAGGCCAACTATGTTAAACTTGTGTGTCTTTGTGACACATTCATTCTCTCATGGGCCCTCTTATAAGTTTGACAATTAAAGAAAATGAATGCTTCGGGAACACACTAGTGAACTGCTTTCTGCTTTTCATTAACATTTGAAGAGAAAAGCATTCTCAGACATGGCTGACATCAACAGACCAAAATAAAATGAATACTCGCTGCTTCAAGTAGGATAACAACATTTTCGCAATATTTACATTTTGGTTTTCACTGTAGAAGAAACCCTGAATGTTGAGTCAGAGCTAGAACACCGTTACTGAAGCAAGTGCTTGCTGGTATATTTATAATTACAATGCACCAATTAGTTAGGACCTAAAATGTTTCAATTTTACAAAAGAAACAAACCACTGCACATTAAAAGGAATTAACCAGAGAACCTGAGATTAAAGTTAGACACCCAAACTAGTCAAACAATAACATTTGTATGGTCCAGACATTTACATTCTTGTTTGTAATTAAATAACACCTCGTGATTCTTCTCATAGTTTCTTGGTATATCAAAGTCAATTTCCTTAGCAGCCAGATACACTGCACCTGTTGCAATATCAGTAGTTAATTTCACTAACGTTAGTTCTTCTATTGGAGAACTTTCGAGTACATCTAGAAAGCCAGGTTTTAGATATTCCCAGCTCTTCCAAACAGAACCCACACACACAATGGGAAGTCCTCCATTCCCGTACCGCAGTTTCTGAAACAAAAATCACTAGTGCTAAACTAACAACAAATTACAAACTAGAAGCTTCACTTACCTTAGTAATTGCTTCAACTTCTTCAAATGCTGCCAACGTTTCAAGGTGCTTTCCCCACATTTTCAAACCTTTATTTAATAGCTTCAACTGTTCTTTGATTCAATTAGTGCTTCTAATAATTATGTTTAGAATGTGGCTCTCTTCCTAATTAATGAAAATTTAATTTAAATTGGCACTTATGATGTGCAGACTACCAGTATACTCAACTTAAATATAAAATAAGTGAAGCCTACTCCCTGAGTATATTTGTTCACTTCTATTGCTGTTCAGTGTGTATGATAAACTTCTATTGCTGTGTGAATAACAAGCTGTAGCTATTACTCACCTTATCAATTACGGGAAGCAGCGCTGTGACGTGCTTGGCGAGGGTCACACCAGCCTCACGGAACAGCCACAGTGCCAGCTCATCCTTCTCATCTGCTCTCTCAGATATCCGTTGTGTTAGACCAGCAAAACTTGGCTTGTCAAATTTAGTATAGCAGTAGTCTAGTAGATCAAAACTGATAAAACACAAAACATATTAAACTATACATTTTTATGTACTAAATACGCCACTCAACTCCCATTGCCTAATTGTACTATAAAATATGGAGCACTGTGCATATTCATATGTTAAATTTGAATTATCACATCAATATGACGGAACTGCCAACATGGAAGCCTGGGTCGTGTGGTAAATCTATCACAAGGTGTATACATACTGTCCCCAAGCAACAATCTCACAAATCCCACTACTGACACCATACTCACAATATCACAAGGTGTATACATACTGTCCCCATGTAACAATCTCAGAAATCCCACTACTGACACCATACTGACAATATCACAAGGTGTATACATACTGTCCCCAAGTAACAATCTCACAAATCCCACTACTGACACCATACTGACAATATCACAAGGTGTATACATACTGTCCCCAAGTAACAATCTCACAAATCCCACTACTGACAATATCACAAGGTGTATACATACTGTCCCCATGTAACAATCTCACAAATCCCACTACTGACAATATCACAAGGTGTATACATACTGTCCCCAAGCAACAATCTCACAAATCCCACTACTGACACCATACTGACAATATCACAAGGTGTATACATACTGTCCCCATGTAACAATCTCACAAATCCCACTACTGACACCATACTGACAATATCACAAGGTGTATACATACTGTCCCCAAGTAACAATCTCAGAAATCCCACTACTGACACCATACTGACAATATCACAAGGTGTATACATACTGTCCCCATGCAACAATCTCACAAATCCCACTACTGACACCATACTGACAATATCACAAGGTGTATACATACTGTCCCCATGCAACAATCTCACAAATCCCACTACTGACACCATACTGACAATATCACAAGGTGTATACATACTGTCCCCATGTAACAATCTCACAAATCCCACTACTGACACCATACTGACAATATCACAAGGTGTATACATACTGTCCCGATGTAACAATCTCACAAATCCCACTACTGACACCATACTGACAATATCACAAGGTGCATACATACTGTCCCCAAGTAACAATCTCACAAATCCCTCTACTGACACCATACTGACAATATCACAGGGGTGTATACATACTGTCCCCAAGTAACAATCTCACAAATCCCACTACTGACACCATACTGACAATATCACAAGGTGTATACATACTGTCCCCAAGTAACAATCTCACAAATCCCACTACTGACACCATACTGACAATATCACAAGGTGTATACATACTGTCCCCATGTAACAATCTCACAAATCCCACTACTGACAATATCACAAGGTGTATACATACTGTCCCCAAGTAACAATCTCACAAATCCCACTACTGACACCATACTGACAATATCACAAGGTGTATACATACTGTCCCCATGTAACAGTCTCACAAATCCCACTACTGACAATATCACAAGGTGTATACATACTGTCCCCATGTAACAGTCTCACAAATCCCACTACTGACAATATCACAAGGTGTATACATACTGTCCCCATGTAACAGTCTCACAAATCCCACTACTGACAATATCACAAGGTGTATACATACTGTCCCCATGTAACAATCTCACAAATCCCACTACTGACACCATACTGACAATATCACAAGGTGTATACATACTGTCCCCAAGTAACAGTCTCACAAATCCCACTACTGACAATATCACAAGGTGTATACATACTGTCCCCATGTAACAGTCTCACAAATCCCACTACTGACAATATCACAAGGTGTATACATACTGTCCCCATGTAACAGTCTCACAAATCCCACTACTGACACCATACTGACAATATCACAGGGTGTATACATACTGTCCCGATGTAACAATCTTACAAATCCCACTACTGACACCATACTGACAATATCACAAGGTGTATACATACTGTCCCCAAGTAACAATCTCACAAATCCCACTACTGACACCATACTGACAATATCACAAGGTGTATACATACTGTCCCCATGTAACAATCTCGCAAATCCCACTACTGACAATATCACAAGGTGTATACATACTGTCCCCATGTAACAATCTCACAAATCCCACTACTGACACCATACTGACAATATCACAAGGTGTATACATACTGTCCCCATGTAACAATCTTACAAATCCCACTACTGACAATATCGCAAGGTGTATACATACTGTCCCCAAGTAACAATCTCGCAAATCCCACTACTGACACCGTACTGACAATATCACAAGGTGTATACATACTGTCCCCATGTAACAATCTTACAAATCCCACTACTGACACCATACTGACAATATCACAAGGTGTATACATACTGTCCCCATGTAACAATCTCACAAATCCCACTACTGACACCATACTGACAATATCACAAGGTGTATACATACTGTCCCCATGTAACAATCTCACAAATCCCACTACTGACACCATACTGACAATATCACAAGGTGTATACATACTGTCCCCATGTAACAATCTCACAAATCCCACTACTGACACCATACTGACAATATCACAAGGTGTATACATACTGTCCCCATGTAACAATCTCACAAATCCCACTACTGACAATATCACAAGGTGTATACATACTGTCCCGATGTAACAATCTCACAAATCCCACTACTGACACCATACTGACAATATCACAAGGTGTATACATACTGTCCCCAAGTAACAATCTCACAAATCCCACTACTGACACCATACTGACAATATCACAAGGTGTATACATACTGTCCCCATGTAACAGTCTCACAAATCCCACTACTGACAATATCACAAGGTGTATACATACTGTCCCCATGTAACAATCTCACAAATCCCACTACTGACACCATACTGACAATATCACAAGGTGTATACATACTGTCCCCATGTAACAGTCTCACAAATCCCACTACTGACAATATCACAAGGTGTATACATACTGTCCCCATGTAACAATCTCACAAATCCCACTACTGACACCATACTGACAATATCACAAGGTGTATACATACTGTCCCCATGTAACAATCTTACAAATCCCACTACTGACAATATCGCAAGGTGTATACATACTGTCCCCAAGTAACAATCTCGCAAATCCCACTACTGACACCGTACTGACAATATCACAAGGTGTATACATACTGTCCCCATGTAACAATCTTACAAATCCCACTACTGACAATATCACAAGGTGTATACATACTGTCCCCATGTAACAATCTCACAAATCCCACTACTGACAATATCACAAGGTGTATACATACTGTCCCGATGTAACAATCTCACAAATCCCACTACTGACACCATACTGACAATATCACAAGGTGTATACATACTGTCCCCAAGTAACAATCTCACAAATCCCACTACTGACACCATACTGACAATATCACAAGGTGTATACATACTGTCCCCATGTAACAGTCTCACAAATCCCACTACTGACAATATCACAAGGTGTATACATACTGTCCCCATGTAACAATCTCACAAATCCCACTACTGACACCATACTGACAATATCACAAGGTGTATACATACTGTCCCCATGTAACAGTCTCACAAATCCCACTACTGACAATATCACAAGGTGTATACATACTGTCCCCATGTAACAATCTCACAAATCCCACTACTGACACCATACTGACAATATCACAAGGTGTATACATACTGTCCCCATGTAACAATCTTACAAATCCCACTACTGACAATATCGCAAGGTGTATACATACTGTCCCCAAGTAACAATCTCGCAAATCCCACTACTGACACCGTACTGACAATATCACAAGGTGTATACATACTGTCCCCATGTAACAATCTTACAAATCCCACTACTGACAATATCACAAGGTGTATACATACTGTCCCCATGTAACAATCTCACAAATCCCACTACTGACAATATCACAAGGTGTATACATACTGTCCCGATGTAACAATCTCACAAATCCCACTACTGACACCATACTGACAATATCACAAGGTGTATACATACTGTCCCCAAGTAACAATCTCACAAATCCCACTACTGACACCATACTGACAATATCACAAGGTGTATACATACTGTCCCCATGTAACAGTCTCACAAATCCCACTACTGACAATATCACAAGGTGTATACATACTGTCCCCATGTAACAATCTCACAAATCCCACTACTGACAATATCACAAGGTGTATACATACTGTCCCCATGTAACAATCTCACAAATCCCACTACTGACAATATCACAAGGTGTATACATACTGTCCCCATGTAACAGTCTCACAAATCCCACTACTGACAATATCACAAGGTGTATACATACTGTCCCCATGTAACAATCTCACAAATCCCACTACTGACAATATCACAAGGTGTATACATACTGTCCCCATGTAACAATCTCACAAATCCCACTACTGACAATATCACAAGGTGTATACATACTGTCCCCATGTAACACTCTCACAAATCCCACTACTGACAATATCACAAGGTGTATACATACTGTCCCCATGTAACAATCTCACAAATCCCACTACTGACAATATCACAAGGTGTATACATACTGTCCCCATGTAACAATCTCACAAATCCCACTACTGACACCATACTGACAATATCACAAGGTGTATACATACTGTCCCCATGTAACAATCTCACAAATCCCACTACTGACACCATACTGACAATATCACAAGGTGTATACATACTGTCCCCATGTAACAATCTCACAAATCCCACTACTGACACCATACTGACAATATCACAAGGTGTATACATACTGTCCCCATGTAACAATCTCACAAATCCCACTACTGACACCATACTGACAATATCACAAGGTGTATACATACTGTCCCCATGTAACAATCTCACAAATCCCACTACTGACACCATACTGACAATATCACAAGGTGTATACATACTGTCCCCATGTAACAATCTCACAAATCCCACTACTGACACCATACTGACAATATCACAAGGTGTATACATACTGTCCCCATGTAACAATCTCACAAATCCCACTACTGACACCATACTGACAATATCACAAGGTGTATACATACTGTCCCCATGTAACAATCTCACAAATCCCACTACTGACACCATACTGACAATATCACAAGGTGTATACATACTGTCCCGATGTAACAATCTCAGAAATCCCACTACTGACACCATACTGACAATATCACAAGGTCTATACATACTGTCCCCATGTAACAATCTCACAAATCCCACTACTGACACCATACTGACAATATCACAAGGTGTATACATACTGTCCCCATGTAACAATCTCACAAATCCCACTACTGACACCATACTGACAATATCACAAGGTGTATACATACTGTCCCCATGTAACAATCTCACAAATCCCACTACTGACACCATACTGACAATATCACAAGGTCTATACATACTGTCCCCATGTAACAATCTTACAAATCCCACTACTGACACCATACTGACAAAAATTCATGACATCCAGTCTCCGTACTTGCTTTTCTATCACTTTATTGACTTCTAAACTTTTGCACAAATATACAGTTCTTTTACTGATGTTAACACAGGCTGCAATCTTTCATGATATTACAACACACAACTGTTTTCTTCTCATAACTTTGACTCAGTTCTTAATAGTCAAGCAACAGAATTGGTTAGTGTTTTACATAAGCCACTGAAAATTCGATGAAGTTGTCACGAAACATAGGTCTGGAGATTTCATGAACTTGCAGCAATTACTAAGATAAATGAAGCATTTAGTCTCTACATTTGTTTTTATTTTAGACAAGGTGCATTATTGGAAAAATCTGACCTTCTATGTCAGCAGTGCTTTAACCTAAAATACATGGTTTTGATTTTTTCATTTTTGTGCTCCCTTAACTATGGAAACTGAATCATCATTATTAGTTGAAGAAATATATCATTTCAGTAATATTCACACATAATATTTTGATCTGTCCAAGATAGTGACTGCTTTAGAGGTGCAGTAAACACGCTGGGAAAGTGTTTTGTTTACATCTGAGAGATGCAATGAACATGCTGGTCGGTTAGAACACATGTAATAGCATCAGCTCATCATTGCCACTGCCACCCTGTAGTGTAACAAGGGACTAACAGACAGTAATGTAGACCAGATACTTACGAGGTTTTTACATTGAAATGTTCCTGAACAGTCTTCCACACTGCGGCTGTCGGATGCGGAGGCTTGCTGAAGTTGTCTTGCTCATCTATACATACTTTTATAGCTTTATGTGCTATCCACCAAGCTGAAAAAGTTGTATTGCTATCAACTCTACCAGCTGCACATTTGTATGTTACATTACCAACAAACTTCAAAACCACACGTTTATTCCTTTCTCTACTTCTATACTTAGAGCAAGTATTGATACTGTCACTTCACTGCAAATACATGTTTTGAGACCCCTGAATCCAAAAAACAAATCCATTTTTAGGAAAACGGCATATGTATGTTTCTGTATCAGAAAATCTGTAGTTAAATGGCTGATTTTTCAAAAAGATTGACTTTTCAAAAATGGTTCAAACAATTTGGGTTTTGATTTAAATGTTTTAGACATTTTCATGACAAGTTTTCTCAACTTATAAGGATTTCATTTGATTTTAAGTGCACATATGTCATTCCCTGTACACATATGACTATCTATATACCTAACTACGTTTCTACTTCACCTTTACTGGCCATCAATTAACGGAATTGTAAATAAATGAAATGAAATGCAGTAAACAACCATGGAAGAGAAGAAAAGGATAATTACAGGTTGGTTCACAATAAGCAATAATGGTAATCAAAACAACAATGTCAAAATGAAAATAAACATATTGTAATGTGAATGTTTCCCAGATCTTTGGAATAGGAGAGAAGAATTGGTAAAGTTCTTGTTGCTGGCACATACTGAGGAACTACTAGAATAGTGGCCATTGTGTGCCATCCTCGTGCTCCAGAACATTCACAGCATGTGGCACTGGGAACACTAACTACACTTCTGTAACGAATCAGAGCATCCCCAGAATTGTAACACTTCCACTATGCTAAGCGCTTATAGTTATTTATGTAACTAGTGACAGCAGTAGCTATATCTCGAGGGTGTGAGTGTCACAATCAACATATTATACATACATTTTATGTAGTTTTAGTATTAAAACAGTAAAACTAATTAATACATTTGTATCAGGGATGTATAATGTAATATGGTCAACACTTATAGAGGTAATGATATGGATTGTATTCCACTTACATTTTGAACAAAATGCTGAGAGTTCATTAACCTCTTGAGCGATGGCCATTTAAAACGTCTGCGAGCCAAGAACTGCTAGCATTTAAATTGTTGTTGTTGTTGTTAGCTAATGCTGGATTTCTGACAATGAAGTCATTAATCCTCTTGCTCTCCAATATTTTTCACTGATGGATGGGGCACTAGAAGTGGCCAGGCATATTTGAAGGTGGTCTCGATCCATTTCCTCTTGCAGATCACATAGAGGACAGAGTGGTGAAGAATATATCCCAATTCTGTTTAAATGTTTTGCCAGACAATCATGTCCTGTAATCAACCTGAAGGTTGCAACTGCTGTTTTTCGAGGATACTCAGGAATCACTGTTTGAATGTTTGATAGTTCCCATCTTTTATTCTTTGATTTTTCATAGTAATATTTTGCAATAATTTTTTTGAATTCAGAGTTGACTAATCTTTTAGCTGCATAAAATGGTAAATTAACTATAAATTTTTGTACACCGCTGGTACCCTTTTTTGCAAGAAAATCAGCTTTCTCATTACCACTCAGTCCACAGTGAGCTGGTATCCATTGGAAGACTAGGTGTTTTTGAAGTGCTGTTAGATAGCTAAGCATCTTCCAACATTCTATAATAGTTTGGTTTTTTGGTTTTTAAATTGTTAAATGCACTAAAAATGCTTCATATATATACACAGCTGTATTTTGTGTAAGTATTAAGTTATTTTAATGAAACAAAAACTGGTATAAAACTCGTTATATGCAGTATACATGTACGTCATCAGCAAAGTTGAGTTGCATTTACAAAACGTTGAAATGGCACTATTTTGTTTCACTGTGGTGAAAAGTTAACTTTGCTCTGTCGAACGCATCTAATATAAGTTCTCTGAAAGAAACAGTAGTCGACCCATTGTATGTGTGGCTTATGCGTCAGCAAAAACAAGGCATAATGTGACAAAGCACTTGTGTATGCGTGGTTCCTGAGTCATCAGAATAAATCATGTTTGCAACTTTTGCTTGTGCATGTTTAGTAACTTAGTAGACTCCATTTCTTTCTTTCTTGAAATACATATGTATACTTTCCTGCTTGTAGCTGAAGGGAGAAGTGGTATAAAAAGGTGTTTTTGCACCAACTGGATATAACCATATACAATTGTTTGGTGATTTGGACAACTCTCTAAACCCACACAGGACAATGACCAACCTTGACTACCGACTATAAATAGCTCGCAGCCTAATTGAACAATACCACGTTGGGGGTAGAAAATCCAGGACCCCTGCATCCCTCAGACTTCAAGGAAAACATTATCCTAAAAGGATACCACAACAGCAAAGAAGTCCTGTCCATCTCGAAAGTGTGTCGTGTGCCGCAAGAAGGGAATTTGCAAATGTGGAGATGTACGTACCCTTGTGTGTTTATCCCTGTTTTGAGGCATATCACTGCACAAGGAACATATAAAGGTAAGCCAGTAAAGTATATAGACTTTACTTAAATGTTTCATAAAGGGAAAATTAAAATAAGTTGAGTTAGATAAGGGATAAATAAAGGTTAAATGCACAAACGCACAGGACGTGTATACATGCCCATATCGCTCATCCGTCATTTTAAATGGACGTGATTTCATGTCCATATCGCTGAAGAGGTTAATTACAGAAAAATCAAAAGAGGTTTATGAAAAAGAATATGAAAAGCTTTGTGGATGCAGAAATGCAGGATACGTTAGTAAACAAAGTAGGTGTAAGCAGAAGCACGTGGTGGTGGTGGTGGTGGCGGCGGCGGTGGCGGTGGTGGTGGTGGTGGTGGTGACTTACTATTGCAAGTACTTCATGTCCCAGGATTAAATAATTGGGGCATACACCACTGGGGTAATTGTCTCTGATGTGAGACTACCTTTGTGGTTTATCAGGAGAAATACGAACTGGTTGGAGAATTCAATGTCATTCTGGCAGGTACTCACAGTAGCTTAATGGTTGAGGCACCTACCTGGTAAGTGGAGGGTGTGTGGTTCAAATCCCAGCTGTGCTATTGAATTTTTCAGTTCCAGTTCTACCTCTCAAATACTGCCCACACACGGCTCGTATTTAAAAACACCAACAGTAGGTTTGTTGGCATAAATAAATAATAAAGGAATGAAGTTTACTAAGAATAGAGAAATGGATCTGAATTCACAAAACATTTTCTCTATACAATTTTAATGTTGGCTAAACCAATTTAAGTTATCTGTTTAATTGGAAGCAGGTCAGTTCGTTCAACTTTGCAGGCTATTACCTCCTCCTTCGTCGCCGAGGATGTGTCCCCAACCTCCACATCTGTGTACAGACCTGTCAGGATTCAGCAGCAGACAATTTGATCCCGTTCCTGCTATCAGCACCATACCTCCTGCAACATTACCATTGCACAGTATAGCGATTATCTACACTCAAGTTTCATCCGATATGACACAATGTAGGAGGACGTTACGATCTACACACAAGTCAATTCAGTATTTCTTTACATTCTTAATACAGTTTCATGACTACCCAAACACAAACATTTAATATTACGTAGCCTTTCACAGCCAGTGTAATTAAATAGAAAATTATTATCTGGGCTGTGGGTCATGGTTTAGTGGAAAAATTCCTCCCAGATGCTCCGTCAGAAGCTGCATTGAACATCTTTAGTGGTGTGGCTGTAGTATTCTTCTAGTCTCGACGTTGACTGCTATGGAGCACGCAGCAGCAAAACCAATCAACAAGGAATGGACCAATCAGGAACTACCACTGCCCACCCAGGGTAAGTGTATAAAGCACATGAAACAAAAAAGCTCTGTATCAGTTGTCGTCGAGAATACAAGAGTATTACAGTCACACAGCTGAAGATGTTTGATACAAAATGTCCAGAAGGCGTTTTTCCACTAAAGCACAGCCCACAAGCCTGGATAATCATACCCTATTTATGCAAAATACCAATAACATAGGGAAAAACACAGTGAAGTGATATAACTGCAACAATTATTTCAATGTGCCTCACATACTCTAATGATTCACTAGTTTTAGAACACTCCTTTGTACAACTACAAAACATAAAATCCCCTGCGCCGAAAGATAAGGTGTATATAAAGTGCAATACATGGACTGTCATGTATATACAAACAGATAATATGTTTTGCATTTCACTCGTACCACTATGCAAAATGCCCTGCAACAGAAAACGAGCTATGTACAACAGACCAAGCTTGTACCAGCTCCCAACAAAACATCCTGCAACAGAAAATGAGCCATGTACAACAAACCCAAGTTCACCAAGACTTTTATATGTTTTCATGGCACCACAAATACAACATTTCACACAGCCTCTTCAGGCACAATATTAAAACCTTTACAGCACTCATGAAAATTCGGCAATATTTAATGCTAGTCAAGGACCATGTGGGAGTCTACAGCATAGCGTGTGAATGTGGAAAGGTAAACATCAGCCAAACTGGATGGAATATTGAGGAGCACAAACGAAGCATCAAACTCTTGCAACCTGAAAAATCAGCTCTGGCACAACAGTATCGATAATGTACCATCTTTCACAAAAGTAAATACCCAATTTCAGTGAGACCTGAATGAACGGTCACCTAATTCTAAGGTGTACTTGCACACATACTATGAGAAATAAATTAGTCATGTACTTCCCTTGCTGTTCTGAAAACATGGCAGCCATGTCACCTCGTAGCTCACTCACCTCACAATTTTGTAAAGCAATATTTCAACAGTTCTTCTAAATTAATGGGCAAACACTGCAAATTTAACTCCAGTGCACCTGCACAAAATACGTTCTTATAGTGATTTATAAAGTTGTGCACTAGAACTAACGGTTTTCAAATTGATAGTTGAAGGCACACAGGTACAATAAGCCTAGCTTCAGTACAGAACAGCCCCCCCCCCCCCCACTCCGTAACTCTCCTATTAAAAGTACAAGGGGACCACTGGAATGGGATAAAATTATGGAAGGTAAAATTGTAACAGTAGAAGTGCTAACACAAAAACAAAAAATATGAATACAGGAAAAGATAAATTTTTAGACATGATTAAAGGAAAAGGAAGAGGAAAGTAAGCAGCAAAACATCAGAAAGAGAGTGTTATATTTAGAAAGATAAGAGAGTTGAAGGACTTTATAGTAATGCAAAAGCACTGAAACACGATTACACAAAAGTACACATAAAGTAAGGCATCTGTACGTACCATCTCCAAGAGCTGCTGCAATTGGTCCCAAAGTGTCACTACATACTGTGTACTTTTTACTTAAACTTGGATATTTCTTCATTAAGCCATCTCTTAGTTCATTATTTGTTTCTTCTTGCTCACAGCCACTCAAACTCAGCCCCTGCAAAATACACAAATACTAACACTCTCCTTGTAAACAACTTTTAGTTACAAAATAAGCATTTTAATGCATGCTAAGTCCGTCCTGGACAGTCACATGCTCACCTACTCGTATATACACAGTAAGTGTTTGAGAGGTACAATTGGAACTGAAAAATTCAATGCCACAGCTGGGATTTGAACCACAGACCCTCCGCTTAGCAGGTGAGTCCTCAAACCATTAGGCTACTGTGACAACTTGCCAAAATGACATTGAATTCAACCATAAATAAATAACAGTGAGTGCTATTGACAGATAACTACAGATAAAGTCACACTGATCTCTCTAGCCACTATCCAACCTTCCTGTATCAATGTGAGTGCTCCAACATCTTCAACTTCATAGGTACTTACTGAATGTAGAAAGTTATAGAAAGATACAATACTCTGCTAACACAAATACACTTCACCAATATATGAAGCATTACATTCCATACATAAACCACTTCAGTTTCCCATTTAACACAATGTGCTGTAATATTGTCAGCAGACCTTGCCCTTAAAAGGTTCTTGTGGTGGATTATATATCTTAATTAAATGTATCCGAACAACATGTAGTATGTACACCTTTATTACAAACTTAAAAAATACTACATTCTAATAAAATATTCTCCCTCTAATTATTTTAAGCAGTGCATATATAAAAGGATCAAATAAAATATACAGATGAAAAGTTTTAGAATATCACAACAAATCACAAAACTGCATTGAACAATTGTATCCCATCCACCTTACAGTCCTCACCTGTCTCCATTTGGGGCATTTAATACAACACAAGCAGCTCACAGCAAGGACCATCATTGTTGTGTTGTGGCCCACAGTTAAGGGCAACAATACCTTACAAAGGAAAGACTACTATTTCAAACAAATGGATCACACACATCTATCCTGCCTAGTGAAATAGATACACTTCATATCATTGCTCATATGTACTACACATAGCAAAACAATGTGCAATATGTCATTAAACTTACCAGGACCTCGAGAGTAACATCCTTAGGAATGTTTGCTTTTTCTTTTGCATCTTCTATGAGACTGTGAATTCTGTTTTGGCATTCTGTCATTCCTACCATCTGTAAACAAAAGTTCAAGAAGCTAATTATTCATGACAACCAAATAACTGCTGGTGCTTTTAAACGCACAAGCCATGTGTCGACAATGTTTGAGAGCTAGAATTTTTCAGTTTCGATTCTAGCTCTTAAAGGTCAAGAAATTACAGAAATTACAATCTCATGTTCAAGGCAATGCATCTATAAAATTTGGTAATAAATATTTTCTTTTTCCCATTTAACTATACTTATACCTTGTATTCTCACGTTGCAAGTTTGGTTTTTTAATATCAACAATAACTTTAAAGCTACCAATTCCATATTTAATTGACAAACGTTCAATGCCATAGCCAAGATTTGAACCCTGGATCTTGCAGTGTGTGTCCACTATGGCAATATACTCACAAGACAAATTCTCCAACTGACATTTCTTCCTGCTAATACAACATGAGATCTATATTTTATATCGAATATCATATCCTAATGTCCACTTACAATATTGCAAGTATTTGTACTTCACCAGCAAAAATGCAAGTTACAGATTTTAATGTGACAGCATGTTGTCATGGTAGTTCAGTAGTTAGAGCAACTGGAAGATCCATGGTTCAAATCCCGTCTATAGCATTAAGTTTTTCAGTCTGATTCCACCCTTTCACACCTTGTTCTACACACCACTAGTATCAAACAACAACTAATGTCTATTTCATTGTTGCTACACCACTAAACTATAAACTGCATTTCTCTCATTTCCTTTTTTTTTCCACCAGTTTTCATTACTCCAAATATTCCTTACACTATACTACACTTATTACCTTACAATTTTCAGGTTACCTTCAGCAATAATACATTCAAAATTTGTTGTCCATGACATTAAATATATTTAGTAACTTGTACACAAATTTCTTTTTCTTCCTTTATAACTTTATGCTCTAATTATTTTGTGACAAATAGTAAACTTAAATACATTTTTTATTTGCATTTTATAATTGCCTATTATTAATTATACTGTGTCTCAGCCTAGTTGAATCCTGTTGTAAACAACAAGGCGGAGCTGACTCAACTCGCGCGTGTTAGACGTACAGGCACGCACAAAAGTTTTGCAACACTAGTAGCGCTAACTTCTAGACAATAAATAGGGTTGGGTTACACATTAACTTATTAAATCTATGAGTTGGAATATTAATATTCCGGATTTCTTTCCGGATTCCGGGTTTCTTTCTTTAAGTGCTGCGAAACACTGCGCGATCATTCGCCACTCGTCACTTTTTAACGGTTTGCCTCGATTGTGTTTCATTTCGGCTGAAGCACCAGCCTGCTCCATGGTGAAAAGCTTACTGATTTTATATTGCATATAGATAAGTGTCCTTGACCTTGTGAGGTACGCGAGATGTACAGGAAATACAGTGTAAAATATCAGAAGCAACCCCACACTATAAACAAAAACATCTTAATCAGCATTCAACTCGATACAGACCTCGTTGCGAGAGAGCTGTCTGATAAAGGAATGCAAAAATGTTATACGTATAATAGCAGTGTCCTTCAGTAATTGTTAAGTAAAATGCAGCTTAATTTAACATAATAAGCTAATGGTGTATATAATTTCACCTTTCTTCTATCTAATCTGTATATAGTATACCATTATGTATATATTCCTTTACGAACTCACGGGCCCAGAACACATATGCGATATGTGAAGCAGAAAGATAAAATGTGGGGCTATTTACGTTTATAAGAATCGAAACATTTGCATACTTTTCTATCTCCGAAATTAGCTCGCGCAGAGCAGTGATCGGAGAACTACTTACGTACAATACTGTACTTAAAGGAGGGGTTTATCGTACGTACGCAAACAAAAGATAACCCCCATCATCTTCGCCAAACCAATCAACAGCTTAACCGTTTTCTATCCCAATATCTCTGTCCCTGTCTCTCTTCCCGCCCAGATGTTTACAACAGGATTCAACTAGGTTGAGACATATTATAGGTGTTATTTGTACCAATCACACAACAATATGTCGAAATAACAATGAGTTTTAATGCCTTTGTGGGATGCTCCCCTCTCCAAGCACTGCACTTAGGTCAGTAACAGGAGTGCTCTCTGGTGGTTCAAGATCTCACTGTTCTGTGTAAGGAACATCCTATCATGTACGTCAATAACAGGAGTGTTCTCTGGTGGTTCAAGATCTCACTGTTCGGTGTAAGGAACATCCTATCATGTACGTCAATAACAGGAGTGTTCTCTGGTGGTTCAAGGTCTCACTGTTCTGTGTAAGGAACATCCTATCATGTACGTCAGTAACAGGCGTGTTCTCTGGTGGTTCAAGATCTCACTGTTCTGTGTAAGGAACATCCTATCATGTACGTCACTAACAGGAGTGTTCTCTGGTGGTTCAAGGTCTCACTGTTCTGTGTAAGGAACATCCTATCATGTACGTCACTAACAGGAGTGTTCTCTGGTGGTTCAAGGTCTCACTGTTCTGTGTAAGGAACATCCTATCATGTACGTCACTAACAGGAGTGTTCTCTGGTGGTTCAAGGTCTCACTGTTCTGTGTAAGGAACATCCTATCATGTACGTCACTAACAGGAGTGTTCTCTGGTGGTTCAAGGTCTCACTGTTCTGTGTAAGGAACATCCTATCATGTACGTCAGTAACAGGAGTGTTCTCTGGTGGTTCAAGGTCTCACTGTTCTGTGTAAGGAACAACCTATCATGTACGTCACTAACAGGAGTGTTCTCTGGTGGTTCAAGGTCTCACTGTTCTGTGTAAGGAACATCCTATCATGTACGTCAGTAACAGGAGTGTTCTCTGGTGGTTCAAGGTCTCACTGTTCTGTGTAAGGAACATCCTATCATGTACGTCAGTAACAGGAGTGTTCTCTGGTGGTTCAAGATCTCACTGTACTGTGTAAGGAACATCCTATCATGTACGTCAGTAACAGGAGTGTTCTCTGGTGGTTCAAGGTCTCGCTGTTCTGTGTAAGGAACATCCTATCATGTACGTCAGTAACAGGAGTGTTCTCTGGTGGTTCAAGATCTCACTGTACTGTGTAAGGAACATCCTATCATGTACGTCAGTAACAGGAGTGTTCTCTGGTGGTTCAAGGTCTCACTGTTCTGTGTAAGGAACATCCTATCATGTACGTCAGTAACAGGAGTGTTCTCTGGTGGTTCAAGGTCTCACTGTACTGTGTAAGGAACATCCTATCATGTACGTCAGTAACAGGAGTGTTCTCTGGTGGTTCAAGGTCTCACTGTTCTGTGTAAGGAACATCCTATCATGTACGTCAGTAACAGGAGTGTTCTCTGGTGGTTCAAGGTCTCACTGTTCTGTGTAAGGAACATCCTATCATGTACGTCAGTAACAGGAGTGTTCTCTGGTGGTTCAAGGTCTCACTGTTCTGTGTAAGGAACATCCTATCATGTACGTCAGTAACAGGAGTGTTCTCTGGTGGTTCAAGGTCTCACTGTACTGTGTAAGGAACATCCTATCATGTACGTCAGTAACAGGAGTGTTCTCTGGTGGTTCAAGGTCTCACTGTTCTGTGTAAGGAACATCCTATCATGTACGTCAGTAACAGGAGTGTTCTCTGGTGGTTCAAGGTCTCACTGTACTGTGTAAGGAACATCCTATCATGTACGTCAGTAACAGGAGTGTTCTCTGGTGGTTCAAGGTCTCACTGTTCTGTGTAAGGAACATCCTATCATGTACGTCAGTAACAGGAGTGTTCTCTGGTGGTTCAAGGTCTCACTGTTCTGTGTAAGGAACATCCTATCATGTACGTCAGTAACAGGAGTGTTCTCTGGTGGTTCAAGGTCTCACTGTTCTGTGTAAGGAACATCCTATCATGTACGTCAGTAACAGGAGTGTTCTCTGGTGGTTCAAGGTCTCACTGTTCTGTGTAAGGAACAACCTATCATGTATGTCAATAACAGGAGTGTTCTCTGGTGGTTCAAGGTCTCGCTGTTCTGTGTAAGGAACATCCTATCATGTACGTCAGTAACAGGAGTGTTCTCTGGTGGTTCAAGGTCTCACTGTTCTGTGTAAGGAACATCCTATCATGTACGTCAATAACAGGAGTGTTCTCTGGTGGTTCAAGGTCTCACTGTTCTGTGTAAGGAACATCCTATCATGTACGTCACTAACAGGAGTGTTCTCTGGTGGTTCAAGATCTCACTGTACTGTGTAAGGAACATCCTATCATGTACGCCAATAACTGGAGTGTTCTCTGGTGGTTCAAGATCTCACTGTTCTGTGTAAGGAACATCCTATCATGTACGTCACTAACAGGAGTGTTCTCTGGTGGTTCAAGATCTCACTGTACTGTGTAAGGAACATCCTATCATGTACGCCAATAACTGGAGTGTTCTCTGGTGGTTCAAGGTCTTGCTGTTCTGTGTAAGGAACATCCTATCATGTACGCCAATAACTGGAGTGTTCTCTGGTGGTTCAAGGTCTCGCTGTTCTGTGTAAGGAACATCCTATCATGTACGTCAATAACAGGAGTGTTCTCTGGTGGTTCAAGGTCTCACTGTTCTGTGTAAGGAACATCCTATCATGTACGTCAGTAACAGGAGTGTTCTCTGGTGGTTCAAGGTCTCACTGTTCTGTGTAAGGAACATCCTATCATGTACGTCAATAACAGGAGTGTTCTCTGGTGGTTCTAGGTCTTGCTGGTCTAACTCGAACACTACAGAGAGTCAAAAAGTTCTGAACCAGCTGCACAGCATTTTGCCCGTTCATGTCCTCGGCGCTCGTTGCTGTCTGCCGATACCATAGAAAGGAATGGATCAAACCATACAATATTTCTGGAACTATTTGTAACGGCTTTGCTTACCAACTTTATGAAAGGAGATCATTATCATAACTCTGAGAAACCTAAAATTCTTCATGATATGCTGTTCATTACACAAAAAAAAAAGAAACTGTATGGTGCATCACTACCGAAGAAAGAGTTATAGGACAATTTTTTGGGGTCAACAGTTGACACCTGCACATGATTGTGAGTACAATTTTAACCCCACCACCTCCTTTTATTTTAGACAATTGGCAAACAGGGAGCATGATTTTGGCTTTTTTTTTTAACAAGACTGTGCAACAGTTCATGACTTTCGATGAGAACAATTAAAAGTGTGTTTCAGGACAGTTATTAGTAGAGATTTATGGTCCCCCAACCTAACCCCCTGCAATTTGCAACTCTGGGGTATCTTAAGACAAACCCACATACCCTGGAAGAATTAAAACAAAATATCCACCAGGAAATTGTCAGCATTTCTCAACATGAACTATGGTGAGTGATGGATAGTTTCCTACAGTGTCTCCTTTCATAAAGTTGCTATGTAAAGCCTTTAAACTGTAAGGTTTTATATGATAGCGGCAGATGGCAAAAAGCGTTGAGGATGCACAGAGCACACCATGTGCAGCTTTTTTACTCTCTCGTTAGATTTAGTAGGAAACATGTAGTACCTTTTCTTCTCTATTTAATCCCACAAAATGCACTAAATATCTATATTCCCATCTGATGTCAATAACAATTCTATCTCGCACTGTCTGCTTGAGATAACACCATTGAGAATTAAGATTGAAATATATGTGACATAACTTGGGTTACAAATTGTTAGACAATTCTTTAGTTACAAACAATGTTGGAATAATTAGTGCAGTGGTTAAATTAATTGAAATTAAGCAATGCTTGCACAGTATTTCTTTAAGATGAGTTAAACATTTGGGAGCATTATGATTATGATTTCATATGGTCAAATCAAAGTGATTTGTTATCAATATCTTAATAATGTTATATGTTCCCAGCACATGGTAAAGATGACAAAATCACAATAAAGCTGTACATTCTTTTTATTTTCACATTAGCACTCATAACATACATTTTAAAATCTGTTCAAATTTCACTCTGTTTTGCTATCCTAATACAGCAAATGACTGCAGCTGGCTGCATTATCGATGTCGTCTATTAGCCCAAGAATACTCAGAATTAAGAGTTAATTGAAACATTTTTAACCTGAGTTATCTCATATACACTTCAATCTTATTTCAGAACCTTTTAATTCAGCGCATACCACTAGAGGGAACATTAGTGGTTTCTTTCCTGTGGCATAAATATGCGTATTTGGCACTTCAACTTTGTTGGTTCGCTACTTGCACTACAACACTCATATATACGCATGTCAAGCAACTCCTCCAGTTTTACGTTCATGACTCTATGTGCAGGACTATGGCTTCACGACCTGACAAATTTCTTTTGGTTGGTTAGTAGGAATTTGGAATTCGGTACAAACATTTGCGTTTCTATTGGGTGAGCCAAATCCCCTATTATTAATTTTTGGTATGAAATTGGGACTCCCTTAGAATATATCATGAAGATTCACTTTGTCAACAGTGACATGATTACAAAAACTCTTTTCCACACATTTGCAAAACGGCCATGAATGTTTTTCTTTATATTTTAACACAATCAAGAAGAATGTAACAAACCCAAGAATACTTGGGATAATAGAAAGGTATTAAAACTAATTGTTGTTTCTATACATTGCTGCATGTTTTTAGGCTGATTGGCCAAACTTCTGCAGACCAATCCCGTCAAAACTTAATAAAACGACATTGAAACGGTATAAAAGTTATTCTAGTGTTCCCCATAGTCGAAAAGCTTCCCAATATTGCTTCAGGGAAAGATATTTATTGTCAACTTTGGTCACCTGTAGTAGAAGATTGTTAATGTTACAGCTGGTAAGGTTTGGGAGTGCCATGTTAGCGTAGCTTTGGTTTGGTTAGGTTAGGTTAGGTTAGCTGTAGCTTAGTTTTTTAGGTTTGGGGATCAAATTGAGAAAGGTGAGGGACAAGGAGAGTATAGAGGACTGCGTTTCAATGTCTTTTCGTGAGCGTTATCTCTAAAAATTTTGGTTTTTTGCAGAACTTTGGGAATCTTTTTTTGTGGCTTGAGGCATTTTTGGAAGCTAGAATTTTGAGTACATATTTATATGTGCCTAACAGATATTTTGGGATAAATTTCTTTTTTTCGACAGAGTTGGTCTGCAGAAGTTTACCATGTGAAGATACCCAATACATACCCAATGGTTTGTTCCTGGTCCTGTAACTTGCACCAGCTTCTCCCCCTTGGCATTATACAGAACAGCTTTAGAATGTGTTGCACCTCTAAACATACACAAACAAATTACTTTTAGCATTTAATACATCTACCTCAAATACCTCATGTTGTTGATAGTAGATATAAAACAAGACTAACAATGTATATTTACAAATACAAATTAAACTTGGTTTTAAACTTTCACTAGGATTTAACAGCCACCTTCCATTATTTAGTTACATAATTAGCAATGGATGGTATCTTTTGTCAGTTGTTTAACACTCACACTTCAGTAGCTATCGAGCAGCCTTCAAATGTAATTAACATTCATTTTTCACTAGAACACCTAAGAACTACTTACAAAGATACATAAGTATTAACAGACATTCAGATAATCTTGTACAGAATGAAGTATGGCAGCAACTAAAGATCATTAGGAAGAGCATTAAATATTTTGCTGGTTTCATAATACACATCTTTCTGGAAGCAAGAAAGTTTTACACTAGGATGATGGATGTTATGTGTTTATCTCGTGTTTGTTATTAATGTGGCTCCATTGCATACATTGAGAATATATACATGCAGGATAAGGTTAATATCTGCTAGGTGTGTTGCAAATTATTCTTATAACCTTCTCTTTTATGACGAATATTCCTTTACTCTCTACAGAATTGCCCTAAAGTAATATTCCATATTCCATGATAAATATCCTAAGTTAAGTGTGTCTGTAGAACTCACATTTGCCATTGTCAGATAGCGTAACAGACAGAGCTGAGTTTGTGTAAGATGTATTTAATGCGAGTTTTCCAGTCTCAATATTTGTGTACTTGAAGGCCCAGAAACAACACTGTCTATATATACAGTAGAGCTGCGGTTATCTGAACCCCAGGGCAATTAACCCAATTCTGGGTTAATTGAGGTCCCATTTTAAGAAGTGTGCCAGGCAAAGTCCTTAAAAATCACAGAAAATCAAGAAACTTTGCCCATGCACACATAGATGAACATGAGTGTCAGCAGACTTTTTTCCAGGAGGGGGGGGGGGGGGGGCACATGTTGAAAGTTTGCAATCAGATAATATTAAATCATTATTTTAGTGTCAAAATTTATAATATTTGTTGCAGATAGCCGTATTAATTTGCGCTAAATAAAAATCGTTCTTTACATCAACATTAAAATAATAGTTTAATAGTCAGTAATTGGCTGCACATTAAGTTTACCAACGCGGCCCCCCTAGCCCCCACTTCGCAATGCCCATGTAGCTGAAAGACTGACAGATAAAACAACAATTGAAAACAATGTAGCCAAGAGAATCAACGCAGACCAACTATTAGAAGTGAGCGATAAGATGATAGAGGCAGAACAACAGAAAGTGACAATCAAGACATTGAAATGGAGAATGAGAAAATTAGCCACAGTAAAGGATGCAAAGTGAGTACCTATAGAGTAACAGTGAGACAAGATAGGGAAGGAGAGAGAGGTGGGAAAGGTGTAGAAGGGCTGTGAGGTTCCGCATTAGCACCCCCAGTAGTACCAAATTGTGTCGACTTCGGGTAAGGGATGGGCTGAAAGGCCCTGGATGTTACACACGGGGACTTGGGAAGGGAATAGGATAGGAGTGGTCGAAATGTTCCTCATTTAATTGAAAATTCTGCTCTGTGTTATACTTGTGATATACATATAGATTTTTAGGCGGCGGCCTGATGAAATGAATCTACAGAGACGGGTTTATGATGCAGGTGCGGGCATGAACGTCGGCAGAATTTTTTCCAGGGGGGGGGGGGCAAATGTTAGAATTTTGCAATCAGATAATATTAATTCATTATTTTGTTGTCAAAAGTTATAGTATTTGTTGTGGATAACTGTATAAATTTGCCTTAAATAGAAATTGTTTTTTTACATAAAAATTAAAATAATAGTTTAATAGTCAGCACATTAAGTTCATTAATTTCCAAGGGGGGGGGCCGCGGCCCTCCCTTGCCCCCCTTCGCGACGCCCATGGGTGCGGGCCAACTGCTTGACCTATGCCACTTCATTACATACGTGCATGCAAATGCACTTTGTACAACACTTAACGATGAATTTCTATAGTAATGCACTCTATTTATTCTTACTAAAAGTTTTACAAAGTATGCTTGTAAATAATTCTTTTAATTAGTTTAATTTAAAGCTATTCTGCAAAGGACTGTTCTCATTCGCGCCTGCTGACATGGCGGGCGGTGAGTAAGCTGGCGAACGTATAGCGCGGTGGTAAATTAGTTTCTTTCGACTATTGGCGAATTGCGTTCATTGCTACAACAACGAGCAGTTCATCGAATCACATTTGCTCACTAATTTCTACCACTGAGCTAGTGCAGTAAAACAGTTTATTTCCATTGACTGGCCTTAACTTTAAGTTCACTAAGTTGCCACAAGGTACACAGGTTATCTCGGTCTGTGGCTCTGGTGGTCATGGTTAGAGCAGCCGGACGGGATCAAATCCCGGTCATGGCATTCGACCCTTTCCCACTAATGTGCTCGTATACACGGAGTTGGTCCTGCTCCCAGAGACAACAGTGCGAGCGGTAGCCACAATTCAAAATGTTTTCCTACAGTTGCAGGATAGTGAAAAAGCCTTCGACAAAGTGTAGCATGCGGGACTGTTACACAAAATTAAATAAGTTATCTAATAATTAAATCAAATCTCTAAAGAAGGTTTTCTGTAAAATGTAAAACATTATCTTCTTCGCCTGGAGTTTCAAAAGCAGGTTTGCACCAGATTTGAACCCATAAGCAAATAAGCACTCAAAGTAATAACTTCCCTTATGAAAAATGGGAGTTTATGAAGACAAATAATAACATAACCTATCTTGAAAATGGTTAACTGATAAACTAAGTAACAAATTGTATTCTATTACAAAAGTTATTCAGAATGAAGAGAACTTAAGACAATATTCACAGATAATTCAACATATATATTTCATTTCTCATAAAATATATTAAATTTATCGTATTTTAATTAAAAACGTTTGCTAGTTTTGAGGAAACGTCGAGAACATTTCCAGATACATCTGTAGGTAAGTGTGCTGTGTATGGGGTTTTCACGTCGCATCTTTCGAACATACTAAACACTTGCGAGTTGTGTTGTTTAACGAGAGAGAGAGAGACACTGACAGTTTTATACTGACGAAGTGTACGAAGTGCAACACATGTTTTGCTAATAACATACATATGTAAACTGATAAGAACTGGAGAGCAACAAGATAGCGAGTCAACAAGCTCTGTTAACCCGCCGAGTACTTCAGCAATACATCATGTAGTTTTTCAGATATAATATACATAGGTACCAAATTTCCACCAAGAACACCGAAGGTACATAATTATTATGTGACGCTAATATGCTAGTCTCCGGTTCAAATCGTAGTAAGAATGCGGTGGTCATCTGTCCTACATTTGCGATACTACGTGAAATAACCTCAATCCTGATAATGAGATTGAAACGGTGCTTCACGTCTAATATAAAATGGGACGCTGAGAACTACAGTATTTAAACGTACATAAATTAAAAGTCAATTTCGTTTGCAAGATAAAAAGCATCACTTTGCTATCTGAAGATTGTGATACCAACTTCCGGCCCAGACCGATGGTTTTTAAGTGTGGTTAAAAATGTCAGCTCCATGTCAGTAGATTTACTGGCATGTAAAAGAACTGCTGCGGGACGAAATTCCGGCACACCGGCGACGCTGATGTGATCCTGACAATTGACAGCATTGTTAAATAACAAAATAATTAATTAATTGTGGTACCAACTCAACACAGTAATGAGTAGAGGGCAAAAAGCAGCAAGTTTAGTGTACATGGGTTCTCGCGCATGCGCAACTGGACTTCTCCGCTCCGTACCCTGTCACTGGCTCCATGCTCTATTTGTAAAGGAATGAATCATTCTCTCTACTTCAATTGTTATTACTACTACTTGGCAAAGCTATGAGGCGTAGTCACCTTGGTTGTCGAGCGCTGTGACCGTTTCTATCTTGTTTACCACAACAGAGAAATTACAGTCAGTAATGCAATGCAAATGAATATCTCGCACCTGCCCATGTGATTGCATCTGAACAGAGTGTACATTCGCTGTCTCGCTGTGTATGTACGTAAACAACTGTAGTTTCACATTCTTTCCGATACGCCCCATGGGTTTGCAAAGTATTCTTCTTGTTGTTGTTATTTATTATTATTATTATTATTATTATTATTATTATTATTATTATTATTATTATTATTATTATTATTATTATTATTATTATTATTATTATTATTATTGATGGTGACTACTTGGTGCACAGCGTCCGGCACAATAGCCCGATTTGGGTCACGTAGTGCGGCGTCGATGCTTGCGCATGCGCAAAATTGGTTGAAAATGTTTAACGACGTTAACCTGATTTAATTACCAGGTTCATACCAATGCCGGAATTTCGTCCCACAGGAGTTTTTTTTACATGCCAGTAAATCTACCGACATGGAGCACAGTTAAAAACCATCGGTCTGGACCGGACTTGAACCAGCGTCTAACCAACTGAGCCACCCAGACCTACACGAGTTGTATTGAGAAACGACTGCCACTTCATACACAAATTATACATACTTAAACAAAATTAAAGTAATTTGAGCTGTTTTTATGGCATGGCATCAGTCAGAGAACCAGCCGTCACTTTTAGCTTTTACCGGCGACAAAGGGCTGATTCAAAGCAACTCTAGGCGGTGTGAAGTATTGTTGCTTCAATGTTTGACCGAGAACACTATGTAATCCTGATTCGAAACTCACACTTGAGCATCGTGTAATCGCCGGTGCGGCATCTTGTGCCTCCATCTTCCATCGTCGTACGTGCACCGACGGACCTTACCCTTCAACTGTTAGCAGCCATCATGTCCGATCTAAAACATCTCCGTTACAAGACCAATGAAACAGAGGCAACAAGAAATCTTGCTTCACTTGTTTCCCATACTTACGCAAAAATAACTTCTACATTTTTTTCTCTCCCCTGTAAGAAGATTCGAGAATTGTCGTTCTATGTATTTGTGAAGTCTAGAAAAGACCTTTACACAAGGAGAGCATTATTATTTGAACATTGTGTTATTGAAGCTACTTGTTCTAATTGGATTGTAAAGGAAGACCTTGTGAACAGACCTGCGCATGCCCTAATACTTTGTTGTTTCGTGATACAAACGCCCGTTCGGGGCCACCCAGCCTCATATCTGACTCCCATATGTGTCTTACCAGTCTCAGGTGTCATATTACAAAATAAAGCAATGCAGTATTTTGTGATCAAATGACATATTCTTCAATGTGTCTTTCGACAAATTTGTCAATTCGTTTCGAAGTTCTGTTCTGTTTGTATGCTACTATCCATTCTGCCGGGCTCTTGTATCGTAAGTTTCAATGACTTATCGTAAACGTCAAACATGCTCTTTGTGATCACTTTTCATTCATCAGGTCATTTCTGAAGATAAGAACGTGCACAAGATCCAGAAAGTTGCGTGGGACAGAATGATATCTTATCAGTGTGCATCATGTAACAGATAAACGCACACGAGAAGACTACATCTCTCAACTCGCCCACCAAAACTCAATTTAAAACAAATAGTCTTCAGTGCAGTTACCGGGTTCGATCCGTGCACTCAGCCTCGTTAGGGCTGACGCCACCAATGGCGCCTGTAGTGGCTAGAGGTGGAATACGCAGCGGTTGGCCCTTCCTAGAGGTTTAGTTAAGGTTTTTATATTCCTTGTGGCCACTATCAATAAACATCATTTACTGACCTATACACACATTTCCACTACAAATGTTGTGTCTCAGAACTACGATTAAAACTCACAAAATCTGATGTGTTGCTCTCACGTGACTTTCTCTACTCTTGTACTGTTCTTACAAACGCTTGTTCCTTCGTCTTTACGTTAATACATATAAACATTTGTACAAATTATGTTATTACTAATTTTCTTGTAACTACAAGTGGAAAACAGTGAACTAAATGATAGTTTTAAGAGCTATGGTGCCTTTCAAATTACATGGTCTTTGTATGACCAAAAGATAAGCGTTTAAATAACGGCCTCCCATTTCAGAACGCCTAAAAGCATCTTTCCTAGGCTGTCAACAAGATACAGTAAAAATCTGGAACTCGACTTTTCTACGTTCATCTTGAAGGTGCATTGTTCTCCTTGGCAGCAAATCTTCTTCTGCATATCAAACATTTTACTCAGACGTGGGTGAGGTTTTATTCCAACGGATTTTCAAGAATTCTGTCAAAGTACCAATGTATTCTGTTCCGCGGAATTCTGTGATGTATATTTTAGATAACTTATAATCCAAAAATTCGATATCGAGATTTCACCGGAAATGTTTTGAGACCCCCTGAATAAAAAGAAAGAGCATTTTTAGAAAAAGGTCCGTATATGTCAGTCTGTGGACAACATAACTCCAAAACGAAAAGTCGGTTAAAAACCAAAGTTGGTATTTAAGTTTAATATTTTTCAAAGATGCGACACGAAAAAATTCCTCCACCCTAAACTATGAAAAAATTTCGAAAATTTTGAATTTCTCAACAATGGCTAATGATTTTGATTAAAATGACATGGTTAAGATATTTGTATGACAAATGAAATGTGTATTGTGAATTTTCTGGCTTTGACCTATGTACTCCTGTTTACTCTGGATGACTTTTGCATAACTGATCAACCGTAAGAGATAGACAAAATCTTACTATAGAAAAAAATATATACATCTTGCTAAAATATACAATTTATATCCAAATGCATTTTTTGTAGACCGAACCATTTCGGAGATATTCCTTGTTATTTTGCAATATTTAAACTTTTCTCAAATGGAAGATCCTTATTCACTTTATCTGCTTGGCCATGCTAAGAGAACGGAATTTCAGAGGTATAGAGCATTTGAGTAGGTATCACTTAAACTCCCCTTGTACCTACAGCAAAATTAGTGACAAGATAATGTGTACAAATGCACATCTGTATTAATATGCAGTAGATAGTACAAGAGTAGAGAAAGTCATGTGAGTGCAACATCAGATTTCTGGTGTCTTTCTCGCAACTGTTTGTAACAAGTTAAGGAGTTATAAAGGAAGGTTTCTTGTAGTAAGCAAAGTCACGTGAGTTGCTACAATGTACAAGGTCCATCATGCGAAAACAAAGGTTATCAAGTCGGGTCGGGTCGGGTCGGGTCGGGTCGGGTCGGGTCGGGTCGGGTCGGTCCGGTCACACGTGTTAACAAGGCACGTATTCTCACTTGCGATTCTACCCTTACAACTACATATTGCTAATATTGCCTTCCACCTACAAATTCAATAGCCACATTTCACTCAAACTATATACCTCTCTCAATACTATACACGTGACTGCACTCACACCACTTTCTCTACTCACTCTTCTACATACTAGTCTAAACATTTCACAACGCATTATTGAGAAATGTTCGTGAGTGTAGCTAGGTAGGCGGGTAGACAGGTCGGTAGTTGGGTAGGCAGGTAGGTAGGTGGGTAGGCAGGTAGGTGGGTAAGTAGTTGGGTAGGCAGGTAGGTAGGTGGGTAGGCAGGTAGGTGGGTAAGTAGTTGGGTAGGCAGGTAGGTAGGTGGGTAGGCAGGTAGGTGGGTAAGTAGTTGGGTAGGCAGGTAGGTAGGTGGGTAGGCAGGTAGGTGGGTAAGTAGTTGGGTAGGCAGGTAGGTAGGTGGGTAGGCAGGTAGGTGGGTAAGTAGTTGGGTAGGCAGGTAGACGGGTAGCTAGGTAGGCGGGTAGGTAGTTGGGTAGACGGGTAGCTAGGTAGGCAGGTAGGTAGGTGGGTAGGCAGGTAGACGGGTAGCTAGGTAGGCGGGTAGGTAGTTGGGTAGGCAGGTAGGTAGGCGGGTAGGCAGGTAGGTAGGTGGGTAGGCAGGTAGACGGGTAGCTAGGTAGGCGGGTAGGTAGTTGGGTAGGCAGGTAGATGGGTAGCTAGGTAGGCAGGTAGGTAGGTGGGTAGGCGGGTAGGCAGGTAGGTAGGTGGGTAGGCAGGTAGACGGGTAGCTAGGTAGGCGGGTAGGTAGTTGGGTAGGCAGGTAGACGGGTAGCTAGGTAGGCGGGTAGGTAGTTGGGTAGGCAGGTAGACGGGTAGCTAGGTAGGCGGGTAGGTAGTTGGGTAGACGGGTAGCTAGGTAGGCAGGTAGGTAGGTGGGTAGGCAGGTAGACGGGTAGCTAGGTAGGCGGGTAGGTAGTTGGGTAGGCAGGTAGGTAGGCGGGTAGGCAGGTAGGTAGGTGGGTAGGCAGGTAGACGGGTAGCTAGGTAGGCGGGTAGGTAATTGGGTAGGCAGGTAGATGGGTAGCTAGGTAGGCAGGTAGGTAGGTGGGTAGGCGGGTAGGCAGGTAGGTAGGTGGGTAGGCAGGTAGACGGGTAGCTAGGTAGGCGGGTAGGTAGTTGGGTAGGCAGGTAGACGGGTAGCTAGGTAGGCGGGTAGGTAGTTGGGTAGGCAGGTAGACGGGTAGCTAGGTAGGCAGGTAGGTAGGTGGGTAGGCAGGTAGACGGGTAGCTAGGTAGGCGGGTAGGTAGTTGGGTAGGCAGGTAGACGGGTAGCTAGGCAGGCAGGTAGGTAGATATGTAAGTAGGTAGGCAGGTAGACAGGTAGGTAGGCGGGTAGGTGGTTAGGCAGGTGGGTAGGTGGTTAGGCAGGTGGGTGGGTAGGTAGGCGGGTAGGTGGGTAGGTAGGCGGGTAGCTAGGTAGGCAGGTAGGTAGACATGTAAGTAGGTAGGCAGGTAGACAGGTAGGTAGGCGGGTAGGTGGTTAGGCATGTGGGTGGGTAGGTAGGCGGGTAACTAGGTAGGCAGGTGGTTAGGCAGGTGGGTGGTTAGGTAGGTGGGTGGTTAGGTAGGCGGGTAGCTAGGTAGGTAGGCGGGTAGGTGGTTAGGCAGGTGGGTGGTTAGGTAGGTGGGTGGGTAGGTAGGTAGGCGGGAAGGTGGTTAGGTAGGTGGGTGGTTAGGCAGGTGGGTGGGTAGGTAGGCGGGTAGCTAGGTAGGTAGGCGGGTAGGTGGTTAGGCAGGTGGGTGGGTAGGTAGGCGGGTAGCTAGGTAGGCAGGTAGGTAGATATGTAAGTAGGTAGGCAGGTAGGTAGACATGTAAGTAGGTAGACAGGTAGGTAGACATGTAAGTAGGTAGGCAGGTAGACAGGTAAACGCACTGGATGAGTACTGTTTACATGTGAGGACACAAGGTGGTCGGTACAACACATGTACGAGGACTATTCTATCAACCCAGAGTTGCTACTTACATTGGTACAAGGGGAATATGGTAGACTAAGTGATAGTGAAATGTTTTAACAGCTCGTCGCTATATCAAGGGTTTGGCATTTCCTTTTCTTTGTATAACCAAGATATGAAATAAGGAATATCTTGGAAATAAGTATTTCACATAAACTGTATGTTTCAACGAGATGTACATTTTTATATAGTAATATTTTGTCTTACAGTTTAACAGTTATACAAAACTTGTTCACAATGAAGAGAACTTGAGAATATTCACAGAGAATACAATATAAACATTTCATTCGTCATAACAAATATCCTAAATATATGATATTTTAATTAAAATCAGCTCAAGTCGAGGCCGCAGCAGCCAGGGGAGACGCTGCAGGAGTCCACCCTGGCCGTTGAACAAGGCTCTGGGAGACGCTGCAGGAGTCCACCCTGGCCGTTGAACAAGGCTCTGGGAGACGCTGCGGGAGTTCACCCTGGCCGTTGAACAAGGCTCTGGGAGACGCTGCAGGAGTTCACCCTGGCCGTTGAACAGGCTCTGGGAGACGCTGCAGGAGTTCACCCTGGCCGTTGAACAAGGCTCTGGGAGACGCTGCGGGAGTCCACCCTGGCCGTTGAACAAGGCTCTGGGAGACGCTGCAGGAGTTCACCCTGGCCGTTGAACAAGGCTCTGGGAGACGCTGCAGGAGTCCACCCTGGCCGTTGAACAAGGCTCTGGGAGACGCTGCAGGAGTTCACCCTGGCCGTTGAACAAGGCTCTGGGAGACGCTGCAGGAGTTCACCCTGGCCGTTGAACAAGGCTCTGGGAGACGCTGCAGGAGTTCACCCTGGCCGTTGAACAAGGCTCTGGGAGACGCTGCGGGAGTCCACCCTGGCCGTTGAACAAGGCTCTGGGAGACGCTGCAGGAGTTCACCCTGGCCGTTGAACAAGGCTCTGGGAGACGCTGCAGGAGTCCACCCTGGCCGTTGAACAAGGCTCTGGGAGACGCTGCAGGAGTCCACCCTGGCCGTTGAACAAGGCTCTGGGAGACGCTGCGGGAGTTCACCCTGGCCGTTGAACAAGGCTCTGGGAGACGCTGCAGGAGTTCACCCTGGCCGTTGAACAAGGCTCTGGGAGACGCTGCGGGAGTTCACCCTGGCCGTTGAACAAGGCTCTGGGAGACGCTGCGGGAGTTCACCCTGGCCGTTGAACAAGGCTCTGGGAGACGCTGCAGGAGTTCACCCTGGCCGTTGAACAAGGCTCTGGGAGACGCTGCGGGAGTTCACCCTGGCCGTTGAACAAGGCTCTGGGAGACGCTGCGGGAGTTCACCCTGGCCGTTGGACAAGGCTCTGGGAGACGCTGTAGGAGTCCACCCTGGCCGTTGAACAAGGCTCTGGGAGACGCTGTAGGAGTCCACCCTGGCCGTTGAACAAGGCTCTGGGAGACGCTGTAGGAGTCCACCCTGGCCGTTGAACAAGGCTCTGGGAGACGCTGTAGGAGTCCACCCTGGCCGTTGAACAAGGCTCTGGGAGACGCTGTAGGAGTTCACCCTGGCCGTTGAACAAGGCTCTGGGAGACGCTGCAGGAGTTCACCCTGGCCGTTGGACAAGGCTCTGGGAGACGCTGCAGGAGTCCACCCTGGCCGTTGAACAAGGCTCTGGGAGACGCTGCGGGAGTTCACCCTGGCCGTTGAACAAGGCTCTGGGAGACGCTGCGGGAGTTCACCCTGGCCGTTGAACAAGGCTCTGGGAGACGCTGCGGGAGTTCACCCTGGCCGTTGAACAAGGCTCTGGGAGACGCTGCGGGAGTTCACCCTGGCCGTTGAACAAGGCTCTGGGAGACGCTGCGGGAGTCCACCCTGGCCGTTGAACAAGGCTCTGGGAGACGCTGCGGGAGTTCACCCTGGCCGTTGAACAAGGCTCTGGGAGACGCTGCAGGAGTCCACCCTGGCCGTTGAACAAGGCTCTGGGAGACGCTGCGGGAGTCCACCCTGGCCGTTGAACAAGGCTCTGGGAGACGCTGCAGGAGTTCACCCTGGCCGTTGAACAAGGCTCTGGGAGACGCTGCGGGAGTCCACCCTGGCCGTTGAACAAGGCTCTGGGAGACGCTGCGGGAGTTCACCCTGGCCGTTGAACAAGGCTCTGGGAGACGCTGCAGGAGTTCACCCTGGGCGTTGAACAAGGCTCTGGGAGACGCTGCGGGAGTTCACCCTGGCCGTTGAACAAGGCTCTGGGAGACGCTGCGGGAGTTCACCCTGGCTGTTGAACAAGGCTCTGGGAGACGCTGCAGGAGTTCACCCTGGCCGTTGAACAAGGCTCTGGGAGACGCTGCGGGAGTTCACCCTGGCCGTTGAACAAGGCTCTGGGAGACGCTGCGGGAGTCCACCCTGGCCGTTGAACAAGGCTCTGGGAGACGCTGCAGGAGTTCACCCTGGCCGTTAAACAAGGCTCTGGGAGACGCTGCAGGAGTCCACCCTGGCCGTTGAACAAGGCTCTGGGAGACGCTGCCGGAGTCCACCCTGGCCGTTGAACAAGGCTCTGGGAGACGCTGCGGGAGTCCACCCTGGCCGTTGAACAAGGCTCTGGAAGACGCTGCGGGAGTTCACCCTGGCCGTTGAACAAGGCTCTGGGAGACGCTGCAGGAGTTCACCCTGGCCGTTGGACAAGGCTCTGGGAGACGCTGCAGGAGTCCACTTTGGCCGTTGAACAAGGCTCTGGGAGACGCTGCGGGAGTTCACCCTGGCCGTTGAACAAGGCTCTGGGAGACGCTGCAGGAGTCCACCCTGGCCGTTGAACAAGGCTCTGGGAGACGCTGCAGGAGTTCACCCTGGCCGTTGAACAAGGCTCTGGGAGACGCTGCAGGAGTTCACCCTGGCCGTTGAACAAGGCTCTGGGAGACGCTGCAGGAGTCCACCCTGGCCGTTGAACAAGGCTCTGGGAGACGCTGCAGGAGTCCACCCTGGCCGTTGAACAAGGCTCTGGGAAACGCTGCAGGAGTCCACCCTGGACGTTGAACAAGGCTCTGGGAGACGCTGCAGGAGTCCACCCTGGCCGTTGAACAAGGCTCTGGGAGACGCTGCAGGAGTTCACCCTGGCCGTTGAACAAGGCTCTGGGAGACGCTGCAGGAGTTCACCCTGGCCGTTGGACAAGGCTCTGGGAGACGCTGCAGGAGTTCACCCTGGCCGTTGGACAAGGCTCTGGGAGACGCTGTAGGAGTCCACCCTGGCCGTTGAAATTATTTTATTTTGTTGTTTAACGACGCTGTCAATTGCCAAGATCATATCAGCGTCACCGGTGTGCCGGAATTTCGTCCCGCAAGAGTTCTTTTACATGCCAGTAAATCTACTGACATGGAGCTGTCGTTTTTAAGCACACTTAAAAACCATCGGCCTGGGCCGGGTTTGAACCCGCGACCTTGGGAACAGTAGGCCAGCGTCTAACCAACTGAGCCACCCAGACCGACCCTGGCCGTTGAACAAGACTCTGGGAGACGCTGCAGGAGTTCACCCTGGCCGTTGAACAAGGTTCTGGGAGACGCTGTAGGAGTCCACCCTGGCCGTTGAACAAGGCTCTGGGAGACGCTGTAGGAGTTCACCCTGGCCGTTGAACAAGGTTCTGGGAGACGCTGTAGGAGTCCACCCTGGCCGTTGAACAAGGCTCTGGGAGACGCTGTAGGAGTCCACCCTGGCCGTTGAACAAGGCTCTGGGAGACGCTGCAGGAGTTCACCCTGGCCGTTGGACAAGGCTCTGGCCAGGTACGTGTTGGAGGAAGCTGTCTACTCGTTCGTCGATGGGGTGCGTGACGCCGAGATACGTCAGCGCCTGATGCCATTCACGATGCGCTGACAGCCGCACTAAGGAAGAAGGCAGCCAACAACCCCAACATCAAAAACTAGGAGCATTCGATACGACGGAGACTGTGGAATCACCCACGGACGACGACGTAGACGTTTCAATGATGTGCGCTGGGAGTGTGGCCAGCGAGGACATCTGATGAGGGACTGTCCGCACTCGGTTGACGAGCAAGCGGGAAACGATTGAGTACCGGCATGACGAGGGCACGTTCTCGGGTGACGCTGCACACCTTGTGCAGGTGGATGGACGACAGTCGCATCGCGGTGGGTGGATACGGGGACAGCGGTACCAGATACTGGTGTACACGAGTGCAGCCGTGACCATGATTCGACCTGATGTGCCGAAGGGGTTGCCGTCGAGGAAACCAGAGCGGCCCTAACAGATAGTGATGGCAACAGACGACACGTTGCCTATGGAGGAGGCCTGGCTAGAGTTGAATTTGGGGCACAGCATTGTGAGTTTGTGGGTGTTCGTCGCAAGCTTGGCTGAGGAAGTGATGTTGGGACTGGACGCCCTCAGGAGCCACGACGCGACGGTCGACGTTGGTCGGAAGTTCTTGCAACTCGGTCAAGATGAGGTGACGCTTCGGAGCTCGAATGAGCAGCCAAGGGTGTGCACGGTGACCCTAGTAGAGGACATGGTAGTCCCCGCCGCGAGAAGTGAGGTGGTTATCCAGGCGCACCTGCAAGGAAAGAGGTTAGACGCTGGTCTACTGATCCCAAGGTCGCGGGTTCAAATCCGGCCCAGACCGATGGTTTTTAAGTGTGCTTAAAAACGACAGCTACTCCATGTCAGTAGATTTACTGGCATGTTAAAGAACTCCTTCGGGACAAAATTCCGGCACACCGGCGACGCTGATGTGATCCTGGCAATTGACAGCGTCGTTAAAGAACAAAATAATTTAATTTTTGCAAGGAAAGACGTCAAGGATACTGGTGCTGGACGCCCTTAGACGGAGTATGTATTGCTAGGACGTTGTTGCCTAGCCGGAAGGAAGTGCCTGCGAGGCTGCTGAATCCTTCGGACAGCAATCGGGATATACGGGCTGGGACGGAGCTGGGGAAGTGCGAGCCAGCTGTGAGCGTGACCTCGTGCGACGGACCTGTGGAGCCAAACTCATCGTAGGACCTGGGCCCTCGGCTGAGAGACTTGGTGACACTGAGGACGCCCAACGTATCCCACAAGCACTTAGACCTGTCCGTCTGGCAAAACAGGCAGAGGTACGGGACATACTGCAGATAATATCGAGGGGGATTATCGAAGAGCCCGAGTTCTTGACCCCAGAGACAAAGGAAAGACCGCATGCTCGATGGGTCAAAGGCTATGACACTTCACCGTTATGCCCCTTGGCCTCTGTAACGCGCCAGCAACCTTCCAGCGCCTCGTGGAGTCGGTGATGAGGGGCTTGACTTACGATACCTGCCTCCTATACCTAAACGACATCATTGTGATTGACAGCACCTTTGAAGATCATCTGGAAAACTGAGCAAGGTGTTGTGGAGGTTACAGGCCGCTAATCTGAAGCTGCACGCGAAAAAGTGCCAGCTGTTCGGCAAGAAGGTTCACTACGTGGGCCATAAAGTTTCACCTTCAGGGGTGGCCTCGGATCCGGAGAAGGCTCAGGCCGAGGAAGACTGGCCTCGTCCGAAAGTTTCCTGGGTCTCTGCAGCTACTACCGCCGATTCGTCAGAGGCTTCTCCAACATCACGAAGCCACTGACTCGTCTAACAGAAGGACACCAGTCTTATACGTGGATGCAAGAAGCTGAGGGTGCATTCCAGGCAATGAAGTCAGCACTTTGTAGTACTCCTGTTCTAGGTTTTCCCCAAGCGGACTGCGATTTCATCGTGGACACTGGTGCTAGCACAGCGGAATTGGAGGCGTGCTATCCCAGGTCTAAGGCGGCCAAAAGCGGGTGATAACCTACTACAGCAAGACACTCTTCAAGGCCGAGAATAACTACTGTGTTGCCCGGCGTGAGCTCCTGGCACTGGTGAGGTCGCTGGAACATTTCCGTAAGTACTTGTACGGTCAGCCATTCCATCTGAGGACCGACCACTCCGTCCTCGCATGACTGCTGAGTTTCAAGAACCTAGAGGGCCAGACAACTCGTTGAGTCCAGAGGCTCCAGGAGTACAACTTCACCTCAGAACACAGGAAAGGAAGGAGCCACCCCAATGCGAATGCTTTGTCGAGGAGACCTTGCCCGGAGGAATGTGTCACTGCAACAAGGTGGAAGAGAAGGAGCGTGATACAGCTGTGCGCGTTATTTCGACGATGCCTGCGGACGAATGGGATAGTGCAGGTCTGAAGAGGGAGCAGTTGGCGGACACCCATTTGAGATCCCTCCTCCGAGAAGTGGAAGCAGGAACCCGGCCGAGCTGGGAGGACGTCGCACCCAGGAGTAGCGAATATAAGTCCTACCGAGCACAATGGCACTCGCTGAAGATCAAGGACGGTGTGTTGTACCGGATCTGGGAGTCACCAGACGGAAAAACGCAAAGAGAGCAGCTGGTACTTCCTCGGAGTAGGGTTATAGAGGTCCTGGAGGAGGTACATTCTGGTTCATCCAGAGGGCATCTTGGGTCCAGCCGCACGATCGACGAGCTGCGACAGAGGTACTATTGTTTGACGTTACGAGCGGAAGCTGAGAAGTGGTGTCATGTGTGTGCGGCGAGTCGCGACCCGCAGACTAGGAATCGGGGTCGCATGCAGCAATATAATGTTGGAGTACCATTCGAGAGCATCGCAACTGACGTAGCTGGACTACTTCCTGTCTCCGATTGGAGCAACAAATATCTGCTGGTGGACGTCCCGAACCAGGAGACCAAGGCCATCGCGGACTGTCTTGTGGAAGAGCTGCTCTACCGCTGGAATTACACAGTGATCGAGTCCCGCTTCATGAGAGAAATGCTAGCGCGACTCGGATTGCACAAGACGGGTACGACGCCTATCCACTCCCAGTCGGACGGCATGTTCAAGAGTAAGTGAGTGAGTGAGTGAGTGAGTGGCATTTAAGGGCCCGTCGTCAGCTAGGTCATTTGGACCCCAGGTCAATTTAATAGGTTAAAACACTCACAGACCGCTGGTTAAAAACTAAGCTAAAACGCAAAACCAAAAAGCGCTAAAACAGTTAAAAGACCAAACCTTTAATGTTAAAACGTTAAAAAGTGAATGGTAAAATACTCGAGGCATGGTCAAGAGGTACATAAAAACCCTCGAAGAACAACGTTATTTAGGGGAGCTCAAAACATATTTAAGGTGAAATCTTGGTAATGAGTTTTACAGATTCCAACCGAATGAAATCGCAATGCGCAAAATCGACTTTGCACTTTGTGGTGAACACAGTGAGCCAGCACTTGCTGGATTAATGCAGCTTATCCTTTGTCCATAATGATCTCTCTCAACTTGTAATCCTCTCACAATCGTAATATACGTACTTTACACTAATCCTACCCGAGTCGGCTGATAAATCCCGGGCCTCACACACAAAGGAGATGGCCCTGAGAAGCTGCTTACCGCATCAATGGCCTCCTCGTCCTCCAAGTGGGTGCTACATCTGGCAAATAGGATGCATGTTCAAGCAATTCAAACTTTAATTCCCACATTTTTACTTGTATTCCACCCAAAAATTCGATGTTGAGATTTCACTGGAAATACATGTTTTGAGAACCCCTGAATAAAAAAAAAGCATTTTTAGAAAAACGTCCGCGCGCGCGTATGTGTGTACGTGCCTGCGCGCGCGCGCGCGTGTGTGTGTGTGTGTGCGCGTGCGTGCGTGTGCGTGCGTGTGCGTGCATGTGTGTGCGTGTGCGTGCGTGTGCGTGTGCGTGTGTGTGCGTGCGTGTACGTCCGCGCGCGCGTCTGTGTGTGCGTGCGTGTGCGTGTGCGTGCGTGTGTGTGTCAGTCTGTGGACAGCATAACTCAAAAACGAAAAGTCGGTTAAAAACCAAACTTGATATTCAAGTTTAATATCTTTTAAGGATGCGACACGAAGATTTTGAAGAAAATAGCCCCACCCTAAACTACCCTTTACATGGAAAAGTTTTCGAAAATTTTGTTTTTCTTGAAAATGGCTAACGATTTTGATTAAAATGCGATATGTTTGAGATATTTGTATGACAAATGAAATGTATATTTTGAAATTTCTGGCTATAGCCCATGTAGTCCTGTTTACTCTGGATGAGTTTTTAATAAATCGTAAACCGTAAGATATAGACAAGATCTTACTGTACGCTAAAACACACAATTTATTTCTCAAATATTTTTGTAGAGTGAACTATTTCGGAGATATTGCCTGTTATTTGTGTCAGTTTCGAAAAACTTGAAACTTTCGTGAAATGGAACATCGTTGTTCATGTTAAGCATGCAAAGAGGACGGAATCTCAAAGCTTTAAAATATTTGACTATCGCTCAAAGTCTGTATTCCATTATTTTGTAGTTTAACGACGCTGTCAATTGCTAGGATCACATCAGCGTCGCCGGTGTGCCGGAATTTCGTCCCGCAGGAGTTCTTTTACATGCCAGTAAATCTACTGACATGGAGTAGCTGTCGTTTTTAACCACACTTAAAAACCATCGGTCTGGGCCGGATTTGAACCCGCGACCTTGGGATCAGTAGGCCAGAGTCTGGGCCACACTGTATTCCCATATTCCCCTTGTACCTACAAGGAAATTAGTAATAAGATAATTTGTACAAATGTTTATCTGTACTGATTTGAAGATTAGGAATAAGAGTTCGTAAAAGAGTAGAGAAAGTCATGTGAAATGCTGTAGGTAAGTGGTAGCGAAGGTCGGTCAGATGTCGTCACGAGGAGGAAAGCAAGCCCTTATCTCATATAGGTAGCGGTTCCTTCAGTTTAAATGAATAAACACATTAGTCCGTGCCTTTCCTACTTGGTAAACAGGTTCATGCACTGCACAAACAAATTCCTCACTCCACAAAAAAGATTATTTAACATATATTGTATCTTCTAACGGTATCCACATTTTCTCTACAGCAACATTTGGAAAAGTCAGGAATAAACAGGACTACATGGGCTATAGCCAGAAAATTCATTTCTCATACAAATATCTCAAACATATAGCATTTTAATCAAAATTAATTTTGGAGAAAAACAAATTTTTTTTAAAAAATTTACATGTAAAGGGTAGTTTAGGGTAGAAGAATTTTCTTCAAAATCTTCGTGTCGCATCCTTGAAAGACATTAACCTTAAATACCAACTTTGATTTTTAACTGACTTTTCGTTTTTGAGTTATGCTGTCCACAGATACACACGCGGGCGCGTGTACTGCAAATATTCACTTGCTTACACGGAAAGAGTAACTTTAACGTTCAGTTGTTAAATATATGACTATCACTATTCCCTTTGTATCTATGTATAACCAAATGTGGAATGTAGCTATTTCTGTATAGGTTTATCATCCCCATTAAAATGCAATAAGTAGAAAAATAAATTTTTGTAACAATAGTTTGTATACGCAGTAATAAACGATAAAGGATAGAGAAAGTCATGCGAGAGCAACAACAGATTTGTATAAAAATGCTCCTTGCGATGCAATTTTCAAACACCATTTCAGATATACATACGTTCCTCAAGTTTTCTATGAAATATACCATTAACCTAATTGTTCCTCGAAACAATTCTTGTTCACTTGGGAGTTTCGGCTTTAAACGTCTGTTTCGCACTAGTAAGTATATAGCAAATTTCAGGTAGCATCTTATTACCGAAGTTCCACCAACTTTTTACTCGACTGCCTAGAATGGACGGCGTTCTGGCTTCTCATCCTGAGGTCCTCGGTTCGAGTCATTTCTGGGGTTGGGCATCTTCCTTCAACCAGAATAATTCCCTATTCCCACACAAACTGGAAGTGTGATTGTGGGAGTTAGTAATGTTAAAAATGATAAAAAATCAACGTTAAGGAATCCTATAGTTCAGAAAGAGAACACAATTAGTTGCGTGGCTGCCTCTAATTCAAGAGGTCCCGAGTTAGAATCTCGGTTAGCATCAGTTCCCCTCGCCCGCTCACCTTATCGTGAAAGATGAAAGTACTATGAACCCCGGGCTCATTTGAGCATCATCATTGCCCGATGTGACCTAACCGGTTAAAATATGATAAACCTTTAAAAAATTACAACAAAGAACACCAGCAGTTGTTTCTCAAGTGAAAGGTCCCTGTGTGACCAAAGAAGTTAAAGTAAGCTCTACATTTTTTTAAAGGTTAAATTGCACTACAGGAAGCATTTTAAATGCTCAAAAATATCTAAAATATTACGAGAAAAATACGCTGAAAACTCCGTCATATTAACCTGATATTCTGCTTTTGTGTTTTTCATAAAATACCCTAAATTCGACTTAAAATTCATAATTTACAAATTGAATAGCAGGTGTGTACATAAATTTTCAAAAACGCTTAGTAGTTTGGTCAAAATGTTTGAAATATAAAATGCGATAACACACACTATTTACGTAATTCACGCTTTTCACCCCAAAATTACAAATATTTAAACGAAAACATCCCTACAAATAAGTTAACCAGTCTAAATTGCAGCTTTCGGCAATTTCTGTCACATTTTCACCGATCGATCCCTGCACACGTAACATTGGACAATGATCAGCCCAGAATCTATTGCGGTGAGTTATTCCACATTTTATCCCTTCTCGCAAAGAAAAACTATCGCTATACTGCCAAATCAATACTCTTTGGTAAGTGAAACCAAAGTAGAAGTTAACCGCAAGCGGTGACATAATAGAAAGTGGGAGGGGCAAAACAAATGAAAATAATGTAGTAGGAGGAAATACAAACATTTTACGAAGAATCACATATCCGTTTAATTTGAAATAAAAGCGCTTACTTCTAATGAAGCCTATACAAGCTACAAATTCTTCGTTAAGTTGTACCATCTTTAAGACATTTGTGTGTAAGCAATTACATATATCAACGTATTCCTAGAGCCTTCTGTTAAAACAATTACGGACAACAGATCTAGGTTTTAGAAAAGAAAGGAGAAAAAATACAAATTACAAAAGCTACTTCTTTTGATCACTTTGGCAATCGACTGTTAATGTGATGTAAGTACTCACAAAATAAATTCCAAAACGACTATTCTTGAAAAAACAAATGCAAATTCGTAAAAAAGGAAATAGGGCAACAAAAGACAACTAGCCGGTAGGTTACGAGCCTTCCAAATTTCTAATAATGAAGGTATACTGGTTATGTGGTCAGAAGTGGGAATGCATTCATATTTGACGTCAAGCCCTGCTTTTCACACAGTAGGGAGGTTTCACATACCAAAGGATATGTAAAAATTCCCTCGTTAAAAGTAAATTGTATTTATTCGGCAGTTTCATCTTAGTGCTGGTCGCACAAAACCATTATTTAAAGGTTATAAATATATCATTAAATATTCAGTCTTGCACCAAGTACAAAAGTATGGTTAAACATTACCGTATTGCCTCACTCTTACTTCGAATTTCGTATAAATGACATGAATTACTCACCCTTCTATTCCGCCAAGTATAAAATCCATTTATGGAAATTCTTGTCAACTGTACCCGATAAATACAGCAGCATAACTCTACTGCCAAAGCAGTTATACTTGCACAGAGCACCTCTTCCACATGATATGTAGCAGATGTTTCAAATCTGACATATGTGACACGCTGAGCACACATGAATTTTAACCAAGAACATATTTGCTTCCGTCAACAATGTTGGCTATTCCGATTCCCGATATCATTAACACCAACCTCACAATTCATGTATGCGTAATGCCAACCTATGAAAAAGAAGCTATCTAACTCGTTATAAACACATTCCCAGTCACATTTTGTTGTAGTAGCGGTGAATTTGAATTGATAATTTGAACATTGCGCACATGTATTTCATTAGTCATTCATTCATCGCCCGATAAGACCTACGAGGTTAAAGGACATAAAATATTAACATCCCCCCAAAAATTGATTTAGAAGTCCTTTAATAATATGATAATACAATAGTATAGTTGTCTTTTCCTTTGTTTTAGTTAACTACTTTTCATCACTATAATTAACATAAGGATAGTTGGTTAATACCAGAATTTTAGGTTAGAAAATTGTAAATAAACTGAATTCTCTGAAGGGTTTTGGAAACCAATATTTATTCCTAGCTAGAAAATCCTGCAACTAAAAATGATAAACTATTTTTAAACGTTTTAAGCTATAGTCAATACGGAAATATTATAATCTACTGTAAACTGATACAGAAATGTCTGATACCATTAGTGTGATCTATGGACAATACATTAGATAGATACTATTATAGAAAGAGAAAATTTGGGGGTGATTGTGTGTATGTAAAGTAATCTCAAAAGCACTCAACTGATTTTGGTAACTGTTGCATGGTCACAGTAGATATAATCTTTTCCAAAATGTGAAAACCGGTGTTAGCAATATCATTTTCCTAGTCATGCCACCAAATTTCAGTTGTTTGGTTGAATATACATATGTTGTTGTTAGCTAATGCTGGATTTCTGACAATGAAGTCATTAATCCTCTTGCTCTCCAATATTTTTCACTGATGGATGGGGTACTAGAAGCGGCCGGGCATATTTGAAGGTGGTCTCGGTACATTTCCTCTTGCAGATCACATAGAGGACAGAGTGGTGAAGAATATATCCCAATTCTGTTTAAATGTTTTGCCAGACAATCATGTACTGTAATCAACCTGAAGGTTGCAACTGCTGTTTTTCGAGGGTACTCAGGAATTACTGTTTGAATGTTTGGCAGTTCCAATTTTTATTTTTTTATTTTTCATAGTAATATCTTTCAATACTTTTTTTGAATTCAGAGTTGACTAATCTTTTAGCTGCATAAAATGGTAGATTAACTATAGATTCTGCACACTGCTGGTACCCTTTTTTGCAAGAAAATCAGCTTTCTCATTACCACTCAGTCCACAGTGTGCTGGTATCCATTGGAAGACTAGGTGTTTTTGAAGTACAGTTAGATGGGTAAGGATTTTCCAACACTCTATAATTGTTTGCTTTTTTGGTGGCAACTTGGAAGTAATTGCTATAATTGCTGCCCTGGAATCTGAGAGAATAACTGTTTGCTCAAAATGTGAAATTCTATACAAAAGATTTTGTAATGCCATTCGAATTCCTTCAATTTCTCCATCAAAGTTCGTAGTTCCATAACTTAAAGATTTGTAATAGGAAAAGAGGTGACATGTGACTCCAGCACCTGCTCCATCTTGGTTTGATATCAATGATCCATCAGTATAAATATGGAGCCATCCGTGTTCTGGAAATCTAGTATGGATTGTCTCTAATGCCAATAATTTTAGAACACTAGTATCACTTTTCTTAACTTCTTCTGTCAGGTGTAAATAATATGTGATGTTTAATGTTTGTGTCATATTGACTTTAGATATGAAATTTTCCTTTGAATTAGGAAGGTATACATTCTTCTTGATGTCTTGAATTTTGGAAAGAAAGCTCTCCTGAGTCTTTAGTGTATGTGTAAAATTTCTCTTGAGCCATGTATTGAATGGGAGTCTGATCAATTTTTCGTGTTGAATAAGAGCCGCTTTTTCTATTTCATATTCAATGGGGTGTTGGTTGGTTAGTATTTCCATAGCTGCTTTTGGTGTGGTTTTGATAGCACCTGTAATTAGTCTGAGTTTGGTTTTGAAAGATTTGAATTTTTTTTGTGTTTGCTGTTACAAGAACTTCGCTGCAGTAAGTAAATAATGGCTTTATATATACATTGTATATATGTTGCTCTGGAACATCCCCACTTCATTCCTGTTAGACGTTTTAACAGTGAAAGGCGCCTCCCTGCTCTTTGTATTACATTTTCTATTTGTTTGGTCCATGTAAGTTTGGTATCAAATGTAACTCCTAAATACTTTGCTTCCTTTGTTTCTGGTAATTGTTGACCCTCAAAATTTAGTTTTATTTTTAGTGGTTTTTTTCTTAGTGAAAAGATTTGGTAGTTTGATTTTGTTGTATTAACAGTCATTAAATTGAAATGGATCAGTACACTACACATATACTTCCAAAGGCTCATCAAATAGCAAGTAGTATTCTTACAGGAATTAAAAGAAATATGAAAGCTACTATCGAAATCCAAAAATCAATGGAAGAAAAAGATAAATCAGAAATAGTTAAAATTGAAGTATGGAAAAGTAACTACCACTATAGAATTTACAGTATCTACAATCCTCCAGACAATACACTAGATCTAAATTCTATTCCCATAGAACCCAAAAGTATTTTAATAGGTGATTTTAATGCACACTCCCCTAGGTGGCGCTACAGAGATATAAATTCAGCAGGAAGAGTCATAGAAGACCTATTAAACTCATCAACAATGGAATTAATATTTAATCCAAATGATCCACCCACTTACCTTCATTATAATGGTTCGGGTACAAATCCTGTTCTTCTGATGGTGTCATCTGACATAACTGACAATACAAAAAGAGAAATAATAGAAAACCCAGGTTCAGGCCACAGAATCACCATAAACTCCATAAGAGGTCTAATAAATAAAAGTAACAAACCAAAAGTTAAAACTTCTTGGAATTTTAAAAAAGCAGATTGGTCCAGTTTCCAAAATGAGATAGAAGGGAAGTGTAATATACTTTTAGAATCAGAGTTCAAGTCAACAGATGAAATGAATAAAAAAATTTGTGAAATATTATTGACAGCAGCCAAAACACATATCCCCAAAGGAAAGTTAAAGAAATATAGCTACTTTTGGTCTCCATCTTTATCTAAGTTAAAACACAAAAGAAATATAGCAAGAGTCAAAGCCGAAAGAATCAAGTGTCCAGAAGATGTACAAAACTGGAGAAGAAAAGCAGCCATTTTTAAGAAAGAATTAATTACAGCAACGAGGGCCAGTTTCACAAATTTTGTAGAACATATGGACTATAGGAAAGATGGAAATAAAATATACAAATTCCTTAATAAAACAAAATTACCAAAAAATACAACTGAACCATTAAAACATAATAACAAAATTATTATTTATTTATGCCAACAAACTTACTGTTGGTGTTTTTAAACACACAAGCCGTGTGTGGGCTTGAGAATTTAATGCCATTCCGGCAGTTTGTCACAATAGCTCAGTGGTTAGAGCGTCCGCCCGGCAAGCGGAAGGTCTGTGGTTCAAATCCCAGTTGTGGCATTGAATTTTTAAGTTCCAGTTCTACCTCTTATAATAACAAAAGCTTAACTACCGATAGGAAATAGCAGAATCCTTTAACAAGTATTATGCTCAGTCACAAAGAATACCCCAAGCATATAAAAAACAAGATAAAGCTATCCAAAAAACTCAGAGAAACTAATAAGCCAAAAGATATACAAAATTATATTTTTATTCAGGATTTTAACGAAACAGAACTGGATTTAGCAATAGAACAATTACAGAACAAAAAATCTACATGACCTGACAAGATCCACCCCTAGAGTTTATTAAACACCTTGGCAGGAAAGGAAAAGAAATCCTACTTAAACTGTATAACACATGTTGGAGAATGACTGTACCTTCCGACTGGAAAAAAGCCATTATCATCCCGATTTTAAAGAAAAACAAACCCTCAAACAATATTAATAGTTTCAGACCAATATCTTTGACCAGTGTTATTGCAAAAGTGATGGAAAGAATGGTGGCATCTCGACTTAACTGATTCCTAGAATATTACAACTTAATTAATAGTTCACAGACCGGCTTCAAACAGAATCGTAGTACAAGTGAAAATGTACTCCTACTAAGCCAAGACATCAAGCAAGCTTTCAATAGAAAGGAGGATACCTTAGCAGTATTCATTGATTTTAAATCAGCATATGACTCAGTCTGGAGAAACAAATTAATTGAGAAGTTGCAATCAATAGGTGTGAAAAGTAACATGCTTAAATGGATAACTCAGTTTATTTCACAAAGATTTTGTGCCACAAAATATAATACACACATTTCCAAATATAAACAAACACACCGAGGACTTCCACAAGGTGCTGTTCTGAGCACAACACTCTTTAACATATATATAAATAAATGACCTTCCATCAATAATAAAAACTTTAGAAACCAAAATTGCTTTTTTTGCTGACGATGTAGCCATTTGAACTTCAGGCTCTCCAAAAAAACTTGAATTAATTAAAGACAGAATAGAAACAGCCCTAAACAAAGTACATGAATGGAGCTCCAAAAACCTCATGGCTATCAATGTGGAAAAAACAAATTATTTACCTAAAATACAAACCAGTTAATATTAACATAAATTATAATGGTAAACCACTCAAAGCAGTTGATAATGCCAAATACTTAGGCATCACTTTCAACAGAAAGCTAAGTTGGAAAAAACATATAACAAACGTCTCAGAAAAGGTTGAAAAGAAACTGCAAATCCTGAAACAGTTAGCTGGTTCTAAATGGGGCTGCTCAAGGAGAGTCCTTAACACAACATACAAAATGTATATTAAACCAAACCTCTTGTACTCTTCTGAAGCTTTAATAACAGCAGCAAATGCTAACATCAATAAACTTGAACAAATACAAAATCAGGCTCTTCGCCTAATCACTGGAGCAGTTAAATCCACACCTATTGATGCCATGCTTGCCTTAACACGGACACCATCAATAGCAACAAAAATAGAAGAACAAGCATTGCTCCAACACGAGAAAATGTTACGACTGCCAAACTCTAAATGGCCAGAAGAGAACCTCCCCCCTTCAATCCTTAAAACTCATAGTAGTTTCCTAGAAAAGGTAACACAGATTAAATCCAAATTGAACGTTCCTAACACCAGAGAAAATCTACTTATAAGAGAAAATCCACTGGAATTATTGCAACCTACCTTCAGTTTGGAATTAATAGAGAAAATAAGTAAATCAGACACACCAAAAGAAATACAAAAACTTCTAGCTCTGGAAACAATCAATACTAGGTATCCCACAGAAGAATGGCTGCACATATATACTGATGGATTCTCCACGGAAAACCTTACTGGAGCTGGAGTTACGTGTTCACATTTTTCCTTTTATCATTCTGTTGGCAGAGACACAACAAATTATGATGGAGAAATAGAGGCTATACACATTGCTCTCCGACAATTATTAAATCTTCCCTTAAATAAATTTAACAAGGCAGTAATTCTTTCGGATTCTAAAGCTGCAATTCAGGGAATATGCTCAAATACTACAAAGAAGTCAACAAAAATTAGAGAATGCTACAAAATGTTAACACAACTCCAAAAAGTTAATAAGACTGTTCATCTCCAATGGATTCCAGCACACTGTGGAGTCATGGGGAACGAAGCTGCAGACTCACTTGCAAAGAAAGGCACAACAATAAAACAAAAGTCTAAATTCAATTTCTCATATTCCTCAATAAAACGCTTGATCATTAAAAAATTTTCTCATTCATACCTACAAGAAATAGAAACAAATGACAAAGATAAAAAATGGATTACGCTACTTTCCAACCCAGATATAATCCCCCAGAGACCAAGGAGAACAGCGGTTGCAGCCTTCCGACTATTGACAAATCACGACTGCTTAGCAAGTCATCTCTACAGAATAGGTATCTCAGCTTCACCAATATGTGTCCTGTGTAACGATCCAGCAGAAATGAACGAAGACCACTTGAAGACCTGTGAAGCATTAAGATCAGAAGAAACTACAGTTCAAAAGTATTGGAAAGCATGAATGCTAATGGCTTCATTGCCAGATGCAAGGCACTAGAAAACAACAGCAACAACAATTTTCTTTGGTCCACTTTTGTGGGTTAAGGATTGTTGCTTGGTTTTTTCTAGATCTGTACTTTTGCTTTTTGGTTTTGAAGTCCACATTACTAAGTCATCAGCAAATAGTGCACACTTCACATTTGATTTTTGTATTTGTTGTGGCAGATCATTAATAAATATATTAAAAAGTGCAGTGCTGAGCACTGCGTCTTGTGGTAAGCCCCGGTGTACTTGTTTGTATTTAGATATATTTCTTCCATATCTGGTAGCAATAAAGCGTTGTGTTAAGAAATGACATAGCAATGAAAACATTGGACCTTGTATCCCTATTTGTTTTACTTTCTTTAACAGTTTTGTTCTGCATATAGAATCATATGCACTTTGGAAATCAATAAAAACTGATAAATTATCTTCTTTTCTATTGAAGGAGTCTTTGATTTCTTGACTGAGAAGTAAGAGTTGTTCATTTGTAGAGTGGAACTCTCTGAATCCAGCTTGACATGGGGAAATTAAATTTTGTGATTCTAGAAACCAATTTAACCTATTTGACACCATTCTTTCCATCACTTTTGCTATTATGCTAGTAAGAGCTATTGGTCTATAATTTTTTATTTCTGATGCTGTTTTATCTTTCTTCAAGAGTGGGACAATTATTGCTTTTCGCCATTCGGCAGGTACAGTGGTGTTCCCTGATAGATTGTAGAGTTTCAGTAGTTGTTGTTTTGCTGTTTTTCCAAGGTTTTTTATGAACTCTGGATGTATGTGATCTGGTCCAGGAGACTTTTTGTTTTTTAGATTGTTAATTGCAATGTTCAGTTCTTGTATATTAACCCGATGTTATTAGGGTTTCCGAGGGCTAGGGAGTCTTTATTTTTCCAACCTCTCCATTTCTCTATAAAATCTTAACACCAACATGCTGACCTGTCATGGTATGTAATACGTCCTCTGATTGGTGATCAGAGGATGTGGTCCTCCAGACATTCTGGGGGTTGTGAGAGAGTGATGTGACCGCCAAAACATAAAAATATGGTGCTCTCTAAAATGTGGTTACTATTACTGCTATTGCTCTCTTCAATATCATCAGTGAAAAATATTGGAGAGCACGAAGATTAATGACTTCATTGTCAGAAATCCAGCATTAGCTAACAACAACATATTAAAATGTTGATAAAAGATATTGTATTGAGTGTTAGGATCATAGTCTCTTTCTTGTTTAAAATCTTTCTTAAATTCTTTACATTCCTTTTTACTATTTCTTGTTACTTTTTGTGAATTAGCATAATATTTATTGAATGTTTCGGCTATGGCTGCATCATTTGTTAATATTTTATTGTTGTGTATGATAGGTGTGCTGTTGTTTTCTTTCCTGTCCTTGACATTTTTTATGAACTTATGAGCTTTGTTACCATCTGTCCTATAATCCATTTTTTCTAAGAAATTATTAAAGTGATTCTTTTTAGCAGTATTAATTTCTTTTTTTAGTGAGGCACATTTCTTTCGCCATATTTGTGTATCTGATATGCTTTTTGTTTGTTCAGCTGTATTTCTAGCTACATCCCTTTGCTTTTTCAGTTCTTCTAACTGGGGATTCCAAAAGGGTTTGAAATTTTTTATTCCTCCACGAGGAATATTTATTTTTTGCAGTTTCTAGGATGACTTTACAGAAATTTTTGTTCATATAATCTGGTTGGTCATGCAGCTGTGAGTTTGTTCTTTAAATGTATGTTCCAGTTCATTTTATATTTGTTCCAATCTGCTTTTTTGAAGTTCCAATACAGATTTGTGTGATTTTGAATGTTTGTATTATCTAGTTTTATATCAGCAATTACTGCTCTGTGACCAGAACTTGTGAATATACATATGTATATATTCAACATCTGGCACTTTATTGCAAATACGGCAGATTTTTAATGACATTGAACTCAAAAGATAACTGGAGAGACTTAAAATATTTTAAAGTTTACTTATTTTATGTAGGGTTGTATATTGTTCTTATTTCCACATTTCCTTCACATTTCAGTTAAGTTTTACCAAGTAATATTTTTGGTGTGATTTTGAAAAAAACAAAGGGTACATTTGGATTCTAGAAACTGACAAAAATTAAAGCTACCCATACATATTGTATTGCATCTTGTTCTTTTGTTCCTAGAATGAGCCAGGCTCAAGGATATAGAACACGGCATACAACCATTCAACTTTTTTCCCCAACACCTAAACACAATCATCGTAATAGGGTTAGGACTAGTGGTTTAAACAACTTACAGTATTATTATTCCTTTATGCTGTAAACAGAGTGTCCAAGCAACAACTTTCTCAATTCCTTTTTAAATCTTAAACAGTCTTTAGGGTTACACAGTAATTTTAAAGCTAAAGGAAGACCATTATGTATTGTATGGCGGAGTGAGTGGCAGGGACCGACGTTTCTGATAAATGTACAAGGAGTTACATGGCCCGTGTCTGTGTCTAGTGCTGTGGCTGTGTACAAGAGAATTGAATTTAAAGATACTGTAGTTATCAACCACATAACACACAAGTGAAAAAATGTATTGACTTGTCAGTGTTAGAATATGCATCTTCTTAAATAAGGGTCTGCATGATTGACAGGTTAGTTCCAGCACCACAGTGCTCTCTTCTGTAAGACAAAGGTTCTCCCACTTTGCACCAAATTACCCCAGAAAATAACACCGTAGCTCATGACGGAATGAAAATAAGCAAAGTATAAGGCTCTCAGAGCAATTTGATGTAGCAAGTCATACATGGATCTCAAGGCAAAACAAGCTCAGCTGAGTTTAAGAAATAAGTTGAGTATATTATTTATTTATGCCAACAAACTTACTGTTGGTTTGAGAGGTAGAACTGGAACTTAAAAATTCAATGCCACAGCTGGGAATTGAACCACAGACCCTTCTCTTACCAGGCGGCTGCTCTAACCATTGAGCTACTGTGACAATCTGCCAGAGTGGCATTGAATTCTCAAACCAGTTCGTATTTCTCCTGGCAATTGAATTTTTAAGTTCCAGTTCTACTTCTCAAACTTTGCCCACACACGGCTTGTGTGTTTAAGAACACCAACAGTAAGTTTGTTGGCATAAATAAATAATAATTATTACTGTTGGTGTTTTTAAACACACAAGCCGTGTGTGGGCAAAGTTTGAGAAGTAGAACTGGAACTTAAAAATTCAATGCCACAACTGGGATTTGAACCACAGACCTTCCGCTTACCAGGCAGCTGCTCTAACCATTGAGCTATTGTGACAAACTGCCAGAATGGCATTAAATTCTCAAACCAGTTTGTATTTTTCCTGGTAAACCACAAAGGCAGTCTGTGGTTCAGATCCCAGTTGTGGTATTGAATTTTTAAGTTCCAGTTCTACCTCTTAAAAAGTTGAGTATATGCTTGTTCCAGCTCATTTGTTCATCTATTTCTAACCCTAGAAACTTTGTACAACCTACTTTATTTATGGTGAAGTTGTGATAAGTAATATTCAACTCTGGAATAATTTTATTCGTAGTTCTAAATTTAATATATGATGTTTTGTCATAATTTAGAATTAATTTGTTGGCTTGGAACCAAATGTTCAACTCCATAAATGCAGTTGCAGTTATGTTCAAGATTTTTCTGAGATATGAGTACACTAGTGTCATCTACAAAAAGTATTGTTTTGGAATATTCATTGAGATTAAAAGGTAAAATCATTTATGAAGAAAAGAAAGAGCAGTGGACCCAATATTGAGCCCTGCGGAACTCCAAGTTTGATTGCGACTGGATCTGATTCTTTATTGTTAACAATAGTTTTTTGTGTTCTATTCGTTAAGTAGGACCTAAACCAAGTAATTGAGAGGTTATCCACACCATAAAAGTGTAATTTCTCCAGCCTCATAGGGTTACCAGATTATTTTATACAAATGTAGGACACAATGGTGAAAATCTGATGTGTTACACTCACATGACTTTCTCTACTCTTGTACTAACCATTCTTACAAACTCTTATTCCTATATCTTCATGTTAGTTGAGATAAACATTTGTAAACATTATCTTATTGTTTATTTCCTTGTAGGTACAAGGGAAATATTAGAATACAGTAGGTTTTGAGCAATAGTCAAATCTTTTGAATCTTGGAGATCCCGTTCTCTTTGCACACTTAATATTTAAAAAAATGAACAATGTTCCATTTCACGAAAGTTTTAAGTTTTTCAAAACTGACACAATTAACAAGGAATATCTCTGAAACGGGTCACTCTAAAAAAAAATATATTTAGACATAAATTGTGTTTTAGCGAGATCTACAATTTTGGTACCGTAAAAATATGGTGTTCTCTAAAAAGCGGTTACTTTTACTGCTAATTTTCTCCAATTCTAGTGCCCCATCCATCAGTGAAAAATATTGGAGAGCAAGAGATTAATGACTTCATGATCAGAAATCCAGCATTAGAAAACGACAACATTTTTGGTACAGTAAGATTTTGTCTATCTCTTACGGTTTAGAAGTTATTCAAAAGTCATCCACAGTAAATATGACTACATAGGCTATAGCCAGAAAATTCAAGATATACATTTCATTTTCCATCAAAATATCTCAAACATATGGCATTTTAATCAAAATTGTTAGAGCCATTTTCAAGAAAATCAAAATTTTCGAAAAAATTTTTTCATGTGAAGGGCAGTTTAGGGAGGCAGAATTTTCTTCAAAATCTTCGTGTGGCATTCTTGAAAGAGATTAAACTTAAATACAAACTTTGGTTTTTAACCGACTTTTCATTTTTGGGTTATGCTGCCTACAGACTGATAGACACACCTACCTTTTTTTTTTTGGATTCAGGGGCCCTTTAAACATATATTTCCGGTGAAATCTTGACATCAAATTTTTGTGGAATACAATACTTCCTCTACCAAACGTAGTAGAGAAAGTAAAATGTGTAGGACAATGTAGAGCATTGTCAGTCCATCTGAAAATACCCACATGGATATTCATTTGTGCTTTCTTAACACCCTGAAACATACAATGTTAATTGTGATCATCAGCAGTCAGTCGTGCTTCTCTCAAGAACTAACATGGCTTTAGTTTGGTGAATATGTTTTTACACTCTAGTCGATTTATGCCAGCAAAATTTGTGTTTGATTTGTCAGCTCCAAATGCTACACATTCTTTCTACTGTCTATTACGTAGAGTAAAGTAGAGGAAGTATTGTATTCCACCCAAAAATTCTATATAGAGATTTCGCCAGAAATACATGTTTTGAGGCCCGCTGAATCCAAAAGAACATTTCTAGAGAAAGGTCTGTGTGTGTATCTGTCAGTCTGTGGACAGCATAACTCAAAAACGAAAAGTCAGTTAAAAACCAAGGTTAGTATTTAAGTCTAATGTTTTTCAAGGATGCGACATAAATATTTTTAAGAAAATTGCTCCACCCAAAACTACCCTTTACATGGAAAATTTTTCAAAAATTTTGATTTTCTTGAAAATGGCTCTAACAATTTTGATTAAAATGACATATATTTGAGATATTTTTACGACAAAGGAAATTTATATCTTGTATTTTCTGGCTATAGCCCATGTAGTCTTATTCACTCTGGATGACTTTTGCATAACTGGTAAACCATAAGAGATAGACAAAATCTTACTCTACAAAAAAATGTAGATCTTGCTAAAGCACACAATTTATGTTTAAATAATCTTTTTTTGTAGATTGAACCGTTTCAGAGATATTCCTTGTTATTTGTGTAAGTTTTGGAGAACTTATACTACTGTCAAATGGAACATCGCTATTCATTTTGTTATATGTTAACCATACAAACAGAATGAAATTTGAAAGCTTTAAAAGATTTGACTGTTGTTCAAAGTCTACTGTATTATCATATTCCCCTTGTACCTACAAGGAAATAAACAATAAGATAATTTCTGTAAATGTTTATATCAACTAACACGAAGAAGATAGGAACAAGAGTTTGTACGGATGGTTAGTAAAAGGGTAGAGAAAGTCATATGAGTGCAACACATCAGATTTTTTGTATAGTGAGATTGTGTCTGTCACCTACGGTTTACCAGTTATGCAAAGGTCATCCAGAATGAAGAACACTTTCGAAGCTATTCCCAAATTCAAGCTTTCCATGGAAATATCTGGAACATAATATAGGAATAGCTCAACTAAGCACACAGTTTAAGCCAAAGGATATTTTGTTCTGGCAATAAGCACTTCCAAGATGTTCTTTGTTATTAGTTTGAATTCTGAAAAACTTACACTCTTTTCCAAATTGTGAATCGTTATTCTTTTTTGGTAGTGGCCACGTAGAGAACACTGAATTTTGAAGACAAAGCAGACAATCTGCTTTATCTACTTTTTGAGGGAGATAGTATGATTTCATGGCCTTTCTGGTTATGTTGACATTGTAGGTAAATAAATTATCCCATCTCTGATGTGAGACCGCCTTTGTGGTTTACCAGGAGAAATACGAACTGGTTTGAGAATTTAATGTCATTCTGGCAGTTTGTCACAGTGGTAGAGCATCCGCCTGGTAAGCGGAAGGTCTGTGGTTCAAATCCCAGTTGTGGCATTGAATTTTTAAGTTCCAGTTCTACCTCTCAAATTATCCCGTTTTCACATCTACCAACTTAACCTACACTCCTATATTACGAACTTTTAAGGGCTAGGCCACTAGCATTTTCACACCCTTAAACTTAACAATATTTTGATTAATACAGATATAAAATATAATCAATTTCCTTAAATAATCAAACCTACTTGCTTTTTACCACTTCAGTAATTGTCCTCTTACTTATTTATATTACATACTTTATCAGTCCAAGTTTCGTTGTTATGGCGATCAGAGAGTCACTAAATCTTAATACACATTCCACAAGATAAACAGAGTAGGCTGTGCTCAAATCAATAATCACCCATAGTAATCATGGCAGCTCACTTGAACGAGTGTGTTCATTCTGAAACCGAAGAAAATTGGAAAATAGACTGTACTTCTGTCATGTGTGAAAAATCTAAAGAGAGATAGGAAAGCTGTTATAGTTAATAACTGCTAATTAAGTTTGACCAACAAGATACAATGGAAAAATGAATGTTATGTTTCAAGGATGGTATTTCACATTTCATTCATACACCATATTAAATTACTGTCTCTCTTCTATCAAACTTTTCCTGTGTCTAGTAAAATCATTTACAATCCTTACTGTAGAATAGTGGGTAGAGAAACCAGTATGAATTTAACATATCAGGTTTTTAAGTATCTTTGACTGGAACTCTATCAGTAAACCTTAATTCAACCCTTGTCTGTTATTATTAGAGGCATGCTGCTCTCAAAAAACACGAGAGGAATAACAAATGAAATACATTGTCCAGAAAAGTACTGTATGCTACACAAAAATTCCATATGGAAACTTTACTGTGAATACAGTTTTACTTTCTCTACTGCATATAGTAAGTACAGGAAATATTACATTTCACACCAAAATTTGATAATGAGATTTCATCTGAAATATATGTTTGAGGCACCTGAATCCAAAAAAAACATTTTTAGAAAAAGGCCCGTGTGTGTGTGTTAGTTTGTGGACAACATAACTCAAAAGTCGGTTAAAAATCACAGTTGGTATTTAAGTTTAATGTCTTTTAATGTTGCGATACAAAGCTTTCAAAGAAAATTCCTCTACCCTAGACTACCCATTACATGGAAAATTTTGATTTTCTTGAAAATGGCTGTAACGATTTTGATTAAAATGCCATATGTTTGAGATATTTTTATGACAAATAAAATGTATATTTTGAATTTTCTGGCTATAGCCCCTGTAGTCGTATTTACTCTGGGTGACTTTTGCATAACTGGTAAACCGTAAGAGATAGACCAAATTTTGCTGTACAAAAAATGTATGTTTGTCTAAAGTTCAGAATTTGATAATAAAATCATTCTGCTTCTTGCCTCCCAATATTTAGAGACTAGATCTTCTTGATTTTGGAGAATTTCACACACAATTAGGTGATCAAAGTACAAAAAGTGTAGACGTTGCTTATTTATGTCCAAATAAATTTTTTTGTGTAGTTCATTTTGGAGATATACCTTGTTATTTGTGCAAGGTTTTGAAAACTCAAACTTTTGTCAAATGAAAGATCGTAATTCAGCTTTTTATATATTAACCGCGCAAAGAGAACGGAAATTGAAAGCTTTAAAATATTAGACTATCGCTCTAAGTCTACTGTATCCCCATATTCTTCTTGTACCTACAAGGAAATGAACAGTAAGGTAATTTCAGCAAATGCTTATCTCGACTAAAGCAAAGAAGATATAGGAATAAGGGTTTGTAGGAGTGATTAGTACAAGAGTAGAGAAAGTCATGTAAGTGCAACACATCAGGTTTTTCTTTTTTAATTTACTGGACAAGGTGTTTGTATCATTATGTCAGTATCCGTTTTGTTAACTAACGAAAATTGAAGCTATTAACAGTGAAGCAACAGAATCTAAATTATGAACAAATTAGAAACTAAAAGCTTCACTTATCTTATTAATATTAACAGTGCAACAACTTGCAATATTAATAAGATAACTTACCCTAAGCGAGATTCGAACTCGCGACCTCTTGAATGTGAGGCAGACATGCTAACCATAATGCTACCGAGGCGGGCAGATTCTCTCCTGATTCACAGGACATCATTATAAGGTTGTAAATAACTTACGCCATATAAACAAGACAGACATCTATATTTGATTTTCGGATCACCAAAGCACATTTACTTCAATACTCTTCTGGGTAAACATTAACTTTCAAACGATTGTTTCCTCTAAAAAAGTCTATAACAAAACTTTTATTTGTCTCCAGCACAGAATATATGCTATTAGCTCCTTCTACAGGCTGCCCATTGACATGAGTGATTATGTCACCTGGCTGAAGTCCTGCCCTGCAAACAAAATAAATTTAGTTAATTACAAAATCTCATACATCCATTCCCACAAATATAGAAAAATATATCTATAGCAGAGAGTTAACCTTTTAGTCTCACTCCAGTACCATACCATACCATGTTGCTTCACCATGTTCTACAGAGCCCTTAGTGCTAGAAAACTGTATCTCTGCTTCTACATGTGACGCACAAGCTACAACCTTGACTAATCATTATACGAGGGGCGTCTCAAAAGTAACTTGCACTATTTTTTTAAAAAATAACAAAACGTTAAAATATTTTAAAACGGGTACATTTTGAAAGCTACATTCAGTACCTATTTTTCCACATAATTTCCTTGAACCTAAATACATTTTTGATACCGTGGTAACAGTTTTTTAACCCAATGTCAAATCACTCTCCTGCCAAACTCGATAGCCATCTTTCCACTTCTTGTTTCAGTTCCTCGTCATTTATGAAGCGCCTTCCCCCAAGATGTTGCTGCAGCTCTGGAAAAAGATGGTAATCACTCGTGCAAGGTCAGGTGCACTAGATGGGTGACCAAAAACATCCCATCAAAACTGCTCAAAAGGGCTTGAGTTTCACGAGCAGCGTGCGGGCGAGTGTTATCGTGGACCAGAAAAACTGTTTTGCTCAACTTTCCCTTCCTTTTGTTTTATATGGCTCTTTTGAGTTTTCTCAGCACCTCACAATAGCGAGCAGCTGTCATCGTGGTTCCATGGAGCAGGTAATCGATTAACAGTACTCCCTTCGAATCCCAGAATATCGTTGTGATGACCTTGACAGTCGATGCAACAACTTTTGCCTTTTTTTGGAGTTGCCTCATCCATTCGTTTCCACAACTTGCACACACTTTCGATAGACACAGATCCTTAGAAATAATCCTGTGAAGGGATGCACGGCTTATTTCAATACACGGAGGAAGTTGAAACAAACCTGCATCAAGTGTAAGGCGCTGATCGGTGTTCACGCTGCTCGAACCTCGTCAACAATATCCGGAGCGACGGAAGTGGAGGGTCGGCTGCTTCATTGCTCATTGTGTAATGTTCTTCTCCCTTCAATGAACGATTGGGGCCAACGAGAAACCATTTGTCTTGACAAAACGTCTTTTCCATAAACACTGCACAACTCGCAATGAATTTCAGTCGCACATTTATTTTTTCCCGTCAGAGAATGGATTACAGTGCGAACTTCGCAATCGGCGGTAGGAACAAGTGGAGTCTCCATTGTTGCTGCCGTTTTAATGCCCAAGCAATAAACTTAGGGACCTAGGAATTTTATGGTGCTGCTACTACACCCATACCTAATACCCTGGGACTTTCAGACTTTTTCCGCCTACCGTGCGGATTTAAAAAAAATAGTGCAACTTACTTTTGAGACGGCCCTCGTAAATAGCCTGTCTAGCGTTTTAGCTTATTGGTCAAAATAAATATTTCATAAATAGAAAAACTGCTTTTTAATGTGTGACTGACAACAATCCGTGCGGCAGACCAAGTATTTCCAGACTGTATCATTCATGTGTATATAACCAAGTGTTTCTACTGCTGGCGTCTTTGTGGGAGGTTCCATGCTGCATCATTCATGTGTATATAACCAAGTGTTTCTACTGCTGGCGTCTTTGTGGGAGGTTCCATGCTGCATCATTCATGTGTATATAACCAAGTGTTTCTACTGCTGGTATGTGTGTGGGAGGTTCCATGCTGCATCATTCATGTGTATATAACCAAGTGTTTCTACTGCTGGTGTGTTTGTGGGGGTCCCATGCTGCATCATTCATGTGTATATAACCAAGTGTTTCTACTGCTGGCGTGTTTGTGGGAGGTTCCATGCTGCATCATTCATGTGTATATAACCAAATGTTTCTACTGCTGGCATGTTTGTGGGGGCCCATGCTGTATCACTCATGTGTATATAACCAAATGTTTCTACTGCTGGTGTGTGTGTGGGAGGTTCCATGCTGCAACATTCATGTGTATATAACCAAATGTTTCTACTGCTGGCATGTTTGTGGGGGCCCATGCTGTATCACTCATGTGTATATAACCAAGTGTTTCTACTGCTGGTGTGTTTGCGGGAGGTTCCATGCTGCATCACTCATGTGTATATAACCAAGTGTTTCTACTGCTGGTGTGTTTGTGGGAGGTTCCATGCTGTATCATTCATGTGTATATAACCAAGTGTTTCTACTGCTGGTATGTTTGTGGGAGGTTCCATGCTGTATCATTCATGTGTATATAACCAAGTGTTTCTACTGCTGGTATGTTTGTGGGGGTTCCATGCTGTATCATTCATGTGTATATAACCAAGTGTTTCTACTGCTGGTATGTTTGTGGGAGGTTCCATGCTGTATCATTCATGTGTATATAACCAAGTGTTTCTACTGCTGGTATGTTTGTGGGGGTTCCATGCTGTATCATTCATGTGTATATAACCAAGTGTTTCTACTGCTGGTATGTTTGTGGGAGGTTCCATGCTGCATCATTCATGTGTATATAACCAAGTGTTTCTACTGCTGGTATGTTTGTGGGAGGTTCCATGCTGCATCATTCATGTGTATATAACCAAGTGTTTCTACTGCTGGTGTGTGTGTGGGAGGTTCCATGCTGCATCATTCATGTGTCTATAACCAAGTGTTTCTACTGCTGGTGTGTGTGTGGGAGGTTCCATGCTGCATCATTCATGTGTATATAACCAAGTGTTTCTACTGCTGGTGTGTGTGTGGGAGGTTCCATGCTGCATCATTCATGTGTATATAACCAAGTGTTTCTACTGCTGGCATGTGTGTGGGAGGTTCCATGCTGCATCATTCATGTGTATATAACCAAGTGTTTCTACTGCTGGCATGTTTGTGGGGGTCCCATGCTGTATCATGCATGTGTATATAACCAAGTGTTTCTACTGCTGGTGTGTTTGTGGGGGTTCCATGCTGCATCATTCATGTGTATATAACCAAGTGTTTCTACTGCTGGTGTGTTTGTGGGGGTCCCATGCTGTATCATGCATGTGTATATAACCCAGTGTTTCTACTGCTGGTATGTGTGTGGGAGGTTCCATGCTGCATCATTCATGTGTATATAACCAAGTGTTTCTACTGCTGGCATGTTTGTGGGGGTTCCATGCTGTATCATTCATGTGTATATAACCAAGTGTTTCTACTGCTTGCATGTTTGTGGGGGGTTCCATGCTGCATCATTCATGTGTATATAACCAAGTGTTTCTACTGCTGGTATGTTTGTGGGAGGTTCCATGCTGTATCATTCATGTGTATATAACCAAGTGTTTCTACTGCTGGCATGTTTGTGGGGGTTCCATGCTGTATCATTCATGTGTATATAACCAAGTGTTTCTACTGCTGGTATGTTTGTGGGAGGTTCCATGCTGCATCATTCATGTGTATATAACCAAGTGTTTCTACTGCTGGTATGTTTGTGGGGGTCCCATGCTGCATCATTCATGTGTATATAACCAAGTGTTTCTACTGCTGGTGTGTGTGTGGGAGGTTCCATGCTGCATCATTCATGTGTATATAACCAAGTGTTTCTACTGCTGGTGTGTTTGTGGGGGTTCCATGCTGCATCATTCATGTGTATATAACCAAGTGTTTCTACTGCTGGTGTGTTTGTGGGGGTCCCATGCTGTATCATGCATGTGTATATAGCCCAGTGTTTCTACTGCTGGTATGTGTGTGGGAGGTTCCATGCTGCATCATTCATGTGTATATAACCCAGTGTTTCTACTGCTGGTGTGTTTGTGGGAGATTCCATGCTGTATCATTCATGTGTATATAACCCAGTGTTTCTACTGCTGGTATGTTTGTGGGGGCCCATGCTGTATCATTCATGTGTATATAACCCAGTGTTTCTACTGCTGGCATGTTTGTGGGGGGTTCCATGCTGCATCATTCATGTGTATGTAACCAAGTGTTTCTACTGCTGGTGTGTTTGTGGGGGCCCATGCTGTATCACTCATGTGTATATAACCAAGTGTTTCTACTGCTGGTATGTTTGTGGGGGCCCATGCTGTATCATTCATGTGTATATAACCAAGTGTTTCTACTGCTGGCATGTTTGTGGGAGGTTCCATGCTGCATCATTCATGTGTATATAACCAAGTGTTTCTACTGCTGGCATGTTTGTGGGGGGTTCCATGCTGTATCACTCATGTGTATATAACCAAGTGTTTCTACTGCTGGTATGTTTGTGGGGGGTTCCATGCTGCATCATTCATGTGTATATAACCAAGTGTTTCTACTGCTGGTGTGTGTGTGGGAGGTTCCATGCTGCATCATTCATGTGTATATAACCAAGTGTTTCTACTGCTGGTGTGTGTGTGGGAGGTTCCATGCTGCATCATTCATGTGTATATAACCAAGTGTTTCTACTGCTGGCATGTTTGTGAGAGGTTCCATGCTGCATCATTCATGTGTATATAACCAAGTGTTTCTACTGCTGGTGTGTTTGTGGGGGTCCCATGCTGTATCATGCATGTGTATATAACCCAGTGTTTCTACTGCTGGTATGTTTGTGGGAGGTTCCATGCTGCAACATTCATGTGTATATAACCAAGTGTTTCTACTGCTGGCATGTTTGTGGGGGCCCATGCTGTATCATTCATGTGTATATAACCAAGTGTTTCTACTGCTGGTATGTTTGTGGGGGGTTCCATGCTGCATCATTCATGTGTATATAACCAAGTGTTTCTACTGCTGGCATGTTTGTGGGGGTCCCATGCTGCATCATTCATGTGTATATAACCAAGTGTTTCTACTGCTGGCATGTTTGTGGGAGGTTCCATGCTGCATCATTCATGTGTATATAACCAAGTGTTTCTACTGCTGGCATGTTTGTGGGGGGTTCCATGCTGTATCACTCATGTGTATATAACCAAATGTTTCTACTGCTGGCATGTTTGTGGGGGGTTCCATGCTGTATCACTCATGTGTATATAACCAAGTGTTTCTACTGCTGGCATGTTTGTGGGAGGTTCCATGCTGCATCATTCATGTGTATATAACCAAGTGTTTCTACTGCTGGTATGTTTGTGGGGGGTTCCATGCTGCATCATTCATGTGTATATAACCAAGTGTTTCTACTGCTGGCATGTTTGTGGGGGGTTCCATGCTGTATCATTCATGTGTATATAACCAAGTGTTTCTACTGCTGGCGTCTTTGTGGGAGGTTCCATGTTGCAGCATTCATGTGTATATAACCAAGTGTTTCTACTGCTGGCGTCTTTGTGGGAGGTTCCATGTTGCAGCATTCATGTGTATATAACCAAGTGTTTCTACTGCTGGCATGTTTGTGGGGGGTTCCATGCTGCATCATTCATGTGTATATAACCAAGTGTTTCTACTGCTGGCATGTTTGTGGGGGGTTCCATGCTGCATCATTCATGTGTATATAACCAAGTGTTTCTACTGCTGGCATGTTTGTGGGGGGTTCCATGCTGTATCATTCATGTGTATATAACCAAGTGTTTCTACTGCTGGCGTCTTTGTGGGAGGTTCCATGTTGCAGCATTCATGTGTATATAACCAAGTGTTTCTACTGCTGGCGTCTTTGTGGGAGGTTCCATGTTGCAGCATTCATGTGTATATAACCAAGTGTTTCTACTGCTGGCATGTTTGTGGGGGGTTCCATGCTGCATCATTCATGTGTATATAACCAAGTGTTTCTACTGCTGGCATGTTTGTGGGGGGTTCCATGCTGCATCATTCATGTGTATATAACCAAGTGTTTCTGCTGCTGCCGTCTTTGTGGGAGGTTCCATGTTGCAGCATTCATGTGTATATAACCAAGTGTTTCTACTGCTGGTGTGTTTGTGGGAGGTTCCATGCTGTATCATTCATGTGTATATAACCCAGTGTTTCTACTGCTGGTATGTTTGTGGGGGCCCATGCTGTATCATTCATGTGTATATAACCCAGTGTTTCTACTGCTGGCATGTTTGTGGGGGGTTCCATGCTGCATCATTCATGTGTATGTAACCAAGTGTTTCTACTGCTGGTGTGTTTGTGGGGGCCCATGCTGTATCACTCATGTGTATATAACCAAGTGTTTCTACTGCTGGTATGTTTGTGGGGGCCCATGCTGTATCATTCATGTGTATATAACCAAGTGTTTCTACTGCTGGCATGTTTGTGGGAGGTTCCATGCTGCATCATTCATGTGTATATAACCAAGTGTTTCTACTGCTGGCATGTTTGTGGGGGGTTCCATGCTGTATCACTCATGTGTATATAACCAAGTGTTTCTACTGCTGGTATGTTTGTGGGGGGTTCCATGCTGCATCATTCATGTGTATATAACCAAGTGTTTCTACTGCTGGTGTGTGTGTGGGAGGTTCCATGCTGCATCATTCATGTGTATATAACCAAGTGTTTCTACTGCTGGTGTGTGTGTGGGAGGTTCCATGCTGCATCATTCATGTGTATATAACCAAGTGTTTCTACTGCTGGCATGTTTGTGAGAGGTTCCATGCTGCATCATTCATGTGTATATAACCAAGTGTTTCTACTGCTGGTGTGTTTGTGGGGGTCCCATGCTGTATCATGCATGTGTATATAACCCAGTGTTTCTACTGCTGGTATGTTTGTGGGAGGTTCCATGCTGCAACATTCATGTGTATATAACCAAGTGTTTCTACTGCTGGCATGTTTGTGGGGGCCCATGCTGTATCATTCATGTGTATATAACCAAGTGTTTCTACTGCTGGTATGTTTGTGGGGGGTTCCATGCTGCATCATTCATGTGTATATAACCAAGTGTTTCTACTGCTGGCATGTTTGTGGGGGTCCCATGCTGCATCATTCATGTGTATATAACCAAGTGTTTCTACTGCTGGCATGTTTGTGGGAGGTTCCATGCTGCATCATTCATGTGTATATAACCAAGTGTTTCTACTGCTGGCATGTTTGTGGGGGGTTCCATGCTGTATCACTCATGTGTATATAACCAAATGTTTCTACTGCTGGCATGTTTGTGGGGGGTTCCATGCTGTATCACTCATGTGTATATAACCAAGTGTTTCTACTGCTGGCATGTTTGTGGGAGGTTCCATGCTGCATCATTCATGTGTATATAACCAAGTGTTTCTACTGCTGGTATGTTTGTGGGGGGTTCCATGCTGCATCATTCATGTGTATATAACCAAGTGTTTCTACTGCTGGCATGTTTGTGGGGGGTTCCATGCTGTATCATTCATGTGTATATAACCAAGTGTTTCTACTGCTGGCGTCTTTGTGGGAGGTTCCATGTTGCAGCATTCATGTGTATATAACCAAGTGTTTCTACTGCTGGCGTCTTTGTGGGAGGTTCCATGTTGCAGCATTCATGTGTATATAACCAAGTGTTTCTACTGCTGGCATGTTTGTGGGGGGTTCCATGCTGCATCATTCATGTGTATATAACCAAGTGTTTCTACTGCTGGCATGTTTGTGGGGGGTTCCATGCTGCATCATTCATGTGTATATAACCAAGTGTTTCTACTGCTGGCATGTTTGTGGGGGGTTCCATGCTGTATCATTCATGTGTATATAACCAAGTGTTTCTACTGCTGGCGTCTTTGTGGGAGGTTCCATGTTGCAGCATTCATGTGTATATAACCAAGTGTTTCTACTGCTGGCGTCTTTGTGGGAGGTTCCATGTTGCAGCATTCATGTGTATATAACCAAGTGTTTCTACTGCTGGCATGTTTGTGGGGGGTTCCATGCTGCATCATTCATGTGTATATAACCAAGTGTTTCTACTGCTGGCATGTTTGTGGGGGGTTCCATGCTGCATCATTCATGTGTATATAACCAAGTGTTTCTGCTGCTGCCGTCTTTGTGGGAGGTTCCATGTTGCAGCATTCATGTGTATATAACCAAGTGTTTCTACTGCTGGTGTGTTTGTGGGGGGTTCCATGCTGCATCATTCATGTGTATATAACCAAGTGTGACAGTGACTGTAAGTGTTGAATCTCAACTGTTACCAGTATGTGTGTACAAGCAAAATTGAGAAAGGTGCGACTGTGTCATTAGAGACAGTTTTGGATATTAACTGGCACATGCCAAGTGGTTTGTTGTGTGAAGCAGTTTTACTGAGTGTAATCGGTGGAAGCAGTCTTTGAGACCGTGCGGCACATGCCAAGTGGTTTGTTGTGTGAAGCAGTTTTACTGAGTGTAATCGGTGGAAGCAGTCTTTGAGACCGTGGGGCACATGCCAAGTGGTTTGTTGTGTGAAGCAGTTTTACTGAGTGTAATCGGTGGAAGCAGTCTTTGAGACAGTGAGGCACATGCCAAGTGGTTTGCTGTGTGAAGCAGTTTTACTGAGTGTAATCGGTGGAAGCAGTCTTTGAGACCGTGGGGCACATGCCAAGTGGTTTGCTGTGTGAAGCAGTTTTACTGAGTGTAATTGGTGGAAGCAGTCTTTGAGACCGTGGGGCACATGCCAAGTGGTTTGTTGTGTGAAGCAGTTTTACTGAGTGTAATCGGTGGAAGCAGTCTTTGAGACCGTGGGGCACATGCCAAGTGGTTTGTTGTGTGAAGCAGTTTTACTGAGTGTAATTGGTGGAAGCAGTCTTTGAGACCGTGGGGCACATGCCAAGTGGTTTGTTGTGTGAAGCTGTTTTACTGAGTGTAATCGGTGGAAGCAGTCTTTGAGACCGTGGGGCACATGCCAAGTGGTTTGTTGTGTGAAGCAGTTTTACTGAGTGTAATCGGTGGAAGCAGTCTTTGAGACAGTGAGGCACGTGTCAAGTGGTTTGCTGTTTGAAGCAGTTTTACTGAGTGTAATCGGTGGAAGCAGTCTTTGAGACCGTGGGGCACATGCCAAGTGGTTTGTTGTGTGAAGCTGTTTTACTGAGTGTAATCGGTGGAAGCAGTCTTTGAGAGAGTGAGGCACATGCCGCCAAGTGGTTTGTTGTGTGAAGCAGTTTTACTGAGTGTAATTGGTGGAAGCGGTCTTTGAGACAGTGAGGCACGTGTCAAGTGGTTTGCTGTGTGAAGCTGTTTTACTGAGTGTAGTTGGTGGAAGCAGTCTTTGAGACAGTGAGGCACATGCCGCCAAGTGGTTTGTTGTGTGAAGCAGTTTTACTGAGTGTAATCGGTGGAAGCAGTCTTTGAGACCGTGAGGCACATGCCGCCAAGTGGTTTGTTGTGTGAAGCTGTTTTACTGAGTGTAATCGGTGGAAGCAGTCTTTGAGACCGTGGGGCACATGCCGCCAAGAGGTTTGTTGTGTGAAGCAGTTTTACTCAGTGTAATCGGTGGAAGCAGTCTTTGAGACAGTGAGGCACATGCCAAGTGGTTTGTTGTGTGAAGCAGTTTTACTGAGTGTAATCGGTGGAAGCAGTCTTTGAGACAGTGAGGCACATGCCAAGTGGTTTGTTGTGTGAAGCAGTTTTACTGAGTGTAATCGGTGGAAGCAGTCTTTGAGACAGTGAGGCACATGCCAAGTGGTTTGTTGTGTGAAGCTGTTTTACTGAGTGTAATCGGTGGAAGCAGTCTTTGAGACCGTGGGGCACATGCCAAGTGGTTTGTTGTGTGAAGCAGTTTTACTGAGTGTAATCGGTGGAAGCAGTCTTTGAGACAGTGAGGCACATGTCAAGTGGTTTGTTGTGTGAAGCTGTTTTACTGAGTGTAATCGGTGGAAGCAGTCTTTGAGACAGTGAGGCACATGCCAAGTGGTTTGTTGTGTGAAGCAGTTTTACTGAGTGTAATTGGTGGAAGCAGTCTTTGAGACAGTGAGGCACATGCCAAGTGGTTTGTTGTGTGAAGCAGTTTTACTGAGTGTAATCGGTGGAAGCAGTCTTTGAGACCGTGGGGCACATGTCAAGTGGTTTGTTGTGTGAAGCAGTTTTACTGAGTGTAATTGGTGGAAGCGGTCTTTGAGACAGTGAGGAAAATGCCAAGTGGTTTGCTGTGTGAAGCAGTTTTACTGAGTGTAATTGGTGGAAGCGGTCTTTGAGACAGTGAGGAAAATGCCAAGTGGTTTGTTGTGTGAAGCAGTTTTACTGAGTGTAATTGGTGGAAGCGGTCTTTGAGACAGTGAGGAAAATGCCAAGTGGTTTGCTGTGTGAAGCAGTTTTACTGAGTGTAATCAGTGGAAGCAGTCTTTGAGACAGTGAGGCACATGCCAAGTGGTTTGTTGTGTGAAGCAGTTTTACTGAGTGTAATCGGTGGAAGCAGTCTTTGAGACCGTGAGGCACATGCCTAGTTTATAAAACAACAGAACAGTTGTCAATTGCAAGTTCATGAGGAATTATATATGATGTTAATGTTACAAAAGAACTGTTTCTGTGAGGCTCAGTTTTAGGAAACAAATAAAGTGACGATACTCACACATAAGCAGGTGAACCAACAACAACTCGCCACACAATAATGCCTTTGGTGATGCCATGGGGTAGCAGCTGGTTACGAGCTTCAAGCTCACGAATGATCTGTGGAGTTAACGTCAGCATCGTGATGCCCATGTATCTACGCTTCGTCTCAGCACTGGCTTTCCCTGAAAACCAACACATATGCACAAAGTGAACATAGAAACTTGACTTTGTTTCTTTCTCTATATCTATAGTATTTATGGCATTCCATCCAATATTTCAATATCCACTCTTTACTACAAATATGTTTGAAACACCGAATAGAAAAAAGCACGTTAAGAAAAAGCTGTGTGCCTTTCAACAACATAACACAAAATAAACTGTTGGATAAAAAACTATGTTCAGCATCTTACAAGATAATGACCAAAAGATTTTCAAGGAAATAAACCTACTTCAAACTCTCTTTACATAGAAAGATTATAGATATTTTTTATTTTCTCTAAAAGGGCTATAAGAATTTTATTAAAATAACATATATTTAAAATATTTTTATAACAAATAATATTTATATTCAAATGTTCTCTGAATAGTCCCTGAAGATCGCATCATTCTGAATAACTTTTGCACCTATACCTATATCGACTCTTCATGTCCTGTTGATAATGGAGGAAAATCAGCCTCCAACACATGTTACAGTAAATTATAAGTGTTGTGCAGTTTTATTAATCAAATTTCCTTTTTGGTTTAAAAAGATGTGTACATGTACTGTTCACAATTTGCAGATCCTTCAGACCAGAACTTTTGTAGTTGGTGGGCATGTAGTCAGGCCAGTCTCGAGTGTCTCAGTTGTACATGTTTCACACCTGAACTTTTGTAGTTGGTGGACATGTAGTCAGGCCACTCTCGAGTGTCTCAGTTGTACATGTTTCGCACCTGAACTTTTGTAGTTGGTGGACATGTAGTCAGGCCACTCTCGAGTGTCTCAGTTGTACATGTTTCACATCTGAACTTTTGTAGTTGGTGGACATGTAGTCAGGCCACTCTCGAGTGTCTCAGTTGTACATGTTTCACACCTGAACTTTTGTAGTTGGTGGACATGTATTCAGGCCACTCTCGAGTGTCTCACTTGTACATGTTTCACACCTGAACTTTTGTAGTTGGTGCACATGTAGTCAGGCCACTCTCGAGTGTCTCAGTTGTACATGTTTCACACCTGAACTTTTGTAGTTGGTGGACATGTAGTCAGGCCAGTCTCGAGTGTCTCAGTTGTACATGTTTCACACCTGAACTTTTGTAGTTGGTGGGCATGTAGTCAGGCCACTCTCGAGTGTCTCACTTGTACATGTCTCACACCTGAACTTTTGTAGTTGGTGAGCATGTAGTCAGGCCACTCTCGAGTGTCTCAGTTGTACATGTTTCACACCTGAACTTTTGTAGTTGGTGCACATGTAGTCAGGCCACTCTCGAGTGTCTCAGTTGTACATGTTTCACACCTAAACTTTTGTAGTTGGTGCACATGTAGTCAGGCCACTCTCGAGTGTCTCAGTTGTACATGTTTCACACCTGAACTTTTGTAGTTGGTGCACATGTAGTCAGGCCACTCTCGAGTGTCTCAGTTGTACATGTCTCACACCTGAACTTTTGTAGTTGGTGGACATGTAGTCAGGCCACTCTCGAGTGTCTCAGTTGTACATGTTTCAGACCTGAACTTTTGTAGTTGGTGCACATGTAGTCAGGCCACTCTCGAGTGTCTCAGTTGTACATGTTTCAGACCTGAACTTTTGTAGTTGGTGCACATGTAGTCAGGCCACTCTCGAGTGTCTCAGTTGTACATGTTTCAGACCTGAACTTTTGTAGTTGGTGCACATGTAGTCAGGCCACTCTCGAGTGTCTCAGTTGTACATGTCTCACACCTGAACTTTTGTAGTTGGTGCACATGTAGTCAGGCCACTCTCGAGTGTCTCAGTTGTACATGTTTCAGACCTGAACTTTTGTAGTTGGTGCACATGTAGTCAGGCCACTCTCGAGTGTCTCAGTTGTAGATGTTTCACACCTGAACTTTTGTAGTTGGTGGACATGTAGTCAGGCCACTCTCGAGTGTCTCAGTTGTACATGTTTCACACCTGAACTTTTGTAGTTGGTGCACATGTAGTCAGGCCACTCTCGAGTGTCTCAGTTGTACATGTTTCACACCTGAACTTTTGTAGTTGGTGCACATGTAGTCAGGCCACTCTCGAGTGTCTCAGTTGTACATGTTTCACACCTGAACTTTTGTAGTTGGTGGACATGTAGTCAGGCCAGTCTCGAGTGTCTCAGTTGTACATGTTTCACACCTGAACTTTTGTAGTTGGTGGGCATGTAGTCAGGCCACTCTCGAGTGTCTCACTTGTACATGTCTCACACCTGAACTTTTGTAGTTGGTGAGCATGTAGTCAGGCCACTCTCGAGTGTCTCAGTTGTACATGTTTCACACCTGAACTTTTGTAGTTGGTGCACATGTAGTCAGGCCACTCTCGAGTGTCTCAGTTGTACATGTTTCACACCTAAACTTTTGTAGTTGGTGCACATGTAGTCAGGCCACTCTCGAGTGTCTCAGTTGTACATGTTTCACACCTGAACTTTTGTAGTTGGTGCACATGTAGTCAGGCCACTCTCGAGTGTCTCAGTTGTACATGTCTCACACCTGAACTTTTGTAGTTGGTGGACATGTAGTCAGGCCACTCTCGAGTGTCTCAGTTGTACATGTTTCAGACCTGAACTTTTGTAGTTGGTGCACATGTAGTCAGGCCACTCTCGAGTGTCTCAGTTGTACATGTTTCAGACCTGAACTTTTGTAGTTGGTGCACATGTAGTCAGGCCACTCTCGAGTGTCTCAGTTGTACATGTTTCAGACCTGAACTTTTGTAGTTGGTGCACATGTAGTCAGGCCACTCTCGAGTGTCTCAGTTGTACATGTCTCACACCTGAACTTTTGTAGTTGGTGCACATGTAGTCAGGCCACTCTCGAGTGTCTCAGTTGTACATGTTTCAGACCTGAACTTTTGTAGTTGGTGCACATGTAGTCAGGCCACTCTCGAGTGTCTCAGTTGTACATGTTTCAGACCTGAACTTTTGTAGTTGGTGCACATGTAGTCAGGCCACTCTCGAGTGTCTCAGTTGTACATGTTTCACACCTGAACTTTTGTAGTTGGTGCATATGTAGTCAGGCCACTCTCGAGTGTCTCAGTTGTACATGTTTCACACCTGAACTTTTGTAGTTGGTGGGCATGTAGTCAGGCCACTCTCGAGTGTCTCACTTGTACATGTTTCACACCTGAACTTTTGTAGTTGGTGGACATGTAGTCAGGCCACTCTCGAGTGTCTCAGTTGTAGATGTTTCAGACCTGAACTTTTGTAGTTGGTGCACATGTAGTCAGGCCACTCTCGAGTGTCTCAGTTGTACATGTTTCACACCTGAACTTTTGTAGTTGGTGCACATGTAGTCAGGCCACTCTCGAGTGTCTCACTTGTACATGTTTCAGACTTGAACTTTTGTAGTTGGTGGACATGTAGTCAGGCCACTCTCGAGTGTCTCAGTTGTACATGTTTCACATCTGAACTTTTGTAGTTGGTGGACATGTAGTCAGGCCACTCTCGAGTGTCTCAGTTGTAGATGTTTCAGACCTGAACTTTTGTAGTTGGTGCACATGTAGTCAGGCCACTCTCGAGTGTCTCAGTTGTACATGTTTCAGACTTGAACTTTTGTAGTTGGTGCACATGTAGTCAGGCCACTCTCGAGTGTCTCACTTGTACATGTTTCGCACCTGAACTTTTGTAGTTGGTGCACATGTAGTCAGGCCACTCTCGAGTGTCTCAGTTGTACATGTTTCAGACTTGAACTTTTGTAGTTGGTGCACATGTAGTCAGGCCACTCTCGAGTGTCTCAGTTGTACATGTTTCACACCTGAACTTTTGTAGTTGGTGCACATGTAGTCAGGCCACTCTCGAGTGTCTCACTTGTACATGTTTCACACCTGAACTTTTGTAGTTGGTGGACATGTGGTCAGGCCACTCTCGAGTGTCTCAGTTGTACATGTTTCGCACCTGAACTTTTGTAGTTGGTGGACATGTAGTCAGGCCACTCTCGAGTGTCTCAGTTGTACATGTTTCACACCTGAACTTTTGTAGTTGGTGCACATGTAGTCAGGCCACTCTCGAGTGTCTCAGTTGTACATGTTTCGCACCTGAACTTTTGTAGTTGGTGCACATGTAGTCAGGCCACTCTCGAGTGTCTCACTTGTACATGTTTCAGACTTGAACTTTTGTAGTTGGTGCACATGTAGTCAGGCCACTCTTGAGTGTCTCAGTTGTACATGTTTCACACCTGAACTTTTGTAGTTGGTGCACATGTAGTCAGGCCACTCTCGAGTGTCTCAGTTGTACATGTTTCACACCTGAACTTTTGTAGTTGGTGCACATGTAGTCAGGCCACTCTTGAGTGTCTCAGTTGTACATGTTTCAGACCTGAACTTTTGTAGTTGGTGGATATGTAGTCAGGCCACTCTCGAGTGCCTCAGTTGTACATGTTTCACACCTGAACTTTTGTAGTTGGTGCACATGTAGTCAGGCCACTCTCGAGTGTCTCACTTGTACATGTTTCACACCTGAACTTTTGTAGTTGGTGCACATGTAGTCAGGCCACTCTCGAGTGTCTCAGTTGTACATGTTTCACACCTGAACTTTTGTAGTTGGTGGGCATGTAGTCAGGCCACTCTCGAGTGTCTCAGTTGTACATGTTTCACATCTGAACTTTTATAGGTGGTGCACATGTAGTCAGGCCACTCTCGAGTGTCTCACTTGTACATGTTTCACATCTGAACTTTTGTAGTTGGTGGACATGTAGTCAGGCCACTCTCGAGTGTCTCACTTGTACATGTTTCACACCTGAACTTTTGTAGTTGGTGGACATGTAGTCAGGCCACTCTCGAGTGTCTCACTTGTACATGTTTCACATCTGAACTTTTATAGGTGGTGCACATGTAGTCAGGCCACTCTCGAGTGTCTCAGTTGTACATGTTTCACATCTGAACTTTTACAGGTGGTGCACATGTAGTCAGGCCACTCTCGAGTGTCTCAGTTGTACATGTTTCACACCTGAACTTTTGTAGTTGGTGGACATGTAGTCAGGCCACTCTCGAGTGTCTCAGTTGTACATGTTTCACACCTGAACTTTTGTAGTTGGTGGACATGTAGTCAGGCCACTCTCGAGTGTCTCAGTTGTACATGTTTCACACCTGAACTTTTGTAGTTGGTGGACATGTAGTCAGGCCACTCTCGAGTGTCTCACTTGTACATGTTTCACACCTGAACTTTTGTTATTGGTGCACATGTAGTCAGGCCACTCTCGAGTGTCTCTTTTGATATCTACTGCTTGGTTGATATTCAGCAATTAAACATTTACACCAATGCTATGCATTAACATTGCACTGGCAGTTGTATTAATGTTTATTAAAAACAATATATGTGAAATATATTAATAATCACATGCCTTTGATTTCATTATTTAATTTGATAGTAAAATTACACTAAAGATAAGACTGCTTTTGTGGAAAAATAACACTGCTTTTGCATGTCCCTAGCTACAAGTGTCTAACAATGTTGCAAGTACCACAGTACATGGCCTAATCAGTTATAAGCCCAGTCAGTTGTTTCACATAATAGCTGTTGTCGGTGTAACACAGGACAGACGAGATCAGTGTCATGGCAGAGATATCAAACCTGCTTGTTCCATCCAGGTGCTTCTCTGCAAGTCATAATTTATATTGGAGAGCTATATAGCAGTAAAAGTAACCGCTCTTTAGAGAGCTCCATATTTTTATGTTTTGGTGGTTACATCACACTATCACAACCCCCAGAATGTCTGGAGGACCACACCTGTCGCTGGTTTACGGGTCTCACCAACCTGAATTACCAAGAGAATTATCAAAACAAATTCACCGACTATATCCTCTGATTACCAACCAGAGGACGCATTACATAACATGCCAGATCACCATGTTAGGGGTTAAGGCGTTGGAGAGAAATTAGAGAAGTGGAAAGGTTGGAAAAACAAAGACTCCCTAGCCCTCAGAAACCCTAGTAGCATCGGGATTGGAAGAGAACAAGAAATGACCAAGATAAGGTCATAAGTTCAGATAGAAAAGCTACAGTGAGGAACAAAACACCAGTAAGTGGAAGTAATGTTCTGCTCAGCTTGGGCACCTTGTGGTCACTATCCACATATCCCCTAGACACCAGTAAGTGGAGGTAATGTTCTGCTCAGCTGGGTACCTTGTGGTCACTATCCACATATCCCCTAGACACCAGTAAGTGGAAGTAATGTTCTGCTCAGCTTGGGTACCTTGTGGTCACTATCCACATATCCCCTAGACACCAGTAAGTGGAAGTAATGTTCTGCTCAGCTGGGTACCTTGTGGTCACTATCCACATATCCCCTAGACACCAGTAAGTGGAAGTAATGTTCTGCTCAGCTTGGGCACCTTGTGGTCACTATTCACATATCCCCTAGACACCAGTAAGTGGAAGTAATGTTCTGCTCAGCTTGGGTACCTTGTGGTCACTATCCACATATCCCCTAGACACCAGTAAGTGGAAGTAATGTTCTGCTCAGCTTGGGTACCTTGTGGTCACTATCCATATATCCCCTAGACACCAGTAAGTGGAAGTAACGTTCTGCTCAGCTTGGGTGCCTTGTGGTCACTATCCACATATCCCCTAGACACCAGTAAGTGGAAGTAATGGTCTGCTCAGCTTGGGTACCTTGTGGTCACTATCCACATATCCCCTAGACACCAGTAAGTGGAAGTAATGTTCTGCTCAGCTTGGGTACCTTGTGGTCACTATTCACATATCCCCTAGACACCAGTAAGTGGAAGTAATGTTCTGCTCAGCTTGGGTACCTTGTGGTGCTATCCACATATCCCCTAGACACCAGTAAGTGGAAGTAATGTTCTGCTCAGCTTGGGTACCTTGTGGTCACTATCCACATATCCCCTAGACACCAGTAAGTGGAAGTAATGTTCTGCTCAGCTTGGGTACCTTGTGGTCACTATCCACATATCCCCTAGACACCAGTAAGTGGAAGTAATGTTCTGCTCAGCTTGGGTACCTTGTGGTCACTATCCACATATCCTCTAGACACCAGTAAGAGAAAGTAATGTTCTGCTCAGCTTGGGTACCTTGTGGTCACTATCCACATATCCCCTAGACACCAGTAAGTGGAAGTAATGTTCTGCTCAGCTTGGGTACCTTGTGGTCACTATCCACATATCCCCTAGACACCAGTAAGTGGAAGTAATGTTCTGCTCAGCTTGGGTACCTTGTGGTCATTATCCACATATCCCCTAGACACCAGTAAGTGGAAGTAATGTTCTGCTCAGCTTGGGTGCCTTGTGGTCACTATCCACATATCCCTTAGACACCAGTAAGTGGAAGTAATGTTCTGCTCAGCTTGGGTGCCTTGTGGTCACTATCCACATATCCCCTAGACACCAGCAAGTGGAAGTAATGTTCTGCTCAGCTTGGGTGCCTTGTGGTCACTATCCACATATCCCCTAGACACCAGTAAGTGAAAGTAATGTTCTGCTCAGCTTGGGTACCTTGTGGTCACTATCCACATATACCCTAGACACCAGTAAGTGGAAGTAATGTTCTGCTCAGCTTGGGTGCCTTGTGGTCACTATCCACATATCCCCTAGACACCAGTAAGCGGAAGTAATGTTCTACTCAGCTTGGGTACCTTGTGGTGCTATCCACATATCCAAAAGATGGGGATAGAAAGCTTTAGTTAATCTATCATTTTATGCAGCTAAAATATTAGTCAACTCTAAATTCAAAAGAATTATTGCAAAATATTAGTACGAAAAATAAAAAAATAGATGATGGGAGCTACCAAACATTCATATAGTAATTCCAGAGTATCTTGGAGAAATGGCAGTTGCAACCTTCAGGGTGATTACAGGACATGATTGTCTGGTGGAACATTTGAACAGAATTGGGATATATTCTTCACCACTCTGTCCTCTATGTGATCTGCACGAGGAAATGGACCAAGACCATCTTCAAATATGCCCGGCGACTTCTAGTGCCCTTCCCATCCGTCAGAGAGCAAGAGGATTAATAACTTCATTGTCAGAAATCCAGCATTAGCCAATAACAACTACTCTGGAAGTCAGTAAATGTTATACTGTGATGGTATATCAGTGGTTCCATCAACTACGTCGGTCTGGGTGGCTCAGTTGGTTAGACGCTGGCCTACTGATCCCAAGGTCGCGGGTTCAAACCCGGCCCAGGCCGATGGTTTTTAAGTGTGCTTAAAAACGACAGTTCCATGTCAGTAGATTTACTGGCATGTAAAAGAACTCCTGCGAGACGAAATTCCGGCACACCGGCGACGCTGATGTGATCCTGGCAATTGACAGCGTCGTTAAACAACAAAAATATTTATTTATTTTCCATCAACTGCACAGAGAACAGTAGATTCAAATCTCGGCTATGGCACTGAATTTTTAGTCTAATCCTGTTTCCAATCTTTGTCCTACACACAGCAAGTGTGAAAATTGCTATCAATGTGTAAATAATTACTTGATGTCATGTTACTTTGATACCATTACCAAATATTACAGCTATTATGAATATGTCCTATGTTCTAGGCTGTAGCAGCAATGCTCACTGCTTCATGACGTGTCAGCAATGAAAAGGAACTCTTTGCTGAGAACCACATCACCATTCTTAATTTGATATTGAAGAGAGCAATAGCAATAATAGTAACCACATTTTAGAGAGCACCATATTTTTATGTTTTGGCGGTCACATCACTCTCTCACAACCCCCAGAATGTCTGGAGGAACACACCTGTCGTTGGTTTACGGGTCTCACCGACCTGACCGGGAGAGTTATCAAAATAAATTCACCGACCACATCCTCTGATCACCAATCAGAGGACGTATTACATGACATGACAGGTCAGCATGTTAGGGGTTAAGGTTTTATAGAGAAATTAGAGAAATGGAGAGGTTGGAAAAATAAAGACTCCCTAGCCCTCAGGAACCCTAATAGCATCGGGGTCGGAAGAGAACAAGAGATGACATTGTCTTTATATATAGCAATAAATAATCTAAACAACAAAAAGTCTCCTGGACCAGATCACATACATCCAGAGTTCATTAAAAACCTTGGAAAAACAGCAAAACAACAACTACTGAAACTCTACAATCTATCCTGGAAAACCACTGTACCTGCTGAATAGCGAAAAGCAGTACTTGTCCTACTCTTGAAGAAAGATAAAACAGCGTCAGAAATAAAAAATTATAGACCAATAGCTCTTACTAGCATAATAGCAAAAGTGATGGAAAGAATGGTGTCAAACAGGTTAAATTGGTTCCTAGAATCACAAAATTTAATTTCCCCATGTCAAGCTGGATTCAGAGTTCCACTCTACAAATGAACAAGTCTTACTTCTCAGTCAAGAAATCAAAGACTCCTTCAATAGAAAAGAAGATAATTTATCAGTTTTTATTGATTTCCAAAGTGCATATGATTCTATATGCAGAACAAAACTACTAAAGAAAGTAAAAAAATAGGGATACAAGGTCCAATGTTTTCATGCCTATGTCATTTCCTAACACAACGCTTTATTGCAACCAGATATGGAAGAAATATATCTAAATACAAACAAGTAGACCGTGGGTTATCACAAGGTGCAGTGCTCAGCGCAACACTTTTTAATATATTTATTAACGATCTACCACAACAAATACAAGAATCAGGTGTGAAGTGCACACTATTTGCTGATGACTTAGTAATGTGGACTTCAAAACCATAAAGCAAAAGTACAGAACTAGAAAAAACCATGCAACAATTCTTAATCAACTTACAAAGGTGGACCAAAGAAAATTTAATGACTGTTAATACAACAAAATCAAACAACCAAATCTTTTCACTAAAAAAAAAAAAACACTAAAAATAAAACTAAATTTTGAGGGTCAACAATTACCAGAAGCAAAGGAAGCAAAGTATTTAGGAGTTACATTTGATACCAAACTTACATGGACCAAACAAATAGAAAATGTAATACAAAGAGCAGAAAGGTGCCTTTCACTGTTAAAACATCTAACAGGAATGAAGTGGGGAAGTTCCAGAGCATCTCTTAACACAACAATGTATATATAAAGCCATTATTTACTTACTGCAGCGAAGTTCTTGTAACAGCAAACACAAAAAAGATTCAAATCTTTCAAAACCAAAGTCTGAGATTAATTACAGGTGCTATCAAAACCACACCAATAGCAGCTATGGAAATACTAACCAACCAATACCCCATTGAATATGAAATAGAAAAAGCGGCTCTTATTCAACACGAAAAGTTGATCAGACTCCCATTCAATACATCGCACAAGAGAAATTTTACACATACACTAAAGACTCAGGAGAGCTTTCTTTCCAAAATTCAAGACATCAAGAAGAATGTACACCTTCCTAATTCAAAGGAAAACTTCATATCTAAAGTCAATCCGACACACACATTAGACATCACATATTATTTACACCTGACAGAAGAAGTTAAGAAAAGTGATACTTCAACTAGTGTTCTAAAATTATTGGCATTAGAGACAATCCATACTAGATTTCCAGAACACGAATTGCTCCATATTTATACTGATGGATCTTTGATATCAAACCAAGATGGAGCTGGTGCTGGAGTCACATGTCACCTCTTTTCCTATTACAAATGTTTAAGTTATGGAACTACTAACTTTGATGGAGAAATTGAAGCAATTCGAATGGCCCTACAAAATCTTTTGTACAGGATTTCACATTTTCAGCAAGTAGTTATTCTCTCAGATTCCAGGGCAGCGATTATAGCAATTACTTCCAAGTTGTCACCAAAAAACCAAACAATTATAGAACGTTGGAAAATCCTTACCCATCTAACAGCACTTCAAAAACACCTAGTCTTCCAATGGATACCAGCACACTGTGGACTGAGTGGTAATGAGAAAGCTGATTTTCTTGCCAAAAAAGGGTACCAGCGTTGTACAAAAATCTATAGTTAATCCACCATTTTATGCAGCTAAAAGATTAGTCAACCCTGAATTCAAAAAAATGATTGCAAAATATTACTATGAAAAATCAAACAATAAAAGATGGGAACTACCAAACATTCAAACAGTAATTCCTGAGTATCCTCGAAAAACAGCAGTTGCAACCTTCAGGTTGATTACAGGACATGATTGTCTGGCAAAACATTTAAACAGAATTGGGATATATTCTTCACCACTCTGTCCTCTTTGTGATCTGCAAGAGGAAATGGATCGAGACCACCTTCAAATATGCCCGGCCACTTCTAGTGCCCCATCCATCAGTGAAAAATATTGGAGAGCAAGAGGATTAATGACTTCATTGTCAGAAATCCAGCATTAGCTAACAACAACAACAACATCACCATTCTAACCAACAAAGTGCCCAAAATCAACAAAATATTAGTACCTGATGTTTTCTGCTTATTTTCACATCTTTTGATAAAGTCCTTGGCATAATCGGAAGGAATTGCAAACGATATACCAGCTGTAACCTTCATTGCATTTATGCCAATTGCTTCTCCATCCAAGTTCACCAGAGGTCCTCCAGAGTTTCCAAACTGCAAACAACAGCATTTACAAGTCACAACACAATATATATTTAATCTCAGTAGTTGTGCAACCAACATAATTGTCACTCTATATACAAAAACTCCATTTTTACTTTCTCTATTGGTAAGCAGGGGAACTATTATATTCTACCCAAAAATTCAATGTTGAGATTTCACTGGAAATATGTTTGAGATCCCCAGAATCCAAAAAAAGTATTTAAGAAAAAGGTCTGTGTGTGTGTGTGTGTCTGTCTGTCAGTCTGTGGACAGCATAACTCAAAAACGAAAAGTTGGTTAAAAAACAAAGTTGGTATTTACATTTAATGTCTTTCAAGGATGTGACATAAAGATTTTGAAGAAAACAGCCCCACCCTAAACTACTCTTTACATGGAAAAGTTTTATTTTCATGAAAATGGCTCTAATGATTTTTATTAAAATGTTATATGTTATATTTGTATGACAAATGAAATGCATATTTTGAATTTTCTGGCTATAGCCCCTGCAGCTGCATTTATTCCGGACGACTTTTGCATAACTGTAAACCGTTAGAGATAGACCAAATCTTACTCTACAAAAAATGTAGAGCTTGCTAAAATACACAATTTATGTCCAAATAATATTTCTTGTAGGGTGAACCACTTCGGAGATATTCCTTGTTATGTGTGTGAGTTTCGGAAAACTTAAAACTTTTGATTAATTGATCATCGTTCATTTTTTTTTATATGTTAATTGTGCAAAGAGAACAGAATCTCAAAGCTTTAAAAGAATTGATTATCACACAAAGCCTACTGTATTATACAATACATTAAGGAAAATAGCTGCTGAATTGGGAGTTGTTGCATACCTGATGACGAACTTGGCCTACTTGGAATGTCAACAGCAGACCACTCCAGTTGCACTATTAACGATAAAGCCTTTGCATGACCGTAGTTTGTCCAAACACCACATGTGTTTAAACCACAAGATTGTGGATTAATTATTTGCTAACAAATAATGTGATTTTGCCTGATTAAGATACTTATACTTCTCAACATGTTGTAAACAGTACATAATATGTACTGTACATAAGTTTTTATCCTCAAAAACAGCAAGTCTGCTTTTTTAAGAATTTTCTTTCGATTGTTACCAATACAACCCAGATTATCCAGTTGAGGGACTATCATGTACACACAATGTATGGTTTGTGTAACTTACTTTATGTACTACCCCTTTGGGGCAAGGGACTATCATGTACACACAATGTATGGTTTGTGTAACTTACTTTATGACTACCCTCCTTTGGGACAAGGGACTATCATGTACACACAATGTATGGTTTGTGTAACTTACTTTATGTACTACCCTCCTTTGGGACAAGGAACTATCATGTACACACAATGTATGGTTTGTGTAACTTACTTTATGTACTACCCCTTTGGGGCAAGGGACTATCATGTACACACAATGTATGGTTTGTGTAACTTACTTTATGTACTACCCTCCTTTGGGACAAGGGACTATCATGTACACACAATGTATGGTTTGTGTAACTTACTTTATGTACTACCCACCTTTGGGACAAGGGACTATCACCTACACACAATGTATGGTTTGTGTAACTTACTTTATGTACTACCCTCCTTTGGGACAAGGGACTATCATGTACACACAATGTATGGTTTGTGTAACTTACTTTATGTACTACCCTCCTTTGGGACAAGGGACTATCACCTACACACAAAGTATGGTTTGTGTAACTTACTTTATGTACTACCCTCCTTTGGGACAAGGGACTATCACCTACACACAATGTATGATTTGTGTAACTTACATTATGTACTACCCTCCTTTGGGACAAGGGACTACCATGTACACACAATGTATGGTTTGTGTAACTTACTTTATGTACTACCCACCTTTGGGACAAGGGACTATCACCTACACACAATGTATGGTTTGTGTAACTTACTTTATGTACTACCCTCCTTTGGGACAAGGGACTATCACCTACACACAATGTATGGTTTGTGTAACTTACTTTATGTACTACCCTCCTTTGGGACAAGGGACTATCATGTACACACAATGTATGGTTTGTGTAACTTACTTTATGTACTACCCTCCTTTGGGACAAGGGACTATCATGTACACACAATGTATGGTTTGTGTAACTTACTTTATGTACTACCCTCCTTTGGGACAAGGGACTATCACCTACACACAATGTATGGTTTGTGTAACTTACTTTATGTACTACCCACCTTTGGGACAAGGGACTATCACCTACACACAATGTATGGTTTGTGTAACTTACTTTATGTACTACCCACCTTTGGGACAAGGGACTATCACCTACACACAATGTATGGTTTGTGTAACTTACATTATGTACTACCCTCCTTTGGGACAAGGGACTATCATGTACACACAATGTATGGTTTGTGTAACTTACTTTATGTACTACCCTCCTTTGGGACAAGGGACTATCACCTACACACAATGTATGGTTTGTGTAACTTACTTTATGTACTACCCACCTTTGGGACAAGGGACTATCACCTACACACAATGTATGGTTTGTGTAACTTACTTTATGTACTACCCTCCTTTGGGACAAGGGACTATCACCTACACACAATGTATGGTTTGTGTAACTTACTTTATGTACTACCCTCCTTTGGGACAAGGGACTATCATGTACACACAATGTATGGTTTGTGTAACTTACTTTATGTACTACCCTCCTTTGGGACAAGGGACTATCATGTACACACAATGTATGGTTTGTGTAACTTACTTTATGTACTACCCTCCTTTGGGACAAGGGACTATCACCTACACACAATGTATGGTTTGTGTAACTTACTTTATGTACTACCCACCTTTGGGACAAGGGACTATCACCTACACACAATGTATGGTTTGTGTAACTTACTTTATGTACTACCCACCTTTGGGACAAGGGACTATCACCTACACACAATGTATGGTTTGTGTAACTTACATTATGTACTACCCTCCTTTGGGACAAGGGACTATCATGTACACACAATGTATGGTTTGTGTAACTTACATTATGTACTACCCTCCTTTGGGACAAGGGACTATCACCTACACACAATGTATGGTTTGTGTAACTTACTTTATGTACTACCCTCCTTTGGGACAAGGGACTATCACCTACACACAATGTATGGTTTGTGTAACTTACATTATGTACTACCCTCCTTTGGGACAAGGGACTATCACCTACACACAATGTATGGTTTGTGTAACTTACTTTATGTACTACCCTCCTTTGGGACAAGGGACTATCACCTACACACAATGTATGGTTTGTGTAACTTACTTTATGTACTACCCTCCTTTGGGACAAGGGACTATCACCTACACACAATGTATGGTTTGTGTAACTTACTTTATGTACTACCCTCCTTTGGGACAAGGGACTATCACCTACACACAATGTATGGTTTGTGTAACTTACATTATGTACTACCCTCCTTTGGGACAAGGGACTATCACCTACACACAATGTATGGTTTGTGTAACTTACTTTATGTACTACCCTCCTTTGGGACAAGGGACTATCACCTACACACAATGTATGGTTTGTGTAACTTACATTATGTACTACCCTCCTTTGGGACAAGGGACTATCACCTACACACAATGTATGGTTTGTGTAACTTACTTTATGTACTACCCTCCTTTGGGACAAGGGACTATCACCTACACACAATGTATGGTTTGTGTAACTTACATTATGTACTACCCTCCTTTGGGACAAGGGACTATCACCTACACACAATGTATGGTTTGTGTAACTTACATTATGTACTACCCTCCTTTGGGACAAGGGACTATCACCTACACACAATGTATGGTTTGTGTAACTTACTTTATGTACTACCCTCCTTTGGGACAAGGGACTATCATGTACACACAATGTATGGTTTGTGTAACTTACTTTATGTACTACCCTCCTTTGGGACAAGGGACTATCATGTACACACAATGTATGGTTTGTGTAACTTACTTTATGTACTACCCTCCTTTGGGACAAGGGACTATCACCTACACACAATGTATGGTTTGTGTAACTTACATTATGTACTACCCTCCTTTGGGACAAGGGACTATCACCTACACACAATGTATGGTTTGTGTAACTTACTTTATGTACTACCCTCCTTTGGGACAAGGGACTATCACCTACACACAATGTATGGTTTGTGTAACTTACTTTATGTACTACCCTCCTTTGGGACAAGGGACTATCACCTACACACAATGTATGGTTTGTGTAACTTACTTTATGTACTACCCTCCTTTGGGACAAGGGACTATCACCTACACACAATGTATGGTTTGTGTAACTTACATTATGTACTACCCTCCTTTGGGACAAGGGACTATCACCTACACACAATGTATGGTTTGTGTAACTTACTTTATGTACTACCCTCCTTTGGGACAAGGGACTATCACCTACACACAATGTATGGTTTGTGTAACTTACATTATGTACTACCCTCCTTTGGGACAAGGGACTATCACCTACACACAATGTATGGTTTGTGTAACTTACTTTATGTACTACCCTCCTTTGGGACAAGGGACTATCACCTACACACAATGTATGGTTTGTGTAACTTACATTATGTACTACCCTCCTTTGGGACAAGGGACTATCACCTACACACAATGTATGGTTTGTGTAACTTACATTATGTACTACCCTCCTTTGGGACAAGGGACTATCACCTACACACAATGTATGGTTTGTGTAACTTACTTTATGTACTACCCTCCTTTGGGACAAGGGACTATCACCTACACACAATGTATGGTTTGTGTAACTTACATTATGTACTACATGCACATTCCAAAAGATGGGGTTATGAAAAAGTGGATTCTACAGGGAAGATAGTGGAAGAATTTTTGAATACCACAACTTTTGAACTGATTTATAGTAAAGAAGATCCCACAACCTTCATACATTATTCTGGAGCGGGCAGTAACCCAGACCTCTTGTTAGCTACAACAGATATTGTTTCAAAAATTAAAAAAAAAGTTATAGAAGATCCAAGTTCTGGTCACAGAGCGGTAATTGCTGATATAAAACTAGAGAATACAAATAACAGTCAAGGTCTTACGAATCTGTATTGGAACTTCAAAAAAGCAGATTGGAACAAATATAAAACTGAATTAGAACATAAATTTAAAGAACAAACAAACTCACAGCTGCATGACCAACCAGATCATATGAACAAAGAATTCTGTAAAGTCATCCTAGAAACTGCAAAAAAACATATTCCTCGTGGAAGAATCAAAAATTTCAAACCCTTTTGGAACCCCCAGTTAGAAGAACTGAAAAAGCAAAGGGATATAGCTAGAAATACAGCTGAACAAACAAAAAACATATCAGATACACAAATATGGCGGAAGAAATGTGCCTCACTAAAAAAAGAAATTAATACTGCTAAAAGGAATCACTTTAATAATTTCTTAGAAAAAATGGATTATAGGACAGATGGTAACAAAGCTCATAAGTTCATAAAAAATGTCAAGGACAGGAAAGAAAACAACAGCACACCTATCATACACAACAATAAAATGTTAGTAAATGATGCAGTCATAGCCGAAACATTCAATAAATATTATGCAAATGCACACAAAGTAACAAGAAATAATAAAAAGGAACGTAAAGAATTTAAGAAAGATTCGAAACAAGAAAGAGAATGTAATCCTAACACTCAGTGCAATATCTTTTTTCAAAATTTTAATATGCAAGAATTGAACATTGCAATAAATAATCTAAAAAACAAAAAGTCTCCTGGACCAGATCACATACATCCAGAGTTCATAAAAAACCTTGGAAAAACAGCAAAACAACAACTACTGAAACTCTACAATCTATCCTGGAAAACCACTGTACCTGCTGAATGGCGAAAAGCAATAATTGTCCCACTCTTGAAGAAAGACAAAACAGCATCAGAAATAAAAAATTATAGACCAATAGCTCTTACCAGCATAATAGCAAAAGTGATGGAAAGAATGGTGTCAAACAGGTTAAATTGGTTCCTAGAATCACAAAATTTAATATCTCCATGTCAAGCTGGATTCAGAGAGTTCCACTCTACAAATGAACAAGTCTTACTTCTCAGTCAAGAAATCAAAGACTCCTTCAATAGAAAAGAAGATAATTTATCAGTTTTTATTGATTTTCAAAGTGCATATGATTCTATATGCAGAACAAAACTACTAAAGAAAGTAAAAAAAATAGGGATACAAGGTCCAATGTTTTCATGGCTATGTCATTTCCTAACACAACGCTTTATTGCAACCAGATATGGAAGAAATATATCTAAATATAAACAAATACACCGTGGCTTGCCACAAGGTGCAGTGCTCAGCACTACACTTTTTAATATATTTATTAATGATCTACCACAACAAATACAAGAATCAGGCGTGAAGTGTGCACTATTTGCTGATGACTTGGTAATGTGGACTTCAAAACCAAAAAGCAAAAGTACAGAACTGGAAAAAATCATGCAACAATCCTTAACCAACTTACAGAGGTGGACCAAAGAAAATTTAATGACTGTTAATACAACAAAATCAAACTACCAAATCTTTTCACTAAGAAAAAAACCACTAAAAATAAAACTAAATTTTGAGGGTCAACAATTACCAGAAACAAAGGAAGCAAAGTATTTAGGAGTTACATTTGATACCAAACTTACATGGACCAAACAAATAGAAAATGTAATACAAAGAGCAGAGAGGCGCCTTTCACTGTTAAAACGTCTAACAGGAATGAAGTGGGGATGTTCCAGAGCAACGCTTAACACAACATACAACGTATATATCAAACCATTATTTACTTACTGCAGCGAAGTTCTTGTAACAGCAAACACAAAAAAAATTCAAATCTTTCAAAACCAAAGTCTGAGGTTAATTACAGGTGCTATCAAAACCACACCAATAGCAGCTATGGAAATACTAACCAACCAATACCCCATTGAATATGAAATAGAAAAAGCGGCTCTTATTCAACACGAAAAGTTGATCAGACTCCCATTCAATACATGGCACAAGAGAAATTTTACACATACACTAAAGACTCAGGAGAGTTTTCTTTCCAAAATTCAAGACATCAAGAAGGATGTACACCTTCCTAATTCAAAGGAAAACTTCATATCTAAAGTCAATCCGACACAAACATTAGACATCACATATTATTTACACCTGACAGAAGAAGTTAAGAAAAGTGATACTCCAACTAGTGTTCTAAAATTATTGGCATTAGAGACAATCCATACTAGATTTCCAGAACATGAGTGGCTCCATATTTATACTGATGGATCATTGATATCAAACCAAGATGGAGCAGGTGCTGGAGTCACATGTCACCTCTTTTCCTATTACAAATCTTTAAGTTATGGAACTACTAACTTTGATGGAGAAATTGAAGCAATTCGAATGGCCCTACAAAATCTTTTGTACAGAATTTCACATTTTCAGCAAGCAGTTATTCTCTCAGATTCCAGGGCAGCAATTATAGCAATTACTTCCAAGTTGTCACCAAAAAACCAAACTATTATAGAATGTTGGAAGATGCTTAGCCATCTAACAGCACTTCAAAAACACCTAGTCTTCCAATGGATACCGGCTCACTGTGGACTGAGTGGTAATGAGAAAGCTGATTTTCTTGCAAAAAGGGGTACCAGCGGTGTACAAAAATCTATAGTTAATCTACCATTTTATGCAGCTAAAAGATTAGTCAACTCTGAATTCAAAAAAATTGTTGCAAAATATTACTATGAAAAATCAAAGAATAAAAGATGGGAACTACCAAACATTCAAACAGTGATTCCTGAGTATCCTCGAAAAACAGCAGTTGCAACCTTCAGGTTGATTACAGGACATGATTGTCTGGCAAAACATTTAAACAGAATTGGGATATATTCTTCACCACTCTGTCCTCTATGTGATCTGCAAGAGGAAATGGATCGAGACCACCTTCAAATATGCCCGGCCACTTCTAGTGCCCCATCCATCAGTGAAAAATATTGGAGAGCAAGAGGATTAATGACTTCATTGTCAGAAATCCAGCATTAGCTAACAACAACAACATTATGTACTACCCTCCTTTGGGACAAGGGACTATCACCTACACACAATGTATGGTTTGTGTAACTTACTTTCTGTACTAGGATAGGTACAGAGTATAGAACTTACAGTGATTGAAGCATCTGTTTGAATGTAGTCCATATCACGACCTTTGAGCCCAAGTTCTTTGCTCTGGCGACAGACAGAGCTAATGACTCCTGCTGTCACTGTGTTGGACAGAGTGAGAGGACTGCCTATTGCTACAACAAACTCTCCTGGCCGCAGTTCGTGAGACGCACCCAGCTTCAGCACTGGTAGTTTGTTCTGAAACAGTACGTACATCAATGTGAGCTATTTCACAGGTCAGAAGTACACCTTCATGTAGCTAGAAAATAAATTTCCATTTGTTATACATACATTTCAGACAGTAAAAGGTTCATTGTTAGAAGAAAAAAATAGTTTAAAATATTGCCAAAAGTTTAGCTTGAAGTATAAGAAAATTATGTTTTTATAAGCATACTTTCTACACGATACATCAAAATAAAGGACAGTATATAAAGAAAGTTAGATGCACATAACTTATCAGAATTTTTAAAATGACAATCAAATGAAACTCTAAAGTTTTAACAATTCTTACAGAATACATGTTTCACCTATCTTAACATCTGCTGAAATTTAAGAGGTAGAACTGGAACTTAAAAATTCAAATCCCAGTTGTGGCATTGAATTTTTACGTTCCAGTTCTACCTCTTAAACTTTGCCCACACACGGCTTGTGTGCTTAAAAACACCAACAGTAAGTTTGTTGGCATAAATAAATAATAATCTGCTGAAAGTTCTTCAATTCTAAGGCACACTGCACTTTTATATTAATTTGAAACCTATCTTCAGTGTGAATCTTGTTTATACAAACAGGATATGAAACTGCAGTCTGCGTTGGAATTCACAAAATTTTACCAGATATTAAGATAGGTGAAACTTACAGTCTCTTAGAATTGTTAAAAATTTAGATTTGTATTGCTCTACTGTTAATAGTTTCAGGTTTTTCATAATTAACAGAAATTCTTTTACTATTACATTCAACGCTGGCAAATGGCTAAGCAATGGTTGAGCGGATAGACCGTTCACCTCTCACTGAAGCAGCCCGGGATCGATCACAGGCAACTGCATGTGGGATTTGTGGTGGATTTGCTCCAGGTTCTCCGGTTTTCCGGCCATCTCATTCCTCTGTGTTCCATCTCATTCCATGTATCATATGTCACCAGCTGCAGTGTAGCATGTGCTAGGTGGGCATTAAACATTACCCCATCTCATTCCATGTATCATATGTCACCAGCTGCAGAGTAGCATGTGCTAGGTGGGCATTAAACATTACCCCATCTCATTCCATGTATCATATGTCACCAGCTGCAGTGTAGCATGTGCTAGGTGGGCATTACCCCATCTCATTCCATGTATCATATGTCACCAGCTGCAGTGTAGCATGTGCTAAAACTGGGCATTGAACATTACCCCCAAACACTAACATCACAGCCAGCAACATTTGATACAGAGCTCTTTGGTTACCTGGCTTTTATATATATTCTACTGGGTGGAGCTGACAGATGCATGGTTTACTTTCAGCTACTACATGGGTTACTTTCAGCTGCTGCGTGTGTTACTTTCAGCTGCTGCATGGGTTACTTTCAGCTGCTGCGTGTGTTACTTTCAGCTACTACATGGGTTACTTTCAGCTGCTGCGTGTGTTACTTTCAGCTGCTGCATGGGTTACTTTCAGCTGCTGCGTGTGTTACTTTCAGCTACTACATGGGTTACTTTCAGCTGCTGCGTGTGTTACTTTCAGCTACTACATGGGTTACTTTCAGCTGCTGCGTGTGTTACTTTCAGCTACTACATGGGTTACTTTCAGCTGCTGCGTGTGTTACTTTCAGCTGCTGCGTGTGTTACTTTCAGCTGCTGCGTGTGTTACTTTCAGCTACTGCATGTGTTACTTTCAGCTGCTGCGTGTGTTACTTTCAGCTACTGCATGTGTTACTTTCAGCTGCTGCATGTGTTACTTTCAGCTACTGCATGTGTTACTTTCAGCTACTGCATGTGTTACTTTCAGCTACTGCATGTGTTACTTTCAGCTACTGCATGTGTTACTTTCAGCTACTGCATGTGTTACTTTCAGCTACTGCGTGTGTTACTTTCAGCTACTACATGGGTTACTTTCAGCTGCTGCGTGTGTTACTTTCAGCTACTACATGGGTTACTTTCAGCTGCTGCGTGTGTTACTTTCAGCTACTACATGGGTTACTTTCAGCTGCTGCGTGTGTTACTTTCAGCTGCTGCGTGTGTTACTTTCAGCTGCTGCGTGTGTTACTTTCAGCTACTGCATGTGTTACTTTCAGCTACTGCATGTGTTACTTTCAGCTACTACATGGGTTACTTTCAGCTACTGCATGTGTTACTTTCAGCTACTGCATGTGTTACTTTCAGCTACTGCATGTGTTACTTTCAGCTACTGCATGTGTTACTTTCAGCTACTACATGTGTTACTTTCAGCTGCTGCGTGTGTTACTTTCAGCTACTGCGTGTGTTACTTTCAGCTACTACATGGGTTACTTTCAGCTGCTGCATGTGTTACTTTCAGCTACTACATGGGTTACTTTCAGCTGCTGCGTGTGTTACTTTCAGCTACTGCGTGTGTTACTTTCAGCTGCTGCGTGTGTTACTTTCAGCTGCTGCATGGTTTACTTTCAGCTACTGCGTGGTTACTTTCAGCTGCTGCGTGTTACTTTCAGCTGCTGCGTGTGTTACTTTCACCTACTACATGGGTTACTTTCAGCTGCTGCGTGTGTTACTTTCAGCTGCTGCATGGTTTACTTTCAGCTACTGCATGGGTTACTTTCAATGACTGTAACTGGTGCTCATGTGCCGGCAGTCTCTGTCGAGGAAACTGTTGATTGAATATAATGCTGGATTTGTCTCTGGTCAGGCTTCATGGTGGATGCAAAGTTTTATTTAAGTGCTGGGTTTCTTCCTTGCTGTTGAAGTGGTCTTTATGTTTGTAAATTTGTATGACTTCACGAGTTAAGCGAGTGTAATAAGGAGTGCAGAAGAGACAGGATAGTTGTGTCTGCATATTGTATACGTCTCCGTGGTGCTAGAAAACTGTCATCTGCAATTGCAAGAGAGTATTACAGCCATGCCCCTGAACATGTTCATTGCAGCTTTAAATGAAACATGTGGAAGGAGACACGAAAAAAAGTCTACATAATCTTTTTGGATCTACTGTCTGTACTATTTAGACAAGCCTTTAGCATAGTCTGCAACAAAACAAGAACTTCATTTCCTATTCTTGCAGACTAAGGACATATTATTGTTAGCTAGAAGACAATTATTTAATTAATTTAAATGCAACATAAATATTGTTTGATAAAACTTACGGCAGGTATCCGAACTGTTGCCAGATCAGATTTTACATCCACATCTTCAACCAGTCCTGTAAAAGTTCTGCCATCATACAGCTTTACCTAAACAATACAAAAACAAAACAGCTATTAAAGCCACAATTTAATTTTTGAGAGGTGGAATCAGAAATGAAAAGCTCAATGAGTTTTTGAGATCCAATTCTACCTCTCTAACATTTCCTACATACAACACCACCAGTAAGTTGGTTGGCGTAAATAAATAACAACACATGATTAAATATTGTTTTTACAACTTCCTAGCTAAAGATATACATTTAATTATAATATATGAACACCAAACAAGGAATTAACCACAGTGTGCAAAAACATTTAAATGTTATAAAGCAGCTAAAATAAACCTTTATAATGAACTTCTTCAACAAATAATCAACTTTAAAATTCAAATACTTAAAAACAGATTATATAAATGGTTAGTACAAAATCCTCCGTGTTGTTTACAAGAATTTGAGGAACAATTAAGAATAAACTGCAAACATATTTCTATCAAAATAGCTTCACAGCATTCTAATTCTCTCTATGTATCACACTTTTTGCACATGTTTGGCTTTTCTTACTCCATAGCACTTTGTCTATAATTATTTGCAATCTGTTACATGCTTATGCTGCTTCGCAGTTTGTAGAACTGCTAATTACTAGAGAAGTTAAGTTGGCAGTACACTTCGACACTTACTGTTAAGAGTCATCTTTATTATATGTCACTGAATAAAGTATACCAGCTTGTTTTAGGATCAGAATCACGGCCATAAGCATCTGAACAGCATATGCACAAGTGTTGCCAACCCTTCAGTACAGGAGCAACAACACGGCCATAAACATCCCAACAATCCACATGCACAAGTGTTGCCAACCGTTCAGTACAGGAGCAGCAACACGGCCATAAGCATCCCAACAACTCACATGCACAAGTGTTGCCAACCCTTCAGTACAGGAGCAGCAACATGGCCATAAACATCCCAACAACTCACATGCACAAGTGTTGCCAACTTTTCAGTACAGGAGCAGCAACACGGCCATGAACATCCCAACAACTCACATGCACAAGTGTTGCCAACCTTTCAGTACAGGAGCAGCAACACGGCCATGAACATCCCAACAACTCACATGCACAAGTGTTGCCAACCTTTCAGTACAGGAGCAGCAACACGGCCATAAACATCCCAACAACTCACATGCACAAGTGTTGCCAACCGTTCAGTACAGGAGCAGCAACACGGCCATGAACATCCCAACAACTCACATGCACAAGTGTTGCCAACCTTTCAGTACAGGAGCAGCAACACGGCCATAAGCATCTGAACAACTCACATGCACAGGTGTTGCCAAACTTTCAGTACAGGAGCAGCAACACGGCCATAAACATCCCAACAACTCACATGCACAAGTGTTGCCAACCTTTCAGTACAGGAGCAGCGACACGGCCATAAACATCTGAACAACTCACATGCACAAGTGTTGCCAACCTTTCAGTACAGGAGCAGCAACACGGCCATAAACATCTGAACAACTCACATGCACAGGTGTTGCCAACCTTTCAGTACAGGAGCAGCAACACGGCCATAAACATCTGAACAACTCACATGCACAAGTGTTGCCAACCTTTCAGTACAGGAGCAACAACATGGCCATAAGCATCTGAACAACTCACATGCACAAGTGTTGCCAACCTTTCAGTACAGGAGCAGCAACACGGCCATAAACATCTGAACAACTCACATGCACAAGTGTTGCCAACCTTTCAGTACAGGAGCAGCAACACGGCCATAAGCATCCCAACAACTCACATGCACAAGTGTTGCCAACCTTTCAGTACAGGAGCAGCAACACGGCCATAAACATCCCAACAACTCACATGCACAAGTGTTGCCAAACTTTCAGTACAGGAGCAGCAACACGGCCATAAGCATCCCAACAACTCACATGCACAAGTGTTGCCAACCTTTCAGTACAGGAGCAGCAACACGGCCATAAACATCCCAACAACTCACATGCACAAGTGTTGCCAACCTTTCAGTACAGGAGCAGCAACACGGCCATAAACATCCCAACAATCCACATGCACAAGTGTTGCCAACCCTTCAGTACAGGAGCAGCAACACGGCCATAAACATCCCAACAACTCACATGCACAAGTGTTGCCAACCTTTCAGTACAGGAGCAGCAACACGGCCATAAACATCCCAACAATCCACATGCACAAGTGTTGCCAACCTTTCAGTACAGGAGCAGCAACACGGCCATAAACATCCCAACAACTCACATGCACAAGTGTTGCCAACCTTTCAGTACAGGAGCAGCAACACGGCCATAAACATCCCAACAACTCACATGCACAAGTGTTGCCAACCTTTCAGTACAGGAGCAGCAACACGGCCATAAACATCCCAACAACTCACATGCACAAGTGTTGCCAACCGTTCAGTACAGGAGCAGCAACACGGCCATAAACATCTGAACAACTCACATGCACAAGTGTTGCCAACCTTTCAGTACAGGAGCAGCAACACGGCCATAAACATCTGAACAACTCACATGCACAAGTGTTGCCAACCTTTCAGTACAGGAGCAGCAACACGGCCATAAACATCTGAACAACTCACATGCACAAGTGTTGCCAACCTTTCAGTACAGGAGCAGCAACACGGCCATAAGCATCTGAACAACTCACATGCACAAGTGTTGCCAACCTTTCAGTACAGGAGCAGCAACACAGCCATAAGCATCTGAACAACTCACATGCACAAGTGTTGCCAACCTTTCAGTACAGGAGCAGCAACACGGCCATAAACATCTGAACAACTCACATGCACAGGTGTTGCCAAACTTTCAGTACAGGAGCAGCAACACGGCCATAAACATCCCAACAACTCACATGCACAAGTGTTGCCAACCCTTCAGTACAGGAGCAGCAACACGGCCATAAACATCCCAACAACTCACATGCACAAGTGTTGCCAACCCTTCAGTACAGGAGCAGCAACACGGCCATAAACATCTGAACAACTCACATGCACAAGTGTTGCCAACCTTTCAGTACAGGAGCAGCAACACGGCCATAAACATCCCAACAACTCACATGCACAAGTGTTGCCAACCCTTCAGTACAGGAGCAGCAACACGGCCATAAACATCTGAACAACTCACATGCACAAGTGTTGCCAACCTTTCAGTACAGGAGCAGCAACACGGCCATAAACATCCCAACAACTCACATGCACAAGTGTTGCCAACCGTTCAGTACAGGAGCAGCAACACGGCCATAAACATCCCAACAACTCACATGCACAAGTGTTGCCAAACTTTCAGTACAGGAGCAGCAACACGGCCATAAACATCCCAACAACTCACATGCACAAGTGTTGCCAAACTTTCAGTACAGGAGCAGCAACACGGCCATAAACATCCCAACAACTCACATGCACAAGTGTTGCCAACCCTTCAGTACAGGAGCAGCAACACGGCCATAAACATCCCAACAACTCACATGCACAAGTGTTGCCAACCTTTCAGTACAGGAGCAGCAACACGGCCATAAACATCTGAACAACTCACATGCACAAGTGTTGCCAACCTTTCAGTACAGGAGCAGCAACACGGCCATAAGCATCCCAACAACTCACATGCACAAGTGTTGCCAACCCTTCAGTACAGGAGCAGCAACACGGCCATAAACATCTGAACAACTCACATGCACAAGTGTTGCCAACCTTTCAGTACAGGAGCAGCAACACGGCCATAAGCATCCCAACAACTCACATGCACAGGTGTTGCCAACCTTTCAGTACAGGAGCAGCAACACGGCCATAAACATCTGAACAACTCACATGCACAAGTGTTGCCAACCTTTCAGTACAGGAGCAGCAACACGGCCATAAACATCTGAACAACTCACATGCACAAGTGTTGCCAAACTTTCAGTACAGGAGCAGCAACACGGCCATAAACATCTGAACAACTCACATGCACAGGTGTTGCCAACCTTTCAGTACAGGAGCAGCAACACGGCCATAAACATCTGAACAACTCACATGCACAAGTGTTGCCAACCTTTCAGTACAGGAGCAGCAACACGGCCATAAACATCTGAACAACTCACATGCACAAGTGTTGCCAACCTTTCAGTACAGGAGCAGCAACACGGCCATAAACATCTGAACAACTCACATGCACAGGTGTTGCCAACCTTTCAGTACAGGAGCAGCAACACGGCCATAAACATCTGAACAACTCACATGCACAAGTGTTGCCAACCTTTCAGTACAGGAGCAGCAACACGGCCATAAACATCTGAACAACTCACATGCACAAGTGTTGCCAACCTTTCAGTACAGGAGCAGCAACACGGCCATAAACATCTGAACAACTCACATGCACAAGTGTTGCCAACCTTTCAGTACAGGAGCAGCAACACGGCCATAAACATCTGAACAACTCACATGCACAAGTGTTGCCAACCTTTCAGTACAGGAGCAGCAACACGGCCATAAGCATCCCAACAACTCACATGCACAAGTGTTGCCAACCTTTCAGTACAGGAGCAGCAACACGGCCATAAGCATCCCAACAATCCACATGCACAAGTGTTGCCAACCTTTCAGTACATGGAGTTGTTTAGCACAGTAAAGCTGGAATGTGGTTATTGCACTCAAATACTCGAAATGCTTAAGTCATATTTAGAAGTTACTAAACATGTGGCTTAAACTGAAACCAACCCTTGACTAACACTAATGATATCAGTACTTTTATATACAATTATAAACCATACAAATGACTTGTATAACAGGAATTTATTGTTAATGCCTTTTATATTTAGCATGCAACTCAACATTTAAGGTATAAAGCTATTATAATTTTACATTATCTAATGTACAAAATATACAATTTTACATTATTTGAACAAAAAACCTCATGACTATCAATGTGGAAAAAACAAATTATGAATTATTTACACTAAAATACAAACCACTCAAAGCAGTTGATGATGCCAAATACTTAGGCATCACTTTCGACAGAAAGCTAAGTTGGAAAAAACATATAACAAACATCTCAGAAAAGGTTGAAAAGAAATTGCAAATCCTGAAAAGGTTAGCTGGTGCTAATTGGGGCTGCTCAAGGAGAGTCCTTAACACAACATACAAAATGTATATTAAACCAAACCTCTTGTACTGTTCTGAAGCTTTAATAACAGCAGCAAATGCTAACATCAATAAACTTGAACAAATACAAAATCAGGCTCTTCGCCTAATCACTGGAGCAGTTAAATCCACACCTATTGATGCCATGCTTGCCTTAACACGGACCCCATCAATAACAACAAAAATAGAAGAACAAGCATTGCTCCAACACGAGAAAATGTTACGACTGCCAAACTCTAAATGGACAGAAGAGAACCTCCCCCCTTCAATCCTTAAAACTCATAGTAGTTTCCTAGAAAAGGTAACACAGATTAAATCCAAATTGAACATTCCTAACACCAGAGAAAATCTACTTATTAGAGAAAATCCATTGGAATTATTGCAACCTACCTTCAATTTGGAATTAATAGAGGAAATAAGTAAATCAGACACACCAAAAGAAATACAAAAACTTCTAGCTCTGGAAACAATCAATACTAGGTATCCCACAGAAGAATGGCTGCACATATATACTGATGGATCCTCCAAGGAAAACCTTACTGGAGCTGGAGTTACATGTTCACATTTTTCCTTTTATCATTCTGTTGGCAGAGACACAACAAATTATGATGGAGAAATAGAGGCTATATACATTGCTCTCCGACAATTATTAAATCTTCCCTTAAATAAATTTAACAAGGCAGTAATTCTTTCGGATTCTAAAGCTGCAATTCAGGGAATATGTTCAAATACTACAAAGAAGTCAACAAAAATTAGAGAATGCTACAAAATGTTAACACAACTCCAAAAAGTTAATAAGACTGTTCATCTCCAATGGATTCCAGCACACTGTGGAGTCATGGGGAACGAAGCTGCAGACTCACTTGCAAAGAAAGCCACAACAATAACACAAAAGTCTAAATTCAATTTCTCATATTCCTCAATAAAACGCTTGATCATTAAAAATTTTTCTCATTCATACCTACAAGAAATAGAAACAAATGCCAAAGATAAAAAATGGATTACACTACTTTCCAACCCAGATATAATCCCCGAGAGACCAAGGAAAACAGCGGTTGCAGCCTTCCGACTATTGACAAATCACGACTGCTTAGCAAGTCATCTCTACAGAATAGGTATCTCAGCCTCACCAAAATGTGTCCTGTGTAACGATCCAGCAGAAATGAATGAAGAACACTTGAAGACCTGTGAAGCATTAAGATCAGAAGAAACTACAGTTCAAAAGTATTGGAAAGCACGAATGCTAATGGCTTCATTGCCAGATGCAAGGCACTAGAAAACAACAACAACAACAACATTATTTGAACAAGTTACTTGAACCTAATGGTGTACTTAAAACAATTCAGACTGTGATAAACAAAGGTATACTTACAAGCACCATGGTGTTACGTTTGCCAACCACAACATGGGCATTTGTTAGAATCAGTCCATCCTCTTTTATAACGAACCCAGATCCATTTGATATTGTAACTGGCTGACCTGTGAATGGGTCCACCCTGGAGGGAACAGAGGTTTTATGACAATTAGTTGCACTAAAGGAGTGAGTCAAGGTTATGAGAAATAAACAGTTGTGAGTTGTGGTGATATGAAAGACTGTAGACTGTGTTAACATCAGTAAAAGAGAATTGTATATTTGCATAATTAGTGTATGAGAGACAGAGAAAGTGAAGAAAGACAGTGAAAGGAGTGAGTTAAGGCTATGAGAAGTAAACAGTTATGCGTTGTAATATCATGAAAGACTGTAGACTGTGTTAACATCAGTAAAAGAGAACTGTGTATTTGTGTAATTACTGTATGAGAGACAGAGAAAGTGAAGAAAGACAGTGAAAGGAGTGAGTTAAGGCTATGAGAAGTAAACAGTTATGCGTTGTAATATCATGAAAGACTGTAGACTGTGTTAACATCAGTAAAAGAGAACTGTGTATTTGTGTAACTAGTGTATGAGAGACAGAGAAAGTGAAGAAAGACAGTGAAAGGAGTGAGTCAAGGTTACGGGAAGTAAACAGTTATGCGTTGTAATATCATGAAAGACTGTAGACTGTGTTAACATCAGTAAAAGAGAACTGTGTATTTGTGTAACTAGTGTATGAGAGACAGAGAAAGTGAAGAAAGACAGTGAAAGGAGTGAGTCAAGGTTACGGGAAGTAAACAGTTATGCGTTGTAATATCATGAAAGACTGTAGACTGTGTTAACATCAGTAAAAGAGAACTGTGTATTTGTGTAATTAGTGTATGAGAGACAGAGAAAGTGAAGAAAGACAGTGAAAGGAGTGAGTCAAGGTTACGGGAAGTAAACAGTTATGCGTTGTAATATCATGAAAGACTGTAGACTGTGTTAACATCAGTAAAAGAGAACTATGTATTTGCATAATTAGTGTATGAGAGACAGAGAAAGTGAAGAAAGACAGTGAAAGGAGTGAGTCAAGGTTATGGGAAGTAAACAGTTATGCGTTGTAATATCATGAAAGACTGTAGACTGTGTTAACATCAGTAAAAGAGAACTGTGTATTTGTGTAACTAGTGTATGAGAGACAGAGAAAGTGAAGAAAGACAGTGAAAGGAGTGAGTCAAGGTTACGGGAAGTAAACAGTTATGCGTTGTAATATCATGAAAGACTGTAGACTGTGTTAACATCAGTAAAAGAGAACTGTGTATTTGTGTAATTAGTGTATGAGAGACAGAGAAAGTGAAGAAAGACAGTGAAAGGAGTGAGTCAAGGTTACGGGAAGTAAACAGTTATGCGTTGTAATATCATGAAAGACTGTAGACTGTGTTAACATCAGTAAAAGAGAACTGTGTATTTGTGTAACTAGTGTATGAGAGACAGAGAAAGTGAAGAAAGACAGTGAAAGGAGTGAGTCAAGGTTATGAGAAGTAAACAGTTGTGAGTTGTAATATCATGAAAGACTATAGACTGTGTTAACATTAGTAAAAGAGAACTATGTATTTGCATAATTAGTGTATGAGAGACAGAGAAAGTGAAGAAAGACAGTGAAAGGAGTGAGTCAAGGTTATGAGAAGTAAACAGTTGTGAGTTGTAATATCATGAAAGACTATAGACTGTGTTAACATTAGTAAAAGAGAACTGTGTATTTGTGTAATTAGTGTATGAGAGACAGAGAAAGTGAAGAAAGACAGTGAAAGGAGTGAGTCAAGGTTATGAGAAATAAACAGTTGTGAGTTGTGGTGATATGAAAGACTATAGACTGTGTTAACATTAGTAAAAAAGAACTATGTATTTATGCAAAAGTTAAGAAAAAAAATAAAGTAAGAGAAAAGTAAGTGGACTGGATTTTGTCATTTTGGGAGAATGTGGTGTCCCTGTCATGTTGCAGTGGTAGACCTAGTCTGAACCCAGTCATAGGTATGAGGCCTTTTAGCAGGGTATTCTTCCTGTTCTTAGCATAGAGATAGCACAAAATATGTTTAAGTTGAGGTGCAAGGCCATTGAACACTCTCCACTGTTCACCAACAGAAAGAACGTCACTGATGAGAATGTGCTGCCATTATCTGTGTGAAAGCATTAGGACAAGGACAGTGAGAATGCTTGCTATACAAGGAGTAATACTATTTAAAAAACATGCCTCAATGTCAACGGTTTTGTCTTTCTTAAACATGTTAGGTATCACTATTTGATACTTCTGCTCCATGTACACAAACAGAGTAGACATAGTACAATTGAGAAGATATTGCTTACAAAAGTAGAATACACCTCATGCATTTGAATGGGCCGTAACTGAGCCATAAGTATAAGTAGGATATCGATTCATATATAATCAGCTATTTCATCCCCACACCTATTCCCTAGGAACTTTCCTTACTATGGAAAACAACAACACTACTAAGTTACTACGTATGGCACTCTGGCTTACTGTGAGTGGATTATTGTAAAATGTGAAAATGGTGGACTGTGACATTACTTCAAAAATGATCTATATTATTGGTGACACAAAACCTTACAATAGAACTTTAGCAGCAAAATGTGCAGCTTCCTGTAAAAGTTGATGCCAGGAAACATGGGCTAAACTATTATACCTGCATCAATTTGTAACAGTGGAGATATAGCATTATAAATACCTTGGTGCTGATAGCAGCAGTAGATGTTGTCCAAGCTCTGATAACGTAGGAGCCTCTCATCTTGTTCATGGCTATCCTGTATAATAGTAGCCTAAACTCCTTCTATTATCCCACGTAATAGTGGCCTGCAAAACAAACATTCCTTTGATGCATGAATTCTCAACTTTTCAAAGAATAAAACAATATGGAATATGATAAAAAGAGAAACTCACAGCTCTAGACCTATCACAAGAAATAATACATCTCTAACAGTAAATAATGTAGTTGCAGAACATCTAGCTAACATCGCCAACATCCTCAATCACTTCAACACTTATGGATAGAGTAATATTGTCACAAACTGCCATTAATAACAATATCTACCATTCTAAATTGATCAGAAATGAAGTTAACATCTTCCTTAAACCAATGATATGGATAGAAATAATTAAAATTATAAAATCCATAAGAAAGTGCTTCTTGGCTGGTTCTGATGAAGTGCCACATTATATGGGATAATAGAAGAAGCCGAGGACAGGCCGCTATTATACAGGATAACCGCTGTTCATATACACACACACACTAACCCAGGCATCGTAGCCTACACACCAGTGTCATCTGAGAGTAGACACTTTGAACCCAAAACGTGATACAGGAATAATAGCTTTTACAAAGAATGTATGTTTTCTGAAAGAGATTAAGCAGTTGATTATTAAGTCCGAAACACATTGTTCTGCAAAACAAAAGCAGAATGTGACTTTCTGCAAGGAAATCATATTCTATTGGAGAAATAAATTGAGTGTAAGAACTTCTTACTGTCATGCTAAGACTGTATTCTCTTGAGTTGTGCAGTGCACCCATACATGTATTTCATAATCTCCAAAGCATTATTTCCTTCTGTAAAAACTGAAAAATACTGACAATGCTTCAGTTGTGTGAATAGGTGGTAAATTATAATGCTTAATGTTTACCTTGTTGTATCTTTAATTTCGATGTAAACCGTACTTGGTGCCACCTTTTCCACAACATCGGCAATAAAATTGAATCTACCTCTCTTAGGGGTCTCGGCATCACCGTCATCCCATGGTTTAGCCGCCTTTATTATTGGAATTATATACATTCCAAGCGGCTTATCACAGTCCTGCTGTAACCATAGTCCTAAGCCCAGCAAACTTGCTCCCAGAACTGACGAAATCCAATAAACCTTACGACGTTTCTCATTTTCCTCAGTCACTATGTTGCTATTTAAAACTGTTCTCGCCATGCGAAAGTTCCATATAAATTTAATTTTTTCCTTTATTTCAATCTTGGCTGGGCATGAGTTAAGTATCCTAATAAATTTCATTGCCATGTTATAACCTAGTTTTTTCAAATCTTATTAAAACAAATAAAACAGCTAATTCCGACGAGTTTAACGGACGATCATTATTATAACGGATATTGTAAGTATTAGTGGTACTCCATAACATATGAATTTTCAAAAATGATTTGGCTTCACAAGGGTGTGCTGTGGCTTCACACTCATTTCTTCGACTTCAGCCTAACCACTGTTTTGATACTTTGTAGGGTTGGTTACTCTGTACTACCAAGCTTGCAATTTTTTGCTGCTTTAGGTTTTTCCATCCACAGGTTCCATCTGTGGTGTGTGCTGTGGTTGTAACCATGCGGTATTTTAATTTCGAGAGTGTTGGCAGTTTCACCTTCCCCTCCCTTGGAGCATACAGCTGCAGTGTGCTCGCCATATTTCGTCATTGGGAGGAAAAGAAATTAATTACATTAGAATTTCAGTATTCTTCCCAAAATGCTGGCTAACAGAGTTGCAGTTAATGTTTTAAGGAAAGTCGTGCTGAATAATGGTGAGAAGAGAAATGTGCTTTTTATATATATTTCATGAATTCACATTTCTGTATGCTTCCAATGATTTTAGTCTAAATATACTTGAGAGGCTAATAAGTGAACCAGTAATTTGTAGCGGAAAAGTTTGATGTAGTCGTAGGTAAGATAAGGTATTAGATCTATCACATTTACGAACTCGCTCGGCGCACTTATCAGTCGTTAAGCGACTATGGATCAATTGTTCCATGCAGCAAATTTTTTAGGCTAAGCTGCTGCTGTTCAAAGTAAAACTAATTTTGTTTTCTCATTTTGAATAAGCAGCTACTATTCATGGACGACATTTTTACTTGATCTACTACATATACTAAGTAGGGAAAAATATTGCAGTACACTAAAACATTTGATACCGATATTTTACACAAAATACATATTTTGAGACTGATTAAACCAAGGGGGATAAGGATAAACTTTAGAATGTGTCCTGTGAGAATTTTGTATAAGTCCCGCTCGGCAGTGTGCACGAATTCTTCTCATGCGAATGTTTCGTATATACCAAAATACAACTTTTGTCAGAAATAATATTGGGTACCTTGATAAAGAAAGTCAGTGCATTATTGTTTTAAGATCGTGATATGGCCTTCTGAAACGCTTAAAAACACGCAAATAACCTTTTTTTCAAACCTCGTTAGATACTGTACACAGAAGGGGCGTCTAAGGGGCAAAAGCGAGGTAGGGTATAGTGGTATTGTTAATGTATGAAAAGCAGAAGCAGTGTCAGTAGCATTAGCAGGAAATGGCACTAATGTGCTTGTGTTTTGAGTGCTGATGTTGGCAACATCTCGACAGCAGAGGGAAGGGATGAACGCTCCCATAATGCAAAAAGCACTCTTAGAGAAAGGTCCCTGTTAGGTATCTGAATACATACTCAAAAATGAAAACTCGCTTGAATACCAAAGTTGGTATATAAGTTCGACTATGAATGTGACATGAATTTCAAGAAAGTGCTGTTAAATGAAACATTTTTTTGAAAACTTGCATTTACTCAAAAGTGACTATCGATTTTGATTAAAATACCATATATTTAATGTATTTTTTGACAAATCAAATGTACATGCATGGTGTCTAGCACCCTGGAAATCACCTTGATTTTCAAAAACTCTTTGAATTTTTCTTAAAACACTTTTATGTTCTATTCTGGGGTCACACTGATGCACTTGAGATACATACTGCTCTGGGTACGATAATAGGATAGTGCCACTCTTGCACATGACTTATTCTGGTCTTCTACTCACTCTTTCTGATCAAGGTCAAAGTTACACAAAGACTTAATCTGCCAGTAACACTACAGTTTGTTTACTAGCTCACTTATATGTTCTGTGTAACTCAAGAATGCAATGAGTCCGTACGTTATTAAACAATGGTAAATGTTTACAAAATCAGCCGCTCTAGAAAACGAATGAAACATAGTGCAATGGATGCAGTTTCTGTTGCTGACTACGATTTTGAAAGTTATTTGGCACTCAAGCTTTGTTTTAGATTTATGAGCAAATTTTGTACGTGCAATGCAGCGGTTTTATTTCCCTTATGTGGCGTATGCTTAGCAAACAAAGGTTTATAAATGAGTATAATATATGCAGGAGTGATTGATTAATGCATTTACATTGAAATTGTTGCATAAACGCTGGCCAAGTTATAAATTTTTCAATAACAGAGGACCCTGTTACCACAATCATATACACTAACCTAACCTAACGCAGGACCCTGTTACCATACACTAACCTAACCTGGGCAAAATTTCGATAACACCAGACCCTGTTAGTACACTCATACACACACTAACCTAACCTAACACAGGCAAAATTTCGATAACACCGGACGCTGTTACCACAATCATATACATACACTAACCTAACCTGGGCAAAATTTCGATAACACCGGACCCTGTTACCACACTCATATACATACACTAACCTAACATGGGCAAAATTTCGATAACACAGGGCCCTGTTACCACAACCATATACATACACTAACCTAAACTAACATGGGCAAAACAAAAACGAAACTTGACTGCCAAATAAAACTTTAAAAATCGTAATCAGCAATAACAATTTCAACGTAAATACATTAATCATTCTAGCATATATTATATTGTTTATAAACATTTATTTGCTAAATATATGCCGCATTCACGAAATAAAACTGCTGCATCGTTTGTACGAAATTTGCTAATAAATCAAAAACGAAGCCTGAGCGCCAAATAAAACTTTCAAAATTGTAATCAGCAATAAAAACTGCATCCTTTTCACTATGTTTCATTTGTTTTCTCGAGCAGCCCATTTTGTAAACAATTACCTAAACAATTCCAGGGATGCAGTGATATCTGAGGACAGGCTTGTGCTTTTGGTTGCACTTACTATAATAGTGCCAACCTTGGAATGTATATTCACGCTAGATTAAAGCAAAGAAATCAGTTAAGAAAGCAGAAGTTAAATGTTATTTTCAGTTTGTGTAGTGTATTTATTGTGCGCCCAGTGGATCTCCTGCTCTGACAGTTGCAGGGGTAATGTTAACATTGCCAATGTGTAGTAATGAGTTTCGGAAAATGGATTGTCAAAATTATCTTAACAATGAAAGTATATGATATTTACTAAGTTTCAAACATTGAAATACATGTTTCGGTTTTATTTTCATGCAATATCTTCGTTACATCACTATTCTGTTTGAATATTACCTTTACATCTGTTATGGGCTGTAGTTATTACTATTGGCAATACTGGAAGCAAGTAACACACCGAATGTTAAAACTTTCTGATAGCACCAATCAGCGGTTTCACTGCTAGGCATGGTTTCCAAATGTAGCACCGTGTTGCCAACTCCGTTTTACCAGGACCACGTGGTGTCAATTGCTTCGGTGTTTGTGCTGGTTTTCTTTTTTTCTTTTTTGGTAGGTAAATGGTATAACAATTGCCTCCATATTCTACTGTTCGATGATCATTTATATGCATACTGTCCATGTAAATTTATGAAGTAGCGATGTGATGTGCAGATGAATGAAATGTTTCAAATACCCTGTTTGAAATTTCTGATAAAGAACTGGCAACACCGCATCACAAGGCCTTGAGAAATGTCAGAGCCGGGGATCACTGGCCGTACAACAGTGTATAAAACAAACAATGTTATCAACTACTCTGTCTTTCTCCCACTGATCATTGTAACACTTTAATACTAACCAACCCAGGGTTTGTAGCAAAGGAGTATTTCCTTATTTTTGTGTGGATTATGAGCCAATAAAGCTCAGAATTTACTTTGAGTCAAACTAATACACGTTCTAGGCAACTAGGCAAGTCCAGTAATAAATGGAGCAGAGTATTAGTTCAACTTAAATTATATGAACATTATCTGTTTCTTTTCAAGTACCCTAGTTTTCACCAGAATCAATTGGCAGACTGATGAACAGAAGTTGTATTTGTATTTTATACAAGTCTGATAAAAAGGAAAGGTTGTGTAGGTCACATCTTATAGATTAAAAAACTAAGAAAGAATATTGTTCATAATTAGGGTTACATTCCATGTTTTGTTGTGATAAAACTTAATAATTGGTGTAATCTTTAGGTTTACAGTATTTCTCAGAATTATTGATTTTCTGATAAAAAAGTGGGACTTGAGGTAGTGCACCCTCTCTTTAGCTACGTATATAAATGGGGATGTGATAATGTAATTAAAGAGAGCATATTCTGGAGTTCCTTCCTAACTTAGTATATACCATGTGCCTTAGGTTACTTTCATTCCCTGCATTCCATATTATATTGGTTTGTGTATGCTTCAAAAACTCAAAGTTCTGCATTGATTTAGCTCAAATTTTGACACGATAAACAACACGCTTCAAAGATTGTTTTTATCTATTTCTTGTGTCAGTAACATACCTGTAACTGCAAGAAAACAGCTTTTTCAACGGTCATTACCACTATGTGCCAATAGATGGCATTGTTAACAATAATGATGTTTGACGCAGACAAGGGGAACCAGTTGAGGGTCAAGCTAGCATTTTCAGAGAAAATACAATTGGTAGTTATTATTTATGCCAACAAACTTACTGTTGGTGTTTTTAAACACACAAGCCGTGTGTGGGCAAAGTTTAAGAGGTAGAACTGGAAGGTCTGTGGTTCAAATCCCAGTTGTGGCATTGAATTTTTAAGTTCCAGTTCTACCTCTTACAATTGGTAGATTTATACAGTGCATCCTAATCAAGATGAACGTTTCTATCTTCGCATTCTGCTGGTTAATGTGCCTGGTCCTAGATCTTTCCAGGAATTGAAAATTGTTGACAGCGTCACACATGCCACTTTTCGCAGTCGTGTCAAGCTCTGAGCTTATTAGACAGTGACCAACAATGGGATATATGTATTAATGATGCATGCAACACTGCAAATCCAACCAAATTCACGCATTATTCACAATTATATTGACCTCTTGCTTCCCTTCATCTCCCACAGAGTTATGGGAAAGAGTAAGTGAATAATGTTAAAAGGGCCTGTCGACAGCTTGTACACTTGGGTGGGAGAGACATCGATCGCATATGGCCGAGGATGTTTTGCATACAGTATGGCTAGAAAATGGCAACATGGCCATGGAATTTACAGTAGGCATTTACAATGAAACATTGATAAATATTGAAAATAAGTGCTTAAATATTGCAAATAAATTTCTTATTCAATTGGAAATGCCAGCACCCAACCGAGCTGTGACTGCTTCATTTGATGTGGATTTGCATCGTGAACAAAGTTACAACACCAGCGATCTCCAGTCATATGTCCAATCAAACATTCCCAAATTAATGCGTGAACAGAAGGGCATTTATGATCGCATAATGCAAATGATAAATGATGGAGTTGGGGGACCTTCTTCTTGGATGCACCAGGAGGAACCGGAAAACATTTCTTATCAGATTGATTCCGGCAACGGTTCAATCAAAGAATGACATCGCCTTAGCGCTCACCAAACAATATGATGCTTAAATGAGCCCGTGGTCCATGGAGCTTTAAGTTACCCAATATTCGTCTTCTCAGGATAAGGGAAAACCTTACCTGGATAACTTACCCTAAGCGAGATTTGAACTCTTGAATGTGAGGCAGAGATGCTAACCATCACACTACCAAGGCAGGCTGCACATGTATGTGTGCGCATGTGTAGTATTCAAGAATGAAAAGTTGATTAAATTCACAGCTTGGTATTTCAGTTCAACATGTTCCAAGGATGCAGCTGAGAAAATTCCTGCCCCACACAACCCTTATATGGCACATTTTTTGGCAGTTAGTTTTAAAACATATTTAACATATTTTTATGACAAATGAAATGTATATCTTGTTAAAGTGTTTACCTTTTTGACTTATCTGATGAGGTTCTGACTTAAATGTAACTGTTTTCTTAATGTAACAGTAACATGCCCAAAAAGTTTCATTTAAATTCATTTGTTTGCTTTTTAACTGTCAAGGAAAAGAATTAGGAAATGTAATTTGTGGCAAATAAGCTTGAGAAGCAATACAAGATTGTTAATGATGTAGAAGATGTGAATATTGTGAAACTGATGTTGCAGGAATGATGGCAAGCAGCCAAGTGAGGCACGCTCATGCGCCTGCACACTACAAGGAGCCCTCGATGGACGAGCTTCCTCTACCTCAGGGATCGTGGCAGGAAGATTATAATGCAAAACAGAGCAGGCACAACATAGTGTTGGGACTGGGTGCGATTGGCCTTGCAGGAACTGTTGGATTTGTAAGTATTAGACTCACAACATAGTGTTGGGACTGGGTGCAGTTGGATTTGTAAGTATTAGACTCACAACATAGTGTTGGGACTGGGTGCAGTTGGATTTGTAAGTATTAGACTCACAACATAGTGTTGGGACTGGGTGCAGTTGGATTTGTAAGTATTAGACTCACAACATAGTGTTGGGACTGGGTGCAGTTGGATTTGTAAGTATTAGACTCACAACATAGTGTTGGGACTGGGTGCAGTTGGATTTGTAAGTATTAGACTCACAACATAGTGTTGGGACTGGGTGCAGTTGGATTTGTAAGTATTAGACTCACAACATAGTGTTGGGACTGGGTGCAGTTGGATTTGTAAGTATTAGACTCACAACATAGTGTTGGGACTGGGTGCAGTTGGATTTGTAAGTATTAGATTCACAACATAGTGTTGGGACTGGGTGCAGTTGGATTTGTAAGTATTAGACTCACAACATAGTGTTGGGACTGGGTGCAGTTGGATTTGTAAGTATTAGACTCACAACATAGTGTTGGGACTGGGTGCAGTTGGATTTGTAAGTATTAGACTCACAACATAGTGTTGGGACTGGGTGCAGTTGGATTTGTAAGTATTAGACTCACAACATAGTGTTGGGACTGGGTGCAGTTGGATTTGTAAGTATTAGACTCACAACATAGTGTTGGGACTGGGTGCAGTTGGATTTGTAAGTATTAGATTCACAACATAGTGTTGGGACTGGGTGCAGTTGGATTTGTAAGTATTAGACTCACAACATAGTGTTGGGACTGGGTGCAGTTGGATTTGTAAGTATTAGACTCACAACATAGTGTTGGGACTGGGTGCAGTTGGATTTGTAAGTATTAGATTCACAACATAGTGTTGGGACTGGGTGCAGTTGGATTTGTAAGTATTAGACTCACAACATAGTGTTGGGACTGGGTGCAGTTGGATTTGTAAGTATTAGACTCACAACATAGTGTTGGGACTGGGTGCAGTTGGATTTGTAAGTATTAGATTCACAACATAGTGTTGGGACTGGGTGCAGTTGGATTTGTAAGTATTAGATTCACAACATAGTGTTGGGACTGGGTGCAGTTGGATTTGTAAGTATTAGACTCACAACATAGTGTTGGGACTGGGTGCAGTTGGATTTGTAAGTATTAGACTCACAACATAGTGTTGGGACTGGGTGCAGTTGGATTTGTAAGTATTAGACTCACAACATAGTGTTGGGACTGGGTGCAGTTGGATTTGTAAGTATTAGACTCACAACATAGTGTTGGGACTGGGTGCAGTTGGATTTGTAAGTATTAGATTCACAACATAGTGTTGGGACTGGGTGCAGTTGGATTTGTAAGTATTAGACTCACAACATAGTGTTGGGACTGGGTGCAGTTGGATTTGTAAGTATTAGATTCACAACAGTGTTGGGACTGGGTGCAGTTGGATTTGTAAGTATTAGATTCACAACATAGTGTTGGGACTGGGTGCAGTTGGATTTGTAAGTATTAGACTCACAACATAGTGTTGGGACTGGGTGCAGTTGGATTTGTAAGTATTAGACTCACAACATAGTGTTGGGACTGGGTGCAGTTGGATTTGTAAGTATTAGATTCACAACATAGTGTTGGGACTGGGTGCAGTTGGATTTGTAAGTATTAGATTCACAATTGACGTGCTTAGAATAGCAAGGGCATATGTGCCAAAAGCTAGTTTTGAGAAAAATGTGATTAAAGTTTTACTATGCAAGTCGTATTAAAATCATCTATATAGAGATTAAAAATTGCTTAGATGTGAATCCAATACATGTATACTGTTAGTTAGGAGTTTATAATTCTATCTGGCAGATATGTAAGATTTCTGAAGGTTAATTTCATCAACAGTATAATTTAAATAACGTATGCTTTCATGCATGTTATAGCCAAAACTTTTACTTGTAAAGTTTGCATTCTGCAAGCAATATTTTAACTAATATTACTAAATATTTGTTCTAATACTAAGAAACAATATTTCTAAAGTGAATAAAGAAAAGCAAGTAAAAAAGAAGTATGTTTAGCTCACCGAAGATGTTTAAGCGCTGGTCCAAGTTGTGCTATGCCGTGAGGAACCAGAGTATGTTAGTAATGTGAGATATCGTCATCCACCACTGTGTGATCCATGGTTTCTTCATTAGTTGAAGTATGCATGATGATTTCTGCGTTGGCCCTTCATGGGCTGTTGCGCCGGGGTTTAGGAATATTTCAAGGGGTAATTGGTGACTTGAGTGACAGAACTGTGGCATGCCATTGCCTCGTTATCACCTCAGTACATATAACTGCATAACCCACATCTGAGTCGTGAGGGCTAGCGACATATACATTTTTTTCCCGTGATCATCCCAAGCACCCTTTTATCCAGATCCTTCCAGTTTTGGCAATGCTGTAGATCCACCCCCCAGTCTTGTATATTTCTACCTTCTCGCTGGCTGAAGCTCTCCTCGCCTTTCTTTTCAAATTTTCGTATACGTTTTTTAAGTTTGTATGTGTCCTTTCTGTGGTACCTGCGCATTAAGCAAACAATAAGAAGACGAATGCACACAGTAGAATGATAATAAAACATATTCAAATTAAAATTTTGTATGCATTAACTTATCAGGCACACAGCTACTCTCGTGATTGATTTTTTGCCAAGCATTCTCTGTCTTTAATAGTAGCACCATCCGTCTTTTTATTTTCTATTATGAACTTGTATTTATCCACTAAATTCAATAAAACTGAATTCTCATCAACACTAAATTTCCGCGCTCTAGAACGTCTTGAGGGCTTATCGTCTATTTTCTTATTTTGGTTGCGCAAGTGAAATGCAGTAAAGCTTAGGTTATGGACAACACTCACAAACAAATGAATGTCGAAATTAATCACTGCCTTCTGAATACTACTGGAATTGATTCGGAGGAGAAAAGTAGCGAGAAAACCAGGTGCTACGAATCAAACCGAGAATTAGCAATGGTGCACAGCTTTTATGATTTTACCACAGTAATAGTTTAACCACTGTGTCATAACAGCTCGTATTTACCGAGGTTGATGCACTCAGCCATTAGTACACCTCCAAATACTGATACCAGTGACGATGTTGAGTGAAAACTGTGTTTTTATTATTCATTATATTTTGGATGGTGTAAACAATTTCATGGAAATGTCTTGTTTCTTTACTTAATGATATATTTTGCCAAGTTCATTAACTTTAACCTTTTATAAAAGGCTAAAAAATATTTACTATGCGATTATAAGGTACTATAGTGATATTGGGGTCGTCTCCTTAGTGTAGTGGTAGCGCTTCTGCTTACCAAGCAAGAGACCAAGGTTCGATTCCCGGCACCAGCAAGGGGACTTTCTTCCACTGGGTGCACTCAGCCTCGTTAGGTCCCTGAGAGGAGCTACTTCATTGAAAAGTTGCGGTTCTGGTTGTGTAGGCTGCATAACCGGTTAGGAGGGACCAGGGTGCTGAGCACCAGTACTGCACCATACTCTTGACACTTGTAGTAGTTAGAGGTGGTGGACGCAGCGGCTAGGTGGTAAGGGCTGTTGCGCCTTGGGTTATTATTACCTCAGTGATATGTCTTGTTTCATTATCCTTGTAATGTTTTTATGCTGTCATTTTGTTAAATGTGAATTCTATATAAATATGGTGGTATTTTAGCCTCATGGGAACTAAGGATTGAAACATACAATTTCATTGTCTACTCTAGGGGCAAACAAATCTTCCACTGACACCATTATTATAACATTTATGTGGAAGTGGATATGTCAGTGTAGTGTGAAAAGTCACGTAAGTTGTGCATCCACCCTCCAACCCTTCAGATAATCCTTATATAAGGGATGAAGATTTACAGGAATCTGATTATTATATTTACAGTATTAACCAACGAATAATTGTTTTTGCAAAACGTGTAGTCCTTTGGCACAAGGGATTTGGGATATTGATTTTAATCTTTAATTTAGTTTTTTTGACTTAACTGCTTTTGCACACCCAGCATCATCCTCATTGTTGTCATTGGTTGGTAGAACTGTATTCATGTGCATGATGTGTGGCCTGAAATTGAGCGAGTCCTCCCTCTGATGTGATTTCAGATCCTGTTTGGGGGCCTGTATGACTTCAACTACAGCCATCCTGAGTACAAGAAGGTGGAGGGTGAAGTCTTCAACCAGTGATCCTGTTATTTAAATCATTGTACAGTACACTAGTTCATTTCAATTGTAAATTTGTTAGTCAATAAACGGGAAGAAGTGTAATTAATGACTTGTTATTCTATATGCAAACACCTGCAAAGTTTTACTGTGTTACAAGAGACTATGAGCTGCATGTTGGACATGTTGACATTAGCGTAAACACTCTACTAATATACATTTTTTCCAGCCGCACAAACTAGTGGAAACTTACACATAATGTTGTGTTAGGAGATAATCTCGGTTGGGCCTTAATCAACAAAACTTAACATACATCTAATTGAATTTATTTACTTACATGTACAGTAGAGGATACCTCCTCATAAATATTTACATTATACGCATCTATAAATACAAAAGCTAATGTGAGCGAGCTATTTCAGAGAAAAATTCCAGGATATTCTGAATGGTGAAATCCAAAGTTATCATTGATCCTGGGTAACATCGTTGAATCAACTCTTCAATGTACTTGTATTGCTGAATAAATTCTTCTTGCATCGCCCTCCATACAACCTGCAAATTAAACAAACATCACTTTAACCTCTTGAGCGATGGCCATTTAAAACGTCTGCGAGCCGAGAACTGCTACCCAATATCCTGCGCAGGGCATTTAAAGTGCTTCCTATATACACAGCTGTATTTTGTGTAAATATTAAGTTATTTTAATGAAACAAAAACTGGTATAAAACTCGTTATATGTTGAGTTGCATTTACAAAACGTTGAAATGGCACTATTTTGTTTCACTGTGGTGAAAAGTTAACTTTGCTCTGTCAAACACATCTAATGTAAGTTCTTTGAAAGAAACAGTAGTCGACACATTGTATGTGTGGCTTATGCGTCAGCATAATGTGACATAATGCACTACTGTATGCATGGTCTCTTGAGTCAGAATAGATCAACATTGCAACTTTTGCTTACGCGAGTTTCGTAACTTAGTAGAGTCCATGTCTTTCTTTGTTGAAATACATATGTATACTTTCCTGCTTGTAGCTGAAGGGAGAAGTGGTATAAAAAGATATTTTTGCACCAACTGGATATAACCATATACAATTGTTCGGTAATTTGGAGAGCTCTAAACCCACACAGGACAATGACCAACCTTGACTACCGACTATCAATAGTTCGCAGCCTAATTGAACAATACCACGTTGGGAGTAGAAAATCCAGAACCCCTGCATCCTTCAGACTTCAAGGAAAACATTATCCTAAAAGGATACCACCAACAGCAAAGAAGTTCCGCCCATCTCGAAAGTGTGTCGTGTGCCGCAAGAAGGGAATTTGCGAATGTGGAGATGTACCCTTGTGTGTTTTGAGACATATCACTGCACAAGGAACATATAAAGGTAAGCCAGTAAAGTATATAAACTTTACTTAAATGTTTAATAAACGGAAAATTAAAATAAGTTGAGTTAGATAAGGGATAAATAAGGGTTGAACGCACGGGACGTGTATACACGCCCATATCGCTGAAGAGGTTAAGTCAAGGAAATGGAAGCTATTAACAATGAAACAATAGAATCTAAAAGCTTCACTCAGCTTAGTAATATTGCAAGTTCAATAACTGACTAGTTTCAAAGCTATCTAACAAGTTACCATGGCTACATGTAACTAGTTGGTTATTGAACTTGCAATATTACTAAGGTAACTGAAGCTTTTAGTTTCTAATTTGCTCTTATTTTAAAAATTAGTATAATGAACAATAATTTACAGAAAGTACATAGAGAAAGCACGACCAGGTGGGAAAGGTACAAACTTGAGTGTGGCATGTCTCTTAATAGTAGTGGGCAGTCTAAACATTGTATTATAATAATAGCAGCTCTGTTACAATGGTGCTAAAGCTGGCATTTAACCATGGATATAACTGCTATGGGGCATTGTTTTACATTATATGGCAGTACATTAAGGAAACCACATAATGTGCTGCAACAGCACTATTCGACCATATCTGTAGGTAAGTATACCTCAAGTGCAAGGTCTATAAGTGTATACTCAGACATAATAACAATAACAGCATATTTTTGGCTCTCTCTCAACTATTACATTATAGAGGTCATTAATTCCTGCAGAGAATGCAATACATATTAGCAGCAGGACAAAGAGTTGTGTTCCTCAACCCACTAGCGCTGGTCATGGCCCTAGTGAGTGCCAAACATACCAAATTCTATTAATGTTTAAAAGGGTTGCTCTCCAGCCAATCTACAAACATACATGAAACTATACCTGGAGTAAGTTTTCTTGCTCACACAGATGCTTCTCCACTTTACGATAAAGACTATCCAAGCCTTTCTTCACTTCTCGTGCAGGATATTCCCTAAGCACTTTCCTCAGTTCCTGTTTACTGTATGCCATCTGATAGCTGATCTCTGATTCCTTCACTCCTTGTGCAACTTTGGCTTGAACTCCTTCAAAAAACAGCTACAACACAAACAATGTAATAAAGTGCAAATAAATCTGGACAGTTACATGTTTTAACAGTTTATTGTAATGAGAGACAGAATCAGAACTGAAAAATTCAATGCTATAGTCGGCGCAGCTTATTGAGATACCCCAAAAAGCAACCGTGACATTTTTCCCCCATTATGGTGTAGTCTGGTTATATTTGGTGATATCCCAGTTGTTGGGTTACATTAGTGCCGCCAACTGTTTGTAACATGTAACCATGGTAAACCCATGGCCATAGTTGGTGTTATGTTGCCAGTTTATGAACGCGTTGCAGAGATGCCAACCAATAGATTTTAAAACAAGATTCTGTTAGATGCCGAATTAATTAATTAATCAATAAGTGGACGTAATACTGGTTTTTGTGTGATTTTGTTTTGAATTGTTTTAGAACAGTATATGCAATTATGGTTAGTGTTGTTATTTTTGTATTTGCTACACAGTAGTACATCTCATATATATTACGATATTTAGCACTCTGAAGTAATTTTATTCAAAAGTGTTATTGCCGAAGGTGAGTACGTTCATCATGTGTTGTGTGGTAACAATGTTCTAGCATTATTATTGTTTGAAAGCATGTTACTTTAACACTGTGACATTTGAGGTTAGAAATGGCTTTATTATGTGTGTTGGCAGGACTGCTTTTTGTGATACTTCTGTCAGCTGTTTAGTATAATGTTGGCCATTTTGAACTCCTGGTGACTGCCGGTCCACTATACAGCTGGGAATTGAACCAACGGAACTTCTGCTTCACACATGGCTGCTCTAATCACTGAATTACCATGGCAACTTGCCAGTATGAGATTAAGTTCCCCAAGTGATTTGTATTTTCCCAGTAGACCACAAAGGGACTCTCACATCAGAGATAAATAGCCCAAGGGCGACTTACAATTGCAAGTACTTTGTGTGAGATTCCCTTGTGGTCTACTGGGGAATTTAATGTCATACTGCCATGGTAGCTCAGTGGTTAGAACAACTGTGAAGAGTGGTGAAGAATATATCCCAATTCTGTTTAAATGTTTTGCCAGACAACCATGTCCTGTAATCAACCTGACGGTTGCAACTGCCATTTTTTGAGGATACTCAGGAATCACTGTTTGAATGTTTGGTAGTTCCCATCTTTTATTTTTTGATTTTTCTAGTAATATTTTGCAATAATTTTGTTGAATTCAGAGTTGACCAATCTTTTAGCTGCATAAAATGGTAGATTAACTATAGATTTCTGTACACCACTGGTACCCTTTCTTGCAAGAAAATCAGCTTTCTCATTACCACTCAGTCCACAGTGAGCTGGTATCCATTGGAAGACTAGGTGTTTTTGAAGTGCTGTTAGATGGGTAAGGATTTTCCAACATTCTATAATTGTTTGGTTTTTTGGTGACAACTTGGAAGTAATTGATATAATTGCCATCCTGAAATCTGAGAGAATAACTGCTTGCTGAAAATGTGAAATTTTGTACAAAAGATTTTGTAGTGTCATTCGAATTGCTTCAATTTCTCCATCAAAGTTAGTAGTTCCATAACTTAAAGATTTGTAATAGGAAAAGAGGTGACATGTGACTCCAGCACCAGCTCCATCTTGGTTTGATATCAATGATCCATCAGTATAAATATGGAGCCACTCATGTTCTGGAAATCTAGTATGGACTGTCTCTAATGCCAATAATTTTAGAACACTAGTATCACTTTTCTTAACTTCTTCTGTCAGGTGTAAATAATATGTGATGTCTAATGTATGTGTCGGATTGACTTTAGATATGAAGTTTTCCTTTGAATTAGGAAGGTATACATTCTTCCTGATGTCTTGAATTTTGGAGAGAAAGCTCTCCTGAGTCTTTAGTGTATGTGTATAACTTCTCTTGTCCAATGTAATGTACTGCACTGATCACGCCACCACAGGCCGTAGCTGTATGAAGATTGTTGTAGCATCTGTTACATTTGGGTAACAGCACTTCAAAAACACCTAGTCTTCCAATGGATACCGGCTCACTGTGGACTGAGTGGTAATGAGAAAGCTGATTTTCTTGCAAAAAAGGGTACCAGCGATGTACAAAAATCTATAGTTAATCTACCATTTTATGCAGCTAAAAGATTAGTCAACTCTGAATTCAAAAAAATTATTGCAAAATATTACTATGAAAAATCAAAAAATAAAAGATGGGAACTACCAAACATTCAAACAGTAATTCCTGAGTATCCTCGAATAACAGCAGTTGCAACCTTCAGGTTGATTACAGTACATGATTGTCTGGCAAAACATTTAAGCAGAATTGGGATATATTCTTCACCACTCTGTCCTCTATGTGATCTGCAAGAGGAAATGGATCGAGACCACCTTCAAATATGCCCGGCCACTTCTAGTGCCCCATCCATCAGTGAAAAATATTGGAGAGCAAGAGGATTAATGACTTCATTGTCAGAAATCCAGCATTAGCTAACAACAACATTTGGGTATTGATCATAGCACTATTGGCAATGGCATCACAAGATACGGATGTGGCTGTCCGTTAACGGTCTACAACACATGTTGTTCTCACCACAAGTTTAAGATGTAGTGACATCTGCTAGTGCAATATCAACAAACATGAACATATCAACAACACCTTCAAAGGTACCAAAACTTCTCCCACAGCACAGAGTTGCACTTCAGCACATCAGTTGCACCATGGAAGGCTGGGAGACTGTCTTTTGTTTCTGTTACTGTAATGTTTCATTCCTGACTTTAGGGTATTCTCGGTTGGAAAGATTTTCCAGTCATTTATGACAATCTTAAAATGTAAGTGTCTGAAATTTTTTGCATGCTACTGTATTTTAAATATCAGTAGAAAACACAAGACATGAATACCAAAGATAGAGTTCTAGACTCAGCCAGGCAGTAACATCTTCATGTGCGCCTAGTCCTAGCATCAGCACAACTATATTGGCAAGTAACCAGGAGAATAGAGTTCATTTGAAGTTTTGCAAGGTTTATTGGAACAGCTCCGGCAAATGTTGAACATAGACACACAGTGAGAGGTAGAACTGGAACTTAAAAATTCAATGCCACTACTGGGATTTGAACCACAGACCTTCCGCTTACCAGGCGGCTGCTCTACCACTGAGCTATTGTGACAACCTGCCAGAATGGCATTAAACTCTCAAACCAGTTCGTATTTCTCCTGGTAAACCACAAAGGCAGTGTCACATCAGAGACAAATTACCCCAATGGTGACTTACTATTGTAAGAACTTTATATCCCAGGATTAAATAACCTTCACATGGTAATTATTATTTATTTATGCCAACAAACTTACTGTTGGTGTTTTTAAACACACAAGCCGTGTGTGGGCAAAGTTTAAGAGGTAGAACTGGAACTTAAAAATTCAATGCCACAACTGGGATTTGAACCACAGACCTTCCGCTTGCCGGGCGGACGCTCTAACCACTGAGCTATTGTGACAATCTGCCAGAATGGCATTAAACTCTCAAACCAGTTCGTATTTCTCCTGGTAAACCACAAAGGCAGTCTCACATCAGAGACAAATTACCCCAATGGTGACTTACTATTGTAAGAACTTTATATCCCACACACGGCTTGTGTGTTTAAAAACACCAACAGTAAGTTTGTTGGCATAAATAAATAAATAATAGACACACAGTGTTAGCACAGTCTGACTCCGACTGACTGGGCATGTTACCATGCAACAAGACATCATTATGGACTGTCAGTTGCTTATTGTTAATACAATAAATCACAAGAAAGTCAGGAAATTTCACTTACGTCAGCCACAACATGGTTACCACATACAACCCATGAGGAACGACACTTCCAACATCTTTTATAGGGTAACATCGCATACACATTATGGCAGTTCCGCCCCATGTGTATGGAGTTAATTTATACTTCCAGTGTTCACATAATGGCATAACATGATTCATTCACTGGAGAGTTGGACCCAGTGACAGTAGATATTGTCCTTAACACTAGAAGGACCGACATTGCCTCGATACCTAAAAGGACCAACATTGGTCATTTTGACCGGTACCTTTTTCAATCGTTTCATTTATAACACAATTTAAATCAGGATATTTAATGCATGAAATAGTACCTTTATTTGCATTTTGAGGGAGTTTACATAATATTTACTCATTAAACAGCGTGAATCCATTACAATTTGAAGTACAGTGCTCACAAAACATGGGATCATATAAATGATATGCATACTCAGTTATATCACTTTAGCATTCTGAAGTAGTTTGTAACACTGGTAACAATACAGTAGAGTGTGATACATACAATTATCACAAAAACAGCTCATTTTTGTATTTAGTCAAATCTGCCATCTTGTACAAATGGACTCCAGATCGATGTGGCCGCTGCAAAGCCATTTGTCTTCAATCTTATGTTGCATGTATGTTTATCATCAAATCTCAGGACCCTCATGATCTCAATAAATTTGTTCCTTTCCATAACACAAGAGAAAAATGGTGGTCCCCACATCTTTGACCACAGAAATTTCAAGGGGGAGCTCTCTGGGCATACAATATGGCTATAGTAGCTGCTTCAAGTTGGTCTAGCTCAAGAGTCCAAGAATTGTCCTGAAGTTCTTGACGGGACCTTATCTCGGTGCACTTTTTTATATTCTGGAGAATGTTAGCATCCATTAATACTCGCCATGCACTGGCATAGTTTCCACTCACTATCAGTTTCTTTGCGTAATCTTTAGGACCTTGCCTTCATGATACATTGTGATGCCCACATCTGGCAGGTGTCTTTCCCGGTTCAGTTCTTGTCCACATTGTACCATCAACAGCAGACTCGTTACTTCCCACAGCTAGAAAGTTTATTTCTTGTGGAGCTCGATGTCCTCGATTGAATCTGCCTCTCTTGCATGGGACAGAGTCATGTGGTTCTGCAACAGTGCGGTCATTTGCCTGTTCCTGTACAATCACCAATGTCCAATTGCGACGATTCGCTTTTATCCGTTTGATGAGAAATATATTCAACATCATCACTAAATGTGTTCTCTCTTTCTGGCTCATTGTCTGGTAAACTATAGAAATAATTCAACATTTCATCTTCTTGAAGATACTTACGGTGGTAATTATGATGTGACGTGGCAATGATACAGTATGGCCATTCACTATACTGACACGACTTCTAAATACATCTGCTCTGGAGCTAAACTTTTTCAAACTAAGCATCCACAATGATCGCAAACCTTGGATTATTTTCAGACCACATTGTTATTATTCTTACTTAGGACACGTCTACTCTAGCGCCAAACATTATTAAACTGGGTTACAACAATGACCGAAAGCCTTGGATAACTTTCGAATACATTGTTACCACTATTTAGTTACGACACGTGCGAAATAATTGCACCGGTCAAAATGACCGGCTACGGTCCTTTAAGGTAAAAAGCATGTGTAATTTTTTTAAAACCTGCTATAAAAACTTAAACATTTTATTGAATCACCCTTGCTCTATTTCGTTAAAAGTCACAAAATATTAAAGCGATTATCTCACTACCTCAATGTATATATGAAATGACCGGTATGGTCCTTCTAGTGTTAACCATGTACTCATTCGCTCGTATGGTCATACAACAACCATCTCATAACCTTGGACAATATTACTCTATTGTCTCACTATCTACATAAATGACTTTGACTGTAGCCACTCACGTTTAATTTTTCTAGTGGTCTGCCGAAGTACTGTGTTACATAAGCCTTGAGAGCATCGCTATATTTCTGCTTGGCGTCCTTCCTCAGTCCGTCCAACACTGCAATCTTCAGCTGGGACAGCAGCGCATACAGATGATGAAAGTTTTCTGTAACAGTCATAGACCACTAAACACAACTAACTTGAATATGACACAAAGGTAATGCTGGTTGGCACCCCACACCCTATTCCCCTTTGTTTCACTGTCATGAAAACTTCTCGTCTTTTCACTGGCACAAACACAACACTAACAGTGAGCTGCACTGCAACCTTCGAAACGCATTCCGGAAAATTATGTTATAAGTGTTGTTTAGTGTTATTAATTGACTCACCTTTTAAATTAAATTAATTATAACAACACTGTTTTCAAATTTCTATGAAAGGAAGACATTTAAATTAAATGTAACTAGAAGTTTAGCTTATCACGTACAGAATGTTTTTAGATGTAGCGAATGATCTTGGTAGGATCTGCAGGAGTGACATCATGCAAATTGATAATGTGGGTAATGTTTCTTGTTTCCTTCCTTGGAATGAACAAGACACTACTTATCCATGCATGGTCCACAACACGGAAATCAGAAAGATAACATGACTTATAAATACAAAAGTGAACTCCATCACAAACCACTGCACAGTTCGTCATGTCTAGAGAAGTACTTTCAAACCTTCCTAACAAATTCTAAAGTAAGAACAAATTAGAAACTAAAAACTTCACTTATCTTATTGTTTTGGTGCTAACTCTGGGGTTTCAAGCTGTGTTCAGCTCATTCTCAAAGCCATATAAACAAACTCATTGCCAAGTTTCTAATTTGTTCTTACTTTAGAATCTTGTTGCTTCACTGTTAATAGCTTCAATTTTTCCTTATTTAACTTCCTAACAAATGTTTGTGCTACATATCCACATCATTAATGGCAAACTTTTGGTTTTATAACAATGTCTAGATATCGGTCAGCCCTTTTGTTACTGTGAGGAAGAACGCAGTATACCTGCTAATTCACATTTACCTATACTATTCATACCATAGAGTAGATATAGAAATGATCACAGTCCAGTTTAAAGAATGGTTGTTGAGTTCTTCCGGTTCTGAGCATCACAACAATATCCAATAATGACAAGGGTGTGAGTTACTTACCCATTTTAACAACTTCCTGAGGTGTTTTGTGATGCTCAGCAGCGTTACGTGGGATTGCTTCAAACATTCCTCCAACCAGCTTCACGTACCATTTGTCTAGGTCAGTTCGACGATCTGTGTTCTTGAATATTGCTTCAGCTGTTTTGGCAAACTCCTGTCAGACACACACACACACACATACATTAAATGTAACAATGTTTCTGAATACCTAAACTACAGTGTGTGGATTGTGCTCTCTCTCTCACACACACACATATCTCAGTTACATAACATATCATGTTATCCTGTATGTACTCTGTCTTTCAGGGGTAGTAAGGGGTAGTGATGCGCCTCCTATAGCCTCTCCTACCCAATTCCCATCCTCATCCTGCCCGTGGTGCACCCTGCTTTTAACAGATGAGGCTCTGGGGACCGAATCACAGCGGTATAACTGTTTCATCTAAAATGGAGGAAATGTCATTTACATATGTGCTGCCCTATCACAGCACAACAGCGTCCCTCAGAGGCACATGAGGGGAAGGTCGGTGGATCTAAATATCATCTATTTAGTCCTCCCGGCTAGGTCCGATGGACCCGTTGACCAACGATAGGTGTGGTCCTCCTTGCAAAATGGGGGTTTAAGTCGGGTGATGTAACTGCCACATTGTAAAACTGGTGCCCGTTAAGAAAACAGTTACATGAAAGCCACATACATGAATATGAGTCCTAAAGATAAACATTCCGGAGTTAAAACTGTCCCCCAATCGGATCTCCGGGTGGGGACATCTTTAGGCAAATTTCATCATTGTTCCAATATTTTTACAGTTCAAAAGTATTGGAAAGCACGAATGCTAATGGCTTCATTGCCAGATGCAAGGCACTAGAAAACAACAACAACAACTCTGTCTTTCAAACAACCTACGACGACTAACCTTGGGCTCATTTCAGCATCATTTCACCCGTTTCATTCATTCACCATCCAATATGACATTATGTTGGAGGACATTAATTATTTTAAAAAAACACACACACACCACGAAACCCACATGCGGTTGCCTGGGATTGAACCTGGGCCACTTTGGTGAGAAACGAATGGTCTAACCACTCAGCTACGGCACTCGCATAGGTACACAGTATTAGTGTGTACAAAAGCATTCCAGTAATTGATTTTCAGAACCTAGTTGTAAAATAAATTACACCATACTGCACTAATTTCCTACTTTCAATCATTTTAATATATTTTATTTATTTATTTATTTATTTATTTACTAAGCTATATACATGTGAATATGACCGGTGTTCAGCCCTGGCTCATTGCCAGTCATATTCTTATTCTACAATAATTCCTTAATTCTAACTTATTCTATCACTTATATCTTATTGTTCAACTCTATTTACTGTCCAGATCCATTTATTTTTCACCTTATGTAAAAATCTTCCTACCCTCTTACTGTCTTTATGAAGCATTTCAACTATAGATCTATTTCTATTCATATTCGACCATTTCTTATTAATATATTCTTTTCTCCAACCTTCAGTCCCAATACAATTAAATATTATATGTTCTATGTCTTCATTTCCACCACATATAGGACATTGGTTTTGAGGAATGCCCTTCCTTAGACCCTTTAATCTCCATACTCCTGCTTTCATCCATGCAATGCCTTCTCGCTCCTCTTTGTCTGTCACGTCTATATACTTCTCCCTTCCCCAAGAGTTTTTCATTTGTACATAAAAAATTAAGGATCTCTTTTCAGCTATCTCACTAAATATGTTTTGTATTTCTATATCGTCAAATCTTTTTCTTGCCAGTTTCCAAAAATTGTGTATATTATTTTCTCTATTCCTCCATACTTCCCCTAAACCACTACTTTCCAAGTTATTTCTGAGACAGTCTGCCCAACCCTTATTCTTTAGGCTTTTTTCTTGATATAGTAGGCACTGTTTCAACAGGTTCCTTTCTTCCAAATTTAATATTCTAAACCAGTATTTCAGTGCCCTCTCCATAATCTTCCCCTTACTTGTTACCCTTCCCAGTTCTATTTGTGCTACCTGCCTAGCAGTTGCATTTGGTAATCCAAGCAATTCTTTGCAGAAAGTTCTATGCACCTCATCTATGACTTCCCAACCTCCTCCTAATCCCCATACTTCTGTCCCATATAACATCTTTGCTTCAACTACCATATTGTATACATTTTCTAACCATTTAACATTTATATTAGGTACTTTGTATTTGCAGTTTCTGGTTGCTGATAAAGCCCCTTTTCCTTTTGCTAATGCAAATTTCTTTTGTTTTTCCCAATTACCACTACTATCTAACTTCACTCCTAGATAAATGCATTCTCTCACTACCCTATACTCTTTTTTATTTTCATTCCTCCATTTTTCATATTTGCTCAATTTCCCTCCTTTTTTAAAAACTATGATCTGTGTCTTGTCCTGGTTCACTTTTAGGCTCCATTCTTTACAGTAATTATTTAATACTTGTAAGGACTGATTTAAGCCATTCACTGTGATTGAACCTACAACTAGATCATCTGCAAAAAGTAGTCCTGGAATCTGTATGTTATTAATAACAGGCATAAAGTTATTATTTCTCCCAATATCCATTAATACATCATCAATATAAAGATTAAAAAGAACCGGACTCAACTTACATCCTTGCCTAAGGCCTTTCTCTTGTTGGATTTCTTTTGTTACAACTCCCTCCTCCACTCTTATACAAAAGGTATTGTCTTTATATAATGCTTTGAGAGTTTTCACCATTTGTTCACTCACTCCTTTACTCAACAGTTTGTGCCATAACAAATGAAGCTCAATTCGATCATATGCTTTTTCTAAATCAACAAAAGCCATATACAACTTTCCTCTTTTAGCTTTCAAATATTTATCTACCAAAGTTTTTATAATAAATAGATTATCAACTGTTCTCCTCCCTCTTCTAAACCCCATCTGAAATTCCGAGAGAATATTAAATTTCTCAATTTTAATATATAACACATAAACACTCAAAGTCAATATGTTGATGTATTTGATGAAAATCCATCCAATCTAAATTTGTGCTAATCTGAACATTGTTCAGTCCCAGATCAGTGGGACTACTGCATTTATAGCTCTCTCAAGTAAAAAATCATCATTTGAATTTTATCCCATGGTCTTGCCAAAACAATGGAATGTCAAACTTATCACATAGTGACCAGCTCTTAAAACATTTGACTATCACGTAAGTCTACTGCATTCTCATATTCACATTGTATCTACAAGGGAAAATGTAACAAAACCATTTGTACAAATGCGTATCTCAATTAAGATAAAGTAAACACAAGAATAAGCTTAAGAGATGGAATCAGGACTGAAACATTCAATGCCATAGCTGGGATTTGAACAATGGATCTTCTGCATCAAGCAGCTGCTTTAACCACTAAGCTACTATGGCCAACTTGCCAGAATGCCAGTAAATTCCCCAGTTAATTTGTACTTTCCCGGTAGACCTCAAGGGAATCTCAGAGATAAATACCCCATGGCCATGGTAGCTTACTGGTAAAAACAGGCCCTTGATGCGGAAGATCCGTGGTTCAAATCCCGGCTGTAGCATTGTACTTTTCAGTCCTGATTCCACCTCTTGAATATTGCCCATACACGGCTTGTGTGTTTAAAAACACCAACAGAAGTTTGTTGGCATAAATAAATAATAATTATAAGAATAAGTGTTTGTAAGAATAGTTCAATAATGATTACAGAGGTCGTCTGTTTAGTGTGGTGGTACTACCTGACAAAGTCATGAGGCATGTTCACCAGGTACTAGAGCTGCTGCCCACCAAGTGATAACTGCATGGGTATTTTCTCCCACTGGGAGACCTGGTCCAGGATACACTCAGCCTCGTTAGGTATCTGAGGGGCTACTTGATTGAAAAGTAAGGACCCTGGTTATGTAGACCAAGAGGGACTTGGGTGCTGACTATATACCATGCTGCAGTACTACACCTGTAGTGGGCATGTTCACCAGGTACTAGAGCTGCTGCCCACCAAGTGATAACTGCATGGGTATTTTCTCCCACTGGGAGACCTGGTCCAGGATACACTCAGCCTCGTTAGGTATCTGAGGGGCTACTTGATTGAAAAGTAAGGACCCTGGTTATGTAGACAAAGAGGGACTTGGGTGCTGACTATACGAGGTCTGTACAAAAAGTATCCGACCTTGTGCCGGGAAAAAAAAATTATGTACCTGAGTGGATGGGACTCTTAATCCCCTTCAAAGTAGGCCTCTTCTGAAAGCACACACTTAGTCCAGCGGTCCTTCCATTGCTGGAAGCAGTTCTGGAAAGCTTCTTTTGAGATGGTGCGCAGACGTTCCGTCGCGTTGTGCATTATCTCCTCACGGGTCTCAAAACGGACCCTTTGAGCGTAGTCTTTATCTTTGGGAACAACCAGAAATCACATGGGGCCATGTCAGGTGAGTAGGGAGCTTGACGAACCTGTGGAATGCCGTGCGAGGTCAGGAAATTCTGGATCAGGTGTGATGAATGAGCTGGAGGATTGTCGTGATGCAGCTGCCAGTTGCGTGCGGCCCACAGATCAGGTCTCTTGCGCCGAACTGCATCACGAAGATGACGAAGGACTTCTCGGTAGCACTCCTTATTGATGGTCTGCCCTTGTGGTGCGTACTCATGATGCACAATGCCCCGATAGTCAAAAAAAAAAACAAGCAGCATCACCTTCACTTTGCTCCGAACCTGTCGTGCTTTTTTTGCTCTTGGGGAATGTGGGTGCTTCCATTGAGATGACTGGGCCTTTGTTTCTGGGTCGTACCCGTACACCCAGCTCTCGTCACCAGTGATCACAGTCTTCATGAACTCAGGATCGCTATTGGCGCATTCCAGCATGTCCTGTGCCACTGCAAGGCGGAGTTGTTGCTGCTCCGGTGAAAGCAGCTTGGGCACAAATTTTGCTGCCACTCTTCGCATGCCCAAATCCTCAGTCAAAATGCTGTCTACAGAACCAACGCTGATCCCAACCTCAGCAGCAATCTCCCGAACTGTCAAACGTCGGTCCTCCATGATCAGTGTCCGCACTTGCTCGATAACAACAGCATTTCGGCTCGTTGATGGTATTCCGGTTCGTGGGTCACTCTCCGCCGACATGCGGCCATCTTTGAACCGGTTATACCACATTTTAATTTGAGTAATTTTCATTGCATCATCACCGAAAGCCTGCTGGATCTTGCGAATGGTTTCTGATTGGGTATCCCCAAGTTTCTGGCAGAACTTGATGCAATACTGTTGCTCCATGCGTTCCGTCATCTTCCAGAAAATGTGAATGTGACGAGCACGTGTTACACGGAGCCAATCACTGGTAGCTACTGACGTGACCGGTGGTGCTGCGGGGATATAAATATTCACGCATGCGCAGGAAGCTTCCTTCTACGAGTATGCGCAGTTGCCATACCTACCTCATTCTTTGTTAGCGAGAAAAAAAATAAGGTCGGGTACTATTTGTACAGCCCTCGTATACCATGCTGCAGTACTACACCTGTAGTGGGCAGAGCACCAGGTGGTAGGCGGTAGACTTTGGCCTAGGAAGGGCTGCTGCACCTTGGCTTATTAGAAATAGAACTCTTAGTCAAGTAACACACTTACCTCAAAGTTAGCCACAAAAGGCAGTATACCACATTTGCTCTTGCGATTTACTTTAGCTTCTTCTATGGACTTGAGCTGTGCTTGCATGAAGCGATCAAAGTTTCTCTTCACTTGAACCAGAGCAGAGGCAAAACTCATACTGAGGAATGACCCAGTGTCCTGTGCCGACATCACATGCATGCTCAGTCGCACGAGAACATACATGCAGCAGCTGTAAACAAACAATGTAGCTCAGTCACACCAGAACATTTGTTCATGACCAGCCCCCCTCCTACCAGCACTTTATCACCACTGTTAGCTAATTTGTTCATGACCACCTCCCCCCTCCTACCAGCACTTTATCACCACTGTTAGCTCATTTGTTCATGACCATCTCCCCCCTCCTACCAGCACTTTATCACCACTGTTAGCTCATTTGTTCATGACCATCTCCCCCCTCCTACCAGCACTTTATCACCACTGTTAGCTCATTTGTTCATGACCATCTCCCCCCCTCCTACCAGCACTTTATCACCACTGTTAGCTCATTTGTTCATGACCAGCCCCCCCTCCTACCAGCACTTTATCACCACTGTTAGCTCATTTGTTCATGACCAGCCTCCCTCCTACCAGCACTTTATCACCACTGTTAGCTAATTTGTTCATGACCACCTCCCCCCTCCTACCAGCACTTTATCACCACTGTTAGCTCATTTGTTCATGACCATCTCCCCCCCTCCTACCAGCACTTTATCACCACTGTTAGCTCATTTGTTCATGACCAGCCCCCCCTCCTACCAGCACTTTATCACCACTGTTAGCTCATTTGTTCATGACCAGCCTCCCTCCTACCAGCACTTTATCACCACTGTTAGCTCATTTGTTCATGACCAGCCTCCCTCCTACCAGCACTTTATCACCACTGTTAGCTCATTTGTTCATGACCAGCCCCCCACCTACCAGCACTTTATCACCACTGTTAGCTTATTTGTTCATGACCAGCCCCCTCCTACCAGCACTTTATCACCACTGTTAGCTTATTTGTTCATGACCAGCCCCCTCTCCCCTACCAGCACTTTATCACCACTGTTAGCTTATTTGTTCATGACCACCTCCCCCCCTCTCCCCTATCAGCACTTTATCACCACTGTTAGCTTATTTGTTCATGACCACCTCCCCCCCTCCTACCAGCACTTTATCACCACTGTTAGCTCATTTGTTCATGACCACCTCCCCCCCTCTCCCCTACCAGCACTTTATCACCACTGTTAGCTCATTTGTTCATGACCACCTCCCCCCCTCATACCAGCACTTTATCACCACTGTTAGCTCATTTGTTCATGACCACTTCCCCCCTACCTACCAGCACTTTATCACCACTGTTAGCTCATTTGTTCATGACTGGCCTCCTCTCCCCTACCAGCACTTTATCACCACTGTTAGCTCATTTGTTCATGACTGGCCTCCCTCTCCCCTACCAGCACTTTATCACCACTGTTAGCTCATTTGTTCATGACCAGCCCCCTCTCCCCTACCAGCACTTTATCACCACTGTTAGCTCATTTGTTCATGACCACCTCCGCCCCTACCAGCACTTTATCACCACTGTTAGCTCATTTGTTCATGACCACCTCCCCCCTCCTACCAGCACTTTATCACCACTGTTAGCTCATTTGTTCATGACCACCTCCCCCCCCTACCAGCACTTTATCACCACTGTTAGCTTATTTGTTCATGACCAGCCCCCACCTACCAGCACTTTATCACCACTGTTAGCTCATTTGTTCATGACCACCTCCCCCCCTACCAGCACTTTATCACCACTGTTAGCTTATTTGTTCATGACCAGCCCCCCACCTACCAGCACTTTATCACCACTGTTAGCTTATTTGTTCATGACCAGCCCCCCACCTACCAGCACTTTATCACCACTGTTAGCTCATTTGTTCATGACCACCTCCCCCCCTCTCCCCTACCAGCACTTTATCACCACTGTTAGCTCATTTGTTCATGACCACCTCCCCCCCTCATACCAGCACTTTATCACCACTGTTAGCTCATTTGTTCATGACCACTTCCCCCCTACCTACCAGCACTTTATCACCACTGTTAGCTCATTTGTTCATGACTGGCCTCCTCTCCCCTACCAGCACTTTATCACCACTGTTAGCTCATTTGTTCATGACTGGCCTCCCTCTCCCCTACCAGCACTTTATCACCACTGTTAGCTCATTTGTTCATGACCAGCCCCCCACCTACCAGCACTTTATCACCACTGTTAGCTCATTTGTTCATGACTGGCCTCCCTCTCCCCTACCAGCACTTTATCACCACTGTTAGCTCATTTGTTCATGACTGGCCTCCCTCTCCCCTACCAGCACTTTATCACCACTGTTAGCTCATTTGTTCATGACTGGCCTCCCTCTCCCCTACCAGCACTTTATCACCACTGTTAGCTCATTTGTTCATGACTGGCCTCCCTCTCCCCTACCAGCACTTTATCACCACTGTTAGCTCATTTGTTCATGACTGGCCTCCCTCTCCCCTACCAGCACTTTATCACCACTGTTAGCTCATTTGTTCATGACTGGCCTCCCTCTCCCCTACCAGCACTTTATCACCACTGTTAGCTCATTTGTTCATGACTGGCCCTTCCCACAAACGAAATATCACACGAAACAAGCTTTCTCAACATGCTTAGCCTGCAGAACCCAGCTACAACATTCACCCTACAAACTGAAAAGGAAAGTTGGCTCTCATTTTTGGATCTGAAAGTTGAAAACAACAAAACAGAATTGATCACTTCCAGAAAACCCTCTCATACAGACACCTGCATGAACATACATACTCTGACAGATCAGCACAACAAATTCACATTCCAACCCAAAGATGAACAACAAATTCCAGGAACATAGCACCTTGTAACAAATTGAACCCGAGAAACCTGATAAACCATCCTTTACCAGCCACTTCAAATAAAATGTGAGGATTCCCAAACTAAAAGGAACCTGCAAACAAGACTGAAGGAACATAAAACTTAACCAAATTGATAAATCAGCCATCTGATCAACTCAACACACCATAAAACAGGATATCAAATTATAAAAACTACAGCTGAACTCATAATCTGAATGTTCACCTAGCTATGAATTTTGAAATACCACACACAGATAACATCCTAAAGTTGACATCCTGCAACCCAGATAGCAGCACAGTCACAACACAACAGATGTTTCCTGTTCAAACATCAGTCAAGAAACACAATGGTCTTTACAACACGTACACATAAAAAGTAAGTTAAATGAAAATGAAAGTGGCAATAGGTCAACTCAAATACTTGTACAAATCCAGTTAAAAAGTTTCACTGTTTATATCAGTTTGTATATGTTAAATGGAAAATGAAAAACATGATGGTTAGTTAAACAATCACAATAATATAACCTAAAACAAGAACTATTTAGAAACTAAAAGCTTCACTTATCTTAGTAATATTGCAAGATAAGTGAAACTTTTAGTTTCTAATTTGTTCTTATTTTAGATTCCGTTACTTTACTGTTAAAAGGCTTCAATTTTTCCTTAATTAACCACAATAATAATTTCCCCGTAATAGCGAGATGCAGTGATCTGCTCAATACTGTACAACAATGGAAAGGAATCACTTTCTGCCTTTATTACCTCATCATCTATTCTTGGTAATGGACAAACATTTTCCTTGTTCACACTTCATGTTGATTGGTTATCTAGAGATGTTCTACTTACAAACTATCCATTTTCTCGTAGTATGTTATAAAGTTGACCAGTTCTGGCTCCAGACAGCCAAACAGATCTCCCATCATGCGTCGCACTTCCTCATTGATCTGCTTCTCCATTTTCTTTAATGGCAACGATACTTGCGAGATTGTATCTGCCTCATCCTTCACGTCAGTTGCAAGTCCATCCAGTGTTGTCTGAGTGTTCTGCGAACAAAACATGATACATCAACTACAGCAATGTGTGTTTAGTGTCAATTCTTGCTATACTTTTAATGTTCATGTCTGCCCAACTTTATATAAAACTAGCTCATATGGCACACACAGCAATCAACTATTATGCCTGAATTTGTTTTTTTGAGTCACTCACTTTTTAATGGTCACTTTCACTTCAAAATGCTGAAAGCAATGAAACATGTTCTAGATGTTTGGGGTGTAATGCTATGGTCCTGTTGCCAACTGGTGTTAGAGTCATGTTTTACCAGTTTCAATGACCAAAGCTGATGAGCTATGGCTGATTTATCTCTGTTTGTATTTTGTATTTTTAAACTTCTCCTCCAATAGTTTGCAACTTCCACTTGGGTTTACCAATTTTCACAATTAATGCTGTAAATTCCTGATAATTTATTACTTGGAGTGTATTTTTAAAGCATGTTTCAGGAAATTTTTTACACTATGTCTGTTATGAGGAGTCAGTTCAATATTGTAATTCTTATTGTTTAATAAATTCAATAAAATCTTTTAGCGTTAAACCTTTAAAACAAGCAAAACATCATTCGGAATTAACAGTGTGGAAAAATAATTACAAGGGGCATTTACCATTGTGTTGTTTAAAAATACCATCCCATCTACAGGTATGTCCTCTAGTACACAACACAGACACTAGATGGCAGCTCTGTAGGAAGGAGACAATGAAGCTGCACGTACAGGGTCTGGCAGGACAACTAGTACACCACACAGACACTAGATGGCAGCTGTGTAGGAAGGAGACAATGAAGCTGCACGTACAGGGTCTGCCAGGACAACTAGTACACCACACAGACACTAGATGGCAGCTGTGTAGGAAGGAGACAATGAAGCTGCACGTACAGGGTCTGCCAGGACAACTAGTACACCACACAGACACTAGATGGCAGCTGTGTAGGAAGGAGACAATGAAGCTGCACGTACAGGGTCTGCCAGGACAACTAGTACACCACACAGACACTAGATGGCAGCTGTGTAGGAAGGAGACAATGAAGCTGCACGTACAGGGTCTGCCAGGACAACTAGTACACAACACAGACACTAGATGGCAGCTGTGTAGGAAGGAGACAATGAAGCTGCACGTACAGGGTCTGCCAGGACAACTAGTACACCACACAGACACTAGATGGCAGCTGTGTAGGAAGGAGACAATGAAGCTGCACGTACAGGGTCTGGCAGGACAACTAGTACACCACACAGACACTAGATGGCAGCTGTGTAGGAAGGAGACAATGAAGCTGCACGTACAGGGTCTGCCAGGACAACTAGTACACCACACAGACACTAGATGGCAGCTGTGTAGGAAGGAGACAATGAAGCTGCACGTACAGGGTCTGCCAGGACAACTAGTACACAACACAGACACTAGATGGCAGCTGTGTAGGAAGGAGACAATGAAGCTGCACGTACGGGGTCTGCCAGGACAACTAGTACACCACACAGACACTAGATGGCAGCTGTGTAGGAAGGAGACAATGAAGCTGCACGTACAGGGTCTGCCAGGACAACTAGTACACAACACAGACACTAGATGGCAGCTGTGTAGGAAGGAGACAATGAAGCTGCACGTACAGGGTCTGCCAGGACAACTAGTACACCACACAGACACTAGATGGCAGCTGTGTAGGAAGGAGACAATGAAGCTGCACGTACAGGGTCTGGCAGGACAACTAGTACACCACACAGACACTAGATGGCAGCTGTGTAGGAAGGAGACAATGAAGCTGCACGTACAGGGTCTGCCAGGACAACTAGTACACCACACAGACACTAGATGGCAGCTGTGTAGGAAGGAGACAATGAAGCTGCACGTACAGGGTCTGGCAGGACAACTAGTACACCACACAGACACTAGATGGCAGCTGTGTAGGAAGGAGACAATGAAGCTGCACGTACAGGGTCTGGCAGGACAACTAGTACACAACACAGACACTAGATGGCAGCTGTGTAGGAAGGAGACAATGAAGCTGCACGTACGGGGTCTGGCAGGACAACTAGTACACCACACAGACACTAGATGGCAGCTGTGTAGGAAGGAGACAATGAAGCTGCACGTACAGGGTCTGGCAGGACAACTAGTACACCACACAGACACTAGATGGCAGCTGTGTAGGAAGGAGACAATGAAGCTGCACGTACAGGGTCTGCCAGGACAACTAGTACACCACACAGACACTAGATGGCAGCTGTGTAGGAAGGAGACAATGAAGCTGCACGTACAGGGTCTGGCATGTCCTCTAGTACACAACACAGACACTAGATGGCAGCTGTGTAGGAAGGAGACAATGAAGCTGCACGTACAGGGTCTGCCAGGACAACTAGTACACCACACAGACACTAGATGGCAGCTGTGTAGGAAGGAGACAATGAAGCTGCACGTACAGGGTCTGGCATGTCCTCTAGTACACCACACAGACACTAGATGGCAGCTGTGTAGGAAGGAGACAATGAAGCTGCACGTACAGGGTCTGGCAGGACAACTAGTACACCACACAGACACTAGATGGCAGCTGTGTAGGAAGGAGACAATGAAGCTGCACGTACAGGGTCTGCCAGGACAACTAGTACACCACACAGACACTAGATGGCAGCTGTGTAGGAAGGAGACAATGAAGCTGCACGTACAGGGTCTGGCAGGACAACTAGTACACCACACAGACACTAGATGGCAGCTGTGTAGGAAGGAGACAATGAAGCTGCACGTACAGGGTCTGGCAGGACAACTAGTACACCACACAGACACTAGATGGCAGCTGTGTAGGAAGGAGACAATGAAGCTGCACGTACAGGGTCTGCCAGGACAACTAGTACACCACACAGACACTAGATGGCAGAACATGCTCTGTGAGGGGAGACTGTTGGACTGAGCACGTCCAGTTGGAAGAAGGTGACACAGAAGTTCTGCTCGGCCAGGCACACTGGCTCCAGTACAAGTGTTAACATGCTCTGTGAGGGGAGACTGTTGGACTGAGCACGTCCAGTTGGAAGAAGGTGACAGAAGTTCTGCTCGGCCAGGCACACTGGCTCCAGTACAAGTGCTAACATGCTCTGTAAGGGGAGACTGTTGGACTGAGCACGTCCAGTTGGAAGAAGATGACAGAAGTTCTGCTTGGCCAGACACACTGGCTCCAGTACAAGTGTTAACATGCTCTGTGAGGGGAGACTGTTGGACTGAGCACGTCCAGTTGGAAGAAGGTGACACAGAAGTTCTGCTCGGCCAGACACACTGGCTCCAGTACAAGTGCTAACATGCTCTGTGAGGGGAGACTGTTGGACTGAGCACGTCCAGTTGGAAGAAGGTGACACAGAAGTTCTGCTCGGCCAGGCACACTGGCTCCAGTACAAGTGCTAACATGCTCTGTAAGGGGAGACTGTTGGACTGAGCACGTCCAGTTGGAAGAAGGTGACACAGAAGTTCTGCTCGGCCAGACACACTGGCTCCAGTACAAGTGCTAACATGCTCTGTGAGGGGAGACTGTTGGACTGAGCACGTCCAGTTGGAAGAAGGTGACAGAAGTTCTGCTCGGCCAGGCACACTGGCTCCAGTACAAGTGCTAACATGCTCTGTGAGGGGAGACTGTTGGACTGAGCACGTCCAGTTGGAAGAAGGTGACACAGAAGTTCTGCTCGGCCAGGCACACTGGCTCCAGTACAAGTGTTAACATGCTCTGTGAGGGGAGACTGTTGGACTGAGCACGTCCAGTTGGAAGAAGGTGACACAGAAGTTCTGCTCGGCCAGGCACACTGGCTCCAGTACAAGTGCTAACATGCTCTGTGAGGGGAGACTGTTGGACTGAGCACGTCCAGTTGGAAGAAGGTGACACAGAAGTTCTGCTCGGCCAGGCACACTGGCTCCAGTACAAGTGCTAACATGCTCTGTGAGGGGAGACTGTTGGACTGAGCACGTCCAGTTGGAAGAAGGTGACAGAAGTTCTGCTTGGCCAGGCACACTGGCTCCAGTACAAGTGCTAACATGCTCTGTGAGGGGAGACTGTTGGACTGAGCACGTCCAGTTGGAAGAAGGTGACACAGAAGTTCTGCTTGGCCAGGCACACTGGCTCCAGTACAAGTGCTAACATGCTCTGTGAGGGGAGACTGTACCTTTGTAGTTGGACTGAGCACGTCCAGTTGGAAGAAGGTGACAGAAGTTCTGCTCGGCCAGACACACTGGCTCCAGTACAAGTGCTAACATGCTCTGTGAGGGGAGACTGTTGGACTGAGCACGTCCAGTTGGAAGAAGGTGACACAGAAGTTCTGCTCAGCCAGGCACACTGGCTCCAGTACAAGTGCTAACATGCTCTGTGAGGGGAGACTGTTGGACTGAGCACGTCCAGTTGGAAGAAGGTGACACAGAAGTTCTGCTCAGCCAGGCACACTGGCACCAGTACAAGTGTTAACATGCTCTGTGAGGGGAGACTGTTGGACTGAGCACGTCCAGTTGGAAGAAGGTGACAGAAGTTCTGCTCGGCCAGACACACTGGCTCCAGTAAAAGTGTTAACATGCTCTGTGAGGGGAGAGTGTACCTTTGTAGTTGGACTGAGCACGTCCAGTTGGAAGAAGGTGATACAGAAGTTCTGCTCGGCCAGACACACTGGCTCCGGTACAAGTGTTAACATGCTCTGTGAGGGGAGACTGTACCTTTGTAGTTGGACTGAGCACGTCCAGTTGGAAGAAGGTGACACAGAAGTTCTGCTCGGCCAGGCACACTGGCTCCAGTACAAATGTTAACATGCTCTGTGAGGGGAGACTGTTGGACTGAGCACGTCCAGTTGGAAGAAGGTGACACAGAAGTTCTGCTCGGCCAGGCACACTGGCTCCAGTACAAGTGTTAACATGCTCTGTGAGGGGAGACTGTACCTTTGTAGTTGGACTGAGCACGTCCAGTTGGAAGATGACAGAAGTTCTGCTCGGCCAGGCACACTGGCTCCAGTACAAGTGTTAACATGCTCTGTGAGGGGAGACTGTTGGACTGAGCACGTCCAGTTGGAAGAAGGTGACACAGAAGTTCTGCTCGGCCAGGCACACTGGCTCCAGTACAAGTGTTAGCATGCTCTGTGAGGGGAGACTGTACCTTTGTAGTTGGACTGAGCACGTCCAGTTGGAAGAAGGTGACACAGAAGTTCTGCTCGGCCAGGCACACTGGCTCCAGTACAAGTGTTAACATGCTCTGTGAGGGGAGACTGTTGGACTGAGCACGTCCAGTTGGAAGAAGGTGACAGAAGTTCTGCTCGGCCAGACACACTGGCTCCAGTACAAGTGCTAACATGCTCTGTGAGGGGAGACTGTTGGACTGAGCACGTCCAGTTGGAAGAAGGTGACACAGAAGTTCTGCTCAGCCAGGCACACTGGCTCCAGTACAAGTGCTAACATGCTCTGTGAGGGGAGACTGTTGGACTGAGCACGTCCAGTTGGAAGAAGGTGACACAGAAGTTCTGCTCAGCCAGGCACACTGGCTCCAGTACAAGTGTTAACATGCTCTGTGAGGGGAGACTGTTGGACTGAGCACGTCCAGTTGGAAGAAGGTGACAGAAGTTCTGCTCGGCCAGACACACTGGCTCCAGCAAAAGTGTTAACATGCTCTGTGAGGGGAGAGTGTACCTTTGTAGTTGGACTGAGCACGTCCAGTTGGAAGAAGGTGATACAGAAGTTCTGCTCGGCCAGACACACTGGCTCCGGTACAAGTGTTAACATGC